>JAYRCH010000220.1:1904340-2539120 GCA_037179445.1 Phengaris alcon alcon | reverse complement strand
GCGGTTTTAGGCTGGGGCTATACGATCCGGAGTCCGGCGGTCCTGAGAAAATCCAGAGCACTGAAAATAGAACTCTGCGCTAATACAATATAGTGAAAACCGATGTGTCGAGCTGTCTTAAATGACATTGACATTTGACTCGACACTGAAGTGTTCGATTTTCAGATCTATTGTATTAATGCTGGTTCGATTCCCGGGTTGTAGCGTGTACCAATGAGACTTTTTTAGATCTCAAGTACATTATACGGATCGTGAGGAAATCCGCATATGCTTGGCCCCGAGACGTAATGACCAGGTATTCCTCTGGACTAGGCTGACTATGCAACCATACGACATTTAAAAACCAACTGTCCCAGGCAATACAGTATTTCAAGAGGGGTTTCGCTCGAAGAATACTGAATAAAAAACTTATATCTTTTCATTCAATAACGGATCAAAAGGTCTAAGTTTTTTTTTTGTATTAGCGCAGCTTCTATTTTAAGTTTTTGAATTTTCAACGACATTACGGATTCCGGATCACATAGCCCCAGCCTTTCCTTTAAAGTATATAAATTATGAAAACTCTACCAACAATAGAGATACGTTTTGGTCAAAAGACTTTCTTTCTTTACAATCTTAAGTCTTGTGACTTGTTAGATATATAAATTACTAACTTTAGACCTCTTGGGACTCTGCTTTATATTATAGAAGATACTGGGTGCAATATGAAAGACCCATCAACGTTTTTCTTCATTGTAACTCTGCATGTACGTTTTCAGCGTTCTAAGTAAATAGACAATTACCTTATACACAGGAAAAAAAGAGCGTGTGTGTGAGTGAGAGAAAGAGGGAGCTCGACAAACCTGCGGCCTGAGTCCGTTACCGTAGACGACACGCACGCTGTGCTGCGAGTCGGCGGGGGAGGGTTTAGTCGCCAGAATGTACCGACACATCTCGCCGATGTAGTGCGCCGCCTGGAAGCATAATATTCGAATAAATCAAATATTAAATAAAATATTTCATCGTAGAAGAGATTTCTCTCCTACAACCTGCGACAACTGGAGAGGAGAGATGGTTTGGGCAGTGGCAACAGAAAACCAGTGTTAAATGTATATTTAGCACTGGTTATGTGCAAAACACAAAGTGTTTTGCAAAGTGAGGGCTAATACACCCTTTAGCCCCACGAGGAGGGAGGAGTTTCATCGGTAAACATTTGTTCGTTTCATGTGGAACTTAGAATACTATTATAGATAGATTAGATACGCACATTTGCTAAATTGTAAAATATTTATTAGCGCTTTACAAAAACAAATTAAAAAAAATTACATTATTACCATTGTATTATTTTCTAACAATAAGAGATTTATTTTAGATTTGAATATGTGTTTAAATGTTTTCTATAACTATGTACTCATATAATTATAATTTAGTTTTAAAGGACCAATATTCTCTATATTATAATTTATAAATATAGCTCATTTACCTACTTAAGTTGTACAATGAAGAAGTAAAGGAAAATGCGGGATGCAAAGTACTGTACTGTATGTTATGTTACTTTTATTAGTAACCTTCGTTTACTTTGTTTCGATGTAAACTGTGTTTAAACTCAGTGAATCTGTTATTATGAACGCTAAACATGACTAAGGAGGTACCCTGGGGCAAAGTGCAAAAACTAATTATTACTTAAGAGCTTTCAGAGAACAGTATTCAAGAGTTATTGTATCTTGGTTAGGACCTTGGTAGATATGGGTAGGCGTAGTTCATACTACATAGGTATTTAATGGTATAATAAATTAAAGATATTATATTAATCATAGTAGTGTCCCAGCACTATGTTGGACTATATAATGTTTACTTTACATTGAATAAACTCAGTCTTAATTAAGCATCCAGTGGTTTCATTTCTCCTAAACCAACCGTTACAGGTATACACTAACAATTTTACGTATTATTTTTCGTTATATCATAATATATAAGGCCCGGGAAAAATCAATTACTATATTTTAGTAGATATATTACTATATTTTAGTAGGATATTTTAGTAGATCTGAAAAGTCGCATTGGTACACGCCACAACCTCGGAATAGAAACTCTCTCGAGTGCGAATCAAACGGTCTACCCACTAGGTTACGGAGCTCTATAGGTATATATAATATAGAAGCACAGACAGCTGTATGTAATTCTGCGTTGTCAATGATTTCCGTTTTAAACTCGTTGCATATTTATAGGATCTAGGTTAGTAACAGTGTTGCCAGATATACGGATTTCTCCGTAATTATACGGATTTCCGATCTGCGATACAGATTAGACACGGACACGGATTTTTATACGGAATTTTAACAGAAGCCCAATCCTCTAACTATTTTCGATAATAGTCCCATTTCGGTCCACGCGCTGACTCGATACAGCACCAGCAGGACAGCCTGAAAATCATACTAGACACAGAAGTGTGTAATATGAAATCGTTGGGTAAAATTAAACAATAGTTAAAACTTATACCCCCTTACTACTAAAAATATTTACACAATGGATAAGCTTTACCTACAATGTTTTGTCCTTGTGCGAACCGTTGAAAAAATCGCTTGACAGACAATGACACATTGTATAAATCCATTGATTATCCATTAAGTAAATATTTTTATTAGTAAGGGGATAAAAATAAAATAAATAGTGCGCGGAGACTACAAATCAAATTCTTTTCTCTCATTCCTAAATTCAAACACCGATAATTTTGTTTATTTATTATATTTTTAAAGTATGTTTTTATGTACCTGCATACTATTTGAATTAAATATGTGTACTGAGTACTGCACGTATACCTACTGTAAATTCACATTCACAAATAATCCGTTGTCCTTTAAAAAAAATTTTTTTTCGTTGATGAATCATGTTTCTTGCAAAATAGTCACACAGATTTTAACAGTTTGATATACAAATAGAATGTGCAATGCACCTGGCAACACTGGTTAATAATCACTTGCTCTGTCGGATATTAAGACACGACTTTCGTGATTACCAAACTACCGTAACAAGCCGTTTTCATAATTCACTCGTTTGTTGTACGTAACGACCGAATGCTAAAACGCTACCTATTTAAGGGTATATACATACAAACCTACAATGCCCTACATCACAGGCTGGAACTGCCTCTGTTTGGCACAATGACAAAGACGACATGTGATTTAAGTGCCGCTTAATGTAAGTGTCGGTTCAGTATTCGACCTAGAGTTTTATTAATCTAATACATTTTAATTTAAGTCGTCATTAGTTGGTTGGTGCCCTTAATTAAACATTTTCCACTTTAACCGTTTACAGCACAGTTAGCACAAACAGTAAAACGTGTAATAATATACTGCCAAGTCGAGTAGTTAGAACCGACATATCAATTGACCACTAGACCGTTGTTGTAAAAATAATTTACCTATACACATAAAAATAATATGTCGTATGACTATGTGTCAATTTGTCCATTGTAAAACTGTATATTCGCAGTTCAGTGAAAATTATTTTCCTGTGATTAAGACTAGATAGGTAGGATCGTAATCAACGAATTATTAAAACAAACTAGAACCTAATGGCCATGAGCAGATTCCCTAGCGGAAAGTCGCAGAACTAACGTATGACAGATAAAAGTATGGTTAGACGTACGATTTTAATAATATTTTTTCAAGAATATAAAATAAACTAATAAAGGCTAATAAAAAAAAGAAACTTATTTTTGTGTTATGTTATAATTATTATAAAACATTGAGGAACACAACAGTAAGTTATAAGTTAATATTTTTCCTACTGACGAAAAGTTACGAAAATTATGGGAAAACCCCACTAGGGAAATTTGCTCGCCACCAATTGTAAAAGAAAACAATACACAGGTGATGCAATAGAAATGGTAAGTTGTATTTTATTTAACAATCACCGTGGTATTAAGAATAGAATCAAAGCATTAACTTTAAATAAAGTAAAATTAGATGAGGATTAAAAATCTCACCGTGACATTGTAGTTTGTACGACGTATAAAGTATCCTAAATGACGTCACCCACCTTGGTCTTGCAAGCGTTTTGCGTTGAAGTTAGCAAACAGCATGTAATACTAATACGGGCCACGGCCTTGTTCAGTTTACTTGACTCTGAATATGATGAGGCCCGCCACGACGGTGAAGTTACGACCTTGTACTTGACGTTCTTTTGACGTTGAAATGACAGCATGCGACCCATGTGAAAGTCACTGTGTGTCACAAACACACACCTATAACTCCATTACTATCGGCTTCCCATTTCACTTACTACTTACCTTTTAAAAGCACTTAAATTTCATCCAAATCTCTATATATTATACAGGCTAGCGCTTCCCTATGAAGGAGAACCAACCTTCCCCCACTGATATGGCCTTAGACATTACGCACATGTAACCAAAATGACACTCACCGTGGCCCCGTACTTGACGCAGTCGGGGAAGTACTGCGACGCGGAGAACTTGGGCTTGATGATGACGGTGCAGCCGAACAGCAGCGCCTGGCCCACGCTAATGACGCCGCCCGCCGTGTGGTACAACGGCAGCGGGCAGTAGACCACGTCGTCCCCGCGCAGGCACATGTACTGGATGCCCGCCGCCATGAACACGAACCTGGACGAACGTATCAATTATGTTACGTCTATTACGTTATACAATGAGGGTGTTCAAGATTGTGCTATCTCACAGCTATTTGGAAAACCCACAATATAGGTTTCTGATTATTATTTTTCTGCCACCAGGCGGTGCTTTGTGCATCGGTTCCGAACAGCTATCAGATATCATAACCTTGGAACCCTCATTTACTAACCAGTGAGATTACATAGTTCTAAAAGATAGAACAGTGCACTCCCGCGTGACGTGCCGCGTACGACCATTTAGTACCTACCAAATACCAATAGCTTTTGGCCGCGGCTCCGCCCGCGTGAATACAGTATCCGACGGGAGCTTTTTCGGGATAGAAATCTTAATCCAGAGTTAAAACAACTACCATACCAAATTTCATCGAAATCTTTCTGTTCAGTAGTTTTTCGAGAAAGGGTAAGAAACATCCAGCTATATGGATCAGCGTTGCCAGATTATTATTTTTTTGCCAAGTCGGGATTTTGGAACTTTTTGAGTGAAAAATCGGGATTCTTTCGTCGAAAGCGAAACATAGTAAAAAAAACGTATATAACCAAAAGTTTTTGAATATTTATCTTTATTTTAAGTTCAAATTACGTTTACGTGACAATATCTAGCAAAATAGCCATAGAAAATGTATTTATATAAAAAAAATGCTACTTTAAATCAGATTTACCCTATCGATAAATAGTTGTCTTATTCGTCTTAAAGAAAACAAATCAAAAAAGTTTTGTTCATTAGAAAAATATGGCGTTTCAAACAATAGTGAGTATACATATAGAGAATACATATTGCAACTTACAATAAGGACATAACAATTATTTATAAGAATTACTCATTCATGATATTTCTGTGAAGATGGACTTCTTTTAAAGTATTCTTTTTCTCTTTAATAAAGATGAAGAACTCTGTAGATTAAACTGGATTAAAAATTCTCGAAAAGCGGGACCGAGCCTGTCCCGCGCGGGACATTTAATTTTGATTAAAAAATCGGGACATCCAGCCAAAATCGGGACGTCTGGCAACGCTGATATGGATAGATGGATATTTTCACAAACTTTTACATTAATAATAGTAGTAGGATGTTCGTCACATACGTTTTAACTCAGTCAGTGATGGATATAGGTATTTGATATTTCCTTAGTCCTTACTTACGAGTAGTGACTTTCCTGTCTCCGACATTGCAGCATATTGTGACATCGTTAGAGCAATGGCCAGATAAATATAATGGATTACTGTATTTTTACGCCCTTTATCAAGAATTACCTTGCAAATGGGGCTGACGACTTGATAACATAATTTAAATTAACTCTTATAAGTTGTAATAGTACGGGGTTTGAACAAGTAACGGGTAAGAAATAATCAAAAGTTTAAAACTTATCCCGACTACGCAAACTATATAGCCAATGTTCACTATTTAGTAGCCCGGGCTATTATTACGAGTCTATTGACACCTCACTCATTAAAATCGGATCAGTAGTTAAGGCGCTACGGTGAAATAAACATACATACATTCATACATACATAGACGGCCAAAATCATTACACTTCCATTTGGCTTTATCGTACTCTATTCGGTCTTGTAACTTGTTCAATAAAATTGATAGAGTATGTTCACCTCTGCAGGCTTACGCACCCTAGAAACATCGTCGAATCGACAAAATGACAGATTGAAGAAACATTAATACCATCCGGTGCAAAATAGTTCTTATTGTAAGGCTTCTTCTAATCTTTTCTTCCCGAGCATGAGCTCACAAAATGGCCTCTTTTGACAGCTAAAGTAGAAACGTTTTCCTATTTCAATGTCAAACAGTCTTACAATAATGTCAACTACTCCACATCATGGCGGTCCAACACAAATAGTTTCTTTACGTTCAGTCATTTACTTGAAAATTTTATCATTAATGGCTCAAGAATTCCCGGCAGCCATTTTAAAAATATGGCTATTTAGATATACTGACTTCTATTGACAACCTTGTTACCACGGATTAAGAACTATTTTGCAACGAACAGTTTTGGATAGAATATTTCTTCTTGAAAATTATTTGTTCGGATCACCATGCTAAGCCCGCTGGGCTTTACATACAAAACGTCACTTTCTCTATGACAAGATGAAACTCTGAAACCCTACATTTAAACCAAACTGGGTATTTTTATGTCGTACAAAATCCCAGTTGTATATTTTGTATCAATATTTAGTATGCATTTTTATATCTTTATTACGTATTTTTATTATATCTTTTTTGTGAGTTACTTATGGGCTGAGATTCCAGGTAGTCAGGCACTACCCTTATATTCTTACTGATAAAATATATGTCATATTATAGTATTACCCCTTTACTAATAAATATATGTACACAATGGTCAAGCTATGCAATGTTTAGTCCTTGTCTGATATGTTGGAAAAGTCGCTTGACAGACAAGGACAAAACATTGTACAGCTTAACCATTGTGTAAATATTTTTATACCTATATTGACCGTATGCTATTGCATACCCGCTAGTTTGCGCGGTGGGCATACGTTCATTGAACACACCAACACTACAATATGATATACATATCAGTAAGAATATAAGGGTAGTCTGGCGGGGATGGGATGTCAGTCCATTATTTCGGTTACACTTGGATAACTTATATGTAACTTATCAGTAATGAGATGCCGTGGATGTAATTACACGGTTACTTATAACACCAACAGCATCTTATTAGCGATACTGTGGTATTCGGAAATTATTTTCCAATCCGGTTTACAATCGAGTTCTGTGACGTCACGAGTCAAGTCAATATACACACAATATACTGTCCGTGTGGAATTTACTTAAAACTTTACATGCTTAAATACCGCGATAATAGTTTCTAAGAAGCCCTAAATTGATATGAGATGGAAAAATCCCGACAAAAATTTTGGGGCCTTCTTACGCTGATGCATTTAAGAGCCCTATTACAAATCTGCACTCTGCGAGATTAGGTATTTGAAGCGTTCCCGACATTTCACATTTTGTAGTAATTTTGCAGTTGTATTTATCGTTTTTATTGAAATAGGTTAATAAATTCATGCTTTAAAATTATAGAATATTTATTCCTTATGAAGTACCAATTGTTCTGGTATAAATGTTGCTTAAAAATATTATCGTAGATAGGAGTAATTCACAGTTAACTTAAAGCTATTTTCGAAGTTTTTTTTGGCTTAGAATAAGATTTTTTCTATATTAAATCAAAGATATTTCAAAATTCTAAGGCCCGTAGCGGCCTTACACACTATATAGGAGACTGCACGGCTATATAGGAGATACCATTCTCATTCTATTATTTCATTTGCTTAGAGCAGTAGTTCAATCCAGGTGGTCAAAAAAGTGCCTTCGCGCATTTTATGAAAATCTTTCTCTGCAATTTTGGGTTTAATTAAAAAGTTAAGCAAAATTTTACAAAAAGCGAGGCCGCTACGAACTAGGCCAATAGCTATTCTGCACTATTCAATATGTCAAAATTGTTAATGTATCTTTGTTTCTGAGATCAAGAACGCCGTAATTGGCCATTTTACGCAAAAATCACAGTCGAGATGTAATATGCCTCTTAAGCAGTTTATACAAGTTTCGATATTCTACGAAGCTTATGACGTCAGGGTCAACCCCTGATTATTTTAAAAAACTGCCCAAATGCGTGTCAGGCACATAATAGGGTTCCGTAGTCACCCATGTGTGATTCTTTTTTTAATATTTTACATCTTTACTTGTTACTTCGTTATTTTTGTTCGAAGTTTTCCAAGTGAGCGCATTTTACATGTAAGGTAAATTAAACTAACAAAGCTATCTAAACCATTATAGTTTTCCTTCAAAGTTCATCTTCTCCTCATCCTCAATTTTTTCAGATTTTTCGAGCCAGCCGTTTATAGTCTGATCGTCTCAATGTGTTAATTAATACCTATATCTAATGATACCCCACATTATGGGGTAGACGCGAGAAAAAAAAATCCTCACCACTTTTACTTTTAGTTGCAGGTACCCCGAATAATATATTTTTTGTGATTTAATTTCAGTACTACGTCAACGTCGTATATACACATATCCGCAAAGTTTCATCTTTCTATACTAACCGTTTTGACGGTAAGCCAAAGACGGACGGAGGACATGACGAAACTATAATGGTGCCGTGACGTGAACTACGGAACCCTAAAAAGAACGTTCCAAATCTGTCCGAGTGATTGGGAAATATACACTTTCGTATGTTCGGTATTCGGTTAAAGAGTAGAGTTGTCCAGCCTGCTCTACAATGAGTACCATGTCGTGTACAGCTTGGCAGAAAAGAGTATGACGCGGTGACAGCAGGAACTAAAAACATTATCGATTGTATCATCTTTTATCCTTATTAGATTGGAATGAAATTTATTAAATTTATTTGTTACATTTAAATTGAATATGTAATTTTAATTTTTTATAAAAAATTTTAGTTCCTGCTGTCACCGCGTCATACTCTTTTTTGCCAAGCTGTACACGACATGGTACGCATTGTAAAGCCTCACTTAGAGAAAAGATACTCGATATTATATTTTAATATCAAACTTTTATAACTGCTTTAAATAATTATTTTTATCGCGCTCTTAAAACTGTATTTATAAATCGTTTTTCGTTTCTACATTTTGTACAAAACGCATGTTTAACATGCGTGTACGGACGATTAACCCGGTGTTCCACTTTTTAACTTTACTGCCATAGCAACAAAGTCGAAATTTGATACACCGGGTCCATCAGCGACCGTACCTATATGATCATTTTTGATAGTGGTCGAGACGAGAAAACTTACGGGCATATCAGTACTTTCTCTGACCCCGTTATGTTGCAAGTATTAACTTATGTTCTGGCGCCGACGATAACGAATACTTAAATCATTTTTCGAAAGACCGAATAAGTTACTATAAACACTTAGTTATAATAAAGGAATAATATTATACTAGTGTGTTTGTTAAATTGGTATTTAATAATAATAATAATATCTATGGACGCTTCACACCACGACAATCTGGTCCCGTGCTACTTAAGTATCCGAAGAACTTGTGTTACAGGTACCAGAAAACGGGAAGTATATTTAATACTTTTATACTATACATATATTTGAGATTTTTATTATTTTATACACATATTTAATACACATCCATGATTCAGGAACACAGAAAAACTTTTTGTTCCTTCGGCGGAATTCGAACCCGCGACCCCCGGCTAGAGCACCAACGGGCTGAACCACTGAGCCACAGAGGTCGTCGTCGTCGTATACTACTACTATTATAAATGTGAAAGCTTGACGCAAAAATTACAGCACGGATTTTAACGAAATTTGGTATGGTAGTAACTAGTAGTTTAGGCTCTCGATTAAAACATAGGCTACATTTTATCCTGAAAAAGTAGTGTTCCCGTGGTATACTGTATTTACTCGAACGAAGCCGCGGGCAAACGCTTGTAAGATCTAAATATGGTACACCGAGTCCGTCGGGGAACGGCCGTAGGCCAACGAGGTCCAAAAGTGGTAGGTACCTTCTGGTACCTACCACTTCTGGTACCTACCTCAATTCTCGTATTTAGGTAAAGTGGACTTTCATTTTACTTGGATTGTATTATAAGTGAAGCGACTTGTTATCATAAACTGATTTTGTGAAGTTTGGACCAATCAGAGCGCGTTTGACGCTGGTTCAACGTTGACGAGAATACCGGTTTGGCAGTTAGCGTATCGGGACTTGATTGTAATTGTATTATTGCAGGATTTATTTAACAGAATTGACCCTCAGATATTATTTAAAATAGTTGACACTGGCATAACGGTGCAAAGTGCCAAAGACCATGCAAACGATTATTGCCAAACATAAAAAGAACAGTAGGGCAAGCAGGAACATTTGTAAAAATTGTAACGTAACGTAAAGTGTCATCGAGACGAATACTTCGGAATTCTTAGGGACCTAGCACAAAGCGCTTTGTAATCGTATCGTGAACACATGAGAAGACACAATCCTACGTAATGAATGATGAACGAATGAAAGTTATATCATATGGGTTGACTAAAACAGCGTTGCCAAATATACGGATTTGCCCATGTGTATGCAGAATCTTAATTTTCTAGAACATTTAAAGGTAAAATTCGGAGATATCTGAGAAGTAAATAATAATTACTTTCTTTTAATTGATCATGCTATAGCGGTACTAATTTCAAGATATTTAATCTTTTCATTACATTTTCACTCAAAGTTATTCAATTAAGTACCCCAAATTAAATCAATCAAAGATAAGATAAGTTAAAAAAATGTATACATATTTAATACGGAATTGGCTTTTTTACGAAAAACTGTTTTAAGGTGTGGGCATCACTGACAGCTGACGTATGTGTATAAATAACTAATGGCGATTGTGTGTGTGTTGTATTTTCATATTATTAAGTGTAAAAACTTGTTAATAAATTAAAATAAAGACATATTTTGTTTTATCGGAAGTTTTGGACAAGTTCTGCCTATCACTAAGGATCCAATGTATCTACTTTATGTGTCCATCAAGCAAGTTGATTCTCCGTATTAACTAGTAGGTACTCAACAACAATAAAACGGATTTAATTGAAAAGGTACATATGCTTTGTTTTAATAGTATTGAGGCTTTTATTTTTTCTTTGTTCAAATACCTATACCATAACTGCCCTCTAATATGAAGTCTAGTATGTTTTGTTGTTCTAATCATAACAAAAGGTCGTGTTATTCCTTTGTAGATACTTAAAGTTCAACAAAAAATATTTTGGAATAGGGATTGATATGCTTAATTCAATGTTTGTTTTAGGGTTAAGTTGCAGCAGTTCCAAAAGAAAAGCAATATATGAGGCTCATTATCATTTACAGCCCGTTAAACTGTTTAACAAGTGAAGGTGTCCAATGTTTATTTGCAAGGACTAGATTATTAGCACAATAAAGCTCAAATGAAAGTAGAGACATTTGGTGTCAATAAAACAATTATGACATTTGTGAAGTTTTATTTATTTCCTTTTAAATAATTAAATTAATTTAAAAATGTGTATAATATCGTTTTATTGATTACATTTCATACCTGTGCACATAGATGTATTAAAAAGCATGTGCATCAATTATTATTCCACATATATGTTAACAAATAAATGCTTATGACAATTTATAACAAAGTTCAATCCTAAGTCCTAACCTATTGAGAAGAACCAGCCCATTGCTAAATACCAAATATTATATCATTAGGCTGACACAAAGTTAAGTATGACTTGTACTTTTATACTAATATTGGTGCTTGCATTTTGCCAACTAAGAATTGATGATATTAAGTCTTGCATTTATATATGGAACATCAGAATTTTATATTAATGTAAAATATTTTATATGTAATAGTTTCCTCAATCTACTTTTTGTAACATGTCTTAGCTTATTTCAAAACTTGGTTAATGTTGTTTTGTCTGAAACCAAAAATAATTAATAAATAATTTTGGTATATATTATATAAACACTAATTAATATATTTTGGTGTCATAGAACATTAGCATACTTTATGTTTGAGTTTCTTATAACTCATCATCGGCGTGATGAGAACTCTTGTTGCGAACTTATATTGTATATTATCTTTGTTCACTATGTGAACGGGTTTGAATTAACAAATGAAGGGCACAGGAAAAGAAGGAGTTCATTGACATCGCCTTAGTTTCAAGAAATCAAAGATTTAAACCTAAAATTTCAGTTTATTTACCTACACCTCAAGTGGAATTTGATTTGTACCTATACAAACAAGGAACAGTGTATAATAAACATAATAGTTTATTATTTTATATCATAGGGTTGGTAAATAAATCATAGTTAGACCTTTACCTTCCTAACTCCTAAATGTTATTAGAAAGAAGGTGCTCATTGTCACAATGAACTCCTTTTTACATTTTACATATGAAATGGTGATCATAATCAATATCTTATGTACTTATATTTGACTCCTACTAATGAAATAAAAAAACATTATTTAGCACAATATTTTATTTGTGGGGTAAATTGGTGTAATATGTGATACTTTCTGGGGAACAAAACTTTTTTAAATCCTGAAGGTCACTATATTTTTCAGCAGAAATTGGCAATTTGTCTGTATACAACCTTCCAGGCAAAGTGAATTCATTGTGTTGTACAGTGTTCACCTCAGTGGTTTTCTTCTTTCTTCCACTGATGCAAGCAGATTCCCAGGCCCCATTATAAGTAGAGCGGAAGCCTATTTTAGAACTTAGCTTGTCAATTTTGAGTACTTTTATAGGGCGTGAAGGAAAAGATGACTTTTTGGCGTAAATTGTGTCCAAATAGCTAGTCCATGATCTAAAATAAGACTTGTTCACCTCTATAACTTCAAATGGACTCGGCTTACAGCGGGCATTTTGGAAAATATCTATCCAATCTGATGGAAGTTCTGCCCTTGTCTTAGATTTCACCAAACCAATATTTTTGTCGCACTCCATATATGAGTGACCTCTCACTGGAAAGGTCATAGTATTTTTTTCCAATCTTTTCTCATGGTGGACTAAGTGATGCAAGAAACGAAACATAGTAAAATTTTTATTTTGCCCTCCGCACGAGTCACAAAATATTTGAAGGTGAGTTGTAGTAGGCTTCATGTAGTTATAGATGAAGTGATGGACAAGTGAGCATACATCATCACTTCCTTTTTTACCTTCTGTTTCTGGATACAGGTAAAAGATGCTTTGTGATGAAGATAATACATGCACATTGAATGCAAATACAGATAGCTGTCGTTTATAATATGTATCATTTGTTTGTATGTTAGGAGCACAAAGATTTTTTCCATAGTCAAAACATATAGCCTCCATTGAGCTGCCTGATTCTCTGCTTCGCAATCTTGCCATCCGTTTTCTATGGTAAAAAGTGCTTGCTTGTAGCTTATGTATTTTATTGAGATTAAACAGATTTAAAATTTCCCGGTCCAGTGTGGACTTGGCAATTGTATCAGTGCATGTCTTCTTTTGAGCATCCAATGCTTTTGCAATGAATTCGTCACAAATGCTGCATGTATCTGTACGAGGATAGCCGAAAGCAATGTTAAAGTCAGAGCAAAAAATATTTCTGTAAGTTTCATAAGATACATTTACACCTTGATTATCTTGAAGGAACATTGCATGCATTTTTTTTACATTCAAATCTTCCGGCAAATATGTTTTATTTGAATCATGTAGACTGTAATGACTGGAACGACCTTAAACAAAAAAAATTATTAAAATTAAATAAACAATAAATATAACAACATAAATCTATAAAATTACATTACCTTTAAATGAATTAATATGCCCTCTTATTAAACTTTTGACATCATCATTAAGTTTTACATGACTGTTATGTTTTCCTCTCTTATCAACAGCAGCACATCCAGTTTTTTTCAAACTTGCTACTAAATATTCAACTTTTTTCCTTGTTATTCCGTGTATCGACATGAAAGCCTTTTTGCATATCATAATTTCTTTTACTTCAGAATCAATCAGAGCAAGTACTCTGTACTTGTATACAGCATCGTAATGTGATATTCCTTCTTTCTTAGAAGGCCTATTAACTGGAAGTACGGAGATTAATCCACTCAAATAGCTATTTTGTGCATCATGTGATCCTAGTAAATTGAAATTCTGGAGAATTTGGGTTCTTGATTCCTTAGGAACCTTATCGAAACATCCCAATCTGCAACCACAGGCTGGACCAGATTCATGACTGGATAATTTTAACTTTTTCAACACTTAGACATCCGACCGTGTGATTTCCTCTTTTTTGTTGTCTTATAAACGTAATTTTCATCACAATCACTATTATTTTTGTCCATTTTGAGAAAAACAACCAAAACCTAACACACAACGTACGCGTCGTAAAATTTCTGCAAGGAAGCTTAACTGACAGCTGTCACTTGTATGACACAAATGTTAAGATGGCCGACTATGAGCGCGTTCTTTGTTACAATCACTGCAATCAGCCCTTTTTAGCGTGGTTTCATAGACAATGGACACCTTTTTGCTAGGTATGGAATGCAACGAGCGCGTTTTATTCTAAACTTGGATTTTTTAAAAAGAACTTTACACCATTTCAGCCCCTTTTATCATGTTTAAAATTAAGTGAGCTGATTGGCCACAGAAATAAGAAGCAAATGCTACAGTTATTTTAAAAAAATCAAAATGTTAATGAGCTCCTTTTTTTCCTGTGCCCTTCAAATCAAAAGCGACAAATTAATCTCAGAAACAGGACATATTATGAGCCTCTATTAATCATGCAGCTTGCTGCAAGATAAATTGAGCCTGCTACGTCTGTAAACTGACGGTGCGTAGTGCATTTTATTTGTTGTTTGTCAAAAAATTTACTTAATATTTATTTCATAAAAATTCGTGATATTGTTCGACGCACATAATCTTTGTTTTAAGCAAATACCATATGATATTGACATTTGACAAAATCATAGTGTTGCCATGTAGGATTTTTTAAATTATAATATGTATGTCGCCAAAATTTTTTTTCGTCTATTCGATGTTAGACAACATGTTGATGAACAATCTAGAACCCATTTTGGTATTTTTCATTAAACAATCCTAACAATTTAAACTTAGAATAAGAAAGAGAGCGATATATCGGCCCATGATGTCACGAGTTGCTCTCGCCATACATTTGTCATTAAAAAATGTATGGCGGTAGCAGCTTGTGACGTAACAAATTGTTTTGCGAGAAAGAGATGAACAATATTTTTTATTTGCTATTATTTTTTAGATTTATGTTTCTCTATTCAACTATTTTGATTTCTTAATTTGTAAAAATATTGTATTATTCAACACTAGGCAACATACTAATATGGGCCATTATTTTAAAATTATTGTCCGAATTCGAATAATTTTCCTAAAAAGTTTTTAGCATGACCTATTAGCACGGAAACTTCAACAAGTTTCTATCTCCTATAGTTTAGAAATGCCAGGCCCCCCCTGGAACAACTTATAAGCCACGTTGGAGGCCGATTACTCGAAAATTGTCATTTGGACTTGGAATAGACTTTGTAAAATAGTCATGTATAAAATTTTGCTTTTATTTTAAAATACCTATTCAACCATACCCCACACGATAGGGCAGAATGAAAATATATTTTTCATCCCCACTTCACATGTATGAAGAGCCTAAAATATAAAATATTTACTTGATGATGATTATTTAATAGTGACATATGCTTACAGTTATATAAACAATTCTGAAATTTCCAAAAGTTTATCTTCAAAGACTGAGGAATGCCATGATCCAGGGTATACACAATCTTGGCACAACATTTCACTTTTTGGTGGCATAATATGCTCGGACCATTTCAAAAAAAGTAAAAATAACTGGGTGTCCCTATAAATTTTGGGGACTTCTCTCGATTCCTCATGGATCCCTCATGGATGGGACCAATTTGGGAGTGAACCCTTTAAAATAAAAAAAATATTTTGAAAATAGATCCACAAACGGCGAAGTAATCGCGTAACATACACAAAAAAAACATACACAGGAATTGAGAACCTCCTGTGTTTTGGAAGAATTACAAATTATTCAAAATGTACTATACCCTTTTTTGAAATTCGTCACTTGAGAGTGCAATCCAAGCGGACGAAATCGCGCGCAAAAGTTAGAGATAAACTGTGTTTAAAAAAAAATTATGTGATTTTAAGATTTGGCAACACTGACGTGTGTTTATAAATAATAATGGCCATTAGGTATAGTTATTAATCGTAATATTTTTATAACAAAATGTGAATAATTTGTGTAAATTCTAATCAAATAAGCAATTTCTGATAATGGAAGTTTTGCACAAGTTTACTTTAACTAGGAAATAAGGATCCAATGTGTCATCAAGCAAGTAGATTCTCCAAATTTAATACATAAATTAACTAAAATACGAGATATAATAATCCAAAGGTACATTAATACATAAGTATGCTTTATTTATACCTAAACAATAATTGCCTTTAGTTGAGTGTTATTTATTATTTTGTTGATTTCATCATAACAATAACAATATATTATTCCCTCGTAAATACTCATGTTTAACAACAAAAACTTTTAAATAGCAAATATTACAAAATAATGTATTCTTACAAAATAATTCTGTAACCAATTATTTATAAGAATCTCAATAATATATTTTATGTTTTGCTTTGTAGCAAACTTACCTTGTATCTCTTGGTCTTGTTCCATAGCATTAATTGAGCGTCCTAGGTTCAATTGGATTTACACCTTGCATTTTTATAGGTTCTTTTCAATAAATCACTTAATATTTAGTTTAAAAACACTCTTAAAATTACACGAGATAGTTGGACGTAGCCTTTGTCATAAACAAATTTTAAGTTATAGAGTATTCGTAATTTTACGTAGCACGTAACTACACCGTCCGTCAAATTAGTGTTCCTGCTCGCTATTTTCATACAAAATTGTCAAATATCGTTTATGCCATGTTACGTAACTATCCAAAAAAGGTTCCTGCTACCGATTTAGTTACCTTTACGTCCACTACAGGCGCTGTTATGGTTTTCATACATTTTTTTTCGTTTACGTACACGTAACGATATTCGCAAAATGTTCCAACTTGGGCTACTGAAGGCGGGCGGAGCCGCGGGAAAAAGCTAGTCGATTATAACATAAATAGAAAGGGTTGCAGAAACAAACGAGCGGTATATTTACACATACAGCTGTATTCATAAATAACGATCTTGTTATTTCACCTAAGGCCTGTCGCCTGTTTCACAATCTTCTAATAAGTGTCCGATTGCTTATTCTGAAGTTTTGTCGCTGCTTACTTTGTATCGAGAAACTGTATCTGACACTTATCCGTAGATTGCGAAACTGGCCCTTAGTCGAAGATCCAAATAACTTCGATTTCAATTGTCACCTACAATAATTTACGTTCATCACCTCTCTTCATCAACTTACCGCGAACTAATTATTACGAGTGTCTGTATCGTTTTAGCACGTATAATATTTTGGTATTAAAGAGGACATGTGGCGAGTTAAAGTTATGCAGATAACTTTAACTTCTTATGGGTTATTATTCAAAGAAAGTTTAAGCGTAGCAACTTGACTGATAAGTTGTTGTTTTCCATTGTCTAGATAGATATCCACAACTACTACTACATAATATATTGTAGTAATATCTACCTACCTATTTTCATTCCTCATACCCCAGCCAGAACGCTGAGTCACGACGATGCAGCGGGAGCCAAAGCCAAGAGCTACTAAACAGTGAACAATTATGTTGGAAACAATTTCACGTTTCGAGAAGCCTGTGATATGTGACACCACAGTGCAATGCCCTGATAATAACTTGTATAAATAATTTAACTTGAAATAAATACTTTTTCATATAACTTTGCCTTTTTACCCGACTACGGCGAAGCCAAAAGGAAGGATAATGAATAATGATTTTGGCAGTCTATGTATCTATGTTTGTTTGTTCCACCGTAGCGTACTGATCCGATTTGAATGAATGATTTGTCAATAGGTTCGTAATAATGGCATGAGTAACATAGACTATATAATTTACGTAGTTGGGTTATAGTTTTTAACTTTTGATTATTATAGATGGATTTATAATAGCGTTTTTATAGGTTCCGTACCCGAAGCGTGGAAACAGGACCCTAATGCTAAGACTTCGCTGTCCGTCCGTCTGTTAGTCTGTCACCACTCACCAGGCTGTATCTCATAAAACATGATAGCTAGACATTGAAATTATCACAGATGATGTATTTTTGTTACCGCTATAGCAACAAATACTCAAATAAATTAAAATAAAATGTTAAGTGTGGCTCCCATACAACAAACATCTTTACTTTTTGTCGTTTTGTACGGAACACTTCGTGCGCGAGTCCAACCCGCACATGGCCGGTTTATTTTAAACGTATTTACCATATTTTTTCTTGTTTTACACTTTTACTCTTATTATAATACAGGTCAGCCACTGCAACAGTTGCTAACTGGTAATAAATTAATATAAACTTTTGTGAAATATTATGTTCAACGCTTGTACCACACAATATTATGTTTATGAACTTTAAGATGAAGTTAATGAATTTTAAGTCAGCAATTTTCAACAACACATTTTTGTCATTTTTAATTCACTGGGAATTTGAAGTGTTTTTTGTAAAAGCCACCACAGACGAGAGGCCGATCGTTTCAGTTTTTTTTTTCTTTTTTTTTTCAGTTAGAACTGACGTCAGTTGGGCCTGAACGGATTTGAGCACATACACGAAAAAAAATCGCATCTGACCCAACTGACGTCATTTCGGCCTAAACGGATACGAGCACACACACAAAAATCGCATCAGTTCGTTCTACGTTCCTGCACGGCCGCGGCTCTGGCGAGAACTGAAGCGATTCGTCACACATGGTCCGTTCAGTCCAGAATTAAAGTTGCCATCTTAGTTATTTTACAAAGTTTTACTACTAAATTAAGTATTTTATTCCCTCCCTACTAAGAAATTTAGTTGTTAGTAGTGTTTAAGTAGGAAAGAGCCAGACAGTAATCATATGCAAAATGGCCTAGGTAAGTCACAAAAAAATACACCTTATCATAATAATACATCGTAGCATTCGTCCGTAATTTGCTTACCTATTAGTAGGATATACTTACTTATATCCATATATAATATCCTACTAATATTATAAATGTGAAAGTTTGTGAGGATGGGTGTTTGTTACTCTTTCACGCAAAAACTACTCAACGGATTTTGGTGAAATTTGGTATGGTAGTAGTTTAGGATGTGGATTAAAACATAGGCTACTTTATATCCCGGAAAAGTACAGTGTTCCCGCGGGATACTCGATGGTATATTTATGCGGGCGGAGCCGCGGGAAACAGCTAGTACGTAATATTTCATAGTATATTTTAATTTAACGGTAAAATTTATAATATAATTCAATAAATGATAAAATTTTAATATAGCAAAACCTAAAATGCTGTGGTTTTTTGGGGGCTTTAGGGATTCCTAAGTTGAGTAGGTAGATTATTTTGATAGTTTTCAGTATTATTTTAGTATAAATCGACGCGAGTTTAGTAGTTTCGCAAAAACAGAGCAACACTGGAACGAATCGCTTCAGTCCATTCGGCCGACTGATGCGATCTCGAAATTGCACACAGACGATACGATTTTGCATCCGTTCAGGCTAAACTGAAGGAAAACCGGACCGTATATGGGACCCTCAAGGCTTTAACTGTATGGGACCCATGGAGCTGATATAAGAGAGGAGACGGCTTAAGCAACATGCACTGTGATTTCTACTCGGCCCCAACATCATAACAATGGGCGTGGCCTAAATCTGTCAGCTGTACTGTCAGCGTTCGCACTGTGCACACTTCTGTGATTTCGATAATTTTTTGTACTTATCGAGTTTCTAAGAAGAAAATGATGAAATGTTGTGTCTTATCATGTAAAAGATAAGGAATATAGGCGTTATAGGCGTTCTGATGCTATCGAGGGCATTACATTTCATGTGTAAGTTATTAAACTAAATTTATTATAATTGTTCTAGAAACGTCTCTTTAATAAGGCTAATACAGCGGTAACTACCCCCCTGTATGAAACGTGAATAGCTATTTTAAAAATGCGGCGCCGCGTCGCGTATCGTTTTGTTTTGGCGTGAATTAAATTAGAAATTGCGTCGGTTAAATTAGAAATTATTCTACTTGCAAATAGATGGCGTTTTTTAACTTTAGGGTCACGATTACGGGGATTAAAAATATATTCTATATTCGTACTAACTTAATATTAATATTTTATTTTAATCATCATGCGCACTAAAGTTTTTTTGCAGTACTTCCTAAATAATTTTCAGTTGTAAAGCTATATTTATTTTTTCATCATTTTACGCCCCAGTCGACCAAGATGTAATCTGGCGTATAATCTAGTGTGAGATAGAAAAACTACTAAGGAAGGTTGATAACGAAAGAAGTACGTAGTTTTGCTATTGAGCGGGTAGATGAGTGGGCGGAGTCAGACACCCCCTCACCCCGCAAAATATAACGCTTAGCACCTCCTTTCTTTAATGGTACATGATGGAAACCTTTAAGGGCGCCATTGCTTGTCATGTATTCAATTTGTTTCAACTCATGGCATGGTTATGAAACCGCTCGTTGCCGGCGTTTATTGTATCTAGCCTAAGGGTCAATCCACGCCAAAACAAAACGATACGGGACGCGGCGCTTCATTTTTAAAATAGCTATTCACGTTTCATACAGGGGGTAGTTACCGCTGTATGAGCCCTATTAATTATATGGGACCCCCCGAAAACTTTTACTCTTCACTCTTCCCCAAAACTTTTTTGATCTCACTACGCTACTGGTTTCATATGACATTAGTCATACACTGCACATGCGCTGTGTGACGTCTATCGACGAAACGTCTATCTTCTTGTGTAATGTTTAAACTTCAATTTTAAATAGCTATCTTAAAAATGCAGCGTCACGTCGAATATCTTGGCAATGTGGACTGACTCTAATTCTTACATAAAATAAACTCATTTCAAAACAACGTAAAATGACTTACCTGGAATTGCTTATAACAGCCGCTTTGGGGAGACCCGTGGTACCGGACGTGTAGATGTACAGCAGCTTTCCAGAAAACCCGTCACCATCAGCCATCTTCCACGGCGCGGGTTGCGTGGCGTCCAGCAGGTCGGCTAGGTCCGGTGTGGCATCACCGCTCGCATTGAACTCTCCACCCGAGGGATTAAGCCGACGGTGGGTGAATTTAAAGATTTTTATGTTGGGGCTCAGTTCACCCATTACGTCCTTGATGGCTAAAAATAAAACATGGATAAGAAATGTATTTCATAGAGTTAGTTTAAAGGTATCTAGTTAAAAACATATTTCACTACATAGCTTAAGAATACATTATTTGGGATATTTATGCAAGTATGTCAGTTATTATTAAGGCTCCCACAGACAAGAGGCCGATCGTTTTAGACAGAACTGACGTCAGTTCCGCCTGAACGTATTCGCTTCGCATTCGCTAAAAATAGCTTCAGTTCGTTTTGTCTTGCCGCGAGCTTCGGTCGTGTTTATGTTCATTTTGCTGCAACTGTAGTCCCGCTATGGACAAAACCGAATTATTGTGTTATGCTGCCTTAGCCTTATTATACGAAAAAAAATTATATTACTGGAATAATCTGTTTTAGCAATCATTTCTCTTTGTTTTATAGTAATAGTTTTTAGATTTTATCAACCATAGTAGCTCTAAAGTTTTAAATACCTACTTCAACGATCTCTAATAAAAATTATTTAAACCACGTTGCCATTTTTAAGGTTCCGTACCCAAAGGGTTAAAAGGAACCCTATTACTGAGACTTCGCTGTCCGTCTGTCACAAGGCTGTAACTCCTTAACCGAGATAGCTAGACAGTTGAAATTTTCACAAATGATGTATTTATAGAAATACATCATTTGTGAAAATTTCAACTGTCTTGCTATTCTGTTTTCAGTATCTATTTGTTGTTATAGCGACAATAGTGTCGCTATAACAACAAATAAATACTGAAAACAGAATAAAAGAAATATTTGAGGCTCCCATACAACAAACGTGATTTTTTCCGTTTTGTAGAAAATCGTTCTTGCGTCCGACTAGCACTTGTTTTTTATATTGTAATAAATTTCAACATGTAATTGTAATGTGTATTCTACACTCGAGTTTTATTACACCTCGAAAACTCGCTACGCTTGTACACAATACACGCCCACACGGCCGCGGCTCTAGCGAGAACTGAAGCGATTTGCCACACATGGTCCGTTCAGTCCACCCGTTCAGTTCAGAATTAATGTTGCCAACTTAGCTTTTTTATTATCAAATTTCGTATTTTATTCCCTCTTTAGTGGGAATTTAGTTGTTAGTAGTGTTTTAGAAGAAAATAGTCAGACAGTATAAATATTATGCAAAATGGCCGATGTTTGGCACAAAAAAAATAATATTGACACCTTATCATAATATCACATCATAGCACGCGCCCGTAAGTCGCTTAAAACTACCAATTTCATTTCAATATACGTAATATTTCCTACTATTTTTTTTTATTTAACGGTAAATTATCATATTTTCAATATAGTAAAACTAAAAATGCAGTGGTTCTTGAGTTTAGTAGCCGGCAAACTGATGCGATTTCGAAATTGCACACATACGATTTTGCATCCGTTCAGACCGAACTGAAGGTTGACCGGACCGTATATGGAGGTCTTTATATTTTTATTAGTATGTATATAAGAATTTTTAGGGTTCCATAGTACTCTAGGAACCCATATAGTTTAGCGCTGGCCGTCTGTCTGTCCGTCCGCCCTTCTAACTTCTGTAATTATGAATAAATGGATGAAAATTGGTATACTTATACATTGTGTATATATTTCGGTTTTGGCATCATAAAATAATATTAATCCTATATTTTAGGGGTTCTCCATACACATAAAGTGGGCATTAAAAAAAATTCATTCTACCCATCGTGTGGGGTATCGTCGAATAGGTCATATAAATAAAGGTTTATAAGTTGCACCACCCCTCTAGCATTTCTAAACAATAAGAGAAACTCGTAATTTTCCATGCTGATAGATCATGCTAAAAACTCTTTAGGAAAATTATTTTGAGCGAAATCGGACAAAGTTATTTAATAGGTTTTCTATTACGCGTTGATAGCTACGGAACCCTCCTTAGACATGTCCTGAATGCTCTTGGTTAGATTATTTGTATTTAAACACAATTTTGTGCATCGGCGTGGCGACGCGTCACAATGGTCCCCTGCAATTTACTTACTCCAAATAGACAAGCTTAATTACCTGATTCATACTCCTCGGAAAAAACGAGCACATTACATTTGGCGACATTAATCGAGTGAATTAGGGCATTCCCTCGTTGGTTCGTGTTGATGAGTGGAGTTATTGCACCGAGGCGGGCGTTTCCCAGCCACAGCGCCGGCAGTTGCGGTGAGTTGTTCACTAGCAGACCAACAATGTCACCCTTCTGCACACCCTGAGCCCGCATCACCGCGGTCACGCGCAGGCTGTAGTCCTCCACCTAAATATAAATATTATTTTGGTGTTACCCAAAGTAAAAAATGTCATATATTCTTTCGATAATATGACATTTTTTACTTTGGGTAAATCAATATGACCGGCCCCGTGCTAAGTACTCGAGGAACTTGTGTTATGGGGACCAGACAACTGAAAGTATTATATAATACTTTTATATCATACATCGTCGCTGCGCCTGCCAAGTTCCATATGTGATTTTTACATGGTTTTGGAAAACGACAAGACACATATTATTTACCTAAAAAAATACAAAACTATGAATGCAGTTTCAAAGACATTTGATAAGACATATTATAAATACGAAATTTGCCATAACCATCGAATATTTTTCGTAAAAAAGTGCACATAACTGGTCCGCCACAGTCCAAAAAAATTCAGTATCAGTATGTACATTATATTTACACTTACAGGATTTTCAGTACAAATTTGTACATTTAACGTTTGTCATTATGTGATAAATTATTATATTTTCTCTCTCAAACCATTTGAACAGTTGGCTTTCTAGGTTATACGAGGCCTGATTGATAAGTTTCCGAAACGACAAAGAAAAACTTCAAAAATCTAATTAAAATAAATTTATTTCTCAACGTAGTTTACTTCTACCTCGATGCATTTAGTCCAGCGCTTCTCCAATGCCGTTACACCAGTTTGATAAAATGTTTTCTCCAACCCCTCAAAATACTCGTCCACGGCAACAATGACTTCTTCATTTGATGAAAATCTCTGGCCACCTAACCATTTCTTCATGATTGGGAATAAGTGGAAGCCGCACGGGGCCAGATCCGGGGAATAGGGTGGATGCGGTAGCAATTCGAACCGCAATTCATGGAGTTTGGCGACTGCAACCATTGACGTGTGTGCAGGTGCGTTGTCATGGTGGAACAAAATTTTTTTCTTGGCCAAATGTGGTCGTTTCTTCTGGATTTCTTCACTTAATTTTTGCAGCAAGCTTGCGTAGTACTCTCCAATTATTGTTTTTCCTTTTTGCAAATAATCCACTAAAATAATCCCTCGAGCATCCCAAAAACAGTCGCCATCACTTTGCCGGCCGACAAAACTGTTTTTGCTTTCTTCGGCGCAGGTTTTCCGCTCTCAGTCCACTGCTTAGATTGTTCTTTTGTCTCGGGAGAATAATGATGTATCCAGGTTTCATCGACTGTTACATAACGCCGCAAAAACTCATTAGGATCTCGGTTAAACAGCGCCAAACACTCCGATGAATTGTCCACTCGACGTTGCTTTTGGTCTACAGTGAGCAAACGCGGCACCCATCGCGCGCAAAGCTTTTTCATTCCCAAATGTTGGTGCAAAATATTAAAAACGCGTTAAGATGAAATACTCACCATCTCTGCTATCTCTCGCAACTTTAAGCGCCGATCATTCAATACAATTTTGTGATTTTTTTTGATTATGTCCGGATTCGTGACTTCATTTGGACGGCCAGACCTGTGGGCGTCTTCGCAGCTCTGTCTTCCACGTTTAAAATCAGTTACCCAGGTGTGAATTGTACTCAATACAGGAGCAGAATTACCTAAAACACTGTCTAGCTTGGTTTTAATCTGGGTTGCTATTTTCTCTTTTAAAACGTAAAACTTTATCACCGCACGAATTTAGTTTCTTTCCATTGTTAAGAAAATTTACGACAGAGAAAGTTCTACGTCCTCTCAAACAAATTCCATCAGTTCGATTAAATTCAAATTTGGCATTCTATTTTCAAAAAGATGCCAGAATATAATGTAATATTCCTTTTTTGCGTATCATTTTTTTAAGTTCGTCGTTTCGGCCAGTTATCAATCAGCCCAGGTACAAACTAGGAGATGCTATACACCTCTACCTGACACCCTTTTAGATATCAAACTTTTTTGGATTCATTCATAATTCCATACATGGGCAACACCGACCATAACCTATTATAAGCCTTTTGCTCAAGTGCTAACGGAGAAAAGTATGTAATAAGATGCCTAGATAGACATTGAAATACATTTTTATATTAACAAAACTACCTAGTACATGTCCTCTATAAAATAGACCAACTATGGAAATAGACAGGTCAATATGTTGCGAGGGAGAGGAAAATTTTATAGTTAATAGAATCAGGCGTTACTATACGGGAATCCATAGCATACAATTTAATGAATATCACAATATCTAGCAATATCCTGCGAAAAAATATGTTATTTATATTATTCCTTTTTATTTTACGCATGCTTATGCGTGCACTCACACATTTGCTTGCAGGTTGTAGGTATTTTTTCGCAGGATATTTCTAGATATAAAATTAACTAAATTGTAGGAATTTGAGGAAAGAGGTCACATACTGGGACCCCACAGATGGCAAGGAACATAGGAAGGGAATACACTAGCTGGGACGTGCTAACGTCTGTAACGAGTTTCAATTGTTAGAAGTCAATGAAAATCATTAGACGAGGCCTGTATTTTGTACGACACCCTCAAGTATTACATGCAACTTCCCGATAAAGCTAAGGAGACTGATACCTCGGTTGATCTTGCAGTCTTGCTGCGATCTCACACAAAGGCCCAACGATAGCTCTGCTCCAGAAATCTGGTATTTAACCACTGCGTCAACGGGAATTTTAAAAGCAAGAACAATTTATCGAATACAAGACCCTCGTCAGTCCTCAGCATGATACGGGACTGAATCTCTGACATGTATTTTTTTCCAAAACTATACTGTATTTAAACTACAAAAATGTGTACTGTTTTATTTTTATTTCCAAATTCTCCCTACCTTCTTAAACTTACACTATTATATTTGTTCAGCAGACATCATGTCTATCAATGCTTTCTTCTTTTCACTGTTTCTTTACTCCTTTACTTTCGTATCATTAAAATTATCAAGTATTACAATACAAGTGTTCATTATATTTACTTAGCATCTCTAACAGCTTCCCAATACTTCTAACAATCCGACTAAGCTACACCTATCTATACGCCAACGACAAATAGGTGTCAAGTCTACTTTACAAGGCTTTACATTACCATAGAAGTCTTGGGCTCACATAGTAATAATAATAATATAATAATAATAATTTGATTTCAGGTAACAACAGACCCATATTCATAACAAATTTAGATAATAATGTTACATTAGATATAGAATCACAAACAAATTTTTAGGTATTAATTATATTATTAGTATTTATATTAATTTTAACACTAGTATTTTTTAATTATATTCATAATGAGTTATAATATATACTCATTACTCCTAATATATAACTAATTACTCCTGCGCGTCCTGTGCATCAGTGGTTAATGAACGGGTTGTCAGGGCGTTCACCGAGCGCAGCCAACATGCTGTTGGCGCTCCCCCGCATGCGCCGCACCAGGGATGACGTTCGCTTGCGCATCGTGGCAAAGAAACAGTCCACTCGTGCGCACGCGAACATTGACGACGCACTGCACCAGCGGGGAAGCCCCACCAACATCCTAAACGCGTTATTGTATTGGACGCGAAGAGCGCTGTATGCCCTTTGCGCATAGGCTGCCTACAGGCTGCACGAGTAGAAGGATGTACAAGAAGCTCTAAACAGTGTCATTTTTACTTCTAACGAACATCGTGCAAACCTCCGAACCACCATATTCGCTCTGACCGACAGCGCCCTCCGCTCTCTTTCGATATCAGCGTCGTCCTTCAGAATGGCTGTCACAATATGTCCGAGGTATTTAAACTCTTCAACCGTAGCTAAAGGAGCACCATTAAGAAGAAGAGTTGGCATTATGTCCACTTTTCTTGTTCCACCATGAAACACCATACACTGACTCTTTTTACAATTGTATATCAGCCCGTGTTCAGCTGCGTAGCGCTCACATATATTGAACAACTTCTTGAGACCACACGCTGAGGTGCTCAGCAGCACCATGTCGTCCGCGTAATTTATATTATTAAAACATGCACCATCTATATGACACCCGACATGCTGCTTGTTGAGCTCCTCAATCAGTCCATTTATATAAAGGTTAAATAACACAGGTGAATTTAACCCGCCTTGCCTTACGCCACATTCTAGTTTGTTACAATATTCTTCCAATTCGTTCTTACAATATTAATTTGGTTGTCATACCAGTACTTAAGAGTATTGATAAGTTCGTACTGTACGACGGCTGCACTAAAAGTATCGGGAATGGAATATTTCCACTGTTCCTGTCATATTAAAATCTTTTTAATTAAAAACTCCTTGGTTTTAAAAATCGAATACCGTTTATTTATTTAAAAAAAGATTCTCGGTCTTGTCACAAGGTCTTGTCAAACTTGTTTAGTCGTTGAGAAAATGGAATTGACTCGAGAAAATTCTAGAGCGATAATTTATTATGACTTTCGAAGTGGTTTAACACAAAAACAGTGTGTTGACCGGATGATTTCTGCATTTGGTGATGAAGCCCCATCCAAAACCACAATTTATCGCTGGTTTGACGAATTTCAACGTGGACGTGTCAAGCTCAGTGATGATCCCCGTCAAGGTCGTCCAAAAACTGCAGTCAACCAAGAAAACGTTGATGCTGTGCGTAAGCTGATTGAGGAAGATCGACATGTGACATACCGCGAAATTCAGGCAACTTTAGACATTGGCATGAGTCAAATACAAATAATCTTGCATGAACAATTAGGTGTAAAAAAGTTGTTTTCCCGATGGATACCGCATTTGCTCTGTGAAGAGCAAAAAGCGGCTCGCGTTACTTGGTGCGTCAGAACTCTCGAAAGATTCCACGCAGGATCCTCAAATGCTGTATACAACATCGTATCAGGTGACGAATCCTGGATATACGCGTACGAACCCGAAACAAAAAACCAGTCACGAGTTTGGGTGTTCGAAAATGAGTTAAAGCCAAGAAAAATTGTTCGTTCACGGAGTGTTGCAAAAAAAATGGTGGCCACGTTTGTCTCCAAAACCGGCCATGTTGCGAGTATTCCTCTTGAGGGACAAAGAACGGTTAATGCAGAATGGTATGCTAACATTTGTTTGCCACAGGTCGTTTCTGAACTCCGTAAAGAGAACTGCAACCGCCGCATCATCCTCCATCACGACAATGCGAGTTCTCACACCGCGCACAGAACAAAAGAGTTTTTAGAGCAAGAAATCATAGAATTATTAGACCATCCGCCGTACAGCCCCGACCTAAGCCCTAATGATTTCTATACTTTCCCTAAAATAAAGAATAAATTGCGTGGTCAGAGATTTTCTTCACCTGAAGAAGCTGTGGACGCCTACAAAACGGCCATTTTGGAGACCCCAACTTCCGAATGGAATGGTTGCTTCAATGATTGGTTCCATCGTATGGAAAAATGTGTCAAATTTCGCGGAGAATACTTCGAAAAGCAATAAATACATTTTTAAATAGTAATGTTGTGTCACTTCCTTGATTCCCGAAATTTTCAGTGCCGCCCTCGTATTCGCAACTTCCCCATCTTCTTCCAAAGGATATGTATTGTATGACACAAGGTCAAATGCCTTCGACAGGTCAAGGAAGCAAGCATAGACGGGAGTTTTTCTTATAGTATAATACCTAACAGCACTCTTAAGACACAATATTGCAGACTCAGTAGACAGCCCTGGCCGAAAGCCGAACTGACTATCATGACACTTAACAAACCGGTTTATATGTGTATTGAGAATGCTATCAAATACCTTTGCAATAATAGTTGCTAGTGAGATGGACCTATAGTTAGAAATATCTGATAGATTTCCTGTTTTATTTTTTACCACTGCACTGGCACCACAATAGTCCTCACCATGTCACCAGGTAAGTACGAGTGCGATATGCAGAGACTATATAACGAGGCCAACACTCTAGATATATGAGGGCCAGCATATTGTAGGTGTTCTATGCTTAATCCATCGTGTCCTGGGGATTTTCTCCTAGATATTGATTTTATTACCATCACTACATCAGAAGCCCTAACGCTAATGCTTATGTCATCTCTGCGTACTTCACTCGCCAACTGATGACCGATGACAGATATCACCGATGGCCCCAGAGGCGATTTAACCACAAACATATTTTTGAACCTATCAGCTATCTCTTTCTGATCACTCGTGCCGTCTACAGACACAGGAAGACCAGGTCGGCTTTTGTGGCGATTAGTACATTTCCAGAAGTTTCTGAAGTCCTTCAGGCAAGGCTTAGCGGCTAATATATCCATTTTTATTTGTTCTTGGTGATTTTGACACCATTTTAAGCGCGACTTTAATATTTTCCTCGATTCACATATTTTAACATATGTGTCCACTATTAGGACGGCCACATAATAACCATTCTCGAAAAGCCGCGGTGTTAGGCATGCGATATTACATTCACAAACGATGGGTAAATGGTCTGACCAGTGTATGTCATACTTTACATACACATTACACATCGAGCACTCAGCATCTAAAGATATAACACAATGATCTAGTCAAAGCTTCGACCGGCTTACTAAATCTACATATGTAAAATTATTGTCTGTATTATTATGTATGTCCAACATTTTTGTGTCAATAATTAGCCAATTAGTCATTGCAAATACTCGTCAATTCCTTAAAAAATAATGTACCCGGGTGGGCATTGAAATCCCCAAATATATAAATAGGTTCGTTACAATATTCATTATTAATAGCACTGACAGTTCCCATGCAGTCAGTGAACACTGGTAGGTTATTTTTCAGTTTTATTTATCGGCATGTACCTATATACACTAGAAAACACATTATTGTTCCATAACAGCGCTGTCCCGCCATATGGCCTTCCTCGGAGAGTCCAGCCTCTGTGTCAATGGCAGATGTCCCCCACATAGCTAAATCTGCTGTCGATGCTGCTCAAGAATCTTAGGTCATGCGGCATGAACCAGGTTTCCTGTAGCGCTATTATACCACATTCATTACATTCTCTGAATGTCATTTACTGACCGTTTGACATTTTTACAGTTGTAGCTCGCAAACTTGCAAGTAATGTTATCCATTATTCGAGGACAAAAGGTCGTCAGCTGATTTCACTGAATCAGGTCCTTCTATTTTTATAGTGTACAAAACACCTTTATATGATACCTTCTGGCCATATATTCTTATTCAGGAAAAGACACACTTTTGAATCGGGTATAAAAAAATTGTAGGCCTTATGATTTAAAATATTTTTGTATTAATTTTCTCTAATTTCACACTAATTTGTGTAATATGTATAATCTATTACATACTCTATCACCCTTTCCACCATACCATTGGGTCTACTCCTTTACCGCTTTCAGTCCTAGAGACTTCAGACTAATGCACATTAAACGAATTGTTCTCACTCATTTCACTTTTTTTTCGTTTTGTTTCACTCACACATAATAGGTATATCTGATCTTCTTTCTTGTACCATCTTATACAATTCCTCTATTTTATTTTTCGTGTCTCCCTGCATCTTCTCGCGCTCGCAGTTATCTTACATACTCAGAGCTACCAAATGACACTTGCAGCAGCTAGACTCGCCCCTAAACATGCTTCCCTAGGGATGGTGGACATTGGATAGCCTGACAGCCGACTGAACTTAAACTGTATCGATATTTTAAACGTTGTCACATAATGTCCACCCAGTAATCTTTCTTTAGTAAATGGGTGCATCCAATATTGAAGCTGCTATCGCTTCAGCTGCTTACGTACAAGCAGCACCAAAGACAACGTGACTAATGGTGCCGGAGTCTATCTTGCAATTAGGTTTTTTAAATTCATGACATCTGACAGCTTTTTGACACGACAAGGACCGTCGGGCTACCAAGCGCCGCCTGGTGACAGAAAAAGAATCGAAAATTCTTATTGACCGTTTTTTATAATACCACTTACGCCACCAGATGACGCTTTGTGTACGTTGAGTCTGCCCCCTAACGGCAGAAAAAAAAAACATCCTCATTGTGACGATCGCAGGCATTTAAGTGCCGTTACTGAATCGCGTTTGCATCGCGACAGTATCGCGTTTGCATCGCGACTGCATCGTGTTTATGTGGGCGAGGGCACACAGCTAGCGACCGTATCGCGTATCGATACGAATGCGCTACTGCATCGCTACAAAAAGTCCCCGTGGGCGAGGGACGCCTTTAGAATAACATATTAATAATTAAAATGACGACATATATATGTGATTTTCAAACTATTGTTTACAACACATAACTCACATCTCTAACGCAGTTGGTGCGACTGATGGTTGAACTTAATCCTTTATGTGCATTTTCTGCACAAACCGATTTTTTCTAACAGTCAAAACACTTGTGGAAATTTTTAACTTCGTTTCCAGTGCGATTATCACAAAAAGAGTTTTATGGAGTTTTATCATAAATAACTGTCACCTAATATAAGTAGGTACAATAAGCATTTAGTATTAAATTAATAATAATAATTACCACCTGGCTTAAGGACTTATGTACATACGAAAAACAAATTCTTTAAATGAGATAAAAAGCATCTCGACGCGAAATGACGTCAATGCAAAATAACAAAGCATGGTTGTAAAAACGTATATCGAAAAATAGATTCTAGGTACAATGATTATATTCATTCAATGAGTTTTAAAATGTGCAGATAGATTTCTTTCACAATATAAATTATTTACTTATTTCCTTACATGGCAGTTTTGCTTACTTACTTTAACTTTCTCTTTAATTTTTAAATTGAAAATAAACTTTTAGAAAAACTTAATTAAAAAATATTAACTACAGTTCACTTAATAACTGTAGTTAAAATTATTTTACGTGTATTTTATGGCCAATTACCACAAAACTGATACCATTAAAACGACTAGTCAAACATCAGTACGAGGGCTGCACTAAAAGTATCGGGAATGGAATATTTCCACTGTTCCTGTCATATTAAAATCTTTTTAATTTAAAACTCCTTGGTTTTAAAAATCGAATACCGTTTATTTATTGAAAAAAAGATTCTCGGTCTTGTCACAAGGTCTTGTCAAACTTGTTTAGTCGTTGAGAAAATGGAATTGAGTCGAGAAAATTCTATAGCGATGATTTATTATGACTTTCAAAGTGGTTTAACACAAAAACAGTGTGTTGACCGGATGATTTCTGCATTTGGTGATGAAGCCCCATCCAAAACCACAATTTATCGCTGGTTTGCTGAATTTCAACGTGGACGTGTCAAGCTCAGTGATGATCCCCGTCAAGGTCGTCCAAAAACTGCAGTCACCCAAGAAAACGTTGATGCTGTGCGTAAGCTGATTGAGGAAGATCGATATGTGACATACCGCTAAATTCAGGCAACTTTAGACATTGGCATGAGTCAACTACAAATAATCTTGCATGAACAATTAGGTGTAAAAAAGTTGTTTTCCCGATGGATACCGCATTTGCTCTGTGAAGAGCAAAAAGCGGCTCGCGTTACTTGGTGCGTCAGAACTCTCGAAAGATTCCACGCAGGATCCTCAAATGCTGTATACAACATCGTATCAGGTGACGAATCCTGGATATACGCGTACGAACCCGAAACAAAAAACCAGTCACGAGTTTGGGTGTTCGAAAATGAGTTAAAGCCAACAAAAATTGTTCGTTCACGGAGTGTTGCAAAAAAAATGGTGGCCACGTTTGTCTCCAAAACCGGCCATGTTGCGACTATTCCTCTTGAGGGACAAAGTACGGTTAATGCAGAATGGTATGCTAACATTTGTTTGCCACAGGTCGTTTCTGAACTCCGTAAAGAGAACTGCAACCGCCGCATCATCCTCCATCACGACAATGCGAGTTCTCACACCGCGCACAGAAAAAAAGAGTTTTTAGAGCAAGTAATCATAGAATTATTAGACCATCCGCCGTACAGACCCGACCTAAGCCCTAATGATTTCTATACTTTCCCTAAAATAAAGAATAAATTGCGTGGTCAGAGATTTTCTTCACCTGAAGAAGCTGTGGACGCCTACAAAACGGCCATTTTGGAGATCCCAACTTCCGAATGGAATGGTTGCTTCAATGATTGGTTCCATCGTATGGAAAAATGTGTCAAATTTCGCGGAGAATACTTCGAAAAGCAATAAATACATTTTTAAATAATAATTTTGTGTCACTTCCTTGATTCCCGAAATTTTCAGTGCCGCCCTCGTACATAAATAGCCCACTGACTTGAATACAGATTAGCCAAAGACCTTACTCACTCTTCTAAGAATAGTAGATTAAACACAACAAGTGTTATAATACTTGATCTTGAAAATCCCTCTGGGAAATTATTATACTTGACATTGGCTGTGTTTGGTCACCAACAGACCTGGTGTTACACATTTCGATCAATACTATGGTATTAAGATTCAAAAGCCCAAGGGTCTGTCGGCGACCTTACACAAGTGGTTGGAGGTATACAGCCACAACTTTTGCTGAATGAAAATTGGATACAAACTATTTGGGAGTCAAAGACCAAAATTTCCTTTTTTTTAGTAACATATTGTAAAATATTTCAAATTGTGCTACATGATTTATAGTAAAATATTTTTTGTCTTGCAGTTGTCAGATTTTTTAAATAGCCTAAAAAGCTATGTACTTCTTGTTTTCAAAAGTATCAGAAAGTATTTTAAATTACTTTGTATAGTGTATCATAGTATCTGAGAGTATAAGAGAATACATAGAATATCTGGTAATCTTCTTTTGTATTCGTTTTTTTGTATTCTTACATTCTTATTAAAACATCCTATACATTTCTGATAGTCAGAAAGCTCTTATCTGCTGTAGATCTTTAATTACATTTAATTATTGTATTATTACCTATTATTTAATTATAAGTATTTTTTACTCTTTAACACCATTGAATAAATAATAATAAAAGTCTAAAGTAAGACCAACGAGACAAGATAAAAAACGTAAATAAACAGACCGCTACTGAGTTGCATTATGAAAGTGAGTTAATATTATATCTGTCCTTATCACTTGTATGCAATAATGACGTCAGTTGGTCGACGACAGCTGTCGTAGCGTGTTTCGTGGTACAGGAAAGCGGCCAGTGCCGCAGTTGTCAACATTTGGTCCGCCAAACAATTGTGAACAAGTTCATTCCTGTTTGGATTGCGTTTGAAGTGATACATATTTTTTCGTCTCCGTATTTACTTGGTTTTTTGTTGTTATTATTCCGTTTCGGTTAGTTTTATTTTTGATTTTTGCTGTTATTGTGAGTGCTTAGTTGTTGATTTTAATTGTGGAATCACAGCCTGGCGGCTAAGTCGAGGACAATTTTTATAGCAATATTGACAACATGATTGATAATACAATAGATAGTTTTATCATAAACACAGCTATGACACAGCACGACGAATCATCTTTGTCTAGTACAGACGACAGCGATTAAAATTCGAACTTTATAATAATTTATTCAAATAAAAATGTTTTGAACCCCTGAAAATTTGTTTACATTCTTTATCTCGTCTGGTTGGCCTTACTTTATCTACATTGTAATTTTTTTCTTCATGAAAAGCAAATTTACTTGCAGAGGTCAATAGTTCAGGTAATGAATTCATAGTACATAAGTTATAAGTACAAACCTCTTTAAATGTCCAAAGTTCATCTTGGAAAAGAAAACATGCTTTACTAGGATGTTTCTCAACGGTCTCGTGAAACGCATCAGGTATTGACAAATTTCGCCTTGCTAACATTCGAGATTTCATCAATATTTTGACATAGCTGTACACTGCCCTGAAATTAAAATTAAGTGTAAATAAAACTAAGTTATTACTTAGCTAGGTAATTTACTTAGGTTCCCTGAAGATTTAATTTCTTTTTTTCAAAGTTTACCTTAGATCCCTTGATGCTGTCTTGATAGCTACCATGACCCATTTTCTCTTAAAGAATGCTGCATAGTAAACTAATCCACATAGCAAAATCAAGATGGTTTTGAATACACCCAGGTAAACCGTCAAAACCAACACTGCAGCAACTGCACCCAGCGCCTCCGACATGGTAACAATTTTTTTATGCTTTTTAAAGCGGCGATTGAGAAACCGTAATAGTCGATGACACACTTTGACGAAGTTTTTAGAAAACTATTACCGACACAAATGAATACGCCAAATGTTTAATTTGCAAACTTTTTTGAATTGTTATATTGTAAATGTGGTTTGAAATAACACAAAATTAAAGAGAAAGCACGTATTTTGATCAATCTGCTGTCCTACTTATAAAATAATATGCTTTAAGGAATTTTAAGACAAATTGTATTTTAGGAAAATATTTTACTTATCAAGGCAACTTCTCGTTATGTATATATGAAATATTACTTCTTTTTAATAATTTTACGTTGTTATTACACTCATCCAACACAGTAACTGCGCGCTTCTACTATCACCTGACGACGATTAGCAAAATTACAAAAGTCAAAACAAGCCAAATGTCAACTGTCAAATTGAAAACTATCAAACGTCTGACATAGCGTGGACATAACTCTTCGCCTTGTTTTTTTTATTATTTATATATGGCATCGACTTATAACTATTTGCCAGTGTCAAGTTAAAAAGGCGGGAAATAGAACTTTCGTTTATACTCCCGCGGGCTTCTTACGTATCTTGCAAAACTAAGTAATCGCAAAAATTGCGCAATTTTTGCTTCAAAATCGCAAATTTGTATTACGTATCTGCAAAAACCTTGCAGAAGCAACCTTGCAGAATTACTACTTCTACTGAACAATCGAGGAACTATAGATTGCATTCAATCGTTCGATCTCTTTACTGCTGTCAAATTTTTCGTATTACGTAAGACTTTTGACAGCAAAGCGAAAGCAATCAGCGAGCGATTTAAACTATCTATACTCCTCGCGGCGAACATTGATCCCTATGACACTGACAGTTAATCTCACGACATAACATTGTAGTGGCGTCACCATTAAATTGTACGTAGCTTTATGACATTACAATTATATTCCGTTGGAACTTTTAACAATTATTAACATTTACAAGAAATTATCTCAATCTGAATTTACGTTTACGTCCTGCAAAACTTACATATACGAAATGTCACACGACGTAAGTTTTGCAGGACGACGCCTCCAATATGATCCTAATTTAATGGTGACGCCATTACAATGTTATGTCGTGAGATTAACTGTCAGTCTCATAGGGATCAAGGTTCGCCGCGCCGAGTATTGCAATAACAAAAAAGGTGATATTTTCTCGATTGCTTGTCTATCGCGGAGTGCTTAGTGGTATTTAAATTGTATTTTTATAAGTTTATAGAGTATTTTTAAAACAATGGCGCACGCAGTACACGTTTTGGAAACTTTACGTGAAGAAGAAAGAAGAGATGCAGCCATAAATACAGTGCGATTGAGACGTCACATTCGCGACCAAGCCTAAGCACTGGAACTGTCTGACTCTGAGTTCATGGGCAAGATCATTCCACTGTTTTTCAACAGCTTCTTTTGACCTTGACCCAAGGCCCACTTTGTTTTGTACTCGAAACAAGCACAACTAACGCGAACTGCGAACACAGAGTATATTCGTATGCATGAAAAACGCGAATGTGATAGAATATTTTATAACCAAATGTTTCCACTTGAAATTCGGCCCCAAACCATTTTTTCTATAATTTCCCATAAGTTTTTTCATGAACTAAAACAATATGGAAGCACTTGTAAACATATGACCGAAGTTTGCTTGACTTGATATTCCATTAATAGTTCCTATGATTGCTACTAAATTGTTTTTGGCGGTAGTGTAGTAGCAAAAATAAAGCAAATGTGCATTCATCAACAGCGAGCGATTAGCAATCAGTCGCATAGGTAATACGATTTTTTTTGACGTTCAGAAATCGATTGCGCGTCTATCATGCGATGACTGCAAGATTTTTCCTAATCGCTATTTTTACTTAATACAGCGGCCAGCCTTAAAATGATTTGTAGTTAAATATCATGCGCCTGCGGATATATTAATAGCATTGCACAGCTACGTTTATTTCATATTATTAAGTAGGTACCTGTGTGCAGTGTAGATACATTCTTAATGTCCCTTGGCTTGTATATTTTTTAAGACAGACGACGGATGACGATTTCTGTGGCTCAGTGGTCAGCGGCTAGCGCGTTGGCACTCAAGCCGGAGGTCGCCGGTTCGAATCCCACCGAAGGAACAAAAAGGTTTCTGTGTTCCTGTATCATGGATGTGTATTAAATAAGTGTATAATATAATATATTATGTATAGTATAAAAGTAATAAATATATTTCCTTGGTCTGGTACCTACCCTGTAACACAAGGTTTTCGGATGCTTAGCACGGGCCAGATTGATGTGGTGTGAAGCGTCCATAGATATTATTAGGTCTTTACCTATGAGATTACCGTTTTGTATGAAAAAATTTAAACGATTTTTTTTCATGTATTTTTTATTTGTATTAATAGAAGTAATCACACATGCAATCAATGCATCTTTGCCAACGCAGTGGCAGTTTATTATTGCCCTTCTTAAAGAAATCAGCTGGACGGGAGGCAACAAATTCTTCAAAAGCATTTTGTACTGCCTCTCAGGTATTGAATTTTTTTCCCGCCAAGAAGTTATCTAAATTCTGGAAAAAGTAGTAGTCTGTAGGCGCAAGGTCTGGTGAGTAGGGCGGATGACGGAGAGCTTCCAACCCCAGTTCTTGCAACTTGGAGACCGTCTGCTTTGCAGTATGAGATCGCGCGTTGTGTTGCAGGAGCAGCGGAGACAAGCGATTGACCAATGCTGGTTGGAGATGTGCCAGCTTCTCCATCATTGTGTTCAGTTCTTCACAGTACACATCTGCAGTAATGCTCACCCCGTTTGGTAAGAAGCTGTGATGAATCACACCGGCGCTAGACCACCAGACAGTGACCATCACTTTTCTAGGGGTAAGTTTTCGTTTAGGGCATTGTTTAGGCGCTGAACTAGGATCCTACCAACTTGCTGAGCGCTTGCGGTTATCAAACAGAATCCATTTTTCATCGCAGGTGACAATGCGGTTCAAAATTCCTTCATTTGTGTGTCTGTTGAGCAGTGCAAGGCACGTCTCGACGCGTACTTCACGCTGGCGATTATTGAGTTCGTGAGGCACCCATTTGTCAAGCTTTTTTACCTTGCCAATTTGACGCAAATGGACCAATATTGTTTTGACGCTAACGTCGAAAGCTGCTGCTTATTCAGCCGTAGATTGTGTATGATCAGCTTCCACAATCGCCTTTAATTCGTTTACCAAATTATATAAATATAAATATACTAAATTGTTGACCAAAGTCTTCGGACGACCGCGAGGTTCATTTTTCAGGTCGAAATTTCCAGAACGGAAGCGAGCAAACCAATAACAGGTGGTGCGTTGGTTTGTAGTGTTAGTTCCGTAAACGTCGTTGATGTTGCGTGCCGCTTGTGCCGCGTTGCTGCCACGACGGTACTCATATTCCATAATTACTCGAATTGTTAACGTATCCATGATGACGAAAAAGATTGAAATACGATGAAAATGTAACACTAATCAATAAACAAATGACTACTTTTGGAAAAAGAATTCCATGTTTTTTTGACGTGATAACGTCTTATAATTCGATGGAACCGGCTGCACGCACGAAAAAACATGACTCATGCGTTACCTGTTACTTGTTACCGCGCCTTAGGTATGTGAGCGGTGGGACGGAGAGGCGGGGCGCTTGATGTTATTACTCAGTTCGGCGCCGGACTTCGCGGCGGCAACACGCCTACCTAAGGCTCGGCCAATTAGTTCCGCGCGCACTATAAACATGACGTTGTCACGTTCAACTATCGTCAGTAAACCGACTTTACAGACAACCGTTTTTTTTTTAATAAAATTAATTTGAAATTATAATTCTTAGCCAAACAAAAATTATTTTGATTTTAAATGGCCAGTACTGCAGAACGGCAATTTCATAGGTAAAGACCTATTATTAATGTTACATAAGTATGCGCCTGTTAGTAAGTACTTATCTAGACTAAGCCACTTCTCATAAAATATGTGCTTACGTAAATGTAGTAATATAATTTATAGGTATAAAGGTACCTAGTAGCTGCGTTTGTTACTTGGAATATATCGTGGTATTGTTTGCTGGTTAATATAGGTACAGTACGAACAAGTTCTTAATGGCTTTCGGGAATCGTCGTCTACAATTACCATAGAAATAGGTATTATCTACAGTAATATTATAAAGAGGAAAGATTTGTTTATTTATATTGACTAGGCTCCGAAACTACTGGACCCGTTTTGATAAAATTTGGCGCAGTTATACCAACTATAACTAGAGTAGACTACGAGAAGGACATAGGCAACTTTTTATCGTGGAAAAATGTACGGTTTCCGAAGGATTTTTTGCGCGTACGTTTTTAAGTCTTAAGGAAATAACAAGGTAGGAATTAGTAGTCACAATATTGTGAAGGAAGAAAGTTTAGAAACATCCCTTTATTTTTGTAAGTAATTACCTACCTTAAAATATGATTACAAATTAAGCATGTAGGTAGGTATACAATTTTGTAAAATAATTCAACCTATACATCACGGAGTAGTAGGTAGATGGAGATACCTAGCTAGGCTATAAAGGTAGCCTTCCGATACACGCGACGCGCGACGCGAGAGCGCGATCCTAGACCGAAATAGTCGCGGAGCCACTGCTTGTATTTTTTTAAGGCGCGACCCGCGTCGTTCGACCGGTGAGCGTGGCCAGAGAACCTGATCGCTGGTATGCGGGTCGCGGTAGCGGGCCTCGGTCTCGCGTCGCGGACGCATAGATCAGAAGTCTATCTTATGTTACATTTATCTATAATATTTTACTTACAATGCCTACTTTAACATTCCTTCGAAAAATATATTTAGTGTAAACTTCTATCAAAAATTGTACATAACAATATTTAAGTTATTACCAGCCTTTATTATATAAAGTATAAGTACATATCTACTTATATCTAAAAAATAACAAGTGACATTTGAAATTTTCATCTTATAATTATAATATACATCCTTACATTAATCACAGTCTTATTTGTCCCGATATAATCTTGTTGTACTCTTCTGGGCCCAGGGTAACGTATTTGTTAAGTTTCAAGTCAAAGTAGTGTAGCTGGTCCGCGGTCGCCGAAGGGTTGTATCCTTCCTTTTGTAGGTCCACTTTTCTTAACTTGAAAGTGGCTGGAATAAAAATGAATTTATTCGTGTTTAAACCATAGGAAATACGATACTACATTTATTACTATTTATCCTGCTACTATTATAAATGTGAAAGTTTGTGAGGATCGATGGATGTTTGTTACTCTTTCATGCAAAAACTACTGGATTTTGATGAAATTTGGTATGGTAATAATTTAGGCTCTGGATTAAATTAAAGGCTACTTTTTATCCCGTAAAAGTACAGTGTTCGCGTGGGATACTGTATTTGCACGTGGGATACGGCAAAAGCTAGTAAGATCTTTAATATCGTACACCGGGTCAGTCGGCGAACGGCCGTAGGGTAATGAGGTCCAAAAGTGGTAGGTACCAGATATTAAGTATCGAAAATAATAATTGACACTGGCATAATGGTGCAAAGGGCCAAAGCCTTTGCAAACGAGTGGCCAAACATTTAAAATTAACTGATTTTGCGATACATGTACCGTGTTGCATATTGACAAAAGTAAGTGTCAATGTCATTTTTGACATTGACAGATGTCATGAAGTAAAGCCTATTTAGTTTGTTTATTTCAGTTGGCCAAAAGGCTATAAATAGTGTAGACGTAGGTATATTGCTATGTTAGGCATATACCTCATATTAAATGTAATACGTAATCAGTGTTAAGCACCAATAAAGGAGAATATAATAATTGTTGCTGTATTATTATCATCACCACTGAGACACACATCAGGACTTACAATCAAGAGGTCGAAGCCCGCTACATACCGCTTTACGAAAATCTGCTTAGGCCATGTTTATCAGGGGTTTATGCCATGTTTATTAGGGGTTGATCCCAATATCCTATCAGGTTACCTAAAAGGCTTTAAATCTATACTAATATTATAAACAGGAAATAATTGTTTGTTTGTTAGCATTGAATAGACTCCGAAACTACTGGACCTATTTGGATGAAATTTGGCACAGATATAAAGTAGACCACGGGAAAGGACAGGCTACTTTTTATCGCGGAAAAATGTTCGGTTCCTTCCGGATGTCCTTTAGCGCGCACGAAGTCGCGATCAACATCTAGTAAATAATATACCTGTCATATCCATGCTCTTCATAATCCTGATGAACACAGGTCGGGAGTATTTGGGCAAGTCCTTCTCCATGTCCTTAGCTAACTTGTCCAGGTCCAAAGTATCGTTTGCGTCTACGATGCCGCACATGCCCGCGCGCCCATCTGTGTTCGGGATCTGCAAAATGGGTACAAATTAACTCCCTTATAACGACGTAACTGTGTCAATCACAAAGGGCCTGTTTCAGATAGCTTATTTGCAAGTTTTATCTCTGTCGCTCAGTATTAAGTAAGCAGCGACAAAACTTCCGGATAAGCTATTCGTCACTTATTAGGCGATTGTGAAACAGGCCCTTAGTATGTTAATCGCGTCGAGGTCTAATTCTGGTCTCCAGAATCTCGCATCTCTGACTAAGCTCAAAGCTAAGATAATATTATTATAATCACTACGTTTTAGTTCTAAGCCAAAAATTATTATTGAGTTTCGTACTCATGTCAAAACCAGCCTCCAAACTTCCAAAGTCTAAAAAAATACATCTAGACAAGTACGTATCACTCCAAAGTTCCCCAGTTTGAAGCACAATGCACGTACCCTAAAGGACATTGAGGGTTTTCTATGGAACAATTTGCTACGGCGACCAAAGATAAAAATAATAAAATAAGCGTAATTACACCTGAATTACAACAATATAGGTTGCATTATGCAAACTGCAGGAGGTGGGTAAATTCTAACAACATATGAAATTGGCATTTTGTAAAGGAGGAACATTAAGTCGATTTTTTTAAACATAATATATTTATTTAATCAAAGAATATACCATTGCTATCTATGCACTTTTGCCATCTCATAGGTGTTTCATTGATTCCTTTACTAAAAAACCATTCGGACAAGAATCAATAAAATCTTTGAAGGCGCTTTGGACTGCCCCATCGGAGTTGAATTTTTCCCTTGCAACAAGTTAGCTAAATTTCGAAATAAATGGTAATCTGTTGAAGCAAGGTCCGGGGAGTAAGGTGGATGTCTTAGACATTCCAACTGAAGCTTCTCTAATTTGGTAGCCGTCTGTTGTGCAGTGTGTGGTCTAACGTTGTTCTGAAGCAGCAGTGGCCTAGAGCGAATGACCAACCTCGGTTGTTTAGCAGCTAGCTTTTCCATCATGATTTGCAGTTGCTGGCAATAGACATCTGCCGTAATCGTCTGGCCAGATTTAAGAAAGCTGTAGTGAATGACACCGGCACTAGTCCACCAAACGCTCACAAGTAACTTTTTTTGAGTCAATTTTCGCTTGGGGCAGGCTTTGGCTAGTTCGCCAGGGTTCAGCCATTGCGATGAGCATTTCCGATTATCGTACAGGATCCACTTTTTATCACAGGTAATGATTCGATTTAAAATCTCTTCATTAATGTAACGCAGCAGTCGACGCGCGTTTGTCGGTTTGCTGAACTCAATTCATGAGGTACCCACCTTTCAAGCTTTTTTATCTTCCCAATTTGCTTCAAATGGATTAAAACAGTTTTATCACTTACACCGCTTGGAACCAAAAACTCACTGCGTTTTCTTTTTCGACACCGCCGCTATACACATTATTAATCCTTCGAGCCGTTTCTGCAGCACTGGTGCCACGGTGGAACTCGTACTCGAAAATAATAAGATATTTCAAGTTTTCTATTTTGTAAACAGAGTGACACAAAGAAAAAACCAAAAGAGGAAAAAAACAAATGAATTACGGTTTTTGAAACAAATGGATGAGTAAATAGCGGTATAAATTTTAAATTGGAATTCCTAACCAAAGAATATATATTTGTGATCAAAGTGGCCAGTACGACAATTTCATATGTAAGGACTTAATATTTTAACTCATTTCAATGAATATTCATGTAAAATATAATTAACAATTTGTCGATTATATCCACTTCTCCATGGATCTGAATTGAAGTAATTAGGGGAAATTAAATGTGAATGAAAAAAAAATGTTTGTGGTCGACACACACAGCGGGTCATAAATGTCTTTTTACACGATCTTTAACTGTAAGTCTTGCTTCCACATACCTCTACTCCATAGACGACGGCGTCCCTCTGGTTCGCGACCCTGGATATGGCGGCCTCCACTTCCGTGGTGCTGACGTTCTCGCCGCGCCAGCGGAACGTGTCGCCGGTGCGGTCGCGGAAGTACAGGTAGCCCAGCTCGTCCGCCACCAGAATGTCACCTAGTGACGGAAAGTATTAGGTATATAATGGTGAAATTGTGTGTCGCCTGATGACATAGAACTTAGATTAATAATCATAAGCCCTCGTTTACACGAGAGTTTTTTTGTGGTCGCGACAAAAAAAAACAGCACTGTAAATAAAACTCTGCGCTAATACTCGACACTTGACACTTCGATTTACAGCTCTATTGAGCTGTAAATCGAAGTGTCAAGTGTCGAGTTGTCAAATCTGACATTTTACACTTGACACTCCTATTTTACGAGGGCTTAATTTAAATAATTAACTTTTTCTAACCGATCCAGAGATTCCAAATGATTTCAAATTTACTATAACTCGCAGCTGTAAGTAATCTACTTTGAAATAATTGTGATGTTATTTTTAAAAGTTATATTTCTCACCTGATATGAACGCAGAGTCGCCATGGGTTAAAACGTCCCTTACAATTTTCTTCTCTGAGGCATCTTTGTCTACGTAACCCAGGAATGCTCGTGACGGGTTGTTCGGCTTAATTTTTCCAATAAATACTCCCGGTTCGTTCGGTTTTGCCAACTGAAATAGATTAAAGTAAACTGATGAGATTAATTGCTTTCTTTCATCCCATCCTATATTTATGCAGTAAGCACTAAACAAAATTACTTTCACTCTACCTAACGACTCTTACTTTCCTTACCAACTTTTTGTTTTGTTTCGTCACAAGTCGGTGTCGCAATTTAGTTCGCGTGATATACCTAAATGTTAAAACGTCTCCGCGAAAAGAAAAACTTAATTCAATTAGTTCTCACCACAACTTAGAGTTTATGCGCTTCAAATATCTAATAAAATAATTTTGCAGAAAAAACATGCAAAATATTGACACAGCCGTTTGTTTGGTGCATTTGCAGCGCTTTTTCACTCTGAGATGCGTCATCGTCCCCATTTAGAGGAATGTTTTCTTAGTTCTCTCAAGAAATAATTTTTTACTAGGTGATAATGATTATAAGATAAATATTAGGACAAAACTCACCTGACACAATCCCCTGGCGTTTCGGATGGGTTCACCGGTGTCCTCGTCCACCTTGATGATGGCGATGGGGTACACCTGCGGGATGATGCGCGACACGAAGCCGATCGCGCCCGTCTTGTTGTTTATATTCACTGCAATACATCACGAGCTTAAAATTAACATCTCGTTCATTGACTTTCAACTAAAATAAACCTCCAATGGTAAGAATACGAATGCGAAGTTCGATTTCTTGCGCAAGTTCCGCAACTGCGGAGGCTGAGGTGAAGCTCTATTAGGTATAGCTAGGTTTTCCTGTTATTTAGACTAGGATTGCCTAGTCTCAATACCAGAAATACAACCTAGATTAGAATGTATAAAATATACAAAAGTAATTAATATTTTATGGAATAATGTGTGATAATTCATAATGTAGAGTATTGTACAGCTTATCTACGTCATTCTGATGGTTGATCTAGGTTAAGTATGGGCACTGGTTTTTCCGTAACTTCATTATTTTATTACTTTTATTTTAACTAGAAGTCAAAATTAGCGTAATATCAAGTTGTAGTTTAATGGTAAATGAAAAGATATATATAATCAAACTGCTTCCTTAAAGAGACGATAGATTCTCGTACCTATGTTAGCATTTCCTTCGGTGGCTCCATAAAATTCAACGACCTTCTTGATGCCAAAACGATTGACGAATTCAGTCCATATCTGCAGAGAAAATTAAGAAGTCATTACTCATTAAAATTTCTTTGGACATCTTAAATTGTTGCTCACAAGAACGCAAAAAATCCGTAAGGTTTGGGACTATATGATCCAGAATCCGGAAAAATTCAGAGTACTGAAAAATGAAAATAGAACTCTGCGATAATGCAATACGATGTTGAACATCGAAGAACAAAAAAAACTTTTTTAATACAATAGAGCTGTAAATCGAAGTGTCGAGTGTCGAGTTGTCATATATGACATTGACATTTGATTGGACACTCTGGTGTTCGATCCAGCTCTATTGTATTAGCCCAGAGTTCTATTTTCAATGCCATGAATTTGCCTCGGCCTTCCAGATTCCGGAGCATTTATATGTCCAGCCTTATAAAATTAAAATTCCAACACTTATGTGAGAGAGGGACAGAATATAGGTATACTAACGGTGGGTCTCATTCCGTTGCCGTAGACGGTGCGCACCTTGTGTTGTCTGTCTGTAGCTGAAGGCGGGGTGGCCAGCACGTACCGACACATCTCCCCGATGTAGTGGGCGGCCTGAAATTATCCGTGTCATATCTATGAATGGAAGGTACTTTGGGTTCACTTAAATATATAGATTAAAAAATTTTCAGCCATTATCTCAAGTTAGTCTATCTTATGACATAAGCAAAGTAGAGTAGGTAGGTAATCATAATGGTAGATGGCGTCATTTTTAAGTTAATTACACGATACAACTCTATTTTGATAAAAAATATCTGATAAGAATCTTAATCTTTATTTCATAAGTAGCTAGAGAAATATTGAGGCCTTTAAATTTAAACGTTTGTGTGGTAGGAAGGTAGTCTCAGAAAAAGCTGCTTTGATTTGGGTATCAACTTTCAGTCTGCTATTTCTTCTACCCTCAGAGTGGTGTTATAAGTTTGACGTGTCTGTCTGTGTGTCTGTCCATGGCATCTTAGCTCCCAAACGGATGAACCTATGATTTTGATCTAGTTTTATTTGTTTAGAAGGTCGTTTAGAATATCGCGAGTATTCTTAGATAGTAATTGATCATCATCAGCTGGATCAGTGCTTGACAATTTGGGGGTTGCTTAAATGTTTTAATTTTGTGTTTTAGTTGAGTACTTACAGTAGCGTTATATTTGATGCAATCAGAGAAATAGGCGGATGCGGAGAATTTGGTTCTCAGCGCGATGGTGCAGCCGAATATAAAAGCCATGCCGACTGTGATTACTCCACCGGCGGAGTGGTACAGCGGCATGGGGCAGTAGATGACGTCACTAGCCCGCAGACTGCCCAGGAAGTGCACTCCCGACGACATGAACAGCATTCTAGAATGTACAAAAATGTATTCAAGTAGTCTAGACTCGAAAGTTACATATTATGTATATGAAAGTTATCCTGCAATGAAAGATAGCAGAAATGTTATTTGTACTATCGAGCAAGTTGCCGCTCGACAAGGCATAATATTAAAATCGCTTAGCAACGCCGTTTAATCGTGCGCACGCAAACGTACTCACGTGTAAATACGTAGTTCAACCACGTCTGCAGTCGTTGCGGTCACTTCCTTTGTGTTTAAATATTTTGAGGCGCTCTAGTGCAAAGGTAATAATTTAGCGACTGCTCAAGGAGTAGCTTTGCCGATATTGTAACTGACAGTTTTATCCGACTTCTCGACTGTAGATATGGTTTTTCATCATTTCTACACTTATAATGACTTAATTCTATACTATGCTTCCAATCTAAGCACACGCTCACAGAGTATACGACAATAACCTGGATGGAGAAATTACGGCTGCTTTTGGTAGACCCGTAGTTCCCGAAGTGTATATGTACAGCAGGCGGCCGTTGAAACCCTCGCCCTCGGACATAGACCAGGCGGCAGGAGGTGTGGTCTCCAGCTTATGCGTCAGGTCGTCAGGCGACTCCGAGACCTTGACGGCCTCGGAGGAGGTGTTCAGGGGACGACGGGTGAACTTGAGCAGCTGTATAGATGGACTGATGTCCTTCTTGATGTCATTTACCACTGAAAAAAAAAGTTTGGTAAATAGGCATAACGTATATCTTCTTGAAGGGTATGGGTAAGGGTAAGGGTATTAAGCTATACAAACACTAATAACTATAATTAAAGGATTGTAAATTATTACATTGCGTAGCTAGTAGTAGCTACAAGGAACCCTTATAGTTTCGCTCTGTCCGTCCGTCCGTCTTTAATTATGTAACTTCGGTAATTATGAATATAAAAGGCCAAAATTTTGTATGGTTATAGATTGCATATAGACTTAATTTTTAGCCTCATAAAAAAATTAAAATTTAGTATTTTAGAGATGGCTCCCCATACAATCTTACGTACTGGACTGAACTCCTGAGTCCTTATATACATGTTTGAGGATTCCGGCGTTGTTTAAAGAGCTGCAAGCATATATTATCATCATAGCACTTACAGTAATCATCATCATCACCACCATCTTCACACGAAACACCAACATATAATTATGATGACATAGGTACTAACTACTCATCAGAGTTTTGTGCACCGATATCAATGTCTTTGAAATGTTGCTATTGTCAAATTGCCAAATGCCATGTTTGGGAAATCGACCTCCAATGTGGTTTACAAAGTTGAACAAGGGTATTTGAAATATTCTTTAGGAAAATTATTTTGAGCGAAATCGGACAGTATGTTTTGAACTAAACCTATTGCGCTTTGATAGATACGGAACCCGAAATCTCCTCCAGGTCTAAAATGGCCACATAAGTGAATCGTATTATGAAACACCATCTATTGAAATTGAATGGATGATATTGTTTCATAATAATCATATATGTATTGAAATTGAACAGATGATGTTTTATAATACGATTCACTTAATGTGGCCGTGCCTGTCTGTCCGTCTATCTGTCCGTATATCTGTCCGTGGCGTCGTAGCTCCCAAACGGATGAACCGATTTTGATCTAGTTTTTTTTTGTTTAAAAGCTGACATGATTGAGAGTGTTCTTAGCTATAATTCATCATCATCAGCTCGCTCGCTGCTTGACGATTCGGGGGTTCCTTTTTTTCTGACTAATGTTAGTAGTAGGTACTACTTAAACTTTTGTACGATTTTGCATCGTTCGCTCTTTATATTATCTACCTACTTATCCTAGTGATAGAATTAGTGACCAAATTATATGTACCTAATGTATTTTTAGTTTCAAACTTTCAACGTTACAACAAATTAAAAAATAAATTGTTTCCGAACAGGATCATAACCTCTTCCCTTTTTCATACTTATCCGTAGTTGACGTACCTACCTAAGTACCCACATGAAATATTAAACACTTTTTACAATATTTTTAAACCACAAGCACGTGACTAACGTTACGTTAGTTTTTTTGTCTTAGGTTCAGTTCACACCGAGACTCGACGCGAATGATCCTTGAAGATACTGTAATAATAAGCATTATATGCAGCGCTGCGGTGTGAACTAACCCTTGAACCCTTGTGTAAAGAAAACAAAGGGGCAATGTGCCAAAAACATTATAATTTATAAGTCACCTTAAAACGTTTTAAAATTGTATGTGGGTACTTTAACTCATAAAAGTCAAGAACTACTAGAATACTAAAATACATAAACATAGGTTTTAATATTATGTTTTAGGTGTGTCAGGTTTGAGAATGCAGAGCCTTACTTTGTCAAGACTATTTATTAGACTCATAATAGACGAAGTTGCGTAGCCTTGTACTTAAATTTGTATGTCATGCTACCATCATTAACATCGCCTAGTCAAGGTTGTATTTTAATATATTAAAAATACCAAATTGAAGTATGTACAAAAAATTACGTATGGCTATGAAAGTTATTGGGTAGTATTTAGAGGTAATATTGAATTATAATGTTAATTACTTATAAATAAAATAACTTTAATTAAATAAAACATTAGTCATTTATGATTTTTTTCGTAAAACTGATTTTCTGAAATATAAGAAACCCGTCCAATTGCGAGTCGAACTCGCACACGAAGGTTTCCATACAAAACGGCTAAAAACTCACGTCTGTTGTATCGGAGCCCCACTGAAATACTTCTTTCATTCTGTTTTTATTATTTGTTGTTATAGCGGCAATAGATATCCAACTTCTGTGAACCTGTTCCACTCTCTACCTATCAAAGTTCATGAGATACAGCCCAGTGACAGACAGACGGATAGCGAAGACTCATTAACGTCCCCTTTTTTACCCCAATGGGTAAAAACCCAATGGTAAAATAGGGAATAAAAAATCGTAGCGCTAGCGTAGACCTCTACGCCACGTGTGCTACGCGGTCCCATTATTGCCGTAAATATATTTTCAGCAATCAATATTCAACGAAAAACCTTCAATTGTTTCTCCAATAATTCTTTAAATTTTAATAAAAATATTTTTAAATTATTCATTTTTTATTTTTACTATAGGTCGGCCCTGTGATCGAAATCCGTTCATAATAATTTATAATTATTCGTTTTAAGTATGAACTTTATAAGGGTTATTTTATCTCTTAGCTCAGAATACATAATAGTACAATACTTAGATAGATTTTTTTTAAAGAAGTGGCAGATTTACAAACGTCAATGTGTAACAAACTTGCCACATAAACTTTAATTTATTGGCCAAATTTCATACTCTTCCGGTTGCACAATTCTTGTAAGCGAAGCTTAGAAACTTTGAAAGTGTACTGAAAGTTTTTGCTTCACGTATCTTATCTTATACTTTAAACGAGACGATCTTGTAAATATATAATCGGTATCCCGACAACGGCTACAAGTATTACCATGAAATTTAGTATGCAGAGAGTTTTAGGGGAGAAAAATCGATCTAGCTAGGTGTTATCCTTGAAACTGCGAATTAATTTCAAGCAATATAAGTATAACAAAAGCAATAGAGTTTACGCCTTGGTGTACTGTACTATATACATAATACAATACCGTATATGAAATCATATAGGTTACAAAGCAACGCTTATGGACGGCTTAAACCTACGTGATGCCTACCACCGGTTCGGGAACTATTCTGCCGAGAAGAACTGGCGTAAAAAACTCGCACACTCTTTGGCAAAAAGATGGAAATCACCGTGTAACTTTATATCAATAATTTCGACCCTCTTACGTCATTAAGATTGGCAGCTTGGTATGCGTACTGTTACAACCCTAGCTACTATGGACATAGTCCACTATCAGCATTTTTGCCACGCGTTTCCATTATTCCGTTTAGCTTGTATTTTTCATTTTACTTCGTTATTTTCAGTTAGTTAGATTCTGGAAGCCGCCGCGAACAGTGCGATTTTAAGAACTCGGTTATACTCGTAGTGTGGAAAATCAATTAAGGCAAAGTGTAGTTTGTGTGTTTTATTCAAATAAAGTAGTTGAGTGTAAAGTGTCGTTTTTTTTTAAAGTCAAACAGGGACGGCAGCCTAACATTACCTACGTATAATTTTTGTATTGTTGGGAAATTCGGAATGTGGTGGGTTCGAATCCAGGTAAGATAAATATTTTTTGTAATTCTTGTTATTTCTTTTTTTTTATATATATTTTTTAAATTATTTTATCGTTCTACTAAAACACTGAGCAAAGCTCGGTCAACCAGGCACTTATTTTAATAGTTCCTATTCTAGTTTACTACACTATGTTCTTATATGAAATGTAACGGGAAACCAGCACATGAATTGCCTGATGGTAAGCGATTACCGCCGACCGTGCGCAACACCAGAGAAATTACACTCGTAACTCCTCTGGTGCTGCGTATTTGGGTTCCTGGCCTTAAAGTCCCCAAACCCCCTTGGGCCACCTGTGGACAGTGATGCGTAGTGCGAACCTGCTACTATCGTGTCTGTGTAAAGATGTGCGTAGTATTTGCTGTAAATCTACGAGACGTAAATTTTATATTCATATCTGACTCGATCTCGCTGCCGTAGACGATGGCGTCGCACTTGGCAATGGTGATGGAGCGCAGCAGCGTGTGGCCGATCTGGTTGGTGTTGATGAGCGGCGAGATGCCTCCCACCCGGGCGATGCCCAGCCACAGCGCCGGCATCTCGGGAGTTGGGGTCGTTGCTGGCCATCACACATGCCTACCTCGATCTCGTTGCCGTAGATGAAGGCGTCGCACTTGGTGATGCTGATGGAGTGCAGCAGCATGTGGCCGGTCTGGTTGGTGTTGATGAGCGGCGAGATGCCCCCCACCCGGGCGATGCCCAGCTACAGCGCCGGCATCTCGGGGTCGTTGCTGGCCATCACACATACCTGCCTAGAACTCGCTGCCGTAGATGAAAGCGTCAAACTTGGCGTTGCTGATGGAGTGCAGCAGCGTATGGCCGGTCTGGTTGGTGTTAATGAGCAGCGAGATGCCCCCCACCCGGGCGATACCCAGTCACAGCGATGGCATCTCGGGGTCGTTGCTGGCCATCACACATACCTGCCTCGAACTCGCTGCCGTAGATGAAGGCGTCGCACTTGGCGATGCTAATGGAGTGCAGCAGCGTATGGCCGGTCTGGTTGGTGTTGATGAGCGGCGAGATGCCTCCAACCCGGGCTATACCCAGCCACAGCGCTGGCATCTCGGGGTAGTTGCTCGCCATGACTGCGACGGTGTCGCCACGCTTGATTCCGAGAGATTTGAGTACGGCTGACACTCGGAGACTGTAGTCTTCTACCTGTAAGTGTCGTCGGTATAATTTTCTGCTCTCCGATCACTTGTAGAGTAAATCTATGACCTGTACACGCTCTAACTCTAGAACCCGAAAAAAGCCCGAACTTCACAATAATAAATAACATTCTCTTTCAGGTTTGTTTTGTCGTTTGTTTGATGGAATCATGTTTTACAGTTACTTTTATTTCGATTTCTAAAGATTTGTATCCCTTGGAAGGACAATTGAAAAGTTTATAGTCATGACGAAGATACTTATCAGCGATCGCCTAGCGGACTATTATTAGACGTAAATATACATGAAATAACTAAAACTTTTACGAAAAAACTATAACCTGAATACATAAATTAAATAAATAAATTAAACATAAACACACCGGCATATTTAGCGGAACACAAAAAAAAGGTCCATAATTAAAAAAATATGGTTTTATTTTAAAATCTACTACTTAGTAGTAAATTAGTAGTTAGTAATTAGTTAGTAGTAGTAATAACATTAAAGTGTAGTAACACTTCTTTTGTTATTTAAAGTTTCATTTGTTTTACTAAAAATGAGATCACATTAAGAAAAGATTTTGCGAGTAAAGGCTATTTGTGAAAAATTGTACATTTTTGAACTTTTCATGTAACCGGGAAAAGTGAAAATTAATATTAAAATAACAATTAATTAAATTAGAAAAATGGTGATTAATATCGCGTATTTCCTCCATGTGCTCTTATTAAAGTTTCTAGCCGTCTAGGCATACTGAGAATGATGTTATCGATGGTCTCCTGGGATAGTCTCCGCCATTCCTCAACTACGGCGATTCGCAGTTCACCCACGTTGGCAGAAGCTGGAATTCTGGACTTAACTTTTCTTTTCAGCAAGTCCCAAACGTGCTCTATTGGGTTCATATCCGGTGATCTCGCAGGCCACTCCATAACAGTGATATTCATATCATTAAGATAAGCTTGAGTTACCCGAGCGGTATGCGGCCGAGCATTATCCTGCATAAAAACAAAATCGTCACCGATATATGGGGCAAACGGTACGACATTTTCTTCTAAAACTTCTCTGATATAGCGGTCTGCAGTCAGACTCCCTCTGTCAATCACTACCAAGTCTGTGCGAGCTCCCAAACAAATGCCCGCCCAAACCATTATTGATCCACCACCGTATGCAACTGTAGTTTCAAAATTTGTCTGAATGTATCGTTCTCCTGTGCGTCTATATATTCTTTGCCTGCCGTCAATTTGATTTAAGAGAATTCTGCACTCATCACTAAACAATACCTTACTCCATTGGTCCGCGTTCCAAAGTCGATGTTCCTGAGCAAAAGTTAACCTCTTTCTACGACGATTTACCTCGTGCCTTGGAGCCTTGGCGGGCACAAATGAACCCAAACCAGCTTCTTCGAACCTTCTTCGTACCGTACGCTCACTTACGGTTACACCCCGCACTGCTTCTAACTCATGTCGGGCTTGGACGGCCGTCAAACGGGGGTTCCTACGTACACGAAGCCGAATGAAACGATCATCCCTACTCGAAGTGCGTCTTTTTCTGCCTTGTCCTGCTCTTCTCACATAAGTACCGGTCTCCCTGAACCGTTGGATACTGCGATGGATCGTTGAAACTGGTCGACGAAGATCTCTGGATATCACTCTGTAGGTTTGAACATTTCTTTGCATTTCGAGTGCTCTGGCAATCTCCGTTGGGGCTAAGTCAGGCATAATTCAGTCCTCAACTCCAAAAACATACGCGATTAAAAAAAAACTAACAAAAAACAGTATTTCAATGAAATTTTAAATCAAACTCAGAAGGAAGAAATACTCGAAGATCGCTCCAGATAAGGTGTATTTGAATAAAATTAAAACAATTGCATAAAATGTGATGTTCAGTTGTTTTCTAAATTTTAAAATATTTCTTTTTAAATTAAATGACGTATAAACCAGCCAGCAACCTTATATGATACTGATATCAAACCTTTATTTTATGTTCCGCTAAATATGCCGGTGTGTGTAGTAAACGTAAATTTAACACAGCCTATGTTACCCGGGCTGTTATTACGAATCTATTGACGCCTAATTTATTAAAATTGGATCAGTAGTTTAGGCGCTACGGTGGAACAAACATACATAATACATAGACTGCCAAAATCATTACCCTTCCTTTCGGCTTCGCCGTAGTCGGGTAAAAAAAAGTATTTAATCGAATCTTACTGTGGCCTGTACTAACATCCCTACATACTTATCACCTAAGTACTTAAAACTTAGCCGCAGACTACAGAGTTAATTAAGGTGTAGATAAAAAAACCTTTAATATCCATGTCCAGTTTTTCCGAGTATAGTCATAAACGGGTATTAAGAAGATCTTTCTCAACTTGCATCAGAATTGAAAGTTCAAACTTGGTTCGGCAGAATAGCGATTCATACGAAACATAATGCCTGAATATTTTATTGAACAAGCTTATTAAAATGTTTAAAGAGCTAATAACATTATGGCATAGTATTTATAATCTTTTTGGTAAAAGATGGACCCAGACGAGTTTCTTGCCGGCTCTTCTCGCTGGGTTAGTTCCCGAACCGGTGGTAGGCATCACGTAGTATCGACGTTCAAAAAGAGTATTTAAAAATACCAATTTTGAAAAAAAAAAAAATTTATTTTTTTTTGATAATGACGCTCGCCACCTAACCCAAACCGGACAAGAGCAAGACGAACTCGCCCTCCGAGGATTCCGTACAAAGTAGAAACTAGAAACATCATAATATTATATAGTTCACGAATCGAGCCTCGCAGTCTTTGTCGAACCTGAAAATGGATGATGATATATGATTATTTTAGACATCTTTCGTTTTAAATAAAACTTATACGTCGTAAAAATAAAAAATAAAATAATTTAAGGAATGCTCAAATAATGCTCTTTCATATGATACCCCAATTGAGCAATACTTCGTGCGTCGTATGATGATATGGGTGACAGTTCTTATATTCCTTGCTAAGCAAACTTCTTACAAGAAAACAAAAAACAAGCAAACGAAATAAATTATATTCCATTGACAAAAAATAATATTTTCTTTAATTATAAATGAAACTGCTATTATTCTTATTATTAACTCTGATATCTTATAATAACTGTGAAATATAAGTATGAAATTAAATTAACAAAATATGACATAAAAATGGCAGATGCATGGAACGGAACTTCTGTCAATAGAGATTGACACTGTTGAATCGACATCAAATCGATGAATAAGAGCGGCCATCTTGTGATCGTATTGCAACTCGAAAATGTCAGTACGAGTACATCTGCCTTGTATGCGATTTGTGTTTTCGTTGCGTCTGCTTTGAGTTTTTGTTGATTTTGACTTTTGGTATTGTTTTTTGTTGAGTTTTTTGTTATTGTTTTTGTTCGGATCTAACAATGGAAAAAAACAAAAAAACTGTTTAAAACTCACAAAGTCGGGAGTTGGTGACTCGATTGAGGGACTATTTTGAACGAGAACGTACAAACGGAGGCCCGATCATTTCAATCGACAAAGTCGTAGACCGAGTTGTGGCAGCACTGGACATCGGAACAGCTACCGTTTCCCGAATAACCAAAGAAAAATTTGGTGAAACGGGTAGGGAAGACAAAAAGTTGTCGACTCCAAAGAAGCGCAGGCGTAAAGCTTTCGTTACAGACATTGACAGTTTTGATGTAGAAACAATACGCAATCATATTTACGGATACTATGAGAAAAATGAATACCCCACGTTAATGAAACTAAATAAATCGTTAAAAGAGGCTGTACTTTACACTGGCGGCGTTACCTCGCTACGGCAAATATTAAATGTGGACTAATGACACCGCTCACAGCTCTACCAAAGTGCCACCTTTTCCAGGTGAGCGACTTATAATATGCCATGCCGGGAATGAAAACGGGTTTATACCAAATGCCCTTCTAGCATTTAAGTAAAAAAAAAAACAAGAGACTACCACGAAGAAATGAATGCTGACAAATTTGAAGAATGGTTCGCCAATTTATTAAATAATTTAAGCGAGCCAAGTATAATAATAATGGACAATGCAAAATATCATTCCCGGCAGCTCAATAAGCCACCAACGGCACAAAATAATAAAGCCACACTGGTAGAGTGATTGCAAAGAAATAATATCCAAGCTGATATGACGATGCTTAAAGAAAAATTGGTCAAATTAATGAAATTGAACAAACCTCCGATGCCCACCTACAAGCTCGACGAAATGGCCAAGGCTAAACGTGGGCATTAAGTACTAAGATTACCACCATATCACTGTCAGTACAATGCTATAGAATTAATTTGGGCTCAAATAAAAGGTACGTACTAAAGATATAAAAGGTTAGGTATGAAATGATATTATAAATTCATAACATGTTTATCGATTTATTCTTTTTTTATAAGGTTACGCAGCGAAAAACAACATGGCCCCACCGTTTACGGCAAATAAAATGTTAAAGTTGCTGGAGGAAGCCTGTGAACATGTAACTCCAGATAATTGGAAGAAAATAATAGAAAAAACACAAAGGAGGATTATTGAAGACTGGAACAAATATATCCGCACAGACCGAATTCGCGACCAACAATTGATTATTGCCGTCGGAGAAGATTCCGATTCCGAAACGAGCTCGCAATCTTCGAGTTCCGACTGCAGTGAATAAGAAAATAAACGATTTGAAGAGTTTTTATTCTTTTATTATTATTTATTTACAAATTACCCATTTCTTAGCAATTTAATTCACAAATCTAAAATCGATAATTCCGATTTCATTTCCTTTACGAACTAATTCGATATTTTAAACAATCGATTAATTTTCGTTAGGTAACTTCACTACGATTGTCAATTAATATCTGTCACGCACATCTTCTTAGGACGCATATAGTAAAGTAGCATCATCTTAAAATTTTCTTTAAATTTTCATCTTAAAATTTCGACATTCTTAACACTTGGGGCCCATTTTTATGATTTTTATATTTTTTCTTGTACTTGCAGTATAACTTGCCAAATTGCATAGTTCTAGGTCAACGAGAATACCCTATGAATTTGGATTCCCGTGTATATATGAAAGTAAATATTATTCAAGAGGGGCTTGCCGTTTATATGCTCGATATTAATAACGGCAACAGGTCGACGCGACGCTTGAAATATGCAAAGAATATTTAGTTGTATATTCACTTACACACATACATTCATTTACACACACACAACAAACGTGCTTTTTATTAGTACCAGTACTAATAGTTTTATAGATAATGGTACGGTACCTTTCGTACCTGAGTTCCACTCGCAATTGGCCTGTTTATTATGTTAACTTAAAAGTCTCATTTTTTCACAGCTTCAAGGGAGCGAAAACCTGAGTACGGTACTAATTTTAACTCGATAACTCCACTCGTTTCGAAAATATAAAGGGTATTGACAGACAGACGGACGGACAGACGGACGGACGGACTGACAACATAGTAATCTTATAAGGGTTTCGTTATTCCTTTTGAGGTACGGAACTCTAATAATATCGAAATGCGACCACATTCTGTCTGTGTTCTGTCGGCGACCGTACATAATTTCATTACTACTACCTGTTAGGTAAATAACTCATGATTCTTTTTGTAAAAAAGATTTTCCTCAATTAGTAGTAAATGTCATGACGGGTAATAATTACGAATTAGGTACCTGTTGGAAGGTCCACATCTCGTTTTCGAACAGGAAGCAAGCTTTGTTGGGATGTTTCTTCACCACAGCGTGGAATATGTCTGGCATGGACCAGTTCTTCTTTGTGAAGCTGCTCGACATTCTCAAGATTTTGATGTAACACCATAATGCTCTGAAACAAGAACATAATATTATATAATAATATTTTTTAAATGTTTAAATAATTGCATTGTGTGCAGGATACGCATCACGCTCAATTGAACTTAAATATTTTTGCGTGGAGTAGGTGAAAAATCTTCGTTAAATATAATTATAGATTTTCCTGAAAGGAAAGAATAGTTCATTTTACAATTTTTTATACAAACTTTTTACCCGACTTGATCACATATGCGATTTTAGCTACTTATTACCCCAATAAAAAAAAGGATACATTGTATTATACAGTCAAATATAGTAAAACATTGCATTGCTTATACACTGTGTATAAGAAATGCAATGTTTTGTCCTTGTCTTATTTCCTTTCGTTCAGAAAGTATATAAAAATACCAATTTTGAATAAAAAAATTTTGACTTTGACTTTATACGTTGGTAAAGTCGCTTGACAGACAAGTACAAACCATAGCTTATACACTGTATAAATATTTTCATTAATAAAGGGGTAAGTCGGTTATTGATTCAGTGTGTTTGTCATAATTATTCATATTTGATTGACATCGTCATTTTTACTATTAAAATAAAAAATATTTTAACCGATAACCGTGACCGAGCAACAAAAATTATAACTTTTTGCACGTTGTTTTTGCTTTACATAACATAAAAGCATTAAGTTGCACGTGTCCACCAATGGCTCAATATAATTTATTTACTTTATTACTATGGCAATGAATAAATTATATTTTTTCTCGTATTTTTTGTTATAATTTTTTAATACACCTATTATAATATAGATTTAACTTGAATCTAAAACCAAAATGAACAAAACTGAAATAAGAAAGTAGCTGAGCTAATATTAATAATTTTGCAACACTTTTCTTGACTAGTAAGTAGTTTACAAGACGAATAGTTCTTAAATGTTTGCAAATCAAGTCTAAAAATTATAGTTTAAAAAAAACTAAAAAACACGCTTTTATAGAAAATCTAACTAAAAAATAAAAAGTAAAATTTAATAAATTCGGATTAAGAATAGTGTAAATGAAAAATAAATGTTTATTATTGTAAAAAAGCGTGGGGTGCAGTGTCTTCACCTCTACGTTTGTTTGTATGTAATCGACTCCAGTGGATTTGATTTTGATCCACTTCAAACGGTCAGATTTCGTTTAAAGTGATTTTTAAGATATTATCAAAGTGAAGATCCTTCTCACATCTGCCAATAAAATGTTTATAACTATTGACACTATGCACCCCACGTCTTTTTACAATAATAAACCTTTATTTTTCATTTACACTATTCTTAATCCAAATTTATTAAATTTTATTTTTTATTTTTTAGTTAGATTTTCTATAAAAGCGTATTTTTTTAGTTTTTTTAAACTATAATTTATTTTTTGCTTTTTAGTACTAATTGCCAAAGAGTAAGCCTGGAACTGCACGCATGCGTAGTTCGCGCAATAGTTCTATCTCTCTTACTCTCATGTAAAGGATCGGAAAGAAATTGATGAATCCTGGCGAATTTAATCAGGATAATGGGATATTTTAATCGAATTATTGCATTGTCATCGGTCTTTGACAGGTGTGCAAAGTTTGTATTAAATCTGATCGTTCAAAGTAGGACAAAATCGAGCCCAAAGGAGTCGGTTACAAACAAGCAAGCAAGCAAACATACAGGTGAAACTAATAAAAGCGTTATAAAAACAGTAATGTAGAGCCAAATAAGCCTATTTATGTATAATAAGCCTAAGTGTTCTTCCTCTGTTTGAGGAATAAGTTTTCAGAATCTTTGCAGAAGAAATTGTAAATTCTCTTGCAGCCCTGCAGTAGTAATGCTCAAGGCACTTTATGCGTACAACCAGTTCTCTGGCAATGACCGCCAATGCAGAACCTTGAAGGTTTATTCAAGTACTCGAAACCTGTACTGGAGTACCGGTTATAATAATTGTGGCTAATTAATTAATTATTAATAAAAAAAATTGTAAATTTATCTTCAAGTACCTTTTCATCCAAAATAAATAAATAAATATGTAGATCCCCACACCGATTTTGGTGATGGTGGCCGGTTTGATTGAAACCAGGGCAGCTACGTAGGAGTTATTTAATAGTGCACAAGTGTGTGCGCAGTACACAAGAGCACTCCCTCCTCCTTTACTCTCGTAACCCAGTGGGACGGATAACCGACACGACTGGCGAGAGATCAGGCGCAGGTCCGACTTTTAACATGCCCATCCGACGCATGGGTCATTTTTCTTGTCTGACAATCAGGTGATCAGCCTGCATTGTCCTAACCAGACTAAAATAAATAGATATTTAAGGAACGCGATCAGTATAACGCGATTCTCCTTTCATTATATTCTACTAATATTATAAATGTGAAAGCTTATGATGATGGATGGATCGATAGATGGATGGATGGTTGGATGGATGGATGGATGTTACTTTTTACGCCAAACGGATTTTGATGAAATTTGGTATGGTAGTAGTTTAGGCTCTGGATTAAAACATAGGCTACTTTTTATCCCGGAAAACTACAGTATTCCCGCGGGATATATTTACGAGGCCGGAGTTAATTATTTTAATTACGTTTATTATTTAATATAGGATAATCATAATTAACGTCGATTTATAGCCGCGCGGCTGATAGTGCGAATACGCGAATACGTGTAATGTCCGCGCGGCTGATAGTGCGAATACGCGAATACGTGTAATGTCCGCGCGGCTGATAGTGCGAATACGCGAATACGTGTAATGTCCGCGCGGCTGATAGTGTGAATACGCGAATACGTGTAATGTCCGCGCGGCTGATAGTGCGAATACGCGAATACGTGTAATGTCCGCGCGGCTGATAGTGTGAATACGCGAATACGTGTAATGTCCGCGCGGCTGATAGTGCGAATACGCGAATACGTGTAATGTCCGCGCGGCTGATAGTGCGAATACGCGAATACGTGTAATGTCCGCGCGGCTGATAGTGTGAATACGCGAATACGTGTAATGTCCATACATAGTGAGAGTTGTCAGAAAACATGAAGATGTTATTTATCTGAAAATGAAGAGGATTTTAGCTATGTATACTACCACTACTTACGTAATATTTTAGTCCGATGTTGGGTCAAATATATTATCATTCGGATGACATAAGCCAAAAAGTGCAATTACAGAAGCAAGGGTTTTAGGCCGCGATGGGCAGGCAAAATGAAATACGGTAGGTACCTAGGTATATAGGTTTTAGCTTTTTAATCAAAAAATCTTTTGAATGTCATTATCTTAATAATATAAAATTTAAATACTCTATCTTAGGTAATTAACATCGATACATTAATAAACACAACACTTATCAGACTTTCTGCAAGATTATAAAGCTCAAAGGTCGCCAGGATTTGAAATTGTAAAACTAGGTACATATCATGCACCTGTGGGTAGTGATCGGAGGATCGCTGCCCACCGAATGGGTCCCAAGAAGTACAGCTCTAGCTCTCCCTAGTCCCCTATGCCCGGGTAGCTCTCGGAGAGGGAAAGCGGCGGCACACCAATCACCATCTATGCCACCGCGTGTCGGAGAGCCTGCTAGGCCGGCACTGCGGGGGTCGTGGACGAATGTTTATGTGATACCCATGACTCCGCCATAGGCGCGAAGGAGGGCATCGTGCGGTTTTTAGTGGGTAAACCCAGCGCCAGTCACAGGCGCCGGGGAGTCCCACATAATCCACGATGTAGGGTTATGTGAGACTTCGACTACTGTTCTCTCCGACACTACTTGACACAAACATTATGTATCATCATAATGTGATGATGTCAGTGGCGTGCACAGGATTATGACACTGGGTATGCGGCGAAGTACTCGGTCACAAAAACTTTTTCGTTTATAGATTTTTAGCATAGCTACAGCCAAGCGACGGATCTCTAAGTCGAAACCATGCCAACAGAGCAAGTCTTAGATGTACTACTATTCATGTATATCTTCTACGGCAACGCAGACAAAACAGCGATCGATCGTCGCGGCGGAAGAAATTCTAATAAGTAAAATAATAAGCATATTTTAAAATATTATAACTACTCACCAGTCAGTCAGCTTCAATTTTCATATATTCAAGGTTCCGGTTACTTAATATTACTATATCCCGATGTAAATTACTAAATAATATGCAAGGAAAACAATATAATTTAATCGTGTGTACACAACCACACAGCCAGTTATACGTTTCATAACTTTTAACATGAAATTTTCGAGTTACATTATTTTTTTGCTAGTTTGATTGTTGTAACTCGGGTACACACCTACCTTTAGACAGAATTTGAATCTTTTCACTGAATGACAATTGTGAGAACTTGTTATTTTTAATTTTTAATAAACACACATTTTCAACACAAACCTCACAATCAAATAACATTTAAAAAAAATCAACAAACGCACTAGTAAAAGCAGATCACTACAATTATTATAGAAACTCAGTAATAAACCGTTAAATGTACACACTTTCAAATGTTAAAATGAAAAATCTTTTAAGGTTTTCTTAAAAGTCTTTCTTAAATAAACTGGAGCGATTAAATTGTAAACAATGCTTATCACATGAAATATGCAATATGGCCCCCGCGAAACACAAAACGTTTCTTCTATTTAAACAAATAAAACCTTACTAAACAAAAGTGCCTAATGTGCATACGTGATTTTGATTGCATACGTGATTGAAAATAATAGATTTCCGTCTATTATTTTTACTCGGATTATAGGCAACGAATAATTTCCGACAAGCCAGTTCGGCGGTTTTCGGAAGCGATCGGATAGCCGAGGGCCATCGCCTGCCGCGGGAGTTGTCGCTATATAATCATGTCGATATTCATGGGTGTGTGCGTTTGCGAAGTATGAAAATTAGACATACATGCGATGATATGTCCTGCAGAACGCAACGGCATGAGATGAGTTGCTATTTATAAAATATTAGGCGTTTTTAAGTTATTATATTTTTTTAATTAATTAAATTTACTATTAATTAAAGTCATCTAAAACGTATGAACGTTTTATTAAAACATCTGTGAATGACAAGTAAAGCACTGCATTTCTGCCTACAAAGAGCGCACGCCCCTGGATGATGTATATTGTTATGATGGCGGTGATTTTGATGATTACTGTAAATAACATAGTGGAATATGCTTGCAGTTATTTAAACAATGCCGAAATCCCCAAACATGTATCTATAATGAGTCAGGAGTTTTGTTAAGTACTTTTGGATCCAGGGTATACCTTGGTGCAAAATCTTACTTTTTGGTAGCATATGTTTAGACTGGAGTCGTGGTCTGGACTAATGGCATCTAAGCGTTAGTTCACACCGAGATGCTTCGCGTTCAGGTATGAGCTGTCCCGAAGGCCTAGAGAAGTTTCTAGAATTATACCCCAAGATAGATACAGACGGCTGCGATTTGACATCGACTGTGCCGAACCTTATAAGTAGGTGCGACCACGGCTCTACCTTGATCATTTTTGTACATATACATTTCCTGATTTCTATCTGAATTATTTTCTTGTTTCGGCCTTTTAGACCCCTTTTTTACGTAGTCTAGTTATAGTTTTTTTTAAACTTATTTCGTATTTTTTTATTTCGTATTTTTCTGTTTCCCAATCTAACATATTTTTAGAATAATCTTAATAAGTACCTAATCAAAACAGTTGTCATTAAAAATATCTTCTTAACGAGCGCGGAGCGAGCCAATTTTTTTCTACTTTTAAAAAAATATTATTATATAATATTATAATAATCAAGAAACGCAATTGAGAGTATTCAACAGTCAACATGAATTCACTAATTCACCATATAATAAATGTATACTCGTACTGCGAATCAGAAATATGTAAGACCCGTAATAGTGACATCTATCGAACGAAAAAATAATATATTTAATTTATTATTTTGGTATGTATTGTCTATAATAAATTATAATTATAAAATAAAATATGTTTTATGAAGATAAAATAATATATATAATATATAAATTATATATTTACAGTCTTATATTACGTAATGTTCGAAAATTCGACAACTGGGTTAGTACAAATTGTACGACCGCATTTTAAACGTATATTTTGACATATTTGTGCAAGCACATGAAAATTATTTAAAATATATTATATAACTTATTTGTGATGTGCTTGTTGACACCTTTCTTTTGATACCAAACACGTGAAGATTATCTTGGTTTAATTTTTTTAGATGTTAGAATCTGGGGTTCAATTGTCGAAATACAAAATCAAGAAAAATATATATAGCCTATGTTACCCGCGGCATCATAACAAATCTATAGACACCTCATTTATTAAAATCGGCCAAGTAGCTTAGACACTACAAGGGAACAAACATACATACATACATACATAGACTGCCAAAATCAAGTACCCTTTTGGCTTCGCCGTAGTCGGGTAAAAATATATATCCGATGTCTAATACCGTAACACAAGCTCAACTTAGCACGGGATCGGATTATAATATTAATATAAAAATATCTATTTTGACATAGGATTGACTTGATATATATTATATTTTTATGTGGGTCTGAATAAATTGATTTAATTTGATATACAACCGAATGTATAACCCTTTTTTGGAGGTCGGTGAAAAACCTAGAATGAGGTTATTACGAAATGAGGAAGAGAAGAAAATTAAACCAGACTTTCGACAAAACTTAAAATGTGTTCCTGTTCCTATCATAAACCAATTATTTTCTTGCAAATACGGAAGCAAAACTTTGCATAATTATTGTAAATTTTTTATTTATTTATTTATTTTATTAGATAGAATATCAGTGAAAAATTTACTTACGACAAATCTCTCGGAGCAGTCTGTATGGCCACCCAGATCCACTTCCAGTAGAAGGCTATTATGTAAATGATGAACAGGATGGCGAAGACTTGGAGACTGGTCTGCCAGTTCTGGAAGACCCAGGCGACGGTGCACGCCGCTACTAGCACACCCAGGGCTAGCACCATGGCTATCACTTTCCCCCAGGGCACATTTGAAATCGCTACTCTCTTCCCTCCTTCCACATCCCGTTTCTCCTTCACCTAAAACACCAGTGAACACCCAAATGACAATGACACGCGTCACGCGTTGTGCCGGCGAAATACCGGCAAAAATATCAGTAGAGATAAGATAATGATATTAGTGCGCTCTTATCGTTTAATTAGAATCGAAGATTAATAATAATGATTGGTAACGGATATATAAAGATGTTTGTTACTGTTAGGTAATTATAGTTCGTTTACGTTACGTTTTATCTGATTACAACTGCTTGACAACGCTTAGCACCGTTTAGAATTTCGAGTGAAAGACACTCATAATCACGAAATTATAAAAAGTATTTTGCACTTCATAGCATAGAAGCAAGCACTTGTGATCTTTTGAATAACTATATTTTTTATAAAAACTATAACCTGACTACGTAAATTATATAGCCTATGTTACCGGGCCTTGCGGGTTGCAATCCGGAATTCGTAATTCGAAAAATTAAAAAATCAGGATTTTCCGCCATTCAATAAAATCCGGATTTTTAGAAGATTGGATTTTTCGAATTTTTCGAATCTTGGTTACTATTATGAAAAATTACATATTTAAATATACCTAAATAGTTACTCTAGACGTACAATATTTGAATAATTTGACACTATTTGTGTGTAAGCTAGGAACTTACACATACGACTTTGAGCTGAGGGAAGTAGGTATATAGGTTAATGTGAGGGCTGGAGAAATCTGGGACTGACCTTATTGTTGAGCTGGTGGTTCTGTATCTGGGCGGAGGTTTCTTCTCACTACACTACACAGCTGTTGAGCGGATTATCGATAGATTTATCGCGGTTCGCCGGCGAATTTGGTATTATATTGACGAGCACAAATAAATATGCGCACACGCGTTCGCGTTCACTAGGTTTCGGGATGAGCTGAAAATGCATCCGGCGCGGAAGGGTATCTAAATGCAAGTGTTCGTCACTCTCTGACAGCGCCCCTTTCGGTCGGCCATACATCACGTAGTGATGTCCTTTGTGTTTATTCTAAACGTCGCGCTAGTGTTGGCGCGAACATCCTGGGGGGCCCGCACAGGCGGCGAGCTGAGGGGCATCCTGAGCAGAATCCAGTGGGAGCCGGGCAATCTTGCCGACAGGCCTCCGCAGCTGGCCTTGAGTCGTGTACAAGTCCACAACTCTGATGACTCCATCCTTCCCAGGTAGCAGACGTGAGATTCTTCCCATCTTCCATTGTAGAGGAGGCAAATTGTCCTCCTTGAGCAGAACCAGTTCTCCAATTTTGGGTGGAGAGGAAGAGGAAAGCCATTTGGAGCGGATTTGAAGGGTATGGAGGTAGGACTTGGTCCAAAGGTTCCAAAAGCGCTGAGAGAGTGATTGAATGAGCTGAAAGCGTTTGAGCGGAGATATTACTCTTTCATCTAGAGTCAGCTCGGGGAGAGCTGTGAGCGGACGGCCAATGAGAAAGTGACCAACAGTAAGGGGCTGATAGTCCGTGGGATCGGACGAAAGTGGACTGATGGGCCGAGAGTTTAACACAGCTTCGATTCTAGTGAGCAGAGTTAAGAATTCCTCGAAAGTGAGGTGTTGCTCACCGATAACACGGTATAGAAGTTGCTTTGTGGATTTAACATTAATCTCATGGATACCTCCCATCCATGGGGCTTTAGGCGGATTGAGTAACCAAGTTATATTTTGAGTTGAAAGTTTATGAGAAATGGCGTCGTTATTGTCATTGAGAAATTGTTGTACCTCTAGTAGATGATTCCTAGCTCCTACATAATTTGTGCCACAATCCGAAAGTATCAGTACCGGAAGTCCGCGACGTGAGCAGTACCTTTGTAATGTTGCAATAAACGCTTCGGCAGTGAGCGATGAGACTGGTTCTAAGTGAACCGCCTTTGTAGTGAGGCAAACAAATATGCAAAAATATCCCTTAATTAACTTAGCATTACGTAATTGACTTGATTTGAGCAGAAACGGTCCGGCGAAATCTGTTGATACGTGACTAAATACGGGCTGAGGTATGACTCTATCAGCTGGCAGGTCAGCCATGATAGGTACTTCGGGCTGAGCGCGGCAACGGAAACATCTTATGCATTTAAACGTTCTGTGCCTTACAATGCGGCGGGCAGATAATATCCAAAATTGCTGACGTAAAATAGCATGTAGCGTGTCCGTGCCAGGGTGGCAGTGTATGCGATGATAGTGATCTATTATGAGGTCTACGAGCGGACTAGAACTAGGCAAAATGAATGGGTGTTGAGCATCGTATGTGAGTTCCGAACGAGTGAGTCTACCTCCTACTCTGAGGAGACCGTCCTGCGTAAAAGTCGACAGACGTTGTAGTCGTACTGTGCAGATTCTATCGGTTTGCAGGCGGTGAATATCTTCTGCGAATGCATTCTGCTGTACAGAGCGGATCCAGAAGAGTAATGCTTCTCTACGTTCACTTACAGTTAGAGGGCCTAGTTGTCGCGAGTTTGAATTTAGTTTACAGTTACGAATGAATCGCCTCATGTAGGCAGTGACACCAGTTAGTTTTTCTAAAGAGCTGAAGCGAGTGAGCAGATCACTATCGACACCGGGTATCGAGAAATTGCATGGTACGTATTTTGGTTTGAGCCCTGGCAAGTCTTGTCGAGTATGAGCTGAAGGCATCTTGGGCCAGATATCCTCTGGCAATTTGAGCCAAGGAGGAGACCACCATAAATCATGAGCGGAGAGAGCTTGAGCCGATAATCCTCTGCTTGCACAGTCAGCAGGATTTAATTGGGAAGGTACATGACGCCACTTAAGTGTGAGTGAATTTGAGTTAATTTTTGTTACTCTATTTGATTCAAATGTTTGTAAACGATGGGGCGGAGCTTTTGCAAATATCATGAGTAGAATGAGCAGAATGTGTAGAGTGAGCCGACTGAGTATAATGAGTATGAGTAACATGAGCAGAGTTAACTTGAGCTACAGGTGAATCGCATGAGTGCTCAACGAGTCCTATGAGTGCAAAATCAAAAATCGTGCCGAAGGCTATGGGCTTCCCCGGGCCCAAAGCAATCTCCATAGGTCTTTAAAACGCGCATTAAACTCCGTTTTGTTAGACTTTGAGTCACCTTTGTGTAATGCCAATGCGATCTCTCTGAGCCGACTAATAGATTTTATAGTTTGCCTAAATATGGCCGCTTGCGATTTTGTAGGCATGTTTAAAAATATATGCGTGTAACTAAGTTAAATATTTAAAAGTAATGAGCGGAAAATACGCGCGCAATTAATTAAAACGCAGAAAATAGATTTTAATAATGTGCCGACAATGTATACAATTTTATCATAAAATGTGTACGAGTTAATTAACAAATGAGCTGACCGATCGCCTGATGCTAATATAGTATTAGTGTATGTTTGATGAGCGGAGATTAATGCGTTACAAGTCGTCTGTAATATTATATTAATGTCCTGAAGTTTGAATATAAACAAATCTTAGCGGGCGCGTTAGAAACAAAATAACGTAATGAAAACAATGCAAGTAGGTATGAGCAGTTTCAATCTCAATAGTGTGCCGACTTATTCAAAACAGCTGTAACGTAACACCTATAATATATTTGTATAAACACAGAACGTCGATAAGAATTCTTATTTAAAACAGCTGTAACGTAACACCTAATAATATTTTTGTATAGACACAGAACGTAGATAAGATATGAATTCAATGTGAAGGTCACTATTTATTCTATGAACAATACCTAATTGAGAATGAATGTAACAGCTGTTGTTCGCACGGGCGCCGTGTAGGTACCTATTACCTACAGAATGCACAAAATCAAGTACCGAAGCGAGCCGACGATGTTTGTATGGGCACTTGAGATGTTATGCGACTCATAACTATTAAAATAATGCTAAGTTAATTAATATTGTGTTTTAAAAATTGAGAATATGAAGATATAAACGTTATATATAGATAAAATACTTAGTAATGCAACGACGATTCACAATTCTGTTATGAGCCGAACGTAATTCACAATACGCACTAGTTATTACTTATTTTATATGCGAGTCAAACATTAAAATATTTTGTAAGTAATTAAGAGCTGAGAAAATTATATGAGATATTATTGGCACAAATTATGTATTAGGTACGTTAGGGAAGTTCTGGAATGTTCGAGTTCTTTGTTCGACAATAAGCCGACAACCTACCCACTATTTTTTTTTATTTATTTTTTTTTGGTTTTTCCTATGAATTTATGGGCCGAAATATGCACAAAATAATTTAAATAATTAACATATAGGTTAATATCAAAGTACAGAATAGGGGTTTAATGTTAAATGTGCCGAATTGATAATGGGAATGGACTGTAACTTGGTTTTAAAATGGCGGGGCGGCCTGGCCAGAATTAATTGGACAAAATATAAATAATCGAGCTGATTTTATGTGCAGATTTGGGCGGAGTGGAACTGTAGGTGCTGGTTCTAATGAGGCCCAACGCCGGTAATAGGGAGAAGGGCTTCACGAAGGCTCGATGGACCAAGAAATGTGTAAGCTAGGAACTTACACATACGACTTTGAGCTGAGGGAAGTAGGTATATAGGTTAATGTGAGGGCTGGAGAAATCTGGGACTGACCTTATTGTTGAGCTGGTGGTTCTGTATCTGGGCGGAGGTTTCTTCTCACTACACTACACAGCTGTTGAGCGGATTATCGATAGATTTATCGCGGTTCGCCGGCGAATTTGGTATTATATTGACGAGCACAAATAAATATGCGCACACGCGTTCGCGTTCACTAGGTTTCGGGATGAGCTGAAAATGCATCCGGCGCGGAAGGGTATCTAAATGCAAGTGTTCGTCACTCTCTGACAGCGCCCCTTTCGGTCGGCCATACATCACGTAGTGATGTCCTTTGTGTTTATTCTAAACGTCGCGCTAGTGTTGGCGCGAACAATTTGTTATCTGCTGAAATTATTTACACATTCTTTCATGTATACAGGTTACTTGGTAGAACATAGTCAATCCGTTAAATGGAGACGCGAGGGATGGAGATTTGTTACAATATGTATACCCACTTACTCGTAGGTGATGCACTATAAAAACACTGTATATGGTATTTGCTCAAGTAGTAAGAAGTACAATAAGCAAATTTAAACACAATTTAAACCTGTATTTTTTTATATTTTTTGAATTCTTACTTACGAAACATACTATTGCACTTTCAAGAAATGTAGTGGTTTAACTACATTTAATTATCTTCTAAATAACAAATTCTAAATACTGATTGGCTGGTTAGAGAGAGATTTTTCCGAATGAATAGAGGTAATAATAAAATACTTTTTTTATAAAAAAAAGTACCTGGGAGTCCGAGCTAAGCTCGGTGTTTTAGTAAAACGATAAATACGTAATAGTAAATATTAACGATAATAATTAATTAAAAATAAATAAAAACAACATAAAAGAAAAACAAAAAATAAGAATCACAAAAATATTTATCTTACCGGGATTCGAATCTACCGTTTACATTCCGAATATACAAAAAAATTATACGTAGGTACCAAGCCAATCAGACTGACGTTAGAGAGTCGAAATTATTAATATATTTAAATAAAAATATATTTATTACCAAAAAGTATACAAAACTTTCTGCAAAACCCTGATTTCTGATGTCAGTTTTCACTTGTGTTTCAGAAATCAGTACCCTCTCCATTTCAAAATAACTACAAAAAAAGAAAACTTCTTAGTATAAAATAAAAGTTTTAGGATTAAGTTATTTAACTAAGTATTAAAAGTTTTACATTAAAAATAGCAAAATGCTTTGTGCATGAGTATGTGTATTGGTGTATATCGGGTGTTGTGTGTATGTGTTCGTGTGTGTGTGACACTCTAGCCCTACGACATAGTCTTGGGATCGGTAGTTGGTAGAAGGTACCACCAGGATGCCATGTGTAGTTTTATCTTTCTAAAGATAGTAAAGGTTTTTGTGTGTGCGTGTGTGTGTCTGTGTACATGGGTGTGTGCATGTGCTTGTGTGAGTCTGTTTGGCACCCTAGCCGTTCGACAAAGTCTTGGGATCGGTTAATGGTACAAAAATACCACTAGGGTGCTATATGAAAACATATTTTATTAATGTTGATGTAATATTGGATACTTATTATATTCGTAAAGCATAAGCAATTTTCCTGTGTCGTGTTATGAGGAAATAAGACAGTTCGTGACATTTAACTTAGTATTATGTCATGATTTTTCATATATATTTAGATGTTTGTTGATTCTGTTGTACAAAAACTTTGACATAAAAGCACATTGGAAGTTCACATTTTTTTTTTTTATTCTTTATTTAAAGGCTCTTCATCATATGATTATGTCAGCCTAAATTAAACAATGGTAACAATTAACTTAAATCTAATTCCCTTAAATGTAACGAATTAATTACATAACTTAGAAATATATCACTAAATTCTATTTTAAAATTTGACGATGCAACGCTATGTACGAAAAAATACAAGTTGGTACATTTAGTGTGTTGAACAAATTCACGCCTTAAACTTTCGTTCCTCTCGCATTCCATAAGCACGTGATACAGGTCCTCGTGTCGGTCACAAACGGTGCAATTGGGATTATCTCTTTTGCCCATGAGGAAAGTAAAATTATTTAACGGAATGTGATTAGAACGGATACGGAATAAGGAAGCAGAGAGTTAAATCTCTCTTACTGAGGTTGGCATCTACGAACCAAGGACGTTTTGGTGGTTTGTCTACTAAAGTCCTATACCAAACACATACATTAATAATTGTAATTTTAAAGTCAAAACATTAAAAAGTCTTTAAAGATTTTTAAAGCTGTGTCCCTAATCCCAACACTATCAAGTTTTTCGGCTAGTTTAGGTATTGAAACACTGTCAAAAATATTAATATTGTTTCACAACGAAATAAAAAAACATATATTGCTTAAAAATGCGCAGCAGCAGAAACAATATTCCCAATCTTAACTTGTTGGACACGATTAGTTAAAAGTCTTTGAACATTTTTAAAGCTGTGTCCCTAATCCCAACACTATCAAGTTTTTCGACTAGTTTAGGTATTGAAACACTGTCAAAAAATATTAATATTGTTTCACAACGAAATAAAAAAACTTATATTACTTAAAAATGCGCAGCAGCAGAAACAATATTCCCAATCTTAACTTGTTGGACACGATTAGTTAAAAGTCTTTGAACATTTTTAAAGCTGTGTCCCTAATCCCAACACTATCAAGTTTTTCGACTAGTTTAGGTATTGAAACACTGTCAAAAAATATTAATATTGTTTCACAACGAAATAAAAAAACTTATATTGCTTAAAAATGCGCAGCAGCAGAAACAATATTCCCAATCTTAACTTGTTGGACACGATTAGTTAAAAGTCTTTGAACATTTTTAAAGCTGTGTCCCTAATCCCAACACTATCAAGTTTTTCGACTAGTTTAGGTATTGAAACACTGTCAAAAAATATTAATATTGTTTCACAACGAAATAAAAAAACATATATTGCTTAAAAATGCGCAGCAGCAGAAACAATATTCCCAATCTTAACTTGTTGGACACGATTAGTTAAAAGTCTTTGAACATTTTTAAAGCTGTGTCCCTAATCCCAACACTATCAAGTTTTTCGACTAGTTTAGGTATTGAAAAACTGTCAAAAAATATTAATATTGTTTCACGACGAAATAAAAAAACATATATTGCTTAAAAATGCGCAGCAGCAGAAACAATATTCCCAATCTTAACTTGTTGGACACGATTAGTTAAAAGTCTTTGAACATTTTTAAAGCTGTGTCCCTAATCCCAACACTATCAAGTTTTTCGACTAGTTTAGGTATTGAAACACTGTCAAAAATATTAATATTGTTTCACGACGAAATAAAAAAACATATATTGCTTAAAAATGCGCAGTTTTAAAGTTCAGAGTTTAAGGTTATTTACCTCTGTGTTGTTGTTGATTGTCTTACTCATGTTATTGTTATTGCTGTGTACGTTTGACATTTTCAAAATTCACTTAATCCCGGAAAGTCTTGTAGGTACTTAAATCCTCATTTTTACGTCTGTACCTGTAACAATAAAGAATTTTTATCTACTTTATTTTGATGATTATTATTGATGAGAATCAATTAAGTAACAAAAGAGCAAGTTCGTAATATTCTTATGAAAATTAATTAAATCCTTACTTACAAACTTATAAACAAAAAAACTCATTTATAATCTGAGCGCTAAAGTTTATACTATTAGTAAGGAAAAGATATATGGATATATAGATGTTTGGTACTATTTCCTTAACTACTGAACTGACTTTATGAAATTTGGTATGGTAGTAGAGAATTATTACTATACCAAATTTCATCAAAATCCGTTCAGTAGTTATTGCGTGAAAGAGTGTTAAGATAAAATATCGCTTGCTATACAGTTTGTAAGAACTATGACAGACGGCTACGGATTAAGGTACTACATATTTTCATATTACGTACTGTTATATGAAATATGTCCAATAGGCATCTCAAGATAAAATATCATAGTATCTTCGCCGTCTGTGACGCCCTCAAACATCCACACGGACACATCCACACATCCATACTTACAAACTTTCACATTTATAATATTAATAAGGATAAGGAAGTAATTAAATCATAGTTTACTAATATTTAAGATGACACGAAATCGAAAATGCTTTTCAAGCTTGCAAGACAAGTAGTTCCAGTATTGTAATGTATAGTTTACTTAATTAATATAAAAATGTTAAAAGAACCGGAGATAGGTTTTTGGTCAAGGTAATGAGTGATCAGTGTCAATAATATTTGGTACTGGACCAATATTGACTATCTTCGGAACATTGTTTGAAAACTGTTTCCTATTGTAAACCAAACAAAATAGACAATTATTTGCCAAAGATTGTTTATTCGTATTTGAAATACATAATTTAAGACGAAGCTGCTATATTCCATAATTAAAAATGTAAATACATAATATTTTTATCTACCTATCTATTTCTTGTCGTCAGTTAAGTGCCTACGTCCATAACCTATCCAATATCCCATAATAAAGGTGAGTTTTTGCGTAAGTTTGGGGATATCAGTAGAAAAGTATGATAATTTTGAGCTTGAGAAGCATTGAGATGAAAAAAAAATGAGCAAAATGCATTAACACAATTCACTAAGATAATTTAGTACATAATTAACTCGATCATTTGTATTAATTTTAATATTTAAAGTTTTTTTTTTAGAAACTATGTAAATAAGGCATAATTTAAGGAATAATAATTATTGACGTCATGCCAAAAGCTACCCATGTATAAAGGTTTAAAAAAACAAACAAGCAATTGCCGATCACGTCAAAAATTAATTATATAAGGTTTGTTTAAAATAAATAACGTATATTTTGGTCGTATGATCTACTGCTAAAGTAAAGCTTAATTAAAAATTATAAAAAAAATATTATTTGCCGATATTCTGGACATATACACAGTTGATTTTAAACAATCTTATGTAAAGAATGTTGTAGCTGTATGCTTTCTTTCTTGGAAAACATCCGTATCAACAGTAGTTAACGATGCTAAATTGGGTAAAATACAAACAGCGTTTAAATATTGCGGTAAATTACAGTTGGTCATTTCGAAAATAATCAATGTAATCAATAAAATTATATTTTATTTGTTGGGGTTATTTGAGTTTTAGGCCCCGTTCAACCTCTAAGTTTCGCCTTAACCCACCATTTACTGCGCCGCAGTTTCGCCTTAAAATAAAAATAAAATGAAATAAATCTTTATTTGCACGAAAATAAAATACAGTATACGATAAGCTTAACATAAAATTTTAAATAAAAATGTGCAAAATGGCGGTCTTACCGCTTAAAGTGGTTTCTTCCAGACAACCTGCTGCAGTAAAAGAAAAATTGTAGTAATATTAGTTCTATACAAATGTTTTATTAAGGCTAAAATAATATATTACACATTATAACAAAAATAAATAAACTACACACATTTACATATATATAATAAAAATATAATAAAGTAGATAAATATAATAATTATTATATCACATACCTACACATACAGTTTTACAAAGTCAGAGTTAAGTCGAGATAGTAGTCTTTTACACGTTTTTTTAAGATATTAATTAATTCTAATTTTTTTATGATATCAGGTAATGAATTCCAGAAACGAATAGCGAAAATAGTGAAAAAAGTAAAGAGTTATAAATGAAGTTTTGTGAGAATGAAATGCAAGAGTGAGTTTGTTAGCAGAGCGTAGGGAAGAATTATTATGACCAAGGAAGCTAAATTTTTCTTTTAGGTAGTCAGGAGTTGTAGGATTAAAGAGGATATTATACAGTAGATGGAGAATGTTAGAATTCCGACGCAACTTAATCAGTGGCCATTTAAGTTGAGACCGGTGCTCTGACACATGATCAAATTTTTAAGATGTTGAAGAGAAGAAAGGAGGTGTTCCGTAAGATCACAGTAGCAGACATCCGCATAGTCAAGGATTGGAAAGAGAAGAGTTGGGACTAGATTAATTTTTGTTGCGACTGGAAGAAAATTGCTTAATCGTCTGAGGGAAGCTGTGGCGGCAGACATATTTTTCCGTAGTTCTTGGACTTGCATATTCCATGAGAGGGTATGGTCAAGGTCAAATTTGTAAGTCGTCAGCATACATATGATATGAAGATATGATTTTACGGGAAACAGAGATAATGAATAAGGAAAACAATAATGGTGACAACACTCTACCCTGAGGCACACCGGCAAAAATATCACACCAAGAAGATGATATGTTGTCAATTTTAATGCGCTGCCGGCGTCCCTAAAGGAAACTTCGGAACCAGTCTAGAACTACCATAGGAGATAAGTTAAGTGAGCTGAGAAGAAGTAATAAAATGTCGTGGTCTACTAAGTTAAACGCATTGCTAAAGTCTAAGAGTGTGAGTATTTATTGGTTATCCATACCAAGACGAATGTCGTCGGTAATTTTCACCAGGGCTGTAGAAGTGCTATGGTAGAAAGGAAAGCCTGATTGTAGTGGATTAAATAAATTATGTTAATTAAGAAAAGATTGAAGTTGATGCTGTACTGAAAATTTTTCAGAAAAAAGGAAGGATAGAGATCAGAGAAACATGTAGGACTCGTTTTCTTGGGTAAAGGAATTAGATTGGCATCTTTCCAAGAAGTGGGGAAAGCTCCAGTAGTAAGAGAAAAGTTAAGAATATGAACAAAAATCGGAGCTAATATGTCCAGCAGTACCTAAGTATCTATACAGAACAATCTAGAGACTGATAGATATACACATACTATATAATAAGTTTGTTGAATTTTTTGATATACACTTCATTATCTATGTTTAATACCGTTCGTGACTTTGAAATTAGTTACTTAGTGTGAAATACTGTCTGTGGCTTGCTATCTGCGGATAACTTCATCAAGTTCTTATTCATAGTTTAATCAATTTGGAGGCGTATTAGGTACTCAAATATAGTTGACTATGTAAAAAAGTCATGTATGAGACCTTGCCTTTATTCAATAAGTTAAAAGACTTAACCCGACTACGTAATAAAAAGGTGTCTAAAAAGGCCGAAACAAGAAAATAATTCAGATAGAAATCCAGAAACGCATAGGTACCACCTACTGATGGCATCTAAGCTGCAGTTTACACCGAGACGCTAAGGCCTAGAGAAGTTTCAGACAGACGGCTGCGATTTGACATCGACTGTGCCGAACCAAACTACTTTATAAGTAGGTGCAACCACGGCTTTACCTTGACCATTTTTGTACCTATGCATTTCTGGAATAAAAAAATAAGTTAAAAAATCCATAACCCGACGGGTTATGGTTTTTTTAACTTATTTTTTTATTTCATATTTTTCCGTTTCCCAACCGAACATGTTTTTGGAATAATATTAATGAGTACCTAATCAAAACACTTGAAATTAAAAATAATATCTTGTTATAAAATAAAATATATTTTATAAGGGAAAATAATATGTATAATATAAAAATTATATATTGCGTAATGTTCGAAAATTGGACAACTAGGTTTGTACGAGTGCATTCATTTTTTACGCATTTTAACATAGGCTATGTTACCCGCGGCATCATTAGGAATCAATTGACACCTAATTTATTAAAACCGGACCAGTAGCTTAGACGCCACGAGGGAACAAACATACATACATACATAGACTGCCAAAATAATTACCCTTCCTTTTGGCTTCGCCGTAGTCGGGTAAAAAGACCGTTGATTCTGTTGTAATCGTTTTTCTTTTTTTTTAATCTTTTTTTTGATAATTTATATTATATCTTCCATGTACAGATAGTGCAGACGATTTTATTATCTACACAAATATTATAAACAGGAAATATTTGTTGGTTTGTATGTTTGTTTGCATTAAATATAGGCTCCGAAACTACCGGACAGTTGATGAAATTTGGCACAGACATAAAATAGGCCACGGGCAAGGACATAGGCTACTTTTGAAAATGAGCGGATCCCGTGGAACTTTCTTTTACGAAACGAATACGAAGTAGCGGGCGGGAACCATCTAGTATTTAATAGATTTCTGAAACCAGCTAACACTTAAAAGACTTTCAAAAGATAGAGTCAAGGAGTTGAGGTTGTATGTACTATGTAGTTATAAGTACCACTTATACAATAAGTGCTAAGTTGTAAATAGGTAAGCTAAGTGTCAGAGTAATGTGAAAGCGACATTAAGTTTCGCTCTCTGTAGAGGTTACGAGTGAAGGCCGTTGACCCTACTTTCTCAAAGCTTTTATATCTGCATTAAAAAGTCATTACTTATTTAATGTGCCTTATATTGTTACGAAATATCTTAAACTTATTTACTGAAATAATGAATTCTGTGCACACTGATGTGCAGTGCGACCACATGGTGCTAATAGTTCTCGGAAATCATCGTTTTTGTACAAAAATGAGAGACGATACAGTACGAAAAACGACGATTCCCGAAATACATTGGAAAATTAATTTTACTGTACAGAAGTCCACTTCACCTGAGATGTAGAGTAGAGAGTCGAGACTGTATCCAAAGGAAAGTAAAAGTTGTTTTCTATGGAGGAAAAAATTCTTTTAGGCCTGTTACTCGTATATGTCTTAATTGAAATGAAAATTGTAATTGACACTTTAGTACAGTAAAACCACCTTCGTTTTTCTTTGGTAATGACAGTCGATGTATGAAAAACGACGATTGTCGAAAGACACTGAGGTTGTGGTCGTACTATATAAACTCTAATACAGGATAATATGGACATTAAAAAGATTACTGCTGTTGCATTAGAAGACTAACAAAGTATTATGAAGGTAAGTACTGACTACTGTACCTCTACTCCCTTACTGATAAAAATATTCATACAGTGGATAAGCTATACAATGTTTCGTCCTAGTCTTATACGTTGGAAAAGTCGCTTAACAGACAAGGACTAAACATTATATAACTTATCCACTGTAAATATATACACTATAAATATTTTTATTAGTAAGGGGGATGTGTTTACTTATACATATTTTTACTTTATAAAGAATCTCTACAATTTTACTCAGTGGATAATATGTAAGTAAATATATTAAGATGGCCGCTAATAAAAATAACTAACAATGTAAGGAATAATAAATCTTTTGTGGTATGCTCTTCAGGAAAAATTGAACATCGCACGTTCTACACACAATGGTAATTTTTTGTTCGTATTTACTTTGTAATACGGAGTTATAACAAAGAGCTATTGCAAAGTAATAAAGATGTAATATATAAAATTATTGTGTCATAGTGTTCGGGGACACACTCCTCCGAAACCGTCAATTTTTTTATACTAGTTGACCCGGCAAACATTTTGCCATTGTGTGTATTTTTTAGTGCATTATCAATTATTAACAAAAAAAAACGAAAAAATTAAAAAAATATATCGAGGGGTGGGTCACCCTTATCATTTAGGGGTTGAAAAAATTGATTACGATCGATTTTCAGATCTACCGATTATGCAAAAAAAATTCATAAGAATCGATCAAGCCGTTTCGGAGGAGTATGTCACCTGACACTATAAATTGTATATTACGTTAGATGATGTGGCATTAAACATACATACAATGGCAAAACAACGTTTGCCGGGTCAGTTAGTAACATAATAATTTTTTATAAGATTTAATAACTACTCGCTTTGATGTTTTGCTCTGAAGAAACACAGAGTAATAAAGTTATCAACAACTATAATTGAGTACAGAGTCCTACAAACCGTTACGTAAGTTTATTTTATTTTCGCTGGCAACATCTAGTAATATTATAAACGTGACAGTTTGTATGTATGGATGTGTGGATGTATGGACGTTTGTTACCCTGACACGCAATAACTACTGAACGGATTTTGACGAAATTTGGTTTAATATTTGGATTAACACAGGTTTCTTAGGCCACACATTTTGAATATTATTTCGAGGTGGTTAGATCAGGTTACCGTGATTGGATAGAGATTTGATAGAGTATTAATGTAGTTTTCTACCTTAAGTAGAGTATCCTGTATCATCTTCATATCAAACATGCTAATATTTTAATGAGCAAGAACTAAAAAAATGTATAATTATTAATTCAAAATGACATGCTTAAAATTAACATCACGAAGATTCATCACAATATTTCGTCGGTACCTCGTCGTAGAAACTAGCGAATTTAAATTAATCTATGCAGCTATAATATGAAGAGGCATAAGATTACCGTAACGTCATATAGTGAGTGAGAGCTCTTTTGTATTAAAACGTGGCTACTCGTCACGCACTGTGTGGTTTGGCAACATTTCCCAACGGTCCAAACTTTTGTTATGCGCTTCACGTTCCTTGACTCATATGTCATAGGCCTCGTAGCGCATTGTTAGTCTTTAGACATGATTATTTTTGTTTGATAAATCTATCTAACATACCATTTTCTCAATGGACTTGCCAATAATTTCCCACTTCGACTATATGGGAATTGCGCATTTCCCATTTGTTACTTAAACTTAACAAATAGGAAATGCGTAATTCCAGGGTAACTACTACTTACTGTTACAAATGTTGCAAGAGTTCCAACCAATACACGTAACAGTAAGTACCAGTTACCCTGGAATTACGCATTTCCTATTTGTTAATGGACGCTTCCGATGCTGAAAATGTCATAGCTTTGTCAGGAGTAATGCTTAACAGTTCATAATTTAAATTTACCTAATATATTAATAAAATCGTAACTGGTCGCTGTCTGTACATGGAAGATATATAAGAAAAACCATTACAGGGGGACTTTACGAACGACATAGAACCCAAAACAATGATTTTTAGAATTTTTATCTGTTCGTCTGTATGTCTGTTTATCTGTTTGTCTGTACGTTTGTACGCGCTAATCTCAGAATGTACAGAATGGATTTTGATGAAATTTGGTATGGTAGTAGTTTAGACTCTGGGTTAACACATAGGCTACTTTTTATTGCGGAAAATGTACGGTTCCCGCGATATTCGTTTTTGCGCGTACGAAGTCAACACCTTAACCGATTTGAATGCGGTTTTCACTAATGCCGTTTGGTTACTCCTATCCGCTTATAATTTAATTAACCGACTTCCAAAAAAGGAGCCGGTTATACATTCGGCCGTTTAAATTAACTTTTTTTTTGTATGTTCGACGATTACTCCGCCGCCTGTGGACCTATTTTCAAAAATCTTATTTTGCCTTAAAGGGTATAATCCCCAATTGGTTTTTTTGACACCAAAGTGGTAACCTGATGACGGGATCCATGAGGAATCGAGGAAACTCCTCTAAATTTATATGGACACATATATTGATATTAACTTTTTCTGAAGTAGTCCAGGCATATGCTATCAAAAATAAAGATTTTGCACCAAGGTATACCTGGATCCAAAAGTACTGAACAGAACTCCCAACTCGTTAGAGATATATGTTTGGGGATTTCGCCGTTTTTTAAGGAACTGACAGCATATACCACTATGTCAATCAAAGTAATCATCATCATCACCGCCTTCATCACACTATACACCATCACATTATGTACCTACTTCTCATAGTCTTTCACACCGATACGTATCTTTGAACATTACTCTGCCGCATTAGGCTGACTTGTGTAAACATACGACATTTGAAAAACTAACTATCCCAGGCACTACAGTATTTCAAGAGTGGTTACTTCGCTTGGAGAGTAACGGATGAAAAGGCCTAAGCTTAGATAAAAAAAAACGACGTAAATGTTCTGCAACGGTTGTGCATTTATTGTACATTGTCAAAATTGTATCTATCAAACGAACGGTAGTGTGTTTTAATAATCTTAGTGTGTGTACTGTATAGTTACGAGTATTAAATTTATATTTTTCAATAAATTACTTTAAAAAATAGTGACCTTCTGCACACCTTCTTCCACATAAACTTTAACTGTAGCAAATATCATACTCCTTCGTTCGCACAATTCTCATAAAACTGTACTGAAAGTTTCTACTTCACATATTAATATATAATAATAATAAAACATGATATATGTCACTATGCGTCATATGTTTCATGTACTCGAACGTATTTTTTTAATTATTATTTTATCAATAATTATTAATTAAACTGGAAATATCATATTATTTAAATGAATTTGCTTTCCTACGCTATCGGATTGGATTTTTTTTGTAATGATAGTTGTATATGTATTATTATGTATGAATAACATTAAACCTTATATCTTATATCTACTTATATCTACCGTAAATTACACCGTAATTAACAACAACAAAAAGTTATGTAGCTATTGTTGAGTTTTTTGCAAATCTTTGTTCATCGTTATCTCTCTATATAATATATAACCTAACCTTATATTTTTTGCTAGCGCTGGGACTGGTGAGTCGGTTTATCTATATTACTACGCAAAATCACAATTTGCCAATATTTATCGGCTCTTGTACGAGTATTATTATCTACAATACTGCTATCGACTGAATGTATGTGTTCGGTGGTGGATAAATAAACCTGATTATTAACGACTAAATGTTGTCCGCAAATTCGTGCGCGAAAAAGGAAATCTCGTGGAACCGTACATTTTGCCGCAATAAAAAGAAGCATATTATGTCCTTGTCCGTGGTCTATTCTATATTTGTGCCAAATTTCATCAAAATCGGTTCAGTTGTTTCGGAGCCTATAATTCAATACAAACAAACAAAAAATTATTATATTTGGGAATACATATGGGGAATTACATGTTTAATTTGGGAAAAGTTAAGTCATTAATTATTATTACTACTTTTTAAAAATGACTTAGGGCCTGTTTCACAATTAATTTCAATACTGTTGCACGTAGCCAGACGCCAGTAGATTCATACTCCTCGAATCATTATCACTGAACCAGTAGGCTAATGTGATATAGTTAGTAACTATATTCCAGTATTTTCCAACTGCCGGGTCACGACCCGGTACCGGACCATCAAAATATAATACCGGGTCGCAACATTCCCGCCTTGTTTTGAAAACAATACCTACTATCAATCGACGCATCTTAAATTTTCATAAGCGGTAAGGCGATACCAAAATATTATGTAGTATTAATAAAACATTTTTACTATCTATGAATAAATTTGTGATATTTGCTTTGCTATTATGTTTAAAAATACTAAGCGGGCCACGATGGGACAGTGTGATAAACCGACTTTCAAAGTAAAAATGCACAAAAAAGTATGAAATAAATCTTATTTTCTACATAATTTCCCTTTTAAATTTGGCTGAAATTTTAACTATTTCTCTACTCAATCTTCATAATTTTTATGTCGGTACCAACCCGAACAACATCCTGATAAAACAATATTTACGATAGAACACACGTTCAAGTTGGCTGGTACAGACTTCAAAATTTTCCTCTTTTCCCTCTGTTCCCTCGATTCCTCATGGATCCCATCATCAGGTCACCACTTTTGTAAAAACGGGTGGTCCCGAACTTCGAAGTCCCTGTACATCAAAAAAAGAATTTTGAAAATCGGTCAACAGACAGCGGAGTGGTCGTCGAATACACAAAAAAAACACCTGAACGTATAACCGCCTGCTTTTTTTGGAAGTCGGTTAAAAATTACTATTAATAATCATGACTGGCGAGAGATCAGGCGCAGATCCGACTTTTTACATCCGACGCATGGATCATCTTTCTTGTTAGACAATCAGGTGATCAGCCAGCATTGACCTAACTAAACTCGGAAACAACATTTTTGTTGTTCCAATGCGGGATCCCTTCCGGCAAGGATGTGACGACACAAACACATCAAATACTTACGTAGTAGTGAAACGGACCGTGTTTCTGTAAATTAATAGTTCATGACATCTTAAAAAGTTATTTATGTCAAAACGTCAAACGGAACGTCACACCGTCATTTTGTCTGAGCGGACTATAGTACAGATTACAAATAGTACTAGAATGACGTCATAGCCCAGATAATCAATCAACCAACTTGGCGAATAGTGTTTTCGATGGTTTTTAAAATGTGTATTTTTACAATATTTTTTTAGGTTAGATTTCAAAATAATGTAATATATTTTTGTGTAATAAAACAATTATAAAGCGTTTAGGACAAAAATAAAAAACAAGGTCAAGTAGCCTATTGTGTTATCAGTCAGTATCGTATTAGTATTTATCCTGACCAAGCATTTACAAATAATATATCGCACAAGTTATATAATATTTTTAGTAAATATTAAAACAAAGGTAAAGTTTAAGATGTATGAAATGATGACTTAAAACTTTTTTTTGCAGACCAGAAGGTTGATTCAGCTAATTAAATCCTGCAATAATACAGTTACGATCCAGTCCCTATATGTTAAAACTGCAAAATGCTATTCTTATAAACTTCAAAAACAAAAACTAATGTCAACCTCCTTTTGATTGATCCAAACTCCAAAACTCTGTTTATGATGTCAAGACTATCTATATATATATATATATATATATATATGTATATATATATATATATATAGGCTAGAAATTTAAAATTTGCACACGTATTTCTCATATGACGTCGGCATCGACTAAGGAATTTAGGAAGGATTTATTTTATTTTCATTCAACCCCCATGGGGGTAAAAAAGGTGATAAAAGTTTGTATGACACTTTTTACTCCTTGGACATATTTGCATAATATTTCGTATGAATTGATTACAGAAAAATAATGAATTACGTATTTCAGCGTTTTCTAAAATTCACCCCATAGGTGGGTGTGGTTAAAATAAAATAAAAATCGGCGAAAAAGTAAAAAAAAATATTTAGGGGTGGGTCACCCTTATCATTTAGGGGTTGAAAAAATAGATGACGACCAATTCGCAGACCTACTGCTAGAATATGCAAAAAAAATTATACGAGTCGGTCAAGCCGTTTCGGAGAAGTGTGTCGTGTAACATGACACGAGAATTTTATATTAGATACAAGTGAAGTGAAAGTGAAGGTAATTACAAGAATTGGGGTTCAAAGCACTCTGCGTTCTTGATTCTTTTTGGGAAAATATTCAAACATTTATATGAAGCACAATTTCATAAAGTAAATAAAATATTTAAACTGAAAATTGAGAATAATAAAAAGAAAGTACGAAATGATAACGTACTTATTATAGTATTTCAAATGGAGATTGCGATATTAATTTGAAAATATTGTTTTTGTTAATAAATTGTTAACAAAACACATACTCGTAAATCATTCAGAAAATGAAAAGTAGGGAGGTTACGAATACCTTCGCAGTAAAATACCACTTACTTCGCGACCATTACCTGCATGCAATTTGTGCTAACTCGTAGCATAATTCCTCCGTGCTCGTAGGTACCTCATTATAATGCTCAATGGTACTTGGCTGAGTTAATTTTGGATAATATTATCGTCGGATGTGCTTGGTAACATATTTTCTGTAAAATATTATTTAATCCTTGTCGAAAGAAAAGATTCATTTGATTGCAAGGGCAGGACCGGACCGTTAGTTTAGACTACTATAACCCGTCTGACCGTCGGTTGGGCTACTACTACTTTAGGGCCTATTAGCCCAGGGCCCCATAAACTAACGGCCCCCTATATACTACTATTTATGACTTTGACTTGACTTAGCTGGCCCTTGAGTCCATGGGGTCCTGGGCTACTGGGCCGAAGCCCAAAAAGCCATATGGTAGATCCGCCCTTGTGCAAAGGGCAAAAAATGTTGTACTGATCCAAACATACACAGAACTTAATTTATAAGGATAAATCTAAACTGCAATAAAAATCGAAGTATTAGGTAGGTACTTAATTGATTTTGGAACGAACATTTAATAAATTTGCAAAATGATCTTTGTAATTACAAATAACTAAAACCAAAGTCGGCGAATGTCAAGACTTTATCCATATTCGTCAATAAATTTATGACATCGATAGGCCAATACCTATAAGCTGTAATACATAATATTATATAGGTGTATTTTGTCGAAGTCGGTGGGCACATAATAAGAACCTATTCTCTGGCTAGGCCTAGAATGATGAATGAGAAAGAAGATGTAATTTCAAGGTTCGTTTGAATTGATTGAGTTTAAAATATTAGGGCCGCCGCTAATATTAGGTCTCATAACTCAAACGTTAAGGGATTGGAATTGGAGATTGGTGCTATGATTGATTTACGTGCCAAAGCAATATGTATCGTGAAACATACGTGCCTCGGTGAGGGAACAATAAATCGTAGAAGGCGACATTGAGGGCCTAATACGGAGTAATGAGTCCCTCGTGCACGGCGTTTCCCAACGCGGCCTTGCAGCGAGGTTCGGGCAAAAATACCATCACCTCCGTAGACCGTACAATCTACACTAATATTATAGAGAAGAAAGATTATTTTGTTTGTTTGCGTTTAATAGGCTCCGAAACTACTGGATCGGTTTTGATGAAATTTGTCACAGACACAGAGTAGACCACGGGTAAGGACATAGGCTACTTAATATCGCGGGTAAATGTACGGTTCCCGTGGGATTTTCACTTGCGCGTACGAAGTCGCGGGTAACATCTCGTAATGAATACAGAGACCAACAACGGCGAAAAAAGAGTTTTAGATTTTTAAACGTATCTATATGAGTTTTTTTTACTTGTAGTATCATTGCAGCTTCCACAATCTAAAAATCCTACCTAACAGAGGACAAAGAGAAATGGTGGAAGCTCTACCGGCATGAGCGAAGCTCTTAAATGAAGATGTAAATTAATTTCTTATATTTTATGTGGACAGTTTTATAATAATCAAACTGAAGATTTTGTTTCATATTTCTTCACATTTTGTCTGGTACTTTTTAAGGATCTAGATCCATACGTAATGCTCCGTATGCCTAATTTGTGCGCAATAATTTCCCATAGAGCTCATAACAAACACATTGTTGTAAAAATGTCACGCCCCTCCGGTTAAGACAGTCCGCAGTCGTGTGTGTAGTGAAAGTAGTGAGTAGTGACGTATTTACAATAAAAACCGGTCAAGTGCGAGTCACACTCGCGCACGAAGGGTTCCGTACAAAAAAAGAAAGTTTATTGTATGGCAGCCCCACTTAAATATTTATTTTATTCTGTTTTTAGTGTTTGTTGTTATGGCGGCAACAGAAATACATCATTTGTGAAAATTTCAACTGTCTAGCTATCATGGTTAAGGAGATAGAGATGGACGGACAGCGAAGTATCAATAATATGGTCCCGTTTTGTCCCTTCAGGTACGGAACCCTAAAGACATGATACACGACACTTTGTATAAAATGAACTCTGACCTTTAAGACCGATTCCTTTGACTTTTACAAGTCTTTAAAATATACTAGGGGCCAGCTCACACCGAGATGTACGTTTAATATAGATTCTAAATTAAACTTTATTCAAATTAGAACTCGTACAATGAAACGTGTTCTTGTGTAGTATGTTTGTAGTATCTTCAAAATAATGTCTCGGTATGAGCTGACATACTATATATTAGGTCATTACATATGAAATTGGCGTTTTGTAAAAGAGGAACATAAAGTCGATTTTTTTTAACATAATATATTTATTTAATCAAAGAATATACCATTGCTATCTATGCACTTTTGCCATCTCATAGGTGTTTCATTGATTCCTTTACTAAAAAACCATTCGGACAAGAATCAATAAAATCTTTGAAGGCGCTTTGGACTGCCCCATCGGAGTTGAATTTTTCCCTTGCAACAAGTTATCTAAATTTCGAAATAAATGGTAATCTGTTGAAGCAAGGTCCGGGGAGTACGGTGTATGTCTTAGACATTCTAATTGAAGCTCCTCTAATTTGGTAGCCGTCTGTTGTGCAGTGTGTGGTCTAGCGTTGTCCTGAATCAGCAGTGGCCTAGAGCGAATGACCAACCTCGGTTGTTTAGAAGCTAGCTTTTCCATCATGATTTGCAGTTGCTGGCAATAGACATCTGCCGTAATCATCTGGCCAGATTTAAGAAAGCTGTAGTGAACGACCCCGGCACTAGTCCACCAAACGCTCACGAGTAACTTTTTTGAGTCAATTTTCGCTTGGCAGGCTTTGGCTGGTTCGCCAGGGTTCAGCCATTGCGATGAGCATTTCCGATTATCGTACAGGATCCACTTTTCATCACAGATAATGATTCGATTTAAAATCCCTTCATATTTGTGCCGGTTGAGTAATGTAATGCAGCAGTCGACGCGCGTTTGTCGGTTTGCTGCACTCAATTCATGAGGTACCCACTTTTCAAGCTTTTTCATCTTCCCAATTTACTTCAAGTGGATTAAAACAGTTTTATCAGTAACACCGCAGCCTGCAGCTAACTCAGACGTGATTTATATTAAATATATTTGAGATCAAAGTGGACAGTACGACAAAACGTCAATTTCATATGTAAGGACCTAATATTACTCGTATAATACGTGAAGCGAATATTTCAAGTACAGTTTTACGAGAATTGTGCGTACAGATGAGAGTTGGCACTATTTAAGTTTATGCTGAGGAAGGCGTGCAAAAAGCTTACATTTCTTAAAATAATGCTTAGAAATACATTAAATTAATGAAAATATCAGCAACACACCCTACCATGGATTTCGTTCACATATACACACGCGTAGTGTATTTATAAGCGAAAGACAGCTTGGACACATTATATTTGAAATTTATAGTGTTTTTCTCTTGTAAAGTTTAATCAATAATGTTGTCCCGTCGCGAAAGTTATCCCTATGAGTTTTGACGTTTGGTTGCATTGTGAAAAATAGGAGTGAAATTTTTATTTTTCATAATTTGAATGGAACTGGACTGATATTCTTTTATTCATTACATTATAATATAGTTTATAATTAGTATCGCTACCTCACACCTCAGTTATCTCACACTACCTACCGTGCGTTTGATACGTTGACGTTTGTCAATCTGTCACAACAATTTTTTTTTACTTTTTTCTAAGAGGCAAAATAATAAATAAGAAGGTAAATGTTTCAATAGAAAAAAAAATAATAATAATCGCGCGTGCTAAGCGACAACGTATCGCATAATATGAAAACGCTCTAATACGTGAAGAAAAAATCACGTTTTCACGGTTTTGGACCTATTTTAAGGGCCATCCTCACGGTCCAGTCTGCAAATCCAGTATCCTGTTAATAATTTGTTTATATATTTTCATCTGTTATCTGTAAATAGTAGCAAATATCCAGGCGGATTTACCAGAAGGCTAAGTAGGCTGAAGTCTAGAGCGGCAATTTTCAGGGGGCTGCAAATGTTGCCTAAACATTTTTGTTTGTTACAGAAATATAAAACACATTATTATTTGCATACAAAAATTATTTTCGAAAACTTAACAAGAAACAAAAATATTTTAGTACAGTGTACAGTATACTTTACACTCTAACATCTGAATACAAAAAAATACTAAACGCTCTGTAAACTATACTTTTGCGGTAATATACGATGCCAAATATTGTAAAAGCGTTTCGATATTATAAAATAGAATTTAAATTTAATATTTTTAACATAAGAGCGGCGGGCGGCGCGGCGGCGGATTCTTTCGGTATTGAGAAGATAATATGCGACTCTGCAGATTTTGACTGTGTGTTACTGTGTGTCATTTGTTTTGGTCCATAGGGATTTATCCAATAGAAACCGGCAAAATTAGAGACATTTTTGCTCGGTCTCTCCGCTCGTTTGCTTTCAACGTACAGAATTTAATAATGTTATTTCTAATATGTAGTAGTTTATGGTCTATTTTGCGCTGTTGAATATTCCAAAGAATAAATCCTTTCAGATAGGTATTTGTTACAAATTAAACCAGAACAATTGAAATAAAATTGATTTATCCAATTTTATACTGCGAAATTAGAGAAATCTTTGCTCTTTGCTATTTGGTACACATTTGAACCAGAACAATTGTAAAAAAATACTCTTGATTAGCATAAGAAGAGTAATTTTGAGAAGGAAGTTTGGGGGAGGGACAAAAACTAAATAGCCTATGGGCGGAAAATGTGCAATTCCGGCACTGTTATTATCATACACAAAATTTACATATTTTATTGCGTATTAGGAGACACAAGAACACGAAAAATTTAAACAAAAAAGAATGAATATGAATTTTGGTCGAATTTTGACCACAGGGCGATCGATCTCCAGTACTGTTAATTATCGTTACCTTCTTCAGTCTGTTGACAAACAAAGCATCATGCATGAAAAACCTTATAATCACGGTCGAAAATGGTTATTTTTCTTATTAGCAAACTAGCCACAGCTATAGTTGTTTAAGATTATTAATTCTAGTTAATCCATTGAAAAAATAAACCCACAGTTACACATAATAATAATATGAAAACAATATTAAAAATCTTAGGTAACCTCCTAATTGTCAAGCGATGAGCGAGCTGATGATGATGAGTTATAGCTAGGAACACTTTCGATCATGTCAGCTTTCAAACAAAAAAAAACAAACAAATCAAAATCGGTTCATTCACTTGGGAGCTAAGATGCCACAGACAGACACACAGATAGACACGTCAAACTTATAACAAGCTCTTTTTGCGTCGGGGATTAAAAAGCACGACTGGCATGTGTTCAATACCAGTCATGCAAAGAGTATTTTGCTTGAATTATACCTTTGTAATGGAAGAGATAATAACTTGTTCGTGATTTTGTTTTTCTTGATGGATCCTCAAATTAAACATCACGAATCTTAAAATAAAACACCGATGTGTAAAGGTCAATTCTCTTTTACCTTCAAATTAAACTTTGTACTTGTTATTTATAAATTAAAATCATTGCTGAGAACATCATCGTAGGTAATTGAATTTTAAATGTATGTATTAAAATTTTTTTAAAAATTGTTTTGATTGTCTGCGTTTGAAAAACTATCGGTACTTGACTGTTTTTATACAGTGAAAATTGAAACTCCGTGAACGGCGGTTAATATATTTTCATAGACAAGAGCCTTTAGTTGCGTTCGATAATTTCGATAGCGAAGTTCGAAATCAAAAATGTTTAGGATTTGACACAAGTCATAGCTAAACATGTCGCTTGCAATGCCTTATGTCAAATCCCATACATTTTGTTTTCGAACTTCGAAATCTCGATTAAAGGCCCTGGTATTAATATGTAGAGATTTCATTACAAATTACAGTGCTTATATTTTCCATAACAACCAATAATATTTCTTATTGCCGGATACGTTCTAGTAGTAATGATTAACTTCCGTATGTTAGGAAATTGTACTCTTTGCTTGTAGACCACTAAATGGCAAATGCATGGCCTCCCATGAGCGAATGTTTTCCAATGATAATGATATATTTGAATATCAATTCACGTAACATCTTAATATTATACAACTTATCTAAATCACATCTGCACTCTAAATAGCAGTGCACAGTGGTCCAGTGGATCTTTTAAAATTCATTGGATTTTATTAATTGAATTTATTTACATGTTTTCGTAATCAAAGGTAGCAACCTATTTGGGAACTAGAGTATTCCCAAAAAAGTAATATTTTATTTATTCTTTACTAGATGTTGCCCGTGACTTCGTGTGCGCAAAATGAAATTCCGCGGGAACAGCACATTGCCGAGATAAAAAGTAACCTATGGCCTTCCCCGTGGTCTAATCTATATCTGTACCAAATTTCATCAAAATCGGTCCAGTTGTTTCGGAGCCTATTCGATGCAAACAAACCAAATATAATAAAGATTTTATTCAATCTTGATTTGCATTAAAAGCATTGCCCAGTCGAATTTAGAAATGGATATTTTTTTCCGTAATTTACTTACTGCCAGCATTAATGTAATCTAGATAGAGGATAAGTTAAAAAATATGTTATGTATCTAAATGTTTCCCGCGACTATATTCGTAACCGTAAATTTTCCCGCGATAGAAGGTGGCCTATTCCTGCCCCGTGGCCTATTATATATATATGTGCTAAATTTCATCAAAATCGGTCCAGTGGTTCGGAGCCTATTCAATGCAAATAAACAAATATTTCCTCTTGATAATATTAGAATAGACGACTATAATTTTCATTTTTCTAAGTTCTCGTTGGCTGTTAAAATGACATGACGCCTCATTTGATTTCGCATGATTAAGGGGTTGTGGGCTCGATAGAACTGAAAATTGGAGTTCTTTGAAACCTATTTTCTCAGTCGTTGAAAAATCCCAAAAAAACACATGTTAATCTGCATTATATTTAGCCGAGGACTGTCTTTTTATAAATTGTTATTTTTTTTTTAATATTGATTATAAAGTGTGCTAAGTCCACCTTTTTTTTGAAGTATAGGATCAACAACTGGACGTATTCCTTTGAATTTTGGCATGCAGCTGACATTTATTATGACACATACATCCGTTAATTTAAAGGATTTTACTAAACTTAGCACACCCACGGGAGTGCAATGGGCGTCCACGCGGACGAGGTCGCGCGGAAAAGCTAGTCAAAGTATAATTTGTATAATATCTATAGTTTAAAAAAAATAATTTAATATGGATTCCTTGTAGTTCTCGATGGAACTACAAGGATGGAATTCTTAAACAAGAAACCGACGTCCGGCTCTCACTTGGTAATTGGTATGGTGGAGTGTGGAGTCTTCGGGGGCGCGTAGGCCTTGGGCGGGACACGTTTGCCTCACTCACACAACAATTACACCTCTGAATATTTTCCCTTTCTAACTCTAAAGTATTTAAACCTATGTTATGTGTCCTGAGTGCTAAGTGTCTCCTAGTAAACGCCAAACGCGCTAACGATCGAATGCGTAAAGAAAAACTCATACTTAGCACTCCGTACGTGAATGTAATTTTAGTAAAACATGACGAAGAACCACGGCGATAAAATGGCACTAAAGTAACTAGAGTGGAATGATGTCGGATCTCTTGCATACAATGTTGTAACAGTTATTACTTAAAACGATAATTTATTAAGCGTGATTGATAAACCATACTTATATTAGATAATTTTACTAAAAATTCAAATATGTAATACTTAGGGCCTGTTTCACAATCACCTAATAACTGACGAATAGCTTATCCGGAAGTTTTGTCTCTTTCGCTCAGTATAAAGTAAGCAGCGACATAACTTCCGGATAAGCTATTCGTTGTATATAATGATATTATTTACCATGTGAATGGACTGTATAATATGTTGATTGTAATTTGTAAGCTATGTCACAGATTAAAGAGTATATATTAATTATGTTTTTACTCTGTGGTTATGCTCTACATCAATATCACGTTAGGAAATAGTATGTAACTAAATTTAATTTGCAACAACCAAAGAAATACTTAATTATAATTCAGTAGAGGTTATAAAATTAATTCGTGCTAAACTCATTAAAATGGAAGTAGGTGCGTTAACAATTAGTTATTCAAATAATAATAAGTTGATATAATTTAAACTGTTAAAATATGCAATATTATGTAAGGGCGGTTGATTTTGGAGCCATTGGATGATGCTAAAACAGAGAATAGATAGCAAAAAACTTTTCAGTTCTTTAAATAAATTGGATAAACCTTTTAAAGAGAAAAATCAGAAAAGTTTTGTATAGAACAAGTAAAAACACACAAAGTTTTCTTTAACTAGAATTAAAACCCTAAATAAAAATGTAGGTAAGTACGTAACTAAGTAGGTAAATATTTACCTACTCTAAATATTTGAATACTTCTTACGATAAAGTGAAAAGTTTTCTGAAAGACATCCATTCTCCTAAAAAGTCACGAATATGAATTGCCTATCTAACATTCGGTAACATTACAAAATATTTTTCAATTCGTAGATAATATTTGTAAAGTTATCCAAGAAAAGTTATCGCAATTGGCCTATCTATCTATATTTATACTTTCACAGAAAGTACAAAACAATGGAGACTTTTCCACACTCTATTTTCTGCTATTAAGAATGTCCACACTCAGAGAAAATGGATAATATTAATAAGATGATTGTTTTACAGGCGTAATAATAATCAGCCCCAGATCTAAGGGCAAACCGGGGCACTTGCCCCGGGCGGCAGTTTCACGGGGGCGCCAAAACCTTGAGACAATATCGAACAAGTGAAACCTCTATTCCTACAATCTCATAGGTTTTTATCAAGTGATATCAAATCTTAATATAATATTTTTCAAAAACACGCCGTGTAGTCTTTCCTGGTTATATTTTTTTTCTGTGTTTCTGTTTTATGTCACAAATAAATGTTATTAGCTAATAGATAATAACAATAAAAAGTTAAAATTTATTAAAATATTACTGTTTTCACAAATGGTCACAAAAAATGGTACTCATTTTTCAGTTTTAACAGTTTTTTTTCAAACACTGAAGGGAGGAGGCGCCACTATCAAGTTTTTGCCCTGTTTCCAAAAATCGTGAACCGGGGCTGATAATAATTATGATTTTGCTAAACAATTAAAAGACAATTAGTGAAAAACTGTTCAAAGTTATAACATGATCAATAAATTTAAACGTAATAAAAATCAATAAAATATTATTTACTCAGACTAAGAACGCGAATTTATCGTAAAAATTAAACTTACCGGAAAAAAAGCACAAATTCCGCGAAGAAATAACGTGCACGCGCTTGGCGACGACGCGTTTTGGCGGTCGTACGCGCACTGTGATTACCGACGGAAACCGATGGGGCGCCGTGATTGGGATTTCTCTTATCTTCGTGAGAGGCATTCAACGTTGATAATAATTATTTATATAGAAAAACTATTCTATATCTTTTTTAAAAATGCACTTTTTAATCAGTGCCAAATAAATATAAGTATATTTTAACCCCCGACGCAACAGGATGAGTTTGACGTGTGACAGGAATCTGTAAGTACTAAGTGTGTTTACTATGGCATCGTAGCTCCCAAACGGATGAACGATTTTGATCTAGTTTTTTTAGGTAGTTCACGTTTTGGAACCCCTATAGTTTCGTCATGTCCGTCAGTCCGTCTATCTTCGGCTTACCTTCCAAACGGTTAGTGCTAGAAAGATAAAACTTTGTATGAATAGGTATGTGTACCACGTGGTGGTTGGTATATTTACCACGTCGACAAAGTGCTAAAATAAAATCACGAGTTTTTGGAACGAAGTTCCTTATCGCGCGTTGTGACAGGGGGCTAGACGGAAAAAATTAAGACCAAAAGTTGTAACGACACTTTTTGCTATAGTTGTAAGCCGTGCGGCGTGTGCGTGTTTCTCTGTATGTCTCTCTCTCTCTCTCTCTCTCTCTCTCTCAATTATTACTAAAATTGAGCTACTGATGAAGTTTATATTACATTATATTTGTTAATAATAAAAAAATATTATTATAACTTAAAAAAAATAAAATTTTATTACAATTCCTTCACTAATTAATCGAAAGGAACTTCGTTTCATGCGGGTGTCCCTTGACACCTCTCAAGTGTTTTTTTTAATTTTGGTGTAGGTACCTCCCCTACTCCGCCTACGCGTAAGGTGGGGTTTTTTGCCTCTATCCCATAGTGTGGAGTATCATTAGATAGGTCTTTTAAAAATATTGAGAAGTTGCTAAGACGATTTTCTGATTTAGGTATCCGTTTGAGAGATTAATTCACTTTAATGTGAATCAACTACTGAATAGATAAACTAATGACAAATTTACGTCAGGAACTGGGCATTAATCTAGAGTGTTCTTAGCTATAATCTATAACTCATCATCATCAGCTCGCTCACTGCTTGAGAATGTCTGGTAAGTATTTAATTTTTTAAATTTTGTTTTATGGGCATGGCGGTTCTCCTCCTCCTCCTTTTAGCTTTGAGATAACTAGAGGTGTAAAAGTAACTAAAAAAAGCGTACCCGTATGTATTCGTTACTCTAACAATTACTAATCTATTATATTACTCGTAAATGTAACGATACTATAGTAATTACTATAGTATCGTTACCTTACTCGTTACTTCTGATACCTCATAACATGCTATGTTATGTTAGAGCAACGAATCAAGTCGTATTGCGTACGCGTATAGTATGATGTCGCGGTGTCGCAACATTCGCAATTTCTAGAAAGCATACTTATACATTACTTAGCAACCTCCGTAAGGTGCATTTTTTCACTTTTCTGTATTCTGAACCAGGCTTATATTTAATTTATTCTAAATTATGTTTAATTTAATAGGTAAAGTATAGAACTACAAGTGAACTGTTGACGGAATCTACTGAATTTGCCATGGATTTACTATTTTGTAAACTTTAACCGCGAACTTATGTTATATAACAATAATATCTCAATCCATTATGCATCAATTATAATGAAAAAGTAACAAATAGTTGTCGAAAATTATTTATTGACAATAATATTTAAATAACATTCTAACGATAAACCAAATTAAAAATAGTTTTGCTTAGAATAAAAGGTACACATACTACGAAAAATGCGAGTAACGAAATGTATTCGTGTGTTTGTTACTCGGTACTAGATGGCGCACCCGTTACTCAGTAACGAATACATCCGGTTTGCTACAGAGCTCTAGAGATAACTGTGAGTTTACATTGGGTCGACTACTTTATTTTAATTTACCTACGGCATATCTACGGTCCTACTAGAAGATAATAAATATTATACGGCCAAAAAGTTTTTAGTAGTTGAGTATCGTATTATCGAAAATATTTAAAACTTTTAACTCGTTAGGTTAGGTTACGTGAGTTTAAAAAATTAAGTCCCAAAATATATGTAAGATCCGCTAGTTCTAGAAAGTAAATTAAAAGTGAAATGAAACACCTGAATCAATAATCACCATTTTAATGAATGACCGATCATTTTTGAAATCATTAAACTCTTATTTTATTTATGGATATAGCACCTTTAGTTACATCAAAGTTACGCGAACAGAGTGATTTTAATGCGTTTCCGGTTTCGTAGTTCCAACCAGTAGATACTGTGGGGTTTTAAGCACGAACAATTGACAAGTTAGTAGTCGTAACGTTATCAAATGACAACCCTGTATTATTTCGTTAGCGTTACGACTACGTACTTGTCAACTCAGATTAATAACATATCCTTCTGACGTGGAAAAAGACCAATTTTATTTTATTTTTGTCGTAATCCTCATCAGCTAATAAAATGTACACGTGACAGTGGGTACACGTTTCAATTATGGATTTTTATTAATTTTATCTAAAGCCAAGAAATACAATAAAATCAATAACCTTTACTAATTATTTTGTAATTTAGCAACAAGATCCTAGAAAAAAAAATTCACGGCTAGTAACAAAAAATCGATTAATTATCATGACATGAGGCTCCAGTGGCGCTGTTAAATTAAATTAAGCGAATATACAAAAAATCGAATTACTTAGAAAGAGTAGAGTTGAAAAAAAAATCAAATATCATGGTTTTTTGAATTATTACAGTCTTAAAACAGCAGAGATGCTTTAGGAAGTTCTTACTTAATTCTTACTTTATTTTTTTTACTGGGTTAGTAAAGATTTTTTTTGAAATGTGAGAAAAATGGATAGTAAAAAATTGCCATCAGATTTGGTTTCAATAATGTACATAAGATTTAGGTAGGTAAATTCATTAAAAAATATTTTGTTGGCCTTTTTTTTTTACTTTTTTGTAAGGCCAAAAAAATTTAAAAGCCAAGTAAAAAATATAAATAACAATTATTATTGATTACACGTTAAATATTATGACTGATATTATACATTTTGCGTTCCTGATTGCATATCTGTATTCTATACTCAAAATTTAATTAGTATCAGATCTAGTTTTTGGCATAATATCATGAAAGGATTTATTTAGTACTTATTAAGAACCGGTCTGTAAAATATTACCCAGCACAACCAGGGCTTGAGCACTCCAACGCGTTAATTTCGGGCTTTAACAAAAGGCTTGCAGCATTGGCACTTTCAATGAGTAGGAGCAGCTAAGTATCCTCACCAGAACCCTAACTGGGAACTGCAAGCTCCACAAACACCTCAACAAAATAGGCGTTGTTGATACAATGACTTGTACATTCTGGGGGGAAAGGATGAGACGCCTCTCCGCCTTCTCTTTGACTGTGCAGCACTTCAACAGAATAGAAACAGGTACCTTGTGCAGCACGAATACTCTGCCACAGAGGAAATTCCCAGCACCAACCCGAGCCAAATCGTTCAGTTTATGAGCAGCATAGGGCTGGGGACGGTACTTACTATAACGCGAAGGAGTCACAATAGATCCACTTGGGTCGCGTAGTAACGTCAGAGCTCGGATATGACCTGCCTTTGATTGTAATAAAAAAAATTGAAATCCACGTCCTTTAAATAAGTTAAAAGAGTCACAAAATTACATTCAAACAAAAAAGTCTGATTTGTCCCCTGTGTTATTAACAATATTATTGTTGACATAAACGACTTGTATTTAGGGGGCTAGGGGCTCGATTGGGTGCTCCGCAGCGCACTAATTTGAAAAATTAATTAAAAATTAAATTAATTTCAATTAAAAATGCAATAACTACACACACCGGCATATTTAGCGGAACATAAAATAAAGGTTTGATATCAGTATCATATAAGGTTGCTGGCTGGTTTTACGTCATTTAATTTAAAAAGAAATATTTTCAAATTAAGAAAACAACTTAACATCACATTTTATGCAATTGTTTTAATTTTATTCAAATACACCTTATCTGGAGCGAACTTCGAGTATTTCTTCCTTCTGAGTTTGATTTAAAATTTCATTGAAATACTGTTTTTGTTAGTTTTTTTTTAATCGCGTATCTTTTTGGAGTTGAGGACTGAATTATGCCTGACTTAGCCCCAATGGAGATTGCCAGGGCACTCGAAATGCGAAGAAATGGTCAAACCTACAGAGTGATATCCAGAGATCTTCGTCGACCAGTTTCAACGATCCATCGCAGTATCCAACGGTTCAAGGAGACCGGTACTTATGTGAGAAGAGCAGGACAAGGCAGAAAAAGATGCACTTCGAGTAGGGATGATCGTTTCATTCGGCTTCGTGTACGTAGGAACCCCCGTTTGACGGCCGTCCAAGCCCGACATGAGTTAGAAGCAGTGCGGGGTGTAACCGTAAGTGAGCGTACGGTACGAAGAAGGTTCGAAGAAGCTGGTTTGGGTTCATTTGTGCCCGCCAAGGCTCCAAGGCTCGAGGTAAATCATCGTAGAAACAGGTTAACTTTTGCTCAGGAACATCGACTTTGGAACGCGGACCAATGGAGTAAGGTATTGTTTAGTGATGAGTGCAGAATTCTCTTAAATCAAATTGACGGCAGGCAAAGAATATACAGACGCAAAGGAGAACGATACATTCAGACAAATTTTGAAACTACAGTTGCATACGGTGGTGGATCTATAATGGTTTGGGCGGGCATTTGTTTGGGAGCTCGCACAGACTTGGTAGTGATTCACAGAGGGAGTCTGACTGCAGACCGCTATATCAGAGAAGTTTTAGAAGAAAATGTCGGACCGTTTGCCCCATATATCGGTGACAATTTTGTTTTTATGCAGGATAATGCTCGGCCGCATACCGCTCGGGTAACTCAAGCTTATCTTAATGATATGAATATCACTGTTATGGAGTGGCCTGCGAGATCACCGGATATGAACCCAATAGAGCACGTTTGGGACTTGCTGAAAATAAAAGTTAAGTCCAGAATTCCAGCTCCTGCCAACGTGGGTGAACTGCGAATCGCCGTAGTTGAAGAATGGCGGAGACCATCCCAGGAGACCATCGATAACATCATTCTCAGTATGCCTAGACGGTTAGAAACTTTAATAAGAGCACGTGGAGGAAATACGCGATATTAATCACCATTTTTCTAATTTAATTAATTGTTATTTTAATATTAATTTTCACTTTTCCCGGTTACATGAAAAGTTCAAAAATGTACAATTTTTCACAAATAGCCTTTACTCGTAAAATCTGTTCTTAATGTGATCTCATTTTAAGTAAAACAAATGAAACTTTAAATAACAAAAGAAGTGTTAAGTAAGTAGATTTTAAAATAAAACCATATTTTTTTAATTATGGACCTTTTTTTTGTGTTCCGCTAAAAATGCCGGTGTGTTTATATTCGTAAGCCGTAAGTGGCAACTAGCAAACGAGTGGTTTTAGTACAGGGTTACCGTCTACAAGAAGTCCAGTAGCTAGGTACTAACTCCAAAGGAACTTTTACTCGCTCTTAGGTATCCTTTATTTAGGCAATATTTTAGCACTTCTAGGCCTACTTGCGTAGTTCTGGGTTAAAGTTAACCCTGAGTTAAATATAATGTTATCTCTCTCGTTCTTCGTATTTAAGAAAGACAAGGCATGATATTTTTACCCAGGTTTAACTTTAACCCAGATCTACGCAAGTGGGCAATAACCTAAGAATACAAAATTAATAATCACGTCCAGGATCAAAATTGAAATTTGTTATTGGACCGTAAACCTAGCCAGGCAACTTACGGCACAAACTCGCTGGGACACCCGCGCCATTGGTGGATCCAGCAATGGGGCTAACAGCATCTTATAAAACGTATGCACAAGGGGCCGAGCAGGAACATTTGACATTGGCGTAAACATGACGTTATCGAATGAAATTTCAAATTTGTGCGGGCGCTGTCATGATTTTGACAGATTTTCATACAATTCTCATTCGATAACGTTACGCCGCTGTCAAATTTTCCTGCTAGGCCCATTGTACATGGACGGTCAGTGGTCACTCACAAGTCACAATATAATGAGCTTGTCTTATCAGCCTCTGCGCGCTGGTGGCGCCTCATGGTTTTCTATAATAGGCCATAGGAGAACGGTCTTAGGGGATGATTAGGATTTTTAATAATATTATCCGACATCCACAGTGATGGCCGGCTTAGAAATATCGAGAACACGGTCTCAAAAAATTCAAAAATGCAACATCTAAATTTTATGTAGATGTAACAAGTTTTATGTCAACAATAAAAGTTTTGAAATATTTAAATAGTACGCTGTCCGATAAACTTGAAACTAAGGAATAATACAAAAAAGGTATGAAATAAATCTTATTTTCTAAATACTTCCCCTTTTTAAAATTTTAACTATTTCTCTACTCAATCTTCATAATTTTGAAGTCTGTACCAGCCCAATATCCTGATAAAACAATATTTTATAGAACTCACATTTAAGTTGGCTGGTACCGACTTGATACCTTGATACCTTGGTGCATAATCATACTCTTTGGTAGCATATACTTGGGTTACTTCAGATAAAGTCAAAATCACTATATGTGTCCATATACATTTTGAGGAGTTCTTCGATTCCTCATGGATCCCATCATCAGGTCACCACTTTGGTGAAAACGGGACCAACTTGGGATTATACCCTGTACATGAAAAAAAGAATTTTAAAAAGAAAAAAAACACAAAAATATATATATATTCCTATACAGACGAATGTATAACCACCTCCTTTTTTGGAAGTCGGTTAAAAATAATAACGCACAAATGTTTGTCATCTTCCTACATTCTAAAATTACTTCTATTAATTAGGTATAATTTGTCAGACACCTTATAGTGATTGATGTGCTCATATGGCGATATCTTATGGCGACGCGATATGGCCCTGTCCTATGCCCAGTGGATGCCATAGAGCAGGGGTCTCCAAACTTTCCAGCCTTAGGGCCATACTGATTACTCCAGTAAGTTCCGAGGGCCAAAACCATATTATCATTGTTGCCGGTGGTAAAAAGTGAAATCGTCCACTGATGAAAAAAAAATGTCCGAAAAAGTACGCAACGTTTAAAAAAGGCCGCAAATCGGACTAAAGTCCGCAAAACGGCAACACTGCATATTATTAATTTTCCTGTCATTATCTGTAATTTCTAGATTAGTCGTAGAGTACGAGCCATGAGGAGTAACGTGACACGACATCTGGTGGACACAAGTGGAAATAGGTAGTACCTTCTATCGCTAACAGATGGCGCTAATAGCACGTACAGAATAATCTCGTTAGTTCGAGAAAGTTCTGGTGTCTTCCACTCACTTCTAGATGGCAGTAATTGGAATATATAAGAAGGCTAGTGGCGCAACCACAAGTCAGTTCCTATGACACTATTGTGAAATAAAATAGTGCGTACCTCCTTAAAACGTGTTTGTGCGTGTTTAAGTTTAAGACATCTTTGTAACAGTATTTTGATTTGAATTGTTGCTTTTGTGTGTGATTTAGTAGTATGGAAAAGAAGCGAAAAATTGATAGTGAATGCAGAAAATTCAAAGATCAGTGGAACATTCAGTATTTCGTAATTGAGTCCAGTAACAAGGCGCTATGTTTGATTTGCAATGAAAGCATAGCCGTTCTCAAGGAATATACCATTAAACGTCATTATGAAACAAAACATTTTCAAAATTACTCAAAATATACAGGAAGTTTGCGGACAGAAAAATTCGAAGCTATGAAGCGCGGATTGAAATCGCAGCAATCTTCATTTACAAAACTCGAAACTGAACAAGAGGCTGCAACTCGTGCCAGCTTTCGTGTGGCTCTTGAAATTGCAAAACGTGGAAAACCATTCACCGATGGAGAAATGATCAAAGAATGCATAATAATTGCAGTAGCCGAAGAAATGTGCCCTGAAAAGGTAAATTTATTAAAAACTGTCAGTATGTCAGCAAACACTGTGGCTCGAAGGGTAGAAAACATCGCTGAAAATATATCCTCTCAACTGTTCGACAAAAATGGACATGTTGAGTGGTTTTCTTTGGCCTTGAATGAGTCAACGGATGTGTCAGATACTGCTCAGGCGTTGATCTATATTCGAGGAGTAGATAAAAGCTATGAAGTACATGAAGAACTTCTTGATATGTATAGTATTCATGGCACAACTACTGGTACAGATATTTTTAAAGGAGTTGAAATGGCCATTAATCAAAAGAACCTTCGATGGAAAAACTTTAAATGTATTACAACTGAAGGAGGCAAAAACATGAGTGGGAAAGATAAAGGAGAGGTCGCTCTTGTGTCAAAGACTGTAGAAAATGACGGTGGTTCAAAACCATTAGTCTTATATTGTATCATTCATCAACAGTCTTTGTGCGGAAAATGTTTGCATATGTCTGAAGTTCTGAAATCAGTCATATCAACTGTAAATTTTATCAGATCTTTTGTGCTGAATCACCGACAATTCCGACAAATTATTGAAGAGATTGGAGAAATAGACTTAGGTACCTTTTCATACTGCCGTACGTTGGCTTAGTTGTGGGAAAGTCCTTCAGCGCTTTTTTGAACTTCGAGCAGTGATCGAATTTTTTTTGAATGAAAAGCATCGCCCTCTTACTGAATTACAAAACAACGCATGGCTGTGGAAGTTAGCATTCTATGTTGATTTGACAAAACATGTAAACGAACTGAATTTGAGATTGCAAGGAGAAAACCAGCATCTTCCTGATTTATACACTAATATCAAATCATTCCGGAAGAAATTGATACTATTTCAATCACAACTACGAAGTAAATGTTTTTCACATTTTAAAACATGTGAAATATTCAGCCACACCACTGAGACTGAGTTTCTTATCGATTTTGCAATCGAAACTGCTTTGAAAATAAACTTTGATACTCGTTTCTCGGACTTTGATGCCATTGCGAATCAAATTAAGATTTTTCAGAATCCTTTTGATACTGACATTGAAACCCTAGCCCCGGAACTTCAAATGGAATTGATTTATCATTTCCATTTGAAGTTCCGTTCCGAATTATTTACAGTGCAGTGATATAATTAAGAACAAATATCAAAACTCATCTTTGTTGGAATTTTATAAGGTTCTTCCACTGACACAATTTGATAATTTGCATGAATTTGCTCGTGGGCTGTTTTCTTTTTTGGTACTACTTATTTGTGTGAGAAGACCTTCTCCAAAATGAAGTACACAAAAAATGTTTACAGATCTAAATTAACTGATGAGCATCTTAAATCTCTTTTAATAATTGGTACAAGTAAAATTAGTCCACAACTACAAACTATTGTCAGTGGAAAATCTCAATTACATAAATCTCATTAGTATTTCATATGTCATTATGCTTGTTATAAGTTATGTTTTTATTTAAAATGTATAAAATGTTGGTTGGATTCATTTCAATAATTTGTTAGTTATTATATACTGAAGTTAAATTTTCTGCATATTATACATGTCTTTACTCATTACAATTCTGTGTTTCTTTATCCAACTTATCACAAAAACAATAACAATAAGCCTACAACATTGTTATGAGTAGTTAGCCCATGACCATATCAATGTAGATGTCATATTAATAATTATTCAACATAAAATTAGAATACTTCAGTAAACTAAATTTAATTTGCTATTAAAAATATGTTCTCTAAAAGGAGTTTTCAAGTATGCTAGCTCTCCGCGAGCCGGACAAGATCTGTCCGCGGGCCGGATGTGGCCCTCGGGCCGTAGTTTGGAGACCCCTGCCATAGAGTTAATATAAGTAGATGAAAAAGTCTGTTAAAACTTAAAAGCAGTAGATACCTACAATAATATTGTAATATGCATTGAACAAAATTAGCTCAGCTCTTATATATATTATTAAAACTCATAAATCATCGCCTCATAATATTATAATATGTTCCTGAGAACATATTATAATATTATGAGGATTTTGAGTTGACGTCTGAACGTCAACTCAAAATCCTTCAATCTGTCACAATTTAAAAACAATAAAAATAAATATAAATAGGTGTTATAAAATCTCGTTTTAAACATGCATAATATAAATGTATCTCATGATGTAAACTAGTTAGCCATTAAGATAAAATAAATATTGAGTAAACTACTAGTCACTAGCGCCAAGTAGGATTGAGTAGGTACTAAATACTAATGCAAATAGGTAAAATCGCAGACAAAACCGGTGAAGCACTTTTGGACCTTATTGCCATAGTTATAAGATCGAAATGGCGTACGCCGGGTCTGTTAGTGACCGTACTTAAATACAAATAGTTGTGAATATTAGCCAGTACCCACATAATATATTATTATACACTAGCTTTTGCCCGCAGCTTCGCCCGCGTGGGAGAGTGTTCGTGGCAAAAAACTTCTTTTGCAAATATACCTACTGCAATATAGTAATAGCACAGAGTAAAAATATATTTTACTTAGAAAATTTATAAATTTATAAATTTTCACACGTACTTTTTAATTTTAATATATTTCCTAGATAAGGATTAGGTAATATTGTATCCATCTTAATAGCTTCTGAAAATACCATATTAGTTGTGGTCGTTTTTTTAAACTTTTAAACTTACTTAACCTATCCTTAAAAGATAGACATACCTATGCTATCGCAGACTTTTTTGTAGACACCATGGTACCGACTTCAAAAATCTGAAGATTGAGTAGAGAAATAGGTAAAATTTCAGCCTAATTTAAAGGGGAATTATTTAGAAAATAAGATTGATTTCATGATATTTATTAAATTATTATTAATTCATTTTAAGAACGTTTAAAATAAGCGATTGAATGTAAAAGAGGAATTATTTGGAAAAGAAGTTTTATTTCATACTATTTTGTGCATTTTTACTTGCGAAGTCGGTTTTCATTTTTTGTTTAAATATAATAATTTTTCCCTTTTTAGTTATATTTATTATTATTAACACATTTTAAGAAAGTTATTAATACAAATTAAACCGACTTCCAAAGTAAAAATACATTAAAAAGTATGAAATAAATCTTATTTTCTAAGTTTCTCTTTAAATTCGGCTAAAATTTTAACTATTTTTCTATACAATCTTCTTAATTTTGAAGTCGGTACCATCCCAAATAATATCGTGAGTTCTATAAAATAACAATATTTTATAGAACTCACGTTCAAACTTGCTGGTACCGACTTCAAAATTAAGAAGATCGAGTAGAGAAATAGGTAAAATTTCAGCCGAATTTAAAGGGGAATTATTTAGAAAATAAGATTTATTTCATGATATTTATTAAATTATTATTAATACATTTTAAGAACGTTTAAAATAAGCGATTGAATGTATAACTGAATACGCGCCAAGCTTCCATTAGGTATTGTATATAAGACAATAATGATTACTGTAAGTTACATAGTGCCATATGCTTTCAGTTCTTTAACCAATGCCGAAATTTCCAAACGCTTATATTTAATGACTGAGGAGTTCGGTTCAGTGCTTTAGGATCCAGGGTATACCTTGGTGCAAAATCTTACTTTTTCGTAGCATATGCTTGGACTACTTCAGACAAAGTCGAAATCACTATATGTATCCAATATCAATTTTGAGGAGTTCCCTCGATTCCTCATGGATCTCATCATCAGGTCACCACTTTGGTATCAAAAAGACCAATAAGGGATTACAGCAAAAAAAGAATTTTTAAAATCGGCCCTCAGGCGGTGGAGTAATCGTTTAACATACAAAAAAAATATAAACAGCTGAATTTACAACCGCCTTCTTTTTTGGAAGTCGGTTAATTAAATTTTAAGTGGAGTGGAGTAACCAAAACGCATTAGTGAAAACCGCATTCAAATCGGTTAAGCCGTTGACTTCGGACGCGTAGAAACAAATATCGCGCGAACCGTACATTTTCCCGCAAGAAAACCTGTGTGTTAATCCAGAGTCTACACTACTACCATACCAAATTTCATCAAAATTCGTTCAGTAGTTTTTGCGTGAAAGAGTCACAAACATCCATCAATCCATCCATTCATACATCCATCCATCCTCACAAACTTTCACATTCATAATATTAGTAGGATAGCACTTTTGGTAGCACAAATCACGATTGGTTGACCAAAACGTTAACCAATAAATAGCGATGTTGAATAAATAAACTACTGACAACAAACCTCAGAAATCCGGCATAAATCAGACGTTTTGTCAGCAATGAGTAATTTACGAATCTATTGACACTCATACATTAAAATCGGTTTAGTAATTTAGGCGCTACGATGGAACATACACACATACATACATAGACCGCCAAAATCATTACCCTACCTTTTGGCTTTGCCGTAGTCGGGTAAATAGGGGTTGGTACGCGGTAGTAGGAACTGGACCCTTTTTTAAGTCGCATGAAGGCACAATTTGTCCTATTTTATTTTATTTACAGCCAGGTTAGTTACAAATTGAGCCACCGCATGACCGTGCGCTAGTGTAGGTGTCGGGAGTATCAAAAGCTATTGAGATCGAACTGATTCGATTCTCGATTGTGTCGGGAGCATGGGGACAGTAATTTTTGTGCATGTTTCAATTTGTTTTTCTCTTTTTTTTTATATTTTCCTATTTGAACTGAAAAAAGAAATATTTCTTTCTTTCTTACTAAAGGTGTCCCAATAAGAGTGCCCGGTTTAATTTTATGAAAAAACACATATTTTTTTGAGCGAGAGGTGATATTTTTATTGCGTTATAAAATACACATGCTCCGTGAAGTATGGAATAGAACATCCTGCATATGGCCCCCACGGCTCTGGCGGCAGACCCTTGCTCTTTTCATGAAAATTTCGATGACTTTTTCACACAGTGGCGGCTCTATCTCACCGATGACGCGTTGGATCTCGGCCTTTAGCTCGGGAATTGTTCGTGGTTTATTAGCATAGACCTGAGATTTAACAAAACCCCAAAAGAAAAAGTCGCAAGGCGTTAAATCGCAAGATCTCGGTGGCGAGTTGACATCGGAATTTCGGGAGATTATTCGGTCCAATAAATGAATTGTTTTATGGGCGGTGTGGCAGGTCGCGCCATCCTGTTGGAACCACATGTCGTCCAGGTCCAGTCCTTCCAATTGGGGCCACAAGAACTCTGTTATCATGGCCGAATTGATGTTCTCGGGTTTTCGGCGACACTCTCGTTTACAGCAGCGATGTTTTCGAGAGACCGACCGGTACGCCGACGCACAGGAGACTTGGCTTCCATAATCGACCCAGTTTCCTCAAATTTATTGATCACTCTTAAAATTGTTGACACATTTGGTGCACTTTCACGACCGAAAATTATGAGAAGTTTGCGAGCGGTTTCAGCGAAGCTTTCCCCATTTTTGTAATGGGTTTACACAATGATAACGCGTTGTATCTTTTGTGTAACGCTCCATATTTAATAATCGGAACAATCATAGATGACAGTCGTCAAGTTTCAGAGCTGCCACTTGCTCAGAAAATAAATGGCGCCAAATTTAAATCGGGCACTCTTATTGGGACACCCGTTACATACCACCTACCTAGCTTACTATAAAATCCCGAGTTTACTTAAAAAAACAGTCGGTTGTCTGTAAAGTCGGTTTACTGACGATAGTTGAACGTGACAACGTCATGTTTATAGTGCGCGCGGAACTAATTGGCCGCGCCTTAGGTAGGGACAGGGGTGAGGGGGCGGGTTGCTTGCTGCTCGCAACGCACATGAGATTAGACAGTGACGACCAATCTCGAGATATCGTGTACAATAATTATTCAATTATTGAAAAGAATAAATTAAAGACGCATCAGGCTTATATTCTAAAGCTAAACTATTGACATCGGCTTACCGTTTTTTTAAAAACGTATGCACTTTAAATATTATTTCCTTAGATTGTCTTTTTATCGGCGGACTCATCTTGCTATTGCAATCTCGTGTGCGTTTTGTCTAAACTAGCCAGAACTGTTAACGCGTGTTGCCGCCGCGAAGTCCGGCGCCGAACTGAGTAATAACATCAAGCGCCCCCGCCTCTCCGTCCCACCGCTCAGATACCTAAGGCGCGGCCAGCTGACGTAACGGCAATGCGTCATATTTAGCGAGGTAACGGCAATGCGTCATATTTAGCGAGGTAACTGCACATGCGTCATATTTAGCGAGGTAACGCATGAGTCATGTTTTTTCGTGCGTGTAGCTGGCGATCGATCCATCGAATTATAAGACGTTATCACGACGTTAAAATATTATATATGAACCACCTTCCAACTTACTTTACTAATATCGGAAAAATCCTCCGGCTTCATTTTAATCGAATTTAAATTTGATAGGTAGGTGTTGTTTATGTAGGTCGATGTTAATAGCTTATTTAATATTAGATGTTTGTTACATATTATCTTAGAAGCATTTTGTACCTTCTAATCTTATTTGCGTCATATCTCCTTAACGCCTCCTGATGGGTTTTATCAAAAAATCCGGTGATAAAACAATTTTACGCTAATAACATATTAATGCTGATTTATCATCTATACAGGACATTATTCTGTATAGATGATAAATCGGCTTACATTATCTCTGCTATACATATATATTATTATGATAACATAGGTACTAACTACTCATCAGAGTTTTGTGCACCGATATCAATGTCTTTGAAATTTTGCTATTGCCAATATTATATTCGTTATCATCCATCACTATAGTGGGTACATTTAATGCTTAACCCTAGAAAGATAATCTACGTCAAAATGACTCCATGTGTTTCGAAATATTGCTGTCTCGTTCTAATTCGCGCGAATCCGGCGCAGTGCTTTACGGACATTTCAGTCGCCGGGCGGAGCTACCGAGTGGCGGTCGCGACACCGAAGTAAGTATTCCCGTTTTCATAATAGGACAGGTGTTGGAGTCAAAATGACGTATGATTATCTTTTACGTGGCTTTTAAGATTTTTGTATGCGTTTCAATTGGGGTTATTTTTGGTAACTTTTGTTTTAGCGATAGTTTTACCTTTATTTTATATTTATAAATATTATAGAATATCCGGCAATGAAAAATCGAAATTTACAAGGCAAGAGCATCCTGGCGGCTCTTTTAGAGAGCGATGAGGATCTTTCATCTGCCGACACTGACAGCGAGCTCGAGGACCATCTGAGCGAAGACGACGTGCAGAGTGACGTTGAGGAGGCATTTGTCGACGATGAGAGGGACCAAGAGTCAATAGCATCCAGTCTACCACCTGAAGGAAATGCAGAACAAGTACCACCATAATATACAGCTTCTCGTCGTCTGATAACCATGTCTCGGCCTAGCATAAGAGGTAAGAATAAACATTGCTGGTCTACTACAAAGGCATCAGGAAGAGAACGAATCTCAGCACTAAAGCGGCTCTAACTTCACCCTTTATGGCCAAGCGCTTAGAAGCACCCACTTTGAAGCGATATTTGCGAGATGAGATAAAGAATACGTTACCGAAAGCTGCTCCTGGACCAACCGAAGACGACACAGAAGAGCCCAATCCAAAGAAACGTACTTACTGTGCCTATTGCCCCTCTAAAAAAAAGCGTAAGGCTAGCGGATGTTGCAAAAAGTTCAAAAAAGTTATTTGTCATGAACATAACATTGACATGTGCCTGAGCTGCACCTTATCGATCTCCTTAGATTTAAGTATTAAATATCTATAGAGGCTATTGTTTCAAACTAACAGTATTATTAGAAAAGACTGATTAGTCTAAAAATGTTAATTCTTATTTATAAGAGAAGCTCCTATGTTTTGTTACTTTAAAATCATAGCCATTATGTTTCGTTATTTTTTTAAATAATTAATAAACAGTACTTATATATAAATATGTTGTATTTTTATTTAAACTGATATGAGAAATAAATACACACCATAGTTCATCAAATTAAGTAAATAATCTTTGAAATAATAGCCATTTAAAAGTAAGGAGTAATTTTGACGTATGATTATCTTTTTCGTACATCTAAATAAGATTATCTTTCTAGGGTTAAAGTGCTAACACACGTACGGATTCGGTACGGAACGGACCACGACATAATTATTATTAAGTCGGCCGCGGCAGGATTTTTAGGGTTTACTCCTTAAGAATACATTTTTATGTATGTATATAGCTCGGGGTATGAAGATTGATAGGGAGTGAAATTAGATTCAGTGACACGTTAGTTTTAGGTCATTTACGCGCGTAAGACTCTATGTGTATAAACACATAAAGCTTTTAGAGTTTCTATCTTATTGTCTCCTATACCGAGATTCCCGCCAATTTTATTGGACTATAATTGGGATAACCCAATAGGCTACTTGACTTGTTTTTATTTATGTCCTAAACGTTTACTTAATTGTTTCATTACACAAAAAAATATATTACATTATTTTGAAACCTAAAAACCTACAAAAGTTTATTTAAAAAATACACTTTTTAAAAACCGCCGAAAACACTAATCGTCATGTTGGTTGAACGATTCTGTGCTTTGACATCATACTAGTACTATTAATTGTAATCTGTGCAATACGGACTATTGTAATATAGTATGTTGTATAGTAGTAAAATGGCGGTGTTACGTTCCGTTTGACGTTTTGACATAAATAACTTTTTAAGATGTTATGAACTATTTATTTACAGAAATGTTCTGTTTCACTACTACATATTATGTGTTTAGTGTGTTTGTGTCGTCACATCCTTGCCGGAAGTTTTCATCAGTAGAAGACGTGGTGTTTTCATCAGTAGAAATTAAAAAACATAAATACATATTTTTAAATCAAATTTATTTATCAATCTTAAGTTTTAATTTATGATATCGCTAGAATACTTTTTCCTAAGCCAAGTACTCCTTCAATGTATGAAATTAAATATGAGTCAAGTAGCCTATAATTGTAGTCCAATAAAATGATTGCTGGAATCATCGTCGTCGTCGAATAACAGGCACATATAAATACAGTGCCTGTTTTTCGACGACGACGATGATTTGAGTTCTATTTAGAACTCTGCTCTAATACAATAGAGCTGAAAATCGAACACACGAGTGTCGAGTTTTCAATTCGGCTAAAATTTTAACTATCTCTCTACTCAATCTTCTTAATTTTGAAGTCGGTACCAGAAACTTTGAACGTGAGTTCTGTAAAATATTGTAGGATATTGTTTGGGCTAATACTAGTACCGACTTCAAAATTAAGAAGGTTGAGTAGAGAAATAGTTAAAATTTTATCCGAATTTTAAAAGGGGGATTATTTAGAAAATAAGTTTTATTTCATACTTTTTTGTGCATTTATACTTTGGAAGTCGGTTTTGATTCGATAATAATATCAATATCTTTAAACGAAATCTTGTATATACACTGGCGGACACATAAACAGCATCAAACAACAAGAACATATTCAATCAAATTTTATTACGAAATATGCAAACTTTTTACATTTATTGGTATTGGAAAATAAAGGCTGGTTTATAAGCACAAAAACAAAATCAAATATAAATATGGAACTGTCACAAAATAAACAAAATATTCTATAGAAGAAATCTTGTTAATTGACTAAAGATTAACTCGTTGTTACGTTAATGATGTGATTGATGGTTATTTTTTTTGTTTTGTTACATGTTGAATTGTCGTTACTAATTGTTTAATTGCTAGTCTGTTTTCATTTTAAACACGTTTTTCTCTCACGAATATGGACGTATCGTCCGATAAAGCCGCACAAATTGTTGCTCTAGTACAGCAAGGCCTAGACCAACGAACAACTGCTGCAGATTTAAATGTAAACCAGTCTACGGTTTTCCGAGTTTACAGAAGGTTTATGGAGACAGGTTCATTCAAAAGAAGACGTGGAACCGACAGAACTCGGGTGACAACGTCTCCTGACGACAGGTTTATTGTGACAACTTCCTTGCGAAATAGTCTATAAGCATTAAAAAAAATAAGTTTAAAAAATAACTCGACTACGTAAAAAAAGAGGTCTAAAAAGGCCGAAACAATAAAATAATTCAAATAGAAATCCAGAAATGCATAGTTACAAAAATGGTCAAGGTAGAGCCGTGGTCGCACCTACTGTTCGGAACAGTCGATGTCAAAACGCAGCGTCTGTAACTATTGTATGCATGTGTACATGACGATATACGCAGTTTCAGTTTATACCTAGACGTCACGAATCTCGGTGTGCACTGACGCTTAGATGACGCCATTAGTGTGTGCGACCACGGCTCTACCTTGACCATTTTTGTAACTATGCATTTCTGGATTTCTATTTGAATTATTTTCTTGTTTCGGCCTTTTTAGACCCCTTTTTTTTACGTAGTCGGGGTATAGTTTTTTAAACATATTTTTTTATTTAATAAGTTATGTTCGCCTAATAAGAACCGGTTCCTAATAAGAGCCACCATTTCAAAAATCCCTATTAAAATAAATTGAAATCAAACCTCGCGCCGACGTTCCTCATTAACCAATCATTGAAGCGCATAGGCATTACTTCGGTTTTATGCCGCCATTTTGTCAGTATGCCGGTCGATGCTTTTCGAGTCACGACGCGTAGGTCGTTTTATAAAATTTGTAGGTTTTATTCGATTAATTCAAGTGTTTCTGTTTCGTTTTGGCAAGAAATTTACATAGGAAAAGGAATAAGTAGCATTTAGGGGTGAATTGTGAAGGTAAGGTTATTGAAAGAACTATTTTTTATCGATTTTGACTAGTTTTCTCCGGGATGGTGAAGTGCCTAAGAAAGACCACCTCCTTGTCACCAAATAAGGACCGTATCTTATTAGGTGTATAAAAACTCTGAACAGCCTAGTTTTCATATACTATGCTACAAATAGTTTTGCTACCTTTTTGTTATGTAACCTTTGTGATATGAAATAATCTATAGTTACTATATTATTATTTTACTATTATTACTAACTATAAATTACAATCACATTTTTGGTTTTAGTGCAATAAAAATGGAACCAATAACCAAAAAAAGCGTGGTAGAGGATGGTCTCAAAGCGATATGGAGAATGCTTTGGAAGAAGTAAAGAATAGCCAGATGTCGGAGCGTGCGGTCGCTTTGAAATACAATATACCACGACGAACTCTTAAAAATCATATAAAGTCCGGAAGTTCAGTAAAGAGGATAGGAAGAAAAGCTATTTTCACGGAAGCGCAAGAAAAGGATTTAGCGGAGAGAATAAAGAGGTTTTCAAAAATAGGAGTTCCCTTAACCCCAAAATTAGACAAGAAAACATTAACTCCAGCAAAAAAACAAGTGGAACAGGCAGTTCATACTTTTCAAAAATTAGTCGATTACAGCTCTTCTACCGAATCAGTACAAGGGGAAATAGATTCGATTGCAAATAATACACCAGTGGACCATATTCGCTACGATTCTCCCATTCCTGGCCCTTCAGGATTGCGTGTTCGCTACAGTACTCCCGTTCCTGGCCCTTCAGGATTGCACCTTTGTCGTCCACCTACCCTTTTACCTTCCCCGTCTGAAGGTTCAGACATTGAACACCATCTGCCAATACATCGAAATTATCCAACAAGGAATATCAAAATTTATACGTCATCCTCTACGGCATCTGACGAAGATCAAAATAAGATACCAATTCAGAAACATGTTAGATTAAAGGTGATGGAGACAGAGTGGTCCGATGATGATAATACCCCATTATCAAGAATTAGCGAAAAGCAAAAAGTTCCTAGTGTGCAAAGGACACCTTTTCAACAATTCATTCCGACTCCTAACTATGCCCAAACTAAGGCAAAGCCAAGGCGCAAAGCGTTAAATTACATAGGACAACGCATAACCAAAGATTTGTTTAAAGACAAGGACGCAAAGAAAAACAAAAAAAAATCGGAAGAACCAACTAAAAAAGGTAAAAAGGGCAGGAAAACATTAAAGCTAATATAAAAAAGACAGCAGAGTACCAACAAAAACAAAACACTTACAAAAGTGTTACTACTACATCTAAGTCTAAACTAAACTACAAAATGAAACCAAAGAGAATTCGACACGGAAGCTTGTCTTGAAGACAAGAAGACAAGAATACATAAAGCTAAAAAAGCTAAGGAAGACTGGTACTGTCCTGCTTGCAAAAATAATAATGTAGCAGATATGCGACAGTGTAAAATGTGTATTTTATGGTATCACGAGGAATGTGTGGGTCTAACTAAAGAAGAATTAGATGACTTTATATGTCCAAATTGCTTGTAAGTTTCACATTGACTTCTTGTTAATCAAAAAAATATTTTATTTTGTTTTATTTTTGTAATGTCGATTCACTACTTTATTTAACTGTCACTGTACAGTTGTCGTTATTGTATACGAACATAGGTAATTATTTTTCTACTTATTTTTATTGTGACGTTATTCAGGTTAAGTAAGTTTTGATCTGTAAGTTTTGAGTTTATATTATGTTTTCAGTTTTAAAACTCCTTATAACACAGAGTTTCCTGAGTTCATTATAAGTATTGTTGTTATTTGTTTTGATCTGATTCGTTAAGTAAGTTTTAAAGTTACTTATAAGTATTTAAATATGTACAAGAACTTAGGAAAGAGTTAGTGACAAATTATTGTTACGTGCATTTTTGGACATAGCATAACCCTGCCTTGATTTAATTTTAATATTATGTTGCTGTCAATAGCTTCGACCAGTTTTTATCACTGAGTTTCCTAAGTTCATTATATTATTATTATTTGATAGTCCAAATAAGGCCCACCGCCAGAAATGTGATTTCTAAAGGCTTAATAAGGCCCAAGGGCAAATGACTGAAAATGTTCCTAAATATGTTCTTTTGTGCTTAAATTAGTTTCACTTAGTAAATATCGATACACTACAAACTGTGTTTTATTAAAAGACATAAATCAAATCTATTACTCTGCATTTAAGACTTTTTAAGGACCAACACTTCAATTCTTATTAATTTTTGGATTAATGTATAGGGAATGACAAAAACAATTGTAATAGTTAACAAAAAATATTAAATAAAAAAATAAAATTATTTACTTTCGAAAATATCTACGGAATAGGGATGGGCCTTATTGAGTTCACCTATTCCTAATAAGGTCCATTGACAAGCTTTTTAAAATCAATTTTTGTTATTAATTTACTTTTGATACATGATTTTTGGTAAATGTTTTTACTTTAAATATAGGCAATTAATACATTTCAAATGTTTTTTAAATTGAAATACTTCTTAAACCAGATTTATAAAGATTTACAAAAACTTGGTCCTTATAAGGCGAACTTACCTTATTTTTCCGTTTCCCAAACTATTTTTGTACAAATTATCCACAAGCGGGCAATTTTTTTTACATAAATATTTATAGGTAATATAGTATGTAACTGAAAAACTGAAATTAAAATGAACTAACCATAGCATACACAGTAAATGACGACTTGATTCGAACTCGAAGAACGATTAAAAAATATAACTACGTATTTATAATTTATAATTTATATTCAATAAACGCAAAAGAGATCATTCAACATTCATTCATTTCAGCAATGCAATTATATCACTGATTCCCTTTTAATCGTATTTTGATCTTATACAATAATAATTGTAGTGGAATATATCGTAAACTTCTAAACACAACGATACCGCGATTCAGAAAAATTTAAGACTCCTATAGTGACATCTATCGAACGAGTGAGTAATAAAAGTGCTAGTAATTGATTTCATCTTTATTCTCTTATTAAAATCGGATGAAGCAATTAACCGATTTTGATCTAGTTTGTTTTGTTTGAAAGCTGACATAATTAAGAGTGGTCTTAGCTATAATTCATCATCATCAGCTTGTTCACTGCTTGACAATATAGGTGTTATTTAATTTTTTTAATTTGTTATGTACTGCCTGTAAAAATTATATTTATAAAATAAAATATAATGTTATGAAGGAGGTAATGTTAGAAAATTGGACAAATATTGTACGAATTGTATTTTAAACGTATATTTTGACTTAAACAATATGATATAATATATATTATATTATATTATGTATATATATATATATATATATATATATATATATATATATATATATATATATATATATATATATATATATATATATATATATATAGTATGTAAATATTTGTAGTGTGCTTGCCAAGACCTTTCTTTTGATACCAAACATGTGATAATTATCTCGATTAAATTTTTTTAGATGCTAGAATCTGAGGTTTAATTTTCGAAATACATTATTTTGAGAAAAAAATATATAGCCTATGTTACCCACGGCATCATTACGAATCAATTGACACCTCATTTATTAAAATCGGACCAGTAGTTTAGACGCTACGAGGGAACAAACATACATACATACATACATACATAAATACATAGACTGCCAAAATCCTTACCCTTCCTTTTGGCTTCGCCGTAGTCGGGTAAAAATAAGCTCCACCAGGTACGTGACGTAGCAGTTAGTGCACGAACCATAAGAAGAAGGCTAAAAGAGCGCGATATAATGCCTTTCAGACCTGCAAATGGACCAAAATTGTCTGCAGCTCACAGGCAAGCTCGACTAAGATTTGATCGTGAACACTTAAATTGGACTGAAGAGCAATGGGCTTCCGTATTATTATAATCGTTCGTTATTAAAATTACTTATTTGTTATTTAATACTTTAACTTTTTACTATTGGTTAACGCAATAGATATTATAGATATTATAGAGAGAATTATAGATTGTATAATAAATTGAATGGATCAATTTATAAACTCCAATGTTTGTATAAGCACCTAAAATTTTGTAATATATGTCATAACTGCTATTGACCTTATTTACAATAATTGTAATACGTACTATTAATTAGATTAAGAATGATGGCTGTTGTTATTCCAAATAAAATAAAATAAAAATCATATTGTGATGTATGGTGTGATGATGGTAGTGATGATAATGATTATTGTAATTGACATAGTGGCATATGCTTGCACTTCTTTAAAACGCCGAAATCCCCAAACATGTACCTATCTATAAAGACTCAGGAGTTCTACTCAGACTTTTGGATCCCTGGGTCATTATTTTCTTACTTTTTGATAGAATATTATGCTTGTATGTTATTATATATAAATAAAAAATATATAATATAGACAGCTGAACGTTTAACCGCCTCCTTTTTGGAAGTCGTTTAAAAAGTTGATTGAAACAAATATAATTTTACGTCCACCATTTCAAAAAGAGCCAAATCTGACGGTCTACTCACTTGGAAAAGTTAGCTACCGACATAGCCACTACAAAAGTTAATAATTCCCATACACTAATAATAGCTCCCTACACCGATTTCGGTGACGATGGCCGGTTTCATTGAAACCAGGCTAGCTACGCAGGACTTATTTAACAGTCGGACGAATAACCGACACGACTGGCGAGGGATCAGGGCGCAGGTCCGACTTTTTAAATGCCCATCCGACGCATGGTTCATCTTTCTTGTAAGACAATCTGGTGATCATTCGCATTATCCTAACCAAACTTGGAATCAGTATTTTTTGTTGTTCTAACGCGGGAACCGAATCCACGACCTCCGAGTCGAGCGCCAAGCTCTACCACTGGACCACGAAGGCTGTGCCCATACACTATACAGCCCATGTGAATTGAGTGTACCAAGTCTCCCATAAGAAACAAGTTTTGTTTAGTTTACAATTATATTTAGTTTAGTTTACAATTTAGTTGGCTAGCTATAGGTTACGATAATAATATTAAGTACCTGGGTAACCGAGCTTTGCTCGGGGCTCTAGTAGATTTAAAAAAAAAAGAATCACAAAAATAATTTTGCCGGGGTTCGATCACTTCAAACCAAGGAATTTGTAACTTGCTTCGAAGGTTCGAACCCACCGGCCACCACATTCCGAATTTCCGAACAACGCAAAAGTCACACATCCCAAAATGCCAATCGGACTGACTGATATATTAGAGTCGAAATTATTGTATATTATTGCACGACGAGAGAAAAAACATATATAGCTTAAAATGCACAGATTCACAGGGATAAGGCTCAGCTAGATTGATTTTTCTCCCCCAAAACTACCTGCATACAAAATTTCATGGTAATACGTACAGCCGATTTCGAAAAACCGGCTATATATACTCGTACACTGGCAGAATAAACTGCATCATAGTACAAGATAACTTTCAATGAAATATAATTAGTGAAAGACCCGCCTCCAAATGGAACCCTCTCCTCAATGTAATTTTGATCATATCGCTCTCCTCGTCGTCGTCGTCTACGGTAGACTAGTCTGCGACCATCAGCACCGTACAAAAAATTCCTACACTCATCAGTGAATAATACGGAAGCCCATTGCTCTTCAGTCCAATTTAAGTGTTCACGATCAAATCTTAGTCGAGCTTGCCTGTGAGCTGCAGACAATTTTGGTCCATTTGCAGGTCTGAAAGGCATTATATCGCGCTCTTTTAGCCTTCTTCTTATGGTTCGTGCACTAACTGCTACGTCACGTACCTGGTGGAGCTTATTTTTACCCGACTACGGCGAAGCCAAAAGGAAGGGTAAGGATTTTGGCAGTCTATGTATTTATGTATGTATGTATGTATGTATGTTTGTTCCCTCGTAGCGTCTAAACTACTGGTCCGATTTTAATAAATGAGGTGTCAATTGATTCGTAATGATGCCGTGGGTAACATAGGCTATATATTTTTTTCTCAAAATAATGTATTTCGAAAATTAAACCTCAGATTCTAGCATCTAAAAAAATTTAATCGAGATAATTATCACATGTTTGGTATCAAAAGAAAGGTCTTGGCAAGCACACTACAAATATTTACATACTATATATATATATATATATATATATATATATATCGAAAATTAAACCTCAGATTCTAGCATCTAAAAAAATTTAATCGAGATAATTATCACATGTTTGGTATCAAAAGAAAGGTCTTGGCAAGCACACTACAAATATTTACATACTATATATATATATATATATATATATATATATATATATATATATATATATATATATATATATATATATATATATATATATATATATATATATATATATATATATAGTATGTAAATATTTGTAGTGTGCTTGCCAAGACCTTTCTTTTGATACCAAACATGTGATAATTATCTCGATTAAATTTTTTAGATGCTAGAATCTGAGGTTTAATTTTCGAAATACATTATTTTGAGAAAAAAATATATAGCCTATGTTACCCACGGCATCATTACGAATCAATTGACACCTCATTTATTAAAATCGGACCAGTAGTTTAGACGCTACGAGGGAACAAACATACATACATACATACATACATAAATACATAGACTGCCAAAATCCTTACCCTTCCTTTTGGCTTCGCCGTAGTCGGGTAAAAATAAGCTCCACCAGGTACGTGACGTAGCAGTTAGTGCACGAACCATAAGAAGAAGGCTAAAAGAGCGCGATATAATGCCTTTCAGACCTGCAAATGGACCAAAATTGTCTGCAGCTCACAGGCAAGCTCGACTAAGATTTGATCGTGAACACTTAAATTGGACTGAAGAGCAATGGGCTTCCGTATTATTCACTGATGAGTGTAGGAATTTTTTGTACGGTGCTGATGGTCGCAGACTAGTCTACCGTAGACGACGACGACGAGGAGAGCGATATGATCAAAATTACATTGAGGAGAGGGTTCCATTTGGAGGCGGGTCTTTCACTAATTATATTTCATTGAAAGTTATCTTGTACTATGATGCAGTTTATTCTGCCAGTGTACGAGTATATATAGCCGGTTTTTCGAAATCGGCTGTACGTATTACCATGAAATTTTGTATGCAGGTAGTTTTGGGGGAGAAAAATCAATCTAGCTGAGCCTTATCCCTGTGAATCTGTGCATTTTAAGCTATATATGTTTTTTCTCTCGTCGTGCAATAATATACAATAATTTCGACTCTAATATATCAGTCAGTCCGATTGGCATTTTGGGATGTGTGACTTTTGCGTTGTTCGGAAATTCGGAATGTAGTGGCCGGTGGGTTCGAACCTTCGAAGCAAGTTACAAATTCCTTGGTTTGAAGTGATCGAACCCCGGCAAAATTATTTTTGTGATTCTTTTTTTTTAAATCTACTAGAGCCCCGAGCAAAGCTCGGTTACCCAGGTACTTAATATTATTATCGTAACCTATAGCTAGCCAACTAAATTGTAAACTAAACTAAATATAATTGTAAACTAAACAAAACTTGTTTCTTATGGGAGACTTGGTACACTCAATTCACATGGGCTGTATAGTGTATGGGCACAGCCTTCGTGGTCCAGTGGTAGAGCTTGGCGCTCGACTCGGAGGTCGTGGATTCGGTTCCCGCGTTAGAACAACAAAAAATACTGATTCCAAGTTTGGTTAGGATAATGCGAATGATCACCAGATTGTCTTACAAGAAAGATGAACCATGCGTCGGATGGGCATTTAAAAAGTCGGACCTGCGCCCTGATCCCTCGCCAGTCGTGTCGGTTATTCGTCCGACTGTGAAATAAGTCCTGCGTAGCTAGCCTGGTTTCAATGAAACCGGCCATCGTCACCGAAATCGGTGTAGGGAGCTATTATTAGTGTATGGGAATTATTAACTTTTGTAGTGGCTATGTCGGTAGCTAACTTTTCCAAGTGAGTAGACCGTCAGATTTGGCTCTTTTTGAAATGGTGGACGTAAAATTATATTTGTTTCAATCAACTTTTTAAACGACTTCCAAAAAGGAGGCGGTTAAACGTTCAGCTGTCTATATTATATATTTTTTATTTATATATAATAACATACAAGCATAATATTCTATCAAAAAGTAAGAAAATAATGACCCAGGGATCCAAAAGTCTGAGTAGAACTCCTGAGTCTTTATAGATAGGTACATGTTTGGGGATTTCGGCGTTTTAAAGAAGTGCAAGCATATGCCACTATGTCAATTACAATAATCATTATCATCACTACCATCATCACACCATACATCACAATATGATTTTTATTTTATTTTATTTGGAATAACAACAGCCATCATTCTTAATCTAATTAATAGTACGTATTACAATTATTGTAAATAAGGTCAATAGCAGTTATGACATATATTACAAAATTTTAGGTGCTTATACAAACATTGGAGTTTATAAATTGATCCATTCAATTTATTATACAATCTATAATTCTCTCTATAATATCTATAATATCTATTGCGTTAACCAATAGTAAAAAGTTAAAGTATTAAATAACAAATAAGTAATTTTAATAACGAACAATTAGGTAAATATGTTTAATACTTATACACTAATGGCTGCATCAGCGTGTACATGTTGTGTGTGTGTGTGTGTAATAATATAATATGTATATGATAGATCATTCATACGTACTTATAATAATAAATTATATTATATATATTATAGATAAAATAAAAATGTAAATTATATTATGCTATACAAAAAATACTAATAAATAATAAGTATCGCAATCCAGCGAGGAAACTTTTTGAGCCTTCTAGGTACTCTGCCTGGTGGGGACGACCTGGGAGATTTCTTTGTTTTGTAGCATTTTAAGTTTTGGAGTAGTTATTTTTTTTTTTAGTACTTACCTACTTTTATAATTTGTAAATATTTTAAAAAGATTTTAGTTAATTTTAGCTTTTAACATTTTATTTTATTTAATATGTGCATAATATAATAAAAATACTAATATTATATGGTAAAAGGGTAGGGTACACTTAGGGGTAACGACAAACCAAAAACAAAAAAAAGATACCTATAAAGACAGACTCATGAGCTAGCAAGCATTGTTGTTTTGACTTTTGACTTGAATGACTTTTTTGAGGTTATGAAAAGATCTACGTGAGATTTTACCGTAGTTAGTGTGTTGGAAAGGGATGTGAAACAAGGACGTATGGCGTGTTCTACGGCGTGGTACGTTAAGAAACTAAGTTTCAATAGGTCTGGACAATCTAAATGTCTATTTATAATGTCGTGTAAGAGTCCCATGTCAAGTTATCACGACGTTCGGTAAGCCGTGACAGTTTATGAAGACGACACTGAGCTTCGCAGCTTTATGCTGGAATGGATACGCCAGACTTAAAATTAAGAAATTTTAGAAACTTTCTTTGGATTCGCTCAATACGTAAATAATACACAGCATACGAAGGGGCCAAATTGGACTTGCGTATTCCAAAATACTTCTAACGTATGCACAATATAATACTTTCATGCAGTAAACACTCTTGAAAGGTTTACAGGTCCTCTGAACAAAGCCAAGCATGCGATGAGCCTTGTCAACAATATAATCGTAATGCATAGTCAGGAGCATCTTGGAATCAAAATGAACCCTAAGATCACTGACGTTGTTCATACGTTCTATAGGTACGTCACCGAAGTTATATATAAATATTAAAGTATTTTTCCTCCGAGTGAAGCTAATACATTGACACTTACTAATATTAACCGTTATATAATTACTTTGGTAGAAAGCGAATAATTTATTTAAATCTCGCTATAATAATTCAGTCACTTAATGATTTCACTGCGAAGAAAATTTTCTTGTCATCGGCATAAAGTGATGACCATGGGAAAGACACCTATCGATATCGGAAATGTACGCGTTGTAGAACAAGGGCCCTAGATGCGATACCTGTGGCATGCCTTAGGATATCTCTATATAATCAGACCTAGAAGAGAATCAGAGAGAGGTAAGACTGTATCCATCGCAACAGATCGCCATTCACACGATCAAAGGCCTTCTCAAAATCTGTGTAAATCACGTCTACCTGTCCACCCTGCTCCATGTTCTGTAAAATATAGGTAGAAAAATTGTGATTGTTGAGCGGCTCCTCAAGAAACCGTGTTGAGTATTAGGTATTCCTTTAGCTAAGACAGGATAAATAACATTAAATACAAGTTTTTCAAATACTTTACTTATAGACTGCACGTTGATTTTGCTTGACCGATCCAGGGACAACAGCTCTTTATAATCGTGGACGCATTTACAAAATGGGTTGAAATATTTCGAACCAAAAATACAACAAGTTCCTGGTGTATCAACAAGCTTAAAGAACTATTCTCAAAATTTGGCATCCCATACACACTCGTATCAGATAATGGACGTCAATTTGTCTCAGAACAATTTGCGAGCTTTCTAAATAGATGTGGAGTGGTATATAAGACGTCGGCTCCCTACCATCCAGCAACCAACGGTCAAGCAGAACGCTACGTACAGACTATAAAGAAGGCATTACGCGCAATGGGGGCGGAGGAAGGTGACATATTTAATAAGTAACAACTCGACTGAGACGTTCCCCCAAAGCCGACGGACAAAGCCCGTACCAATTGATGTTTGGTCGCTACGTAAGAACATCGCTTCACGCGATGCTTCGCAAACCGCCGTCGTCTACAAGGACCGACTCCGGCATACCTGCTGTTAAGGCGTTCACGCCGGGCGACCGGGTCCAGGCTAAAGCCTACGCAAGCCAGAGATGGGAATTCGGGACTATTGTACGTCGCCTGGGCCGGCTACACTATGAGGTCCGAACTATGCTGGTACAGGCTGGCGCCGGCACCTGGAGCAGCTTTTGCCTGCGTCAGGCGTTCAATTACTGGAATAGCGGAGGAGAGCTGCTATATACAATTATCTGTGACACCGATGGCCGTTGCCATGGTGGTAAGATTGTTATGGCAGTTTAGTAAACATCTAGCAAATAAATATTACATGTTATAATTACGTTATTACTTCACAATATTAATATTTAACGCAGAATGATATTTATAATCCTCTTTCTGTAACGGAGAGTCTGTGTTGGTAACCTGCAACGGTAGTGTAGAAAAACACAAGCCGAGAATATTGCCGTTTAGGAACTAAGGAGGAATAAAGTTGTATTGTTTTAAATCAAGGAAAACCGAGACTATCTACAAAAATAATAGCATTGATATGTGAAATTGAAGTACCAAGGACGTGAACAATAGAATCATGTTTGTCCCGGCGTAACTGAGGTAAATTAAAATCACCAAACACTATGTAATTGTCCGGCGAGTGTATGTCTAGGTAGCTAGATAAGCTGTCTGCAAAGTGCGTCAAACAAACGTATATCGTTTTAAATAGGTTCGGGTGCAATGTATAATAGAATTGTTTGTAGGTTAGCCTTCGAACCGATAATATTAGCAGGTATACTTACACATAATATAGACTCGTAGGACGGGGACGAGGAGTCGTCGCGCCAGTCGTTGCAGATCGATGCGCCCAGTTCGCTGCGCACGCACAGCATAACTCCACCACCTGTTTTCTTACCCGACTGCTCAAGGTCGCGGTCACAACGAAATGTATTAAATCTTTCATCGCATAGTTCGGTGTAAAATATGTCACCCTGCAGCCATGTCTCCGTAAACAGCATTAAGTCATAGTCATAGGATAAGATACTACTATATATAAAAAATACGTGCGCGATTCGGAATTCCACCGGGCCGCGATGACGTCACAGCACATCGCAACACTCGCTCAGTCCACTCGCGCGCGGTACCGCTGCGACGCCCGTACCTTTTACTATTCAAGATTAAAAATGTCTAATCTACATGCTAGAAAATCATGTGTTGTGCCAAAATGTACAAATACACCAAGGCACCTGAAAAGTTGTTTTTTCTCGTTCCTTTGGAACGTTTGGAAAATTTTGAAGTCGGTACTAGCAAACTTGAACGTGAGTTCTATAGGAAATTGTTCGGGCTGGGACCGACTTCAAAATTATGAAGATTGAGTAGAGAAATAGTTTAAATTTTAGCCGAATTTAAAAGGGGAAATTTTAAGAAAATAAGTTTTATTTCATACTTTTTTGTGCATTTTTACTTTGGAAGTCGGTTTAATTTTTTGTTTAAAAATAATAATTGTTTATGAATTATCTTGCTAACTTCTATACCCGTAAAACGGCGTATTTCAGGGTTGCCCCTTTGGTGTTTTGGTGTTTGGCTTTATATCAAATATGATATACAGTGAACCCATTGTCAAACATTTCATTGCTGTCGACGCTAGGTTTTTCTAGTATGAATGTTGGACCATGCCCTTTAGATTGGATTACATTAATTTTCTTTCATCAGGTATATTAAGCCCTAAGCCTAAAAACCTCTAAACTTACGAAACTTATCTCGTAGGTACCTACTTCATTTGAGACGATCTTTACTAGCTATAACTAAATATTACTTTAGTAGGTACCTGTACTTTATTTCAAACTTTACTTCTTCAAAGTTTGCGCTTTTGTCTCACCTAAATGTTGATCTCAAATTACTTGCGGGATATAACAGCTCAATATCTAGCTCTCACCCTAAACGCATACACCTTCTCCATTTAATCGTCGGTAAAAAAAAGACTTAACTTAAGTATGTAACAATTTATGCGGATGTGTTTGGTAAGTGTACGGCAACTTTTTCATGCAATTGAATTTTATGTCATTCCTACCATTTTCTTCTAATTAAAAAATAGTAGATTGTTAGCCTAGGGTTGAAGAGAATCAATTCCCGAGGTAGTTAGACCCCCGAGGGCGGCTATAGTCCAATTAGGAATTGATTCTTTTACCCGTGGCAAACACTCTACTTTTCATTTAGAATATGAGGAAAATAAAACTAGTTGTTTATCTAAACTATTTATTGATAATAATATATTAGTAGTGCCTATTTAAAATTAATAGTCATATTAGGACAATTCGTGAAATTAAGTTACATTTTTGTTTGGAATATTGATGTTGTTTGATATATTTTGAGAAATTTGGCTGTTCTGGATCTCTGTAAAAGTAGGAGACTCTGGTATTTTATCAGACGATGGATTCCATCGCGGACACTCCCTGGAAGTTGTCGGCAGAGGCGAATTGGGGCGTATTTTTATAGTTTCAGTTAATTTGGTTGAAATTTTAGTTTTATTTTGGACTGAATCCTCTATGTAGCCTTCGGCGACTGTACTAGATTTCCAGCCTCCATGTCTTTTTAACGTAGTCATGTTTGCCACAGAATCGGCTAAAAGTGTCGCTGAAGTTCGTCTAAAACAGTGTCCGGTTTACTGCTCACAGTTTGGTAAATTTAAATATGTTGCTATCTGCTTCGGCATACCTGAGATTTTATTTTTACCGATAACTTGTTTATAGCATTTTCCCTTCTGATAATTGAGAAAAAAGCGGTCCGTTTTTACATCACTAGGTCTCATTTTTTGATATTTCTTTACTATTTGTGTAAACTCTTCTTTTACTATACACGAGCGCTCAATATATGTCTTTGTTTTAGTCAGTTTTACTAATAATAAATCGCCTTGACTTTCAATGTCGTTAATTGTCAACTTTGTGAGTTCACTGCTTCTGCAAGCGCCGCTTATACCGAGTATCAATACGACCTGTGAAAAACATGTAATTATTTTAGTATTTGTGTAATAAATACGTTCATATTTAGAATAAATCCATAAATACTTAGGTAAACTTACCTTCACTGCCAAATATATCTCGTCAGGAGCATCATTTAAAAAAAATTCCACCTCATGAGATGTGAAAACTTTAGATTTCTTACTCTTGAACCCCTGTGACTGTCTTTTCAAAAATATTGTTAAATTATGATTTTTTTTCAAATCTACATTGTGTTTTACATTAAGTGTACTCTTGAGCATTGAATATCGGCTCCATACCGTTGAAGGCTGTAATTTGCTACACAGTCCATTAAAATATGTAAGAAATACACTTTCGGAAAACGATTTTATATTCTTGTCTTCTTAGGGATGGGCGTTGAATCAACGAATTTATTAAACTGTTTATTAGTCATCAACGGGTAAACTAGTTTAGGGCCTACCGATAAACTCGTCTACGCGTGAACGGAACGGTGCGTGCGACGGAGACCGTTCATCGCGACGCGACCGATCGACGGACGGGCGGTGAGGCACGAGCAATACGTCTATCTCTGTTCTGTTACAACCGACGACGACGTGTTTATGTCTCGCTCACTCGAAAGAACGACGAGAGGACAATATTATGTAATAATGACATTTGTTGAGTGGGCGGTGTTTTAACGAAATGAACTTTAAAGTAAGCTAACAAAGACGCAACTCTAATGACATTCTGAAATAAATAAATGTTTCAACTTTGTTTACGTAATTTTACCCATAACAATTAACATGATGACTCCTAAGCCTGGAAAAAGTATCCACCGCTCACAGATTAAACCGTCTCGTCGTTCGTCGTCATCACTCGTCGCGTCGATCAGCAAACGACAACAAGTTTGTCAAAACAGTTGCTGAAAGTCGTTTAGTGAACAAAACTACTTTGTTTGTCATAGTTTATTGCTCAGTTCAGTATTCGTCGAAGACGTAAACTAGTCGAAAAATAAACTGTTTTTTTAACTAGTTTACGATGAACGATAAACGGTCTCGTTTCGTTGATCGAAAAAGCGTCGACGACCCACCACTATCTTCTCGCTACTTCATAAAATCATTGTATGTGTTTATATATCTTTCTTTTGATATTTTTGGCAAAAGATTTTCTATGACACAATTTGCCTCGTCTGTAATGGAATCTTGTGTCAATATTTCGCTTGAACTCATTTTTAATATTCAATTCAAATCTTAGCACAAAAGTCCGTCACAGATACATACTTTCTAAATATAAAAAAGTACTTTGTGATACATACCTAACAGATTTTAGTATCCCGCCAATTTGTGTTGACTTTTTAAGTTTTAAATATGGAACTTGCCGCTCGCCACGTAATTGTCGCGGCGTCCGCTCAAAGAAGTTTGCGCTAAATTCACACTGGCTGTTTAGAAAGTCATGTCATTTTTTAAGTTTTTTTTACATAAAACTTCACAGCTGACAGCAGTTCTATTTATGAAGTTTTGAATATCCTCGGGCCGGAATGAATTTGTATGAGTTTTTTCCTCCCTATAAAAGGAAAGCAGCATCTTCCACCCAATAATCAGATCAAAACAACACTACTTTCCGAGTATGAGAAATGAAAAAATATATATATGTTAAGTCTCAGAGCATAAAATATGGATCTCTGATATATTTCATTACTAAAAGTATAGTTTTTCCGGGAATTCAATGGGTGACGTTGTGGTTTTTGTATTTGCTCCTAAATTTGTGTTATTTTGGTTCATATTGTGTAAATATTGGTTGAATATTAACCATTAAAGTGCACATGTGTGGGCAAGTGAACTTCAAAAAACGTGCTATTTTGTGTTCCCTCAAAAACTCCCTAGAAACTTTCAGTAAAGCTTATACCACAACTTTACTAAATCGACTGACTCATTGACTGCACTGAATATTTATTTGGACTTTGACTAGAATTTAGACTTGACTATTTAGGAATACAGTGTTTAAAGACCGATAAAATCACGAACTTTTTAATCCATATTATCTTAAGTCATTACAAATTGGCACACAATGTTCTGTCTCCTTTACTGTCAAAATCAAACAAAATAAGTACCTATATTATGAAAATTAAACGGGCAGTTATACGTGATTTACGGACTCGTGCAGATAATATGATGTGCTATCAAACTAAGATGTCAGTTTTTTATTTTTTTGAGTTCTGTGTGCCTATTAAAGGTTGTCTGGTGGCTGGAGGCTGTATCCTAGTTAAAAACTACTAGCTACAAATTGTCAATAAAGAGGAAAAAACTACAAAATTTAGCGGTATTTTTTTTTTCTTTTATTAATTTATTCATGACCATGGATACAAAGTCCTTCAGTCGGATACATTTTGAGTTTTGACATATAAGAGTTAAGCGGTAAAACTACTAAGTGTTGCCAACACTGCCCGAAATAGCAGATGACAAGACAATTAAAATTGCCAAAACAGAAGAGAGAAAAAAAAGGACAACTATAAAACTAGAATGATGCTTGAATATCAATGTCATATACCTATGTCTTCCAATACTTTTTTTATTTATTTAAATATATGGCGTCGGCTTAAAATCATTTGCCAGTGTCAAGTTAAAATGAAAAGGCGGGAAATAGAATTTTCTTTTCAATGTTAAATATAAAATAAATGAATGAGCATTACAGTAGTCGCGGTATGACATTTGACATCTCACCTTAGTAAAAACACAATGCTTAGTACGATTTTCTAATAAGATAAAAAAAATACGGAAACTTTCCATTAATTATGCGTGGCAGCGTAAGGGTTAATACTTCACCAATATAATTTCCATAAACACTAAACTGAATAGGAGGTGTATTTCTATTATGCGCCCAGTACCTATACACTATTACAATAATTATTGTCGTATTTAAAGCTATATTTATATTAAACTCTACGCCCTTTAAATCAGCAGTCATTTTTGTGAACTTACTTATTCAAATTTATCAAGGGCTATGTCGGATAACATCAACAAAATTTCATCTTAAAAATTGAAACCTCAAACAGTCTCATAACATCTCATAGATAAATGACACTACACTCATTACTACTTTTTGTGATTCTTTTGTTACATAAAAACATTATCACATTGTTGCATTATTTACAAGCCAACAGGAGATAACAAACAGGTCTCTCATAAAGGACTTTGGACGGCAAACGGAACCATAATATGGAATTTTACCTTCCAATTATTAATATAATGTTCCATAAACCGACTTCCAAAGTAAAAATACACAAAAAAGTATGAAATAAGACTTATTTTCTAAATAATTCCCCTTTGAAATGTCTAAAATGTTAACTATTTCTTTTTGAATTCTCTTTAATTTTGAAGATTGGGATCTTCAAAATTTTGAAGTCGGTACCAGCCCGAACATCATCCTGATAAAACAAAATTTAAAATAGAACTCACGTTCAAGTTGGCTGGTACCGACTTCAAAATTTTTAAGATTGAGTAGAGAAATAGTTAAAATTTTAGTCAAATTTAAAAGGGGAATTATTTCGAAAATAAGTTTTATTTCATACTTTTTTGTGCATTTTTACTTTTAATGTCGGTTTAATTTTTTGTTTAAAAATATTAATACTTTTTCCCTTTTTAGTAATATTTGTTAAATTATTATTAATACATTTTAAGAACGTTTAAAATAAAAGATAGATGTATAATTGAATACGCGCCAAGCTTCCATTAGGTATTGTACTTATATAATATGATGATGATGATGACTATAAGTTACATAATGGCATATGCTTGCATTTCTTTAAACAATGTTGAAATTCCCAAACGCGAATCTTTGAATACTGAGGAATTCTGTTCAGTACTTGTGGTTCCAGGGTATACCTTGGTGCAGAATCTTATTTTTTGGTAGCATATTATGCTTTGGTTAATTCTGAAAAAGTTGAAATCACTGTGTCGATATAAATTTCGAGGAGTCCCCCGATTCCTCATGGATGTAATTATCAGGTCACCGCTTTGGTGACAACAAGACCAATTTTGGATTATACCCAATACATCAAAAAAAGATTTTTTTAAATCGGTCCATAAACGGCAGAGTAATGTTCAAAGATATCGTTGTCGGTGTAAAATACTATGAGAACTAGGTACCTATTATATCATTATTATGTCATGATTTATGGTGTGATGATGGTGGTGATGATGCTTGCAGATCTTTGAGCAACGCCGAAATACCCAAGCATATATATATAAGGAGTCTGGAGTTCTGATTAGTCCTTTTAGATCCACGTATACCTTGGTGCAAAATCTTACTTTTTGGTAGCATATGCTTGAGTTACTTCAGAAAAAGTTGAAATCACTATATGTGTCCATATAAGTTTTAATGAGTTCCCTCGATTACTCATGGATTCCATCATCAGGTCACCACTTTTGACACTAACAATGATCAGTGATCAATCAGATCAAATATGGGAGGCTTGTGGCTTTTCATCTACTTCACGAACTTACCAGAAGAGGGCGCAGTGCGCTGGTCTGTAACGGTAAACGACATCTAGTGGCTGTAACGGGGAAATAAGACGATGTACTCTTTTAAAGGACTTTGAACGTCTTTTGGAACATAATAAAAATTCTATGTTTTATATGACATTATGACATTTATATATATTTATATATGACATTTATATGACATTTATGACATTGTAACATTACCTCACTTTCACTAAACCACTCATAACTTTCTTCTCAGATTGCCAATTGCACTAAGCCTTTTTTGGTAGTTTTTGGAAGTCCTCTAAAACCTCTATTAGACGTTTTTAGAAGAAACAGCTTAGTAGTTTCGCAAAAAAGAGTTGGCAACACTTACTTTAGGATCGACGGATACGGTGATGACGGATGCATGCCTTTTTAATTTGTTTATACGGCGCCGACCATACCGGCTGGAATTTTGTACGTTCAATTGAATCTTCAGAGCGTAAAAATGAGTCATTTCAAGCTTATATCTTCAACAAAAGCTTCAGATGTCATACCCGTTACAAAATATGTTTCTGAAAAGACCGGCCTTACGGTTATTATTGCTAGTGTAGAAGGACCTCTCGTCAATGGATTTTTCTGTCTCGGTAACCTAAATCATTTTCAATATACCTACCTATTATGTTTTACCCGTATCATGTCTTAATATCTCGTTTTTTTCTAGCTACTGAAGCCCACGACGATGACGGTTTGCCACACACTTTGGAGCATCTCATATTTTTGGGATCGAAACGTTACCCCTACAAGGGTATTCTTGATCTGCTGGCCAACCGCTGCATGGCTCATGGAACAAACGCCTGGACAGATACTGATCACACCTGCTACACGATAGATACTGCCGGTGACGCCGGCATGTTGACTCTCTTACCCATTTACATTGACCATATTCTACAACCAACTCTGACAGATGAGGGGTTCATAACCGAGGTCCATCACATTGATGGGGACGGTGAAGATGCGGGTGTTGTGTACTGTGAAATGCAAGGCCGAGAAAATACTCCAGATAGCAGGTAATTTTTCTGCAATTATTACTTTTTAACAGTATTAAATTACTTTATAACAGTAAAATTAAAAGTCTAACAGAATATAATTCGTCATAAATTCTATTTTAGATGTGAATTGATACTACAACGTGCCATGTACCCAAACCATGGTTACTCAGCTGAAACTGGGGGTATTATGAAAAATCTACGAGAGTCAACTACCAATAAAAAAGTAAGGTTTCTTGTATAATTATTATTTTATTATATTATTAAAACAATTTATTCTACCTAAATATCTTTAGAAATATATACTGGGTGATTTTTTCAGTCACTTGAGAGAAACCAAGCATGTTTTGTATGAAAAAAGAATCTGATAAAGTCGATTTAATTTTTTGTTTAAATATAATTTTGTATCTTATCTAAAATGTGAATTTCTAGATATGAATAATTATGCATGTATTATATAATTTAACATAACTGCATTTCCGTTTTTGTCATAATTTTTTCAGGTCCGTGATTTCCACAAAAAATTCTATAGGGCTGAAAATCTGACCATTATTCTTACCGGTCAAATAGAAGCAAATGATGTTTTTGATGCACTCAAAACAGTGGAGGATGACATCATAGCTAAGGTGACTTTAACGATTCTCATTTTGTATGTTCAAAACGCAATTGGCATTTAAAGGTCATTTGTAACTACAATTTTTTTAGCTCCAATCAAGTTTGATTAAAAAGAGTAGTAAATCAAAATCTTTATTTACAAAGCTATGTGTAAATAAATTGTCTTAAGGAAAATCTAAAATGCTTAGATTTAGATATATCCATGTGTATTATGTGTAATCGAGTTGCATCATACATACATAAACCATATTTGCATTGCCTTAAAGGCATTTTAAGATGCACCTAAAATTATTAAATTGCTATCAAAGTAACATGTGTTATGCTAGGCCATTGCCTAGGTTTATATTTTTTATATTACTTGTAAAATATGTTATAATTAAAGATATATGGCACTCAAATTCATGACTACCACTAATGTTAGAAAATGGTTCAGTAAATTAAAAAAAATAATTCCCGTAAATGTCCATGATTTGATGTAATATAGCCTATGGGTAAATGGCCAATGATGATGTCATGTCAATTATGTGGACACTTTAACAGCAATTTAATACCTTCTACAAAAGCTATGATATCACATAGAGTAGTCACTAGTTTTATGTTTAAAATTTATACTACGTAAGCTTTGATGTTAGTTGATAAATATAGTACTGTTTGTTATAATATTTTAATAAAAAATATAGTTATTTGTTTTTAGATAAATGCAGAACCACAAGAGGAATGGGTTAAACCATGGCAAACTATCCCACCACCACCTAACTATGGAGAGTTGAAAGTGCTTTGGCCAGCTGATACAGAAGATTGTGGACAAGTACTTTAAGAATGCTTTAATTTTTATTATAACATATTCAATAATTGTGACATCGAGTGAGAGTGGACTGTATTAATTAAGCTAAGATGATAGAATTATACACCACGACTAAACATTACACTATGAAATCAAAGATGCATCGGCAACTGTTTTGCGAGAAATACACAAAACAATATTATCTAAAACATGTCATTGTATCAAAAAATATGTCAATAGAAATTTATTCAAATTCAAAAATATTAAATATATTAAAACTTAGGGTTATCAAGCGAGTCGCCAACAACTTGATTATTGAGATACTGATGTAAACATCTAAAGTAAGTCACAAAGTCAATGAAAAAGCAACTGCATTAGGTTTACTCTCCTCCTAATTTTAAGATAGCTCAATATTAATTACGTTAGTATTTGCTAGAATCTAAATTTTAAAAATTGATTTAAATATTAATTATCATCATTTGCAAACGCTATAGGTATATTTTGGATGGCGCGGGCCGCTGCTATGCGACGCGGACGCCATGAAGTCGCTGACGGGGTGCGCGGTGCTGCTGCGGTACCTGTGCGACACCGCCGCCGCTCCGCTGCAGCGACAGCTCGTGCAGCGCGAGGATGCCTTGGCGGGAGACGTAAGTTGAAACTTGACACGCAGACTGTACATACACGCAACCGCGTACGCCGAGTGCGTATACATGCGCAAACATAGTTACGCGTATCCTTCGAGGGCTAGCAAAAAAAATCACTTTTAATTTTAAATATAATGTATGTATTTCTATTTTCAGGTATCTTATGGTCTAACGGAGAATATGGCGGCGCTTATCAAAGTCGAATTAAACAATGTGCCGATCAATAAGTTGGAGGAGGCGCGAGACGAAGCTCTTAAATGCCTGAAAAAAGTCAGAGACGGTGAGGAGTCTCTCGATATGGAGCGTATAGTGAGATTAGTGCAGAAACAGCTGCGAGAGAGTATTGCCAGCCTCGAGTCCGATCCACACCAGGCGTTAGCCTTTAGGTGCATCGGTGATGCGCTGTACTCAGTGAATGAGAGTGATGTAAGTATTGTGTGTGATGTATATTATGCTTTAATGAGAATGTTCCAAGAGTATGTTTTAATTACGAACTGATACAGTTTGTTGGCAAATATTACCTTAAATATTTATACTTTAAATGAGACAATCTTATTTATATAATCGGTTTCTCTAAAACGTCTGCAGGATTACAATGAAATTAGTATACAGGGAGTTTTAGAGGAGAAAAATCGATCTAGCTATATATGATTTGTCTTTCGTCGTACAACAATATATCAATAATTTCGACTCTATTATGTCAGTCCGATAGACAGTTTGTGGTATGCGTATGTATAATTTTTGCTTTGTTCGAATCCCGGTCTGATAAATATTTTGTTTATCAGATCTCTGAGAAAAGCTCAGTTTCCCAGGTACTAGATAAATTAAGGACATGTCATGTTATATTGCCCTAAATTCTAATATTTATTTGATTTTCTAACAGTTGAAAACAAATATAATTTGTACTTAATAACTACAGATTTAAATGTAAACTATTACTGCAAAATACTTTTCATACAAATTACATTTTTATTTTCAGTTTATATCTCGCATGAATCCCCAACAAACTCTAAGCGAGTTGATGGAAGAGAATGTCAAGTATTGGCAAGGGCTGCTGCAGAAATACTTCACCAACGAGCTTGTGACGATCGTTGGGGCTCCCAGCATAGAACTACAAAATAAGTAAGTTTACATGTTTATAACATCTCACTATTAAAATTTTTAATCAAATATAATAAGCAAAAAATAATGCATCTAGGCTGTGAATGTGTCACAAATTAAAGTGATTTTTAGAATGGCAGAGGAAGAGAAGAATAGAATAGAACAGCACAGAGCAGAATTGGGCGAAGGTGGCCTAGCAGAGAAGGCCAAACAACTTCAAGCAGCTATGGAATTTAATGAGGTTTTTTTTTGCATTAAATGTTTTTCTCATTCCTTCATAGTACCGCAACCCTTAAATCGTATTTTCTTAAAACTATAAACTTTTAAACCTTACTTAAAGTATAAAAATCGACGTGATAACAAGTTATTCAGCTAAATGTTTATTTAGTAGAAGACCATGACAGTTTAGAAAAATTTTACATACATATAATCAGATATGTATGTAATTGAGAAAAAAATTGTTTGGCGTTTGGCGTTAAAATATTTAAAATAATCGTAGTGAAATAAAATAAAAATTATTTTACATTTCCAGCGGTTTGAACAAACCGAAGAGGAATATTGGCAAACCTGGAGCCAGAAACAATCGGAACAAATCTCCAAAGTGATGACTCCAAATATGGACCACGGCTTAAAAATCGGTGACTTGGTCATTTTACAGGAAGACGGACCGCCTATTTACATGTATATAGGACGGATAGAACGAATATTCCCGGGGCTTTATGGCGATCTTTTTGATATTATCACTGCCCGGGGAATGGTACGCCGTTCTCTTCGCGGCCTTAAAACCCTCGACGACCAATCCAAGCTCGAAGAAGCTTTCAACAACCAAAAAAAACCTGGAGAGGATTCCAAAAACCAAGCAAAGCCTGAAGAGGTTTCCAAAAACCAAGCGAAGCCTGAAGAGGGTTCCAACAACCAAACAAACCCCGAAGAGAGCTCCAACGACTAAACGAAACGTGAAGCATATTCCAATGTCAAAGTGTAGTCCAGAGATAATACTGACGTTCAAACGAAATCCAAAGACGATTTCGTGAACAAAACAAAACCCGGAGATAATGGGAACAACCCAATGGAATTCAGAAAATAACGATCAAACAAAGCCTAAAGATAGTCCTAATGATCAAACTCAGGCTGAAGAAAATCCTCACTCCCAAATTGAGCCTTCAGACAACTTAAGCAAAGAAACTGGAATTCAATAAGGTATATAGCGGGCGCATGGTGAAGAATAAAAAAAACATGGTGAGAGAAGCAATGGTGGAATTTGTTGTGTTGATTTTCCTCGAAATGCGTCATACTTCTATAAATTTACATAATATATATTATGTATGCCTTAAGATATTTTATAAGCAAATCGTCCATTTAGAATTAGAAATGTTTTTTCGCCTTATTTTATGTTTAAATTTTATGAGATCTTTGCTCGTTTTGAGATTCTGCAGTGAAGCAAGAAGCTTGAAGATAGTTCTGGAACAGCGTCAAATCCAGATTACTTTATTTATCCTTATTTTTATAAAAAGTCATTCTAATTATATTTAATATTTCATAAATAAATAAATGTGACTTTATAAATACATAATTGGTTTCAGTAACTAATCTTAAAATAGAAACCTTGCGCCTTTATTATTAAGTTTGTCCCTTTCATACATCATAAATTCCATGTGGAAAACTAAAGACAATGACATCACTCGTGACGTGTTTATGATCGATATGCATAATAGATTGAATTGTTCACTCATTTTAAATGTAATTTTCTGTATTGTCCGTGGAGAATAAAAAAAAATGTCGATACGTCCATTAGTTTCCAAAATATTGAATTTTAAAGTGGCCCAGAACGGTAACTACGCATCGCGTGGACGCAACTAAGCTGTGTGTAGTACGGCGTGAATTCCGTACTGTATGGCCGAGGTGTAGGGTTACGTTGCGTTAGCGGGATTCGAAAATTTTCGGAATTTTAAACGCGTGTAAAATCATTACATTCATAACTACTTATTATTTTTGAACTACATAATTTATATATAGGTTTACTATTATAAGTTTTTTAAGTCAAGAGATTTTACATGCCTAGAATAGCATTCTCCGTTCTAACTGCACAAAATACTTGAATTACTCCACAAACTATTATGTGCATTCTGCTGTATTGTTATTTTATTGATCGGTCCTGATGTTTTACAAACTTAATATCCTTACAGCGACCACCGCCACTGGGCGTTCTATCCTCAGTGCCTGTGCCGCCATGCGACAACCTCAAATGCCACAAGATCACCACATGGAGCAGCGACGGCGAGCCGTGCCCACACCTCGACCTCAAGCAGATACCCATGTACGCCAGGGTGCATAGCCTCAAGACCAATCTCATTTATGTGAGTTTTTAATATTTATGTAACAAATATACGGTGTACAATATAAAGTTAAAATTTATAATTATTTTTAGTATGTTTACTATATTGCGATTTAGTAATTTTGCTAAAATTCATCCACGGACGATACCGTCCATACTGTGTCACGAACGGAGAAATGTATACGCCCAGTAAATGACAATTTTTTATACGCATATTGCCTATGTTTACATAGGCCTTCAGTTGAACCAGCACATAGTAACTGTATAAACCCTTTTCCAGGTGACGCTGATGCTAGATACCACATCAGCGTCGCAGAACACGCGTCGCTGGGTGCCGACCCTGCTAGACGCGCTGGCGCAGTGCTCCGTGCGGCGCGGTGACGTACTCGTGTCGCACGGTGACGTCATCGCTGCCACCGAGCGACTCACCGTCACCTTCAACACCGCCACCGGCTTCGGCAAGGCCGGCAACTTCGCCGTCGGTAGCTTCGGCAACATGATCAACATTGATATACGTGTAAATTGACTCCCTAACGCCAAATGAATTTTATAAATATGTGCCAGTAGAATTTTTTCACCAACTGAATGGTATGTTTAATTCTGAAACCCAACAGGCAAAACTGTATACCGTAATTAAGAATTTGGATATTACAGTCGCTCATTGACTATACCTAGTCTGCCATAAATACTGAAACAAAGAAAATACAAATTTTCTATTGCAAATAACATTTATTACTTTTGCAGTGTGTTACTTTAATACACAAATATAAAATAATTTAAAATATAAAAAGCTTATTCGAAATGGTCTCCATTGACTGCAATACAGTCCTATAAACCTTGAGGCCAGTTATCAATAGAAGCACGCACTCTTTTCATGGGAAAATTTTTCACTGCCAATCGTACGGATTGTTTTAGGGACTCCAAATTATCATGGCGTTTAAATCAAGCCGTACGCTCTAAAACTGACCATAAATCATAATCCAGCGGATTAAGATCGGGACTAGACGACGGCCAGTCTTCTGCTCTGATGAAGTCCGAAACGTTCGTTTCCAACCAAGACTGCGTAGACCGAGCTTTATGACCCGGCGCCGAGTCTTGCTGGAAGGACCATTCTTGGTTATTGAACATGGTGTTGTTTGTGGTGGGCTTCACTACTTTCTCAAGAATAGTATCTTGATACACTTGTGCCGATGTTTTGATACCTTTTTCACAAAAGTATGCCTCAGTCACTCCTTCATTGCTAATACCCACCAAACCATCACTGAAGTCGGATAGTGCCTACGTTGCTCTCTGTCGACTAATTGGGAAGCTTCCTTAGAGATTTGAGCATTAATACGGTCATTTTGTTTGTTAAAATGTTGCTCACTTGTAAAAAATGTCTCATCCCTAAACAAATTTTTTCTGTGACCTCCCTTTGCGTACCGCTTCAGTAGTTGTTTCGATTTTACCACCCTATTCTTTTTTAAATTATCAGTTAAGAAATGAGCAGTACGTCTCTTATAGGCTGCAAGTCCTAAGTCACCTTTTAATATATACGCGACATGGTTCTAGGTGCTATCTTCATCTTCCGAGATAAAATCTTTTGCTTTCGGACAGGATTTCTTCGAATTCTTTCCCTTACTGCTTTGACCACCTTTTTTTACGAAGACTACGTGGACGGCCAGGTGTTTTTCTGTCACAAAAAGAGGTCTCATTGCACCTATTAATAGCCCGGTACACAAACATTTTACTAATACCAAGCGTATGGAGAGTTTTAAAAATTGCATTTGGCTTCATACTTTGTGTAATGCAATCACAGCGATTCGGTTCTCTTTATCACCCCACTCCATTTTAATATCGCAAAATATTGTACAATGTATTGGCGCCAAAATGAGAAAAACAATGAACAATCATATAAAAATGACAGATTCCAAATTCAAATATAATATTTTGTTTATTTTTAATTGTAACAGTATTTATGACCAGACTAAGTATATATTACTTATGTGCTATATAAAGTTGTATTATTAAGATTTTATTTTTATCTTCCCAGTGCGTGCCTTCGGACTACGAAGAAGTGGTGAATCATTTCTACGAAGTTTTGTTCTGCGCCGAACTTACCAAGGAGCGGTTACTCGTGTTTGTGCAGAGACTGTTAAACGACGTAGCGCATGTATGTCCTTGTAATTTAAATAAAAGGATATTGATTTCTTATGTTTACGGATTGTGTCGCGGTGCACTTGTCTTTTTCCCGACGTTTCGGCTACTTTCCAGCAGCCGTGGAAAGGGAAAGGGAGTCCTCCCGTGACCATGGCTGCTGGAAACGTCGGGAAAAAGAAAAGTGCACCGCGACACAATCCGTAAGTGTTTAAAACAATAATTAACAGGAGTTGATTACATGTCAAATTTTAGGTTATTTTATATATTCTGAGAATCAATTGCGTTTCATAGTTACAAAAAAGTTGGAATACTTTTCTACATGTTAGGTCTTTGCCTATGAAATTGGCGTTTTGTATGAAAAAATTTAAAGTAATTTTTTTCATGTATTTTTTATTTGTATTAATCGAAGTAATCACCCACGCAAGCAATGCATCTTTGCCAACGCAGTGGCAGTTTATTGATGCCCTTCTTAAAGAAATCAGCTGGACGGGAGGCAACAAATTCTTCAAAGGCATTTTGTACTGCCTCTCGAGTATTGAATTTTTTTCCCGCCAAGAAGTTATCCAAATTCTGGAAAAAGTAGTAGTCTGTAGGCGGAAGGTCTGGTGAGTAGGGCGGATGATGGAGAGCTTCCAACCCCAGTTCTTGCAACTTGGAGACCGTCTGCTGTGAGTATGAGGACGCGCGTTGTCGTGCAGGAGCAGCGGAGACGAGCGATTGACCAATGCTGGTTGGAGATGTGCCAGCTTCTCCATCATTGTGTTCAGTTCTTCACAGTACACATCTGCAGTAATGCTCACCCCGTTTGGTAAGAAGCTGTGATGAATCACACCGGCGCTAGACCACCAAACAGTCACTTTACTAGGGGTAAGTTTTCGTTTAGGGCATTGTTTAGGTGCTGAACCAGGATCCAACCAACTTGCTGAGCGCTTGCAGTTATCAAACAGAATCCATTTTTCATCGCAGGTAACAATGCGGTTCAAAATTCCTTCATTTGTGTGTCTGCTGAGCAGTGCAAGGCACGACTCGACGCGTACTTCGCGCTGGCGATCATTGAGTTCGTGGGGCACCCATTTGTCAAGCTTTTTTACCTTGCCAATTTGACGCAAATGGACCAATATTGTTTGGACGCTAACGTCGAAAGCTGCTGCTAATTCAGCCGTAGATTGTGTATCATCAGCTTCCACAATCGCCTTTAATTCGTCATTGTCGACCAAAGTCTTCGGACGAACGCGAGGTTCATTTTTCAGGTCGAAATTTCCAGAACGGAAGCGAGCAAACCAATAAGTGGTGCGTTGGTTTGTAGTGTTAGCTCCGTAAACGTCGTTGATGTTGCGTGCCGCTTGTGCCGCGTTGCTGCCACGACGGTACTCATATTCCATAATTACTCGAATTTTTAACGTATCCATGATGACGAAAAAGATTGAAATGCGATGAAAATGTAATACTAATCAATAAACAAATGACTACTTTTGGAAAAAGAATTCCATGGTTTTTTAAATAAAATTAATTTGAAATTAGAATTCTTAGCCAAACAAAAATTAGTTTTGATTTGAAATGGCCAGTACTGCAGAACGGCAATTTCATAGGTAAAGACCTATTATATAAGTTTACTTACATGAAATACAAAAACATTAATTATAGTAATTATAAACTTAATCGCAATAATTTCGGGGACATTCGCAAAAATGTTCGTGCGACCTATATATTTCATAGAACTGCAGGAACGCGGACGTCAGACTACCGTATGGAGCGTTTTCATGAGATTTATGCGAAACAAATCGCTGTACCTTTGAAAATATTGATTTTTAATTATATACCTACTGTTTCTTCTGAAAAGTTACTCGTATATTTAAGAGTACTATTAATTTATGCAATAATAAAGTTTAGTTAATAAGCATGTAATTATAATAACCAAAGTCAAATTAGAATTTAAAAAATTAAAGTGGTATTGATCCACTGATTAAAATTTAACAAATGTTAAACTAATAATTGGACTAAACTTTTAACAATAAACTTTATGACGTTTACAGGTCCGTAGAAATGGTAATAAAATGGTGTACGATATACTTAGGGATAGCATGTATTGTAAAGACAGCAATGTACACTGGAGCACAGTGCTGCGACAACAGAAATTCCTTAAGAACATTCTAGAACGACTCAACGCAAGTGACGATTCTGCTGAGGAGGTTCTAAAGGAAGCCAAAGAGGAATACAAGAATGTCACCAAGCATATTTGGCTACATTTGGCCACCGATTTTGACCGTTACAAACTGACCACTGAACCGTGGAAGAAGTTCACCAGGGACGATCTTGCTATTGCCCCGTGAGTATATTTATGTGCCTTTGATACATATACCGACCCAGAACTCATATATTATAATAGGATGGAAGGCAAACCCACGCATTATTAATGTCTAGAAACTTGCAAGTAAATTTACCAATTCTAAATAGAAAACTCAGACCAAAAGTTGTAAAATTTTCGACGTTTGAAAGATGTCATAATCAAACCAGAGACAAAATGTCTTTTTATTTTGACAGGAATGCGAAGTATACATCTTATGAGTTTCAGCCGGGGGATGACATTTACTTCAAAAAAAATCATAAATCTTTTTGGTCTCCGGGAATAATTAAAGAGAAATTAGGATGTGGTAGATCATATTATGTTGTGGATCCAAATGGTGTTGTGTATAGGAGGAATAGGGGACACATTAGACCTAGAAAAAAGAACTTAAAAGATACAAATTCTCCACCTTCTTTCTATGGCAACGGCAGCACTGACAATATGCCTCCCATGCAGGAGAGTATAGATCCCATGAATTCGGCACAGCTCGGAGACGGTCCTGTTCAAAATTGCATTATCGATGATAACTGTGTTCCTATGGAGAGTCTAGAAAATACCGGTTACGTAACCAGGTCTGGTAGAAGTGTGAGACGTCCTAAATTGTACATACGTGAGAAATTTGAGTAGATAAGTAATGTATTGTTATTAGTTATGTACTTATAATATTAGTTTGCCTTTTTCTCGAAAAGGGAGATGTTGCATATTGACAAAAGTAAGTGTCAATGTCATTTTTGACATTTACAGACGTCATGAAGTAAAGCCTATTTAGTAATTTAGGCCAAATGGCTATAAATAGTGTAGACGTATATTATTGTGTTAGGCATATACCTCATATGTAATACGTAGTCAGTGTTAAGCACCAATAAAGGAGAATATAAGAATTGTTGCTGTATTATTATCATCACCACTCAGACACAAGAAGGACATACAAATCTTATAATCATATCATATCAAATTTATGAGAATCGAAATGAAATCTGTCATAGTGCCAAACATTATTTTTCTCCCCAGACCGCAGCTGGTACTTGACGCGGAGCTGATGACGTCAGAGGTGCCGCGGGGGGGCTACGTGGTGGGCGTGGGCGGGCTGGAGTCGGCCTTCCTCGCCGCGCTGAGCCCAGGCCCGCGCGGCGCCGCCCTGCCGCACACCGCGCCGCTCATGCTCGCGCTCAACTACTTCACGCAGCTTGAGGTGCGAGACAGTTATATTGTACATGTGTATTAGAAAAAGACAGATATATACGCGCACTCAAGGTCGGTGCTCATAAATCGTTGCGACGCAAATAACATCGTATCGATTTCTGGATTACAGAAATCATAAAATCAGTTTTCCGAAGTCCTCCGGGCCACCGAATATCATTGAGCGCTTGCTGTCAATACGAACCCTTTTGCATTGCATTTGAAGTATTACATGTTATTCATAAAAAAATGATATTTACCACTAGTTTACATTTACGGAGCCGTAAATGTTATTTGTGTTCGCAGGGTCCGATGTGGCGTCTGATCCGCGGCTGCGGGCTGTCGTACAGCTACGGCGTGCGCGCGTCCTTCACCGAGGCGCGCGTCGTGTTCTCGCTCTACCGCGCCACCAACGTACTCGCAGCCTACACCAAGGCCAAGTCCATCGTGGTGAGTCGCTCTCTGCCTATGCCTATCTCCCTCTCTCTGTCACTTTGAGCTTTCTAGGCGGGATTCGAACCCGCGACGTCCGGTTTGAGCACCAATACGCTAACCACTGAGCCACAGAGGTTGTCAAATGTTTTGTTTAATATCCTGCTACTGACTAAAGTGTTTATGTTTCTTTTTAATAGGACGAGTTTCTGGCGAACGGAAAATTCGACGAAGACCTATTCGCCTCTGCCAAGAGTACGGCGGTGTTCGAGACGGTGGAGAGCGAGAAGTGTCCGGCGGACGTCGTGCGCACCTCGCTGCTCAACTACCTCAAGCAGGCGCCCGACGACTACACCAAGTGAGTTGACTAACGATACATATACATACATTAGATGATTTTATACTTTGAGTATGACAATAATTTTTTTGCTTAAACGCGTAGACGTATATTTTTAATTACATATGAAATTGGCGTTTTGTAAAGGAGGACCATAAAGTCGATTTTTTTATAAACATAATATATTTATTTAATCAAAGTATATAAGTACCATTGCTATCTATGCACTTTTGCCATCTCATAGGTAGTTCATTGTAGATTCCTTTACTAAAAAAACCATTCGGACAGGAATCGATAAAATCTTTGAAGGCGCTTTGGACTGCCCCGTTGAAGTTGAATTTTTTCCCTTGCAAGAAATTATCCAAATTTCGAAAAAAATGGTAATCTGTTGGAGCAAGGTCCGGGGAGTACGGTGGATGTCTTAGACATTCCAATTGAAGCTCCTCTAATTTGGTAGCCGTCTGTTGTGCAGTGTGTGGTCTAGCGGTTGCTTAGCAGCTTGCTTTTCCCTCATGATTTGCAATTGCTGGCAATAGACATCTGCCGTAATCGTCTGGCCAGATTTAAGAAACCTGTAATGAACGACACCGGCACTAGTCCGCCAAACGCTCACAAGTGACTTTTGTTGAGTCAATTTTCGCTTGGGGCAGTCTTTGTCTCGTTCGTCAGGGTTCAGCCATTGCGATGAGCGTTTCCGACTATCGTACAGGATCCACTTTTCATCACAGGTTCACATCACGTTCACATCACATTCGATTTAAAATCCCTTCATTATTGTGCCGATCGCACCAATCGACGCGCGTTTGTCGGTTTCAAGTTTTTTCACCTTCCCAATTTGCTTCAAGTGGATCAAAAAAGTTTTATCACTAACACCGCAGCCTGCAACTAACTCGGACGTGGTTTGCGATGGATCCGCTTCCACAATAGCTTTCAATTCTTCATTATCAACTTTAGTCTCCGGCCGTCCACGGGGCTTGTTCGGCAGGTCGAAATTTCCAGAACGAAAACGTTGGAACCAAAAACGCACTGTGTTTTCTTTTGCGACACCGCTGCCATACACATCATTAATCCTTCGAGCCGTTTCATGTATATTTTATATATTTTTAGATACATTCAAAATATATCTTAAAAGACCATAAAAAACATAGCTAAACATATAAAAAAATATATTTTGAATATATCTGAAATATATTTGAAATGTATAAAATATATATGAAAATCGGCCAAAAGTAAGTTATTCAAAATATATTTACGATATATATTTTATATATATTTATATATTTTTTATAGATTTTTTGTATTTCGAAATATTTTTTTTTTCGTGGGAGTAACTAAATTTGCTTGTGCAAAATTAAGGAGATTATTATTTTTTAATCTTGTACTAAAATATCAACAACTTCGGCAACGCACCTGCAGCTCTTCTGATGTTGGGAGTGTCCATGGGCGACGGTAGTTGCTTACCATCAGGTGACCCGTTTGCTCGTTTGCCCCCTTATTTAATTTAAAAAAATAAAAAATCATTCAATTTTAATCTTTAGGTTATGTTACGTTAAGCATACTATTTTTAAAGAAAATATTACTATTTTTATGTTTGAGTTGATTGATACAGATAAAAATAGATAGTATTTACCTTCCTATGCAGATTCGAAAAGTTTTTTTATTTTAAGTAAACATGTCACAATTATCTTAAAGAAACTCAGCGTGCACGTGTATTTTTATAAACGATGTTGTATACTGTACTGTATTTCGAATACTGGCTAGGCTAACGGTTGTTACAGCTGCTACGAAATAGTAGGTATGTATGTAGTAAGACCCAGACCCGCCTAGCCCCTTCCCCACTTCTCTATGAAATACCTTTTGATGGGCTAAAATTTTTCGAAGGTCACTCAGGTATATAGGTTATCTTAAAATAGTTATAAATAGGCATCTACGCATATAATTTAAAGCAGATTCGACAACTTTCTCCAAATATTGTAGAGATGTCTTATTAAATATTAATTTTATTAACTTATTTGTTTGTTAATTATAGTAGTATATTTTGATTTGCAATGTTTTTTTATCAATGTAACATGTAATCTTGTTTTTCGCGTTTTTCGAGTAATTAAAGTGTAAATTTTAATAAATAGCTTAAAATTGTATATAATAATTTTAAAAAAATCGAATTCGATTTTTTTTCGATTTTTTGCATTTTCTGAGAAGATTTACTATAGTAACATATTTTTTTTTTTCACCATCGGAAAGTAGAGATTTCAACGAACAGAAAGCATACAAACTTTTTGAAAAAATCTGATATTTTGACGGGTGAATTTTCGATTGAAAATTAGGGTGCTTTTTCGATATTAATTCAAAATAAGGAGAAAAAATAAATATTTGTAGTCAAATAAATTACAGCGTATTTGGGACATAAAAAGGTAAGTTTTCACCAAATTTCGTGAAAAAAAAATTGTAAAAGAAAAATAAAAAACCAAAAACTTGGTTTTTTGAATTTTTCACATAATTTTTGAGGTTATGTGAAAACCTTGGTTGTTTTAGATCTTTCTATTACCTACAACTTTGCCATTTGACTTTTTTCCATATGACTTTTAGTTTTGCCGGAAATCGAGATAAACCGTTTTTTTACCCTTAAAAACTCACCCCCATCCCCTTCCCGACCTCAGATCGCCCGTAAATTATTTTTCCTTTCATTTTTATAATATTCTCCTCCTTTTCTAATGGGTTTTATCCTACTATTATTTTTTTCCACTTTTTATTATTTTTAAAGGCTTCTACCCTGGTCTATATCGCAATGCGGCTTTAGTCACCCGTATAAATCCCGCATTACGTTACGGGAGTCTTTATTAACGCTTCATTTCAGTATTTATAAATTTATTCTATATTATAATATGTCTAATAGAGAAGATGTAATGTAAAAAACTAAATTTTGTACGCGCAGGCAACTGGTGTGCGCGCTGGGCGCGGTGGACCAGGAAGGCGCACGCGCGGCGGCGTCGCGGTGGCTGTCGCAGGTGTTCGCGGCCGGCCGCACCGCCATCGTCTGCCACCCCTCCAAGGTCAACGACCTGCAGGCTGCGTTCCGCAGGTATGTAGTTAGATTCTTTGATGCAGATGAGTTTGGCGACGGTAATTGATAACTGATCGTTTGACCCATTGTTTTTGTAATTTATTGCTTGCAATCTCATTTACTACGACTAAGCAATATTAATAAATCACTTCCCATTTTAATATGCTCCTTATGGATACACTTTTTTGCAGGATAAACGTGGAGTTGGACGCATTTGAATCGATGGAAGCGACTCACTTCAATGCATAAGTATTGTTTGCATTTAGATACATATTTTTATTGTTAATTACCCACAAGCGTTTATTTAGGCGAAATCTTGTTTAATTAAATGTTTAATTTTTATATAACTGCTGCTAGGCTGTGCCTTAAGCCTCCCCCACATTAGGCGTGCGCGTTCCTCGGGCGTGTCAGCGATGTGGGCGCTGCTCGCGCCACTTACACGCCCGAGGAACGCGCACGCCTAATGTGGGGGAGTCCTTACATATTCACTGTTCATATATTTGATATCAATATTTGTAATATTTTTATAACATTAATAAAAATCATGATATTATAATTAAAGTAGTTTTACTAATTTAGGAAGCAAATAAAATACAACTGTGGTACTTTAATGAATTTATTTTGTCACCTTTCATCTTAAAGCTATAATGTCTATACAAAAAATATAACTTAAATATATTGTTAAATATCCAGTGAACATTATAAATCATTTCACAACCGCACCAACACTTAACTTCTCGATCCATATCGTAAAAATACCGTTCTGTCAACAGATTCTCGTCTATGACCTAATAACTTCACTTTCAACAAATAAAGGCAATAATTACTAAACGACATATTACTGTTTATTTTATAGTGATGTTTTCCGAGCATAATGATAAAAAATAATGTATACGGCCTGTTAACTGTTAAGAAAACTTGAAATAGTCTAGAAGAAAAATTTCACACTATATAATTTTGGTTGAAATATAAAATTTTAATCTAGACAATTTCTACTAAAGTGTCGACATCTGTATTTTCGTGTGAATAAAAAAAGTACAATTCCTCAGTAATACTGGTTAGTGTTAATTAGTTGAATTTAAACTGGCCATTTTGTAATAATAACTTTTATATAAGTAGGCCATCTATAAACCGCACTCACGCGTCATTATGCTAGCGTTTACAAACCTACCATTTTGCAAAATCAATTACGGGTACTTTGGAGACATGATTTACTGCTTATGTAAAGAAGTGAAAATCGAAAATAATATCTAGTATGAATGAGTCTAGGGCGCTGACGACACTGACCTCACACAGCTGATTTCAAAGTTATTGGTAAAAAAAGTGTTTTGAAATCAGCTGTGAGAAAGTGTGATGTGCGCCAGACTCATTCATACTTCATAGTTTTCGAAATTATTATTTTTTTGCGATAACTTCTTTACACGGACATTAAACCCATGTCCCCGTAGTATCCGTAATTAACTTTGAAAAACATCATAAACAGTAACTATAAATAACTATTTTAAAACTCGATTGTACATGCTATTTTATATACAGCTCTATATTCCAAAGAAAATATATTTGCTAGATGCTATGCATTACGAAGCACCAAGTTTGTTTCAATAACGGAGCTACTAACATCGCATAATTATTATTATTATTTATTTCTAACAGCAGTATTAAAACACCATATTTCAGGGTGTCTTAACGACCTAAAACATAACGTTAATTAGAAGATTTGGTAAAACATTAAAATTACCTACGCTTAACATAAATTATTATTTACCTCTAAATATATCGAGTATAATTTTCTATTCGACCCTAAAATATGATAAGAATGATAAAATTATTGAAGAGGCGGCCCCATTTACATTGTACACTATATTAAGGTTCCTTAATAATATATAGGGCTCAAACACATTGAAACAGCTGGAATTATGAAACTGTTTTTTCATGTAAGTGCAGATAAATTATAATATTATGATTTTAATCTAAACCCTATTGGCAGAAAGATATTATTTGCGTATATCCCTGAGAAAGGTATATCTAGGTAGGTCTGTATGCTTTGTAAACAGAAAACAAAAGATTTTGCGAATTAAAGAGAGATCTTTGATCATATCACATTCTAATGTGTAATTTAAGACAAGAAATCTACATTTGTCATGTCACTATCTTGGTTACTAAACTCATAAAAATACGAAAAAAAAGATTCAAACTATCAGTTATCACATAAATTAGATTTCTTCAGGAGCAGCCTAAACATTATTATTGCATTTTGGGATCGTATTCTAAAAAACAACAATTGGAAAAAAACGAATTTAATTAATGGATAATAATTGAAAGCGTTTACGAATTATATCACAAGTTTGTGATTTTTCAGATGTGACATTCCGCCAATAGGTAAATCTAATAAAAATGTTCATAATTATGTGTAAAGAAACGAAAACAACGTTAAGTAATATATAATAATTCAAAAGACAATTTGTCAATACGAAACTTCAGGTCACGTTGTGTACATCGACTGATATGACTGATATCACCAATATTTAATAATAGTACCCGGCCAAAACCAATTCACGACGACCTTTTAAAAGAGTATTGAGATGTCAGCGGTGAAGAGCATTTTTTCTTACGCACAAAGACAGACATATATTGTCACATTGGCAGTGTTTCTGGCCAGGTACTCTCACTTGTGTATAAATTGTATCTGAGCTTGCTGCTATTTATACATAAGATGTCAAAATATTCACGCATATCAGTCTCAGTGTATAATATCTAAGATATATTTCACGATATTATTAATTCAATTCTTAAGCATACGTTTTTAACGTGTGTTTTTACATCAAGGTATCTTAGTGTAACACTAATATTCATTTAATAATAATTTAAATTCATCATATCTATTGATAACCGTATTTAATTTACGTTTAAGATGGTTATAATGTAATATATAGAGTTCTGGTGTACAACTGTACATAGAGCATTTAAAATAATGATCGTTCGTTTAATTTTAAATTTTCATACTTACTGCGGGGCTATTCACAATTTTCGTTCGTCTCGGCTTCGGAAACATACCGCGCGATTATTGATCAACACGCTTTTTAGTGGTTGCCGCGCAAGGATGTTGCACATTGTGAATATACTTACTAGTGTCGGGTTAAGGTTGTCTTGTAAAAAACATAAAGCATAGCAATTGCCCGGCAACATTTAGAAAATAATATTGCATATGGCACAACGGCTGACATTAATAAAACTTATTCACATAGTAAAACTTAACTCCCCTTTACCATTTGCGGCAGACAAGGTACAACGAAACATGGAAGTTAGCGACCAAAAATTAAATGCTGTCATCAGTTTTAATAATTATGCTTTAGATATTTTAGCTTACCCAGTGTAATTAGTTTCAACATTAAGTCAAATCTATACATATTTAAATTTAACACGTAGAATAGATGTACATCTAAATGTTAGTTAAAATTAGTTACACTTGACTATAATAACAGTTACGTTCACTTAGTGTTATTTATGTGAAATTGTATCGTAGTCATTTATATGTATTTGTGATGAATTGAATCATTAAATGTGGCAGGTTCTTTGTCAAACAAACGAAGAAAATATTGATTTGTGTGAACTTTTAAGCTGTTTCTAAAGTTTGTATGTATATGAGTCACATTTATATGTGTTTAGTGAATAAAATGAGAATAGTAGCTACTTGCTACAAAACAAAAAAGCTCTATCTATGTAAGAGTGTCGACAGTTCTAACACACTAGACGAGCTAATATACTCTTTACAACACTTGAAAAATAGTTTCGCTTATTGCGACTCGCTTTACGACTAATCTTGAACAGGCTAAACAGCTACACGATTTAGCAATATTGCAGTAGAATACGCGCTTTATCGTATAACTCCCATTCCTCCAAAAATATAAAAGGCCGAAAAAAATAAATCAATTCCGATTTAACTTACTATAAGGAAAATTATTTTCTATTTTAATGTGGCTATCAAAAATGATGATAACAATGGGCGTACAATCTTCAAAAAAATCTTTAAGTAGTAGAGTATTTTTGAATCGAAAAATAATAAATGAACTAGATTTTACAGTCAGTTTCGTTTTCGTTTTTATTGAGCTTGAGGATTCATTTCAAAAATGCCCTAACGGTTGGACTTTATCTGACTGTACCTAAATTAATAGATTACAGTGAAGTATCCAATTCTAATATTGTGTTAAGTTGTGGATAGCTGTTATTGGCCTTAGTGTATTAGGTACTGCATGTAACTAGTTATAAGTATTATTTTTAAATAATGTTATCCAAAATAAAATACCGATTAGCTCGCGGTTGCGGGCTGCTACGCCTGCGTTTGGGGGTCGATTAGCTCGCAGTTGTTACATATCTCGTGTGTTACATGAGCGAGTTCGCGTGTATGGGCGGCGCGTAGTTGCGCAGCGCGTCGCGGATGTAGGGCCCGACCTGGCCCTCGCTCACAAGGTGGAAGTGGAACAGGTGCTCGAAGCTCTTGAGCGAGATACTGCGCAGCGCCGGTAGCCGCAGCAGCAGCGCGGCGAAGCGCCCCTCCTGCGAGCTGTGCGCGCGCCGACAGTACTCGTCCAGGCACGAGAACATCTGCGTAGAGGAGAGATCGTGTGAAATATGTATCTGTCACTGTGTCAGATAGATTTGATGTTTCAGTCATACACGTAGCTGTCTTTGCCAATCGCATCTGTCTACAGGAAGATAATTTAGTCATATTATGTAGATCAAGCGCACACAGTGTTATATCTTAACAAACAAAAGTTCGAAACTAATTTCTAAACGCAAATATTTCTTAAATATTTCAAAAAACAATATACCTTTTCTCGTAGTACGTCGACTTCTTGACGATTTTTCAGTCCTTTTACGTCTGAAACGAAAACAAATAACTTTATGAGCATTTACCATATTCACTGGTATTGTAACATAAAAAAATAATTTGGCCAGTTATGGAAAAACTTCCGGTCATAGATACGTAAATCAAAATGAAATAATGTTTTAAGCTCCATGACGTAACCTGGTTTGGTGACTTTATAGTCGTTCTTATCAACTATTAAGATACTATAGTTCGTCTTCTGGAACGTACCGGGGTTGAGCAGCACGATAGCCTTGAGCGCGACGTACTCGGCCTGGTCGACGCGCAGCGTGCGCATCCGCAGCGACAGCTCCGACAGCACACGGTCGAAGATCTGCCCCACCCCTGCCTGCAGCGCCGAGTTTCGGTGCAGCGTCATGCCTGCAGCGTTACATATTCAAAATTATTTCTTTTGAAACAATATCTACTAGACATTTTAAAAGAAATTACAAAAGTACCATGTGACATTTGTATAGTGTATCAACCTACCTTATGTAGCAGATGTAACCATGACCTAGTTTAAGGTCCGTTCAAGAAAATTTCGCACTGTTTTTGGCACAGTTTGACTTACACATGTAGGTGCTTTTCTCTACTAGCAAGCTCCTTTCTCATCATTATGATGAATGTTTGATGAATATAATAGGCAATTACCCCATGATGAAAATATACATCAAACAATTGATATTTTATCACTAAACATAATTTATAACTAATTTAACCAACGCTTTACTATTAAATATGTATGATTTTTATAAAATATCGAAAAAAAAAATAACTAATTTTTCACTTTTATCGTGATTACAAACGTACAGTCATCAAACGTGACGTCATCTTCTTGTACTTCTTTTTTTTTTAATGGCCTCCCTAATCCCATCATTACCGTCAGCCTAAGATTAAGTACCTCTAGATCGATAGCTCCTGACGTCACAGCTTGTTAGAGAGAGAACGTAAGTGAATACTTGTAAAGAAACGAGACAAAAATGTTATGTTTTGTCCCTTTCGCTGTAACCGGTTTTTTGGCCTGGATGCTGTTAAATTTGACACCCAGTAGCCAAACAAATGGTGGGGGGTGCGTATGGGGGAGGGGAGGGGGATGAACCCCCACCCCCTACCACTCCACTGAGATATTAATGGTTGAAGTTTTGAGGTTATATAGTCGTTTATTTGTAATTTGGAGTGGTTAATTAAAAAATAAAAATAAAATTACCATAAACCAAGTAATAGGGCAAATGTGGGACATTATACTAAATTTTAGCCGTTCTATTCTATCCGTTGTATTCTTTTGATTTTGACAAGAGTTGCTTCAAACAGACTCCTAAAAAGTCAGAAATGAAAGCATCTGCAGTTCCTAGGCAAGTGGAGCTAAGTGATATTTTGCTTTTGTGTTCATCACCTTTACTCTGCGTCCTCATTTAGTAGTGAATTAAGTACAGAGTTAGCCGCTTAAAAAAAAAAAACAAAGTATATGAACTAGAGTTATATGTAATTATGATGATTCTATTAATTATATCATTGCGCTTCAGTGATGGTGTGACAAAAGGCAGCAGGTGACAATGTCAGTTCTCTTATTATCTTAGATTTTGTGATGACTCCAGTGAATTCATGCTCTAAATGGTTCAATACTGGTTATGAATAGGTAGGTAGTAGGGTAGGCTCGTTAGTCATGCTAGCTCACTGCTTCTTGTATTGATGAGGTAGAAGAAAGGTACATATGTTTTTTTTTCGGAACGAAGTTCCTTATCGCGCGTTGCGAAAGGGGGCAAGACGGAAAAAATTAAGACCAAAAGTTGTAACGACACTTTTTGCTATAGTTGTAAGCCGCACGCGTGGAATAAATTATCTTCAATCTTTTACCACAAGCAAATTATTACTAAAATTGAGCCTACTGATTAAGTTTATATTACATTATATTTGTTAATAATAAAAAAAATATTATTATAACAAAAAAAATAACATTTTATTACAATTCCTTCACTCGAATTCTTCAATCGAAACTTCGTTCCATCCGTGTGTCCCTTGACACCGCTCAAGTTTTTGTCTTATTAAGTCTGAGTCAGTATTTAATTTTACTTAGTGTCTGACATTTTAATTCTATTAATTTCACCCATAAATGTTCAATGTTTTAGGATGAGTGTTTTTCCGGGCAGGCTTCAGCGAGTAAAAGAAAAAGTGAAAATGCAGAGATATACTAAGAGATAATATGTCATATAGAGATATAATATGTCATGAAAGACATATGTCACCCAACAAAAAAATATGTATGGCGGGTACAAAATCAGTCATATTAACATAAATTACATTTTATTTATTATTTTGTTTTATAATCTTATATAATAATATTTATAGGCTATATATATTATTAGGCTAATAATATTATTAGGCTAATAATATTATTAGGCTCTGGGATCTATCTACCTTGACTGACTATTGATTAAATGCGTTGTTTTTAAACTTCTTACTAGTACATTGAAAATTAATTTAAATAATTATAGGGTCCAAGTACAAGTCACGACCCAAAATATCGTCAGCCAGAACATATTATGGCAGAAGTGGTGTACAAAGAAATTCAAAAGAAGGTACTTATTCATCTGTTTCCTCTGAATTTCACGATTTCTTGTTGTAACTAATTTACTGCTCCGTTTAAAATAAAGTATCAAAACCAATTTATAATAACTAGAGGTCGCTGAGGTCGAAATTCGACCATCATTAATGTTTTCATTTTAAAGTTTCAACTTTTTTAGGTTTCTTTTGCCTCTTAGTTAAGCAATAAAAGGATTGTGAAAGAAAGATTGACAGTCGTTGACAATTGTGTCGAACCTATAACTAATATATTATACAAAACTGCTAGTATGCTTGAGGTAGTGTGTGTTGCTGATATTTTCATTAATTTAATGTATTTCTAAGCATTATTTTAAGAAATTTAAGCTCATCGCTCGGCTTCCTTTAATTTTATCAAATTTCACTCTCATCCGTACGTACAACTCTTTTAAAACTGTTCTTGAAATTTTTGCTTCACGTATTAATATAATGATGAATATGCCCGTCTTTGTTTCAGTTTGAAAAGCAGAAACAAATATCAGCTAATCGTCTTAAAAAAACTTAAAACATTGCAACAATAAAAAAGACGATGAAATAAGAAAGGTGTTTTATTAGAAGTTATTGTGACTGAATTAAAATGTAAAAAAAATATAAACACCGAGGAATCGGAAGTATTGTCCTATATAGGAAACGAGATTAAGGATTTTTTAAAAATACTTTTGCAAAAAGATAACTGCCCGAGAGAATATTCAAGTTCTTTAAGAAAATTTGCTCTTATATAATCAGTATAAATGTATTGACTGTGAACCAGGGCTCACACACGAGTCCCTGGAGGGAGGAAAACCCTGGTCAGAAAATCATCCGGTAAGATTGTAGTTGCTCTAAGAATATACGAGATGTCGATTAGGCAACACTTGCAATGGGATGGTAACAAAACCGTTGGTTATGTAAATGTGGGAGATATTTAGACAGTGACAGTTTGCAAATTGCAAAAAAAGCGTTAGTTTTTATGGTTAACGGTTCCTGGAAGTTACCAGTTGGATATTTTCTTACTAATGGAGTAACCGGCGAAAAGAGAAGTTCACTAGTGAAAAGTTGTACACAATTGCTGATTGAATGTGATATCATAGTCGCCTCACTGACATTCGATGGTTGTCCATCAAACTTTGCCATGTCCAAACTATTGGGTGAATCTTTTGATGATCATACTAATATTGATCCAGTATGATCATCGTCAAGAAATCGTCATTTTCCCAGTTCCATGTCATATGGTAAAACTGGTCCAAAATACCCAGGGTGATAAAAAACATATTACCAATTCTGACGGGAAAACTGTTTCCTGGGAACTGGGGCCTTAGATTTTGATTTACGAGTCTGATCCGATGTCGATTTTGATTCAGTTTCGATCCTGATGCGTACTCCCGAACAAAATTGAATCGAAATCTAGATCGCGTTGAGATCGTGTCTTATCAGCGTCATTAGCTGTATCCGGTTGCTGACGTCACGTCCACAGTGTAAACATGTTACAGCTGAGTGCCGTAGTCTATGGCGAAGATTGATAAAAACATGGAAAAATGATATATTTTTCACATTATTTAACATTTTGAGTATGTTTATTCAAATTAAATAGCCTCAATTTCATGCAATGGAAGGTTTTTAAAGGTTATTTTCTAAAAAAACTGGCAGTAATTAATAGTTTCGAAATTCATGTTTTTAATCTTTGACATTCTGTCAAATGTCAAAGTCATATTTTGATATAATTTGCCAGCAAAACTCAAGTGTTGTGCACAAAACACATCATTAACTACAATAACTGGCCATAAATAGGTAATTGGTAGTATTGTAAAAAGGTAGTTAATTGTTAATTTTGTCGAAAATATAAGTGGTATATTTAATGTAAACGATACAAAAACAAACTCGTGTTTAGTGTCTACATTTAGAAAACCCGAGCATAGTAGCAATGTCAACATACGACTTTTTATAACTATTTATTGACTTTGTTGAGACAAACGAAGTCTTCATATAATACGTTAATATAGATCATATTATTATGTAGACTTTATTTGTCTCAGTCCCTATCATAAGTGAAAATAGAATACATGAATTAGCGGCCAAATGTGTAAACAAATGCGTAAAGGTTTTAAATAAATTTACACAGAACGGTGATATAATTTCAGTGAGTCGGTTTCTTCATATGAGTACATATAGTTAAATCTGCGACTCATACGTCAAATAAATCATATTTAAAGCGATAATTGCATCGAAATTGCTCACAATTCATGTCCATTGCTAATGTGTTGAAGTTGGTGAATCTTCGTATATTTTGCATTTCTCGAACGCGTATTCTATTAGCTCCTTCAATAACATTAAATATTATCTTTAAATTAAATCATCAATATCATTAATTAAAATTTTATCGCATAAAATAAAAATAAAAACATAAAAAGGCCTTTACCATAGTTACTGAGCCTCTCATACAATTTGTATGGTTTATGCCTACAAATACCTAGTCGTTTTGTGTAACACAAAACGACTTGTTATTACAACGCGCTAATGTAAACAAAAACATGGATCATTGTCCTTTGAATAAAATTAATTTTGTCAACTGATATCTAATTCTCGTATCACTAGTCGAAATAGTTTTTAAAACATGATGTATACTTACTTCGACATATCTCATACATATAGATTTAATTAATAATGACAAATGATTTTTAAAGGGATTTTGCTCTGCAATGTGGTTTTGAAGAGAGGCAAAAACATTTCGGCCAACAAAATATTCCAAAATCTTCAAAACAATGCGAGGCATATTGTTTTTATTTACAAAATAATGGGACTCTTAACAGTTTATAGTCGTACGCACAACCCTCTCTGAATATAAACAAATATCCACTACATTCTTAGAAGGATAGTTCAGTCCACCAACATCTCGCCGTGCTATAAGTCTTGAAATATTATTTATATTATCTGTTGCTAACAATGCAAAAATACATTCAGCACATTTTAATTGCTTTTTTTATTTTTTTACAACCAATCCACCTATATAAACAGCCACTTCAAGTGAGAATTCCGTCAATTGATTATTTCCTAAATAGTCGTGCGATTCAGGAACATCCACTAGTGAAATTTCACAATCTTCCTCTAAATTTAACTCATTTATTTTGTTTGATGTAGCGTTAATTTTTTTCAGGTAATCACTTTTGTTTACATTTAGTATTAGGTCCTTACATATGAAATTGGCGTTTTGTCGTACTGGCCACTTTGATCTCAAATATGTCTTCTTTGGTTAGGAATTCCAATTTCAAATTTATACCGCTATTTACTCATGCATTTGTGTTTCGAAAACCGCAATTCATTTGTTTTTCCTCTTTTGGTTTTTTCTTTGCGTCACTCTGTTTACAAAATCGAAAACTTGAAATATCGTATTATTTTCGAGTACAAGTTCCACCGTGGCACCAGTGCTGCAGAAACGGTTCGAAGATTAAATGATGTATATGGCGGCGGTATCACAAAAGAAAACACAGTGCGTTTTTGGTTCCAACGTTTTCGTTCTGGAAATTTCGACCTGCAGAACAAGCCCCGTGGACGGCCGAAAACCAAAGTTGAAAATGAAGAATTGAAGGCTATTGTGGAAGCGGATCCATCGCAAACCACGTCCGAGTTAGCTGCAGGCTGAGGTGTTAGTTTAAAACTTTAATCCACTTAAAGGAAATTGGGAGGGAAAAAAAGCTTGAAAGGTGGCTACCTCATGAATTGAGTGCAGCAAACCGACAAACGCGCGTCGACTGTTGCGTTACATGACTCAACCGACACAATAATGAAGGGATTTTAAATCGAATCTGTGATGAAAAGTGGATCCTGTACGATAATCGGTAACGCTCATCGCAGTGGCTGAACGAAAGTTGACTCAAAAAAAGTTACTTGTGAGCGTTTGGTGGATTAGTGCCGGTGTCATTCACTACAGCTTTCTTAAATCTGGCCAGACGATTACGGCAGATGTCTATTGCTACAAACTGCAAATCATGATGGAAAAGCTAGCTGCTAAACAACCGAGGTTGGTCATTCGCTCTAGGCCACTGCTGCTTCAGGACAACGCTAGACCACACACTGCACAACAGACGGCTACCAAATTAGAGAAGCTTCAGTTGGAATGTCTAAGACATCCACCTTACTTCCCCGGAACTTGCTCCAACAGATTACCATTTTTTTTCGAAATTTGGATAACTTCTTGCATGGGAAAAAATTCAACTACGTTGGGGCAGTCCAAAGCGCCTTCAAAGATTTAATTGATTCCTGTCCGAATGGTTCTTTTAGTAAAGAAATCAATGAACTACCTATGAGATGGCATAGATAATCAAATCAAAAATCAAATTATATACCATTGGTATATACTTTGAATAAATAAATATTTTTTTTTAAAAATTCGACTTTATGTTGTTCCTCCTTTACAAAACGCTAATTTCATATTATGTAATGATAATAATATGTTAATGTCATTTAAATATAATCTAAATCAATGCAGTTATCCAGGTTTTTTAATTCTCCATGTATTAACAATATTTTGTACACTGCTTTAAACTGCATTATCGTTGGATTATTATTAAACCCCTCTTTGGATATTATGGCCCCAAATAAAATCTCCAAAATATCTTGTGACATTTTATAAGTGCACAATTATTTGAGAGGGGCATCCTTTTGATTTATTAATTTATCAAAAAGGGTCTTTATGGACTCTGCACAGATTAATAAGCCCAGAAACCCTGTCCTTCTGCCAGATTTTAATATGGATACCCCAACAATTTTTAATCCGTGTACATAAACCACAAATTCTTATATTTTTTCCAGAACTTGATGTCAAGAGCCCCATTATTTTGTAAATAAAAACAATATGCCTCGCATTGTTTTGAAGGTTTTGGATTATTTTGCTGGCCGAAATGTTTTTGCCTCGCTTCAAAACCACATTGCAGAGCAAAATCCCTTTGACAATCATTTGTCATTATTAATTAAATCTATATGTATGAGATATGTCGAAGTAAGAATACATCAGGTTTTAAAATCGATTTCGACTAGTGATACGAGAATTAGAAATCAGTTGACAAAATTAATTTTATTCAAAGGACAATGATCCATGTTTTGTTTACATTAGCGCGTTGTTGTTTTTTTTAATGTGTTGAAGTGAACGAAGAATTTTTGAAGCATCTACTTAAATAAAAAACATAATATTGACTTTTTTGACATTGTTTAATTTTTTATATTATTTAATTATAATGTTTAATTTTTATATTAACAGAAGTACCTACCTATTAGTATTAATAGTAAGACTATAAAATAAATACCTAGTCGTTTTGTGTCACACAAAACGACTAGGTATTTGTAGGCATAAAGTATAAACCATACAAATTGTATGAGAGGCTCAGTAACTATGGTAAAGGCCTTTTTATGTTATTCTTTTTATTTTATGCGATAATTTTTTTTACCACTTTCATAATCTTTTTTTAATATATCTATTACTCTCGGTCTTGGCCTAGAGATTACTTATTTATAGGTATCGATCGAGACTGAAAATCCAGGTACGATCGTACTTTGTGCTCGCATGTTTTCTTAAATAACCTCTGACTCATAAAAAATAACTAGAACAATTTAATCGCCGGTATTAAAATATTGAACTTTATTTACTTAAAAATGAGTGGTGTAAGGGAAAACTCGTGCTACAATTCATGTTTTATTATTACCGACTACGACGAGAAAACTTACGTGTACATCCTAATATCAAGACAAAAATCCTACAATTGAAGGCTATGTTTGTACATGGCAACACAGTGGGTGAGCGAGATGCACTCTAGTGGCTACACGAGTTGCGAATCTAGAGATACTTGATCTTAGCCGTCAGTAAACGTCATTTAAAAAAAATATATGTCACTTGTCAGTTGTCAATCGAACTTTAGTGCAAGTTTTGTGCGGGATATCAGCGTTTCTCTTCGATAATAATAGTTTAACACCATATAAAAACACCATATATTTATAAAAGGCATTTTAATATAGTAAAATTACCAAAGTTAGCACCAAGTATACTATGATTCGATAGTTGACAAGTAGATACAAGAATGAAGAAGGTGACCTTGTGCGTTTTGGCGGCTTTATTGATTATTTAAACTTTTATGCTGATTTGAAAGAAAAGGAAAGAAATTCACAAGGAATGGTCCAGATCGCAAATGTATTATGTTATTATAAACAATTTGACATATTTTGCAAAAACTTGGAAAATACCCTATTATTGTAACGTGTGCGCAATACTAACCAGGCATCAAACACATGAGCTGCGGCGGGGACACCGTGCGCGTGCCGTCCATGTTCTCTCGCTCGTCTTCCAGGTACTGTAATATTTAAATATTCAGTTTATTATCTAACCAAACCAAAATATTTGAAGTTTATAAACCATAAAGAAATGTTTCTTCATAATCACATCACAACAGAGACTTAAGACAAAGTACAATATCGAAACTATAACGAAGGTAAAAACTAATGAAATGTATGGGACTAGCCACGTGATTTAGCGACGAAATGAGTCAATCCATACATTTCACTGTTGTCCAACTTCGTTAACGTTTGTGTGTAGTTGCTTTGTCCAAGCCCCTACATACTTCCTGTCCAAAGACCTATTTTTTTTTCGAATATTCATTTAACCCACAAGGTTTGTATAAACACTTCCTTTTCCTATATACCCTACCTCCATAGAGCGCCAGGCGATGGCGAACAGCAGCAGCTCGTTCCAAGAGGCCTTAAGTAGGCAGACCTGGTCCTCCAGGTCCAGTTGGCCGAAGTGCGGGATATCGCGCGCCCACACCACCAGCGCCGCGATCTGCTTGTTGCCTGCAAATGACAGTCGAACGTTATTACACTACAGAGTCTAGAAGTAACTGACAGTATAGGTCTAGAAAAACTTTTCTTGACTAAAATATCAAGATTTTCGCGAGGGAAAACAATTGTGCATATTTCTTTAAGTATCTTGGCGGGATTCAAAATAAGTCGCGCCAATATACGCCGCAAATACGCAAACAAATCTCTGGCCGGCCAATCAGCGCGCGGGCGGAACAATCAGCGCGCCGAGCCCGAATCGCCTATTGGCCAGAGCTATAAATTTTATTTATTTATTATTCAACTAAATTAACACAAAATACAATTTAGCAAATTACAAAGACATTTCCACAAAGTAGACAATAAGGGTAACATCGGCAGCTGTACTAGTATTAACTGTGTCACAGCTGTGCAACAGAGCTATGTCGACTTTGTCTACGTATAGCATATAAGCTAGCACTATGTACAACTGACTTACAGTTTCTGATTTTATTTATTTAAGTACAACTGCGTGTTTTTAAAACCACGTACCTATGTGCACGCAGCTGTCGGGGCCCACGCGCAGGAACTGGAATTCCTCGCTGGGGTCCGCCACCAGCGACTATCTCCAGCGGCCGCTCTGTCTACAGTACGCACCGATCTGGCACAGGGAGGAGACCGGCGCGCGGTAGCGAGGCGGCACGCCGCTGTCGGGGCCCACACGCAGGAACTGGAAGTCCTCGCCGGGGTCCGCTACCAGCGACTCCATCTCCAGCGGCCGCTCTATCTACAGCACTCACCGATCTGGCACAGGGAGGAGACCGGCGCGCGGTAGCGAGGCGGCACGCCGCTGTCGAGGCCCACACGCAGGAACTGGAAGTCCTCGCTGGGGTCCGCTACCAGCGACTCCATCTCCAGCGGCCGCTCTATCTACAGCACTCACCTATCTGGCACAGGGAGGAGACGGGCGCGCGGTAGCGAGGCGGCACGCCGCTGTCGGGGCCCACACGCAGGAACTGGAAGTCCTCGCTGGGGTCCGCTACCAGCGACTCCATCTCCAGCGGCCGCTCTATCTACAGCACTCACCGATCTGGCACAGGGAGGAGACCGGCGCGCGGTAGCGAGGCGGCACGCCGCTGTCGGGGCCCACACGCAGGAACTGGAAGTCCTCGCCGGGGTCCGCTACCAGCGACTCCATCTCCAGCGGCCGCTCTATCTACAGCACTCACCGATCTGGCACAGGGAGGAGACCGGCGCGCGGTAGCGAGGCGGCACGCCGCTGTCGAGGCCCACACGCAGGAACTGGAAGTCCTCGCTGGGGTCCGCTACCAGCGACTCCATCTCCAGCGGCCGCTCTATCTACAGCACTCACCTATCTGGCACAGGGAGGAGACGGGCGCGCGGTAGCGAGGCGGCACGCCGCTGTCGGGGCCCACACGCAGGAACTGGAAGTCCTCGCTGGGGTCCGCTACCAGCGACTCCATCTCCAGCGGCCGCTCTATCTACAGCACTCACCTATCTGGCACAGGGAGGAGACGGGCGCGCGGTAGCGAGGCGGCACGCCGCTGTCGGGGCCCACACGCAGGAATTGAAACTCTTCGCTGGGGTCCGCCACCAGCGACTCCATCTCCAGCAGCCGCTCTATCGACAGCTCCTGGAACGTAACACGTCACAGCCAGCTCATATATTATTATCAAAGGAACATAAATCCTGTCTCGATCTAAAGTCAGCCTTAGCCCGAAATATTTCAAGTACCTAAATATTATAAGACTAGGTTCAATAGATTTGTGATAGTTTTAGCTATGTTACAAAATATTACAAAACTAATAATAATAAAATTACCGTGAAAACCTGTTTTTTTTAACAATTTTCAAAGCCTAGAGCAGTTTAAACTTTAGTATCTTAGACAATGTTTGTCTTATTTTTACTTTAAACGTACCGAGCCATCTATATCATGACAAATATATAATATTATTCCTGCAATCGGCCGAACGGATCAACTTATAAGATTAAATATTTGATTGCCATCCGGGCACTCCATATGCGAGTGGACCCGTGTGCCTCACTAAACAGTTTTCCTCGTCCTAACTAAATAAAATTTACAACTTTTAAATTCAATAAAAATCTTTTTCATCTCCGGCTTCGTAATCATATGGTGGAGTTAGAACAGTTAAAAATTGCTGTAATTAAAGTTGATCAAAACATTACCCGTCCTAAATTTGGTTCCATCGTCCATTAAAAATCTATTATGACAGCAGATTCATAGTTGTCTGCTTGCTTTATGATCTTTTTCGGTAACTCATTTCATTCTTGACTAGAAAAGTGAAGCTTTTGACGTCATATATGCTCACATGAGGACGAGGAAAAAGATTTTTCTCATAATTTGGCTCGTTCCCAAATCATAATTGCAGGTGTTATAGCTGCAATGTGTCATATTATTACGTTAAAAAAACCGACATACATCTACACTAATATAATAAAGAGGAAAGATTTGCTTGTTTGTTTATTTGCATTACATTAATTTCCAAACCGTTTTGATGAAATTTGGCACAGACAGAGTAGACCACGGGGAAGGACTTAGGCAAAAGTAGCCTATCGCGTAAAAAAGTACGGTTCCCCGGGATTTCTTTTTGAGCGCACGAAGTCGCAGGCAACATCTGGTTATATAGAAAGTTTTTTGTGTCACATGTTAAGTTTAAACTCAGAATGTACACAATATGATCTAAGAATAGGAACATTTCCATGACCTTTAAGGCGCGCCGTAATAAACGTTTCGTGTCTAGAAAATATTATATTAACAGCAGAAAGTGTATCTTCCATTAATCAATATGTTATTGATACAATAAAATGCAAACTATACCTAAAGTAATCAAACTTAAATGTATCCATAGAGTATATGGCATACCTAGACCTTAATATGAGACTTCTTAATAGGCTGTTCGACTGTTTTTTTTTTTGCATAAATTAATAGTACTCTTAAATATGAGCAACTTCTCTGAAGAAGCATTATATTATAAATCATTATTTTCAAAGGTACGCGATCTGTACAGAATTTCGCAAGTCTCATGAAAACGCTCCATACAACATTCTGATGTCACGCGTTCCTGCAGTTGTATGAAATATAAGGTCTAGAAAAATCAATTACGGATATATATTCCACATAATTTACTGCTTATGTAAGACGTTTAGGCAGAAAAATAATTGTCCTACTCGAAAAAAAAAAAATTTCTTTAAATGGGCGAGATTGCGTTAGCGGAGAGTCACCCATACATGACATGATTTTTTTAGTTCGAGACTTCGAGTAGGTATGACAAATATTTTTTGCCTAAACATCTTTACACGAGCAGTGAATCATGTGCCCGAAGTATCCGTAATTGATTTTGGGAGACGTTATAATATAATATTATAGGTCGCAAGAACACACTTTCTAATATCTCCAAAATTGTTGCGTTTAACTTTATAATTACTGTAATTAATGTTTTTTTTTTTAATTTTTTTCTTTAATGTAAGTAAACTAATTATGTATGTTCTTTACACTAATTATATGAAAATTGTATTATAATAATACCTACCTCAATAATTCAGAATAACATATAAATTAAATTAAATATTTTACTTGTTGCGTTTAACTTTGTAATTACTGTAATTAATGTTTTTATTTTTATTTTTAATGTAAGTAAACTAATTATGTATGTTCTTTACACTAATTATATGAAAATTGTATTATAATAATACCTACCTCAATAATTCAGAATAACATATAAATTAAATGAAATATTTTACATATAGTCAACTACCCTATTAATTACGATTCAAAAATATTGTCTGAATTAAAGCTCACCTCGCCGTCCATATCATTAACCAAAAATCTCTCAGTGTACATAGTTACATACCTTTTTGCTTAGTTGTAGCTTTAGTCAATCATACCACTGTTTTCTGGTGTCAGATTTAAACCTTGATGACTGTACTTATAATTCACAATAGCTAACATATAACTTGTAATATGACAGTGTAATACAGCCTACAGGTGATACAGGTAAGACATCTCATTACGCGGAACCGTCTGGCAAACTTGACCGACTCCTACACGAGCATTCGCATTTTTGTGCCAGTGACGCATGTGGCCTCAATCAAATTATGACACTCTTGCACCATCTAAGATGCCTTTTTGTTGAGCAAAAATGTTGCGTCAAAGCGAAATAATGCAAAAAGAATGTTATCGGTTCTGTAGCCAAATCAGATAAATTCTGCGAACGAAAATTACGGATGAACAAATCTAGTCATACCAGTTTTTTATATAAAATAAGTAAAAATAATTAAATTCTTTGCAACTATTTTGGATTTCGTAAAAAAATACTTCTATAGCCCCTTTACTAATAAAAATATTTAAACAACGGATAAGTAACTTAATGTTGCTGTCTTTGTCTGATACGTTGGAAAATGCACTTGACAGACAAAGACATTGAATCGCATAACCATGCTGCATATCAGTATTTTTATTAGTCAGGCGGTAAATGCATAAAAGGAAAACTCGACTTGTAATTTCTCAAGTAAATAGTCTATCTACTATCTAGTATCTATATACCTAGATAGTCTCATAGCTCTGCCAAACAGGATGATAATATACCTAAACAAACGCTACAATCTGGCGAAAAAACTACATTAGGATAATTACATTATTTATGGAACCACATCTCGGAGCATGTATTCAAATGAACATGGACCAAGTTATTTTTGGCCTCTGAATCATATCTTATATGTTTATGATGTCACTGTGTTTAATTGCACGATATTGATATTGTTATCCGATATAATCGATAATGCGGTTAACAAATAACCTACGGTTGTTTATAGTGAGTGAGTTTGTGAAAACATCGATATTTGTATCAAAATTAACGTGTTGATTATAACACAACCATATTCGCAAAGATTGTTCTAAAAGGATTAGTAGATAGATCCATTGATAACATACATCTAAAATTTCTAAACTTATTTCATATTTTCCTCTTCTCTCTCAGGTCTAACAATTACAGTTCCGTTATTTTTGAAGTGAAAACTTCTTTAGCGGCGCTGTGTACTTTTTTTGGAATGGGTAAAAATTTCTAAACTCGCGTCAGGACACGTGACCTGATAGAAAATTCGTAAGACGGATGGAGAGAGGACAGGCGGCGCAGGGCGCTTGCGCGAATGTTCGTGTGTGTTAATGTTACAGCGTGCCACGCGCATCCATGGATGGTGACAGCTGATGACTCGACCGTCAGCGTAGTGGCCACACTGCTGTGTATTCGTGACATTCGTGTATATAAAGTGTTTAAAATATGGAAATTGAACAAAGTGCATCTATTAATGAAAAAAGTGACGAAGAAATAGCGAAAGAAAATGAGACAATAATATTCAAGTTTTCACTGCTGCCGGCACTCCCGGAGTGCAACCCGTCGATTTTTTTTTAATTGATATTCGAATGTGTATCGTATGTGAGCATCTTATCGAAACATATTTTACACCCGTATGTCACATAAGGGTCAGCTGACACCATGTCGTTACGCGCGTCCAGTTTTTAAGAAAGCGATCTCTTGCTTTGAAACGTGTATTTTTTTTGTGTAGTAAATAAAGTTCAATTTCGAATCCCTGTCTTAAAAAGCGGCGCCGCGTCGCGCCCCGGTGTGAACTGACGCTAAGGTGAGGGAGGATGGACAGGGGCTAGTTATTATTAGGCTTGACAGGGGAAAGACTACATAATTGTAACTTTATACGTACCTTCAGTCTTCACAACATCGACTACATAATGTACAGCAACAAAGCCTTTCATACTTTACCTAAATATCTAATAGTACAGGATCCCTCCGCTCGATTCTGCAGGTATCTGTTTTTTTGATAAAACAACTTTTAAATTAATGTTAAGAAAGTATGCAACGGATTAGGGATAGATTGCCTATAAAAAATTAGCCGAAATTACCTGTAATTAGTTTTAGTATAATTAATTTGCTAATATAAATGGCAACTATATGATTTTTAATGAATTTTACGACATTTGAAAGAAAATGATGTCACGAATTGAAAAAAAAAATGTTGCCAGCTCTGAGTCAGCCGCAGCGTTAGGGTTACCAGGTGTAAACAGGTATATTATTGTTAATTATTTACACTCGCCTGTTTTTTTTAAATTTTATACAAAATTAGTGTATAAAACTTTATTTACTTTAATATACTAATTACGAAATTCCATAATTGCCAGTTGGTAAATGGCCGCAAACAGAGGTTGCGATGATTTCAATGCACGATTCTCGCTTATAAGTGGAAGCGCAAGAGAGAATATGCACGCATTGTTACGTGCGATAAATAAGGACAAAACATGGCAGCTGTGACATTTATAATGAACACGGCCTAGAGGTGGGTTCTAAGAGGTTAATGGCGATACCTGTTATCCCTGTTACTGTTATACATAACTACCTGTTTCGGAAACCTAGCCTATTACCTATTACCTAAAAATAACAGTCAAATGTTAGTATTTAGTTTGGTTACTATGGTTGTAGAAGGCCGTTCAAGTAGGTATACTTGAACGGCCTTTCACAACCATTACATAAATTCCTGATTTTGTAAATGTATTTATTCTTATTATTTAGCGTGATGTTAGAATTTAGAACACTGCAGTCTGTACATTAAGGCTATATGCTCCGGAATCCGGAACGCCAGTGAAAATTCAAAGCTCTGAAAACAGAACTCTGCGCTAATACAATAGAGTTGAAAATGGAAGTTTCAAGTGTCAAGCTGTTTTAATGACATTGACATTTGATTCGACACATCATCATCATGTGTTCGATTTTCAACTCTATTGTATTAGCGCAGAGTTCTATTTTCTATGCTCAGTTTTGTTTACGTCTTTCCGGATTCCGGAGCATATAGTCCCAGCCTTAACTGTAATTTAAAAAATAATGCCTAATTCATATTAAACAATAAAAAGGTCAATAGTCGTTCTCATCCTCTGGGACATAAACTATATCAAGTAGAAAAGATAAACAAATCCAATCCAAAGTAGAAATGATGAACAATACAGTCATAATAATATATTCATGTCAACAGCTAACCTGTGTACCATGGTACATAAACTCTTTGAACAAATTAATTTAAAAACTCTTATATAAAAAGATACTTCTACACTTAAAAAATATTACTTTTTTGTATTATTTCACTACTATTTACGCCGGAATCCTCAAACATGTATCTAAAAGGACTCGGGAGTTCTGTTCAGTACTTTTGGATACAGGGGTATACCTTGGTAGAAAAGCTTACTTTTTGGTAGCATCTGCTTGGAATACTTCAGAAAAAGTCGAAATCACAAATATGTGAGTCAATATAAATTTCGAAGAGCTCTCTAGATTTATCATGCTCCTCATCAGGTCTTCACTTTGGTGAAAACGGGACAAATTGGGGATTATACCCTTGACATCAAAAAAAGAATTTTGAAAATCGGTCAACAGACGACGTTTTGTATGTTCAACGAATTATCGTTGAACATACAAAAAAATAATATATATATCCGAATGTTTAACCGTATAATTTTTGGAAGTCTGTTAAAAATACACTATCCGTCATTAATGCCGTGTGTAATTTTGCCAACTGACACTGTATATTTTCCTTAATAAATTACACAGCATTAATGAGGGATAGTGTTGGTATTATCTCACGTGAAAAAAAATGTCATTATGTTCTAAAATTTATGTTTCATAAACAATAAGTAAAAAAAATACTAGAACTACATCTACACTACGTAATACTCTTGTTTACAGCACATAACAATGCGTGCATCTTCTCTCTTGCGCTTCCACTTTCCTGGAGCGAGAATCGTTTATTGAAATCATCGCAACCTCAGTTTGCGTCTATTTTCCAACTTTTTTTTTTTTATTAAATAAGGGGGCAAACGAGCAAACGGGTCACCTGATGGTAAGCAACTACCGTCGCCCATGGACACTCGCAACATCAGAAGAGCTGCAGGTGCATTGCCGGCCTTTTAAGAGGGAATACGCTCTCTTCTTGAAGGTTTGCAGGTCGTATAGGTCCGAAAATACTGCTGGTGACAGTTCGTTCCAGAGTTTTACAGTGCGCGGCAGAAAGTTACGCGAAAAGCGCACGGTGGAAGACTGCCACTCATCAAGGTGATGAGGATGGTATGTTTTTCGCGTGGGACGATGGCGAAAAGTTGCAGGTGGTATGATTCCGAACAATTCCTCAGAGCACTCCCCGTGATACAACCGATAGAGGATGCAGAGTTAAGCTACATCTCGGCGTAATTCCAAGGAGTCCAGGCTGTTTGAAACACTATGGCAGTCAACAATTCGAGCGGCCCTTCGTTGGATACGATCCAGAGGGAGCAGTTGGTATTTTGGCGCCCCTGCCCAGAGATGAGAACAATATTCCATATGAGGCCGAACCTGCGCCTTGTAGAGTTGTAGGCGTTGGTCCGGACTGAAGTACTGTCTCTGTACTGTATTGGAGACTTTTTAGTGGTGAACGCGCAGACTTGTGTCTTGGCGGGGTTGAATTTGACTAAGTTACGTCTACCCCATTCAGAGACTTTCTCCAATAAATTCTCTATGTTAGACACAAGTTCGTTTCGACTCTCAATAACATTTAGCCGAGAAATATTGGGGGAGCCGGTATATACAGCATCACCTGTACTATCATCCGCATAGCAATGAATGCCGTTGGTCCGCAACATGTCATTGATATGCAGTATGAATAGGGTAGGCGATAGCACACAGCCCTGAGGGACACCAACATCAACAGACTGAGTTTCCGAGCATTCGCCGTCAACTACGACCTTTATGCTTCTATCTGCTAAGAAACTGGCAACCGCGAATTTTCGTAATTAGTATATATAAAACTTTAATTTAGTATTAAATTAAAAAAAAAACAGGTGAGTGTAAATAATTAACAATAATATACCTGTTTACACCTGGTAAACCTAACGCTGCGGCTGACTGAGAGCTGGCAACAATTTTTTTTTCAATTCGTGACATCATTTTCTTTCAAATGTCGTAAAATTCACTAAAAAAACATATAGTTGCAATTTATATTATAGAATTCATTTTATTATACTAAAATTAATTACACGTAATTTCGGCGAATTTTTTATAGGCAACCTATCCCTAATCCATTACATACTTTCTTAACATTCATTTAAAATTAGTTTTTATCAAAAAAAACAGATACCTGCGGAATCGAGCAGTGGCGTCTTAGACTATAATATGTTTTGTGGATGGCAGGCTTGACTGACTTGGGCAAAATATTGAGTTTCAAATTTTCGTTCTGCTCTGGCAATTTTTTTTTTACTTTCCCCCTATCATTGACATTTGACAGGACTCGTTGTTTGCTCTTTTAATCATTTATAAGTTTTTTTTTTCTTTCTCTTTTATAAAATTTGTTATAATACACTTTTCATGTATTTTCCATTTCTAACATCCATTTAGATAATACAGTTCACAATTTCAATCATTTGTAGTTTTAACAAAATTAGAATTTTTCTATTTATATATTTTAAAAGGAGTAAGTATTATCTCTAATTCGGGCGATAGGCATCTTTGTATACGTGTAGAAATAGCACCTTAATGCCAATGAAGATATGTACACGCTTTTAGCCGTAAATCACGTTAGCCAACGCCTCGTTACGCATGTAGGCATTTAACCTAACCCATTGATATATTCACTTACATTTATTACAACACCAGAAGTCGCCAGATCTCCTGCTGAGTATTGTGCCCGTGCCATTTGCGACTCTATGCGAGACCTTTAAACTTATAAATATAAATAATAATCAAAAATGTGTACGTATATTATATTATGTGTGTAGTCTTTCAACCCATCCCTAGCCTACATAGTTATATGATAGTAGTAAAACTTATTTCAGTATTTGAAAAATAAGTTCCTATAGATAAAAATTTCAGCTGCTGTCTATCATGTTAAAAATATAACATGTCGTTTCGAATTTTACATACTTACGTAACATTATGTAATAAGGGACATGTGGAAGCGTTAACACAAGCAACCTTCAGTGTAAATTATTATCGAGACCTTGGCCACACATGTCCAAGTCCCAGGAAACCGATAGACTCCACAAAAGGTGCTTTTTGCCAAATTTTAGGTTACAAGGACATTAATTTCATGTTAATTTTTGTATGATCAGATACGCTTAATGTTCTAACCTTTTATGAACAAGGCGGCCTTGATACTTTTGTTAATTAAGCACCGGGCACAAAAAATTAAGTATGTATCAACTATCAAAATTAAAAAATCGCACATAGTAAGAACTAAATGATATAATATTTAATTACAGTTTTATAATCATCAGAAATTTAACGAAATACAGTGAAAACCTGTTATTGCGACATTGAAGGGACAGATAAATTATAGCCGTAATAGCCGATAGTCGTTTAAACCGATATTAAAATGCTCATGTTGCACCATTACTGACCTCAAAAATAATACCCGGTTGTCAATATGAACAATCTATTGGAATTTTTGTCATATTTAAGATTGGACTCGGCTTAAATTACTCTTCATCCGCTTTGCATTCGAGTTATTTGCTCTTTTCATAAAAATATTGTTGACGTTATTAAAATTGATTAGCCCATATAATCTTGCCAATTAATGCCGCAGTTAGCATAGCATATGTGCACGTCACGAGTCACGACGTCGTCGCAAACGTGAATCGGCGACGTGACCCGGCGCGGCGTCGTGACACGTCGTGATTTTTAAGTCACGGCAACGTTGCCGCAGAACGGCGCAAAATGAACCGGAATTTTACATGGCACGGCGATTCGGCGCGGGCGTCTTGACGTACATTTTTACGGCGACGTGAATTTGCACGTTACGATACGATGAACCTTGTCGCGACACCGCAGTTCGCACCGTTTAACGTTGACGACATCGTGCCGTGGGCATGTGGACAGGCCGTAAGATGTGCTCTACAAAGGACAGAAAAAGCCCCAAAAGATACAAAGCCCCATTCGTACCCTATCTTCTTTTTCAGTTCTCACCTGCACTGAGCTGCTGGGGTGCGCGTCCTCGGCCCCCCGCGCCGCGCGCTGGCGCTCCTCCTGCACCGCCTCGCGCTTCATGCCGCACGCCAGGCACTTCTGGTAGCGGCAGTACTGGCACCTATTCCGCTGCCGCTTGTCGATTATACAGTTGCGCTCCTCGCGGCACGCGTATGTGAGGTCTTTCCGCACCGTCCTCTTGAAGAAACCCTTGCATCCTTCGCAGCTGAAAAGATGAAACAGACACTTTTATAATGACAATCATAAATAGACTAGAAAATAGGTACTTAGACACTTCTTTTTCAAATCACAACTCTCTTTTCTGCATGAAGGCACAGTTCAGTCCAGAATCCAGATAAATAAGTCAATTTGAGACGCCTCTGCAAAGTAAAAGTCAGCAATGTAAAATAAACTTGATGAAAATATCAAGAGAATTATTTTTAAACAAAAAATGACAACCTACTTTTTAAGTAGAAAATGCACATTTTTATTTTCTAAATATTTCCCCCTTTTAAATTCGTCTAAAATTTTAACTGTGTCGCTACTCAATCTTCATAATTTTGAAGTCGGTACTCACTGTACCTATGTCATCATAATATGTTGGTGTTTCTTGTGAAGATGGTGGTGATGATGATTATTATTGTAAGTGGTATGATGGCTTGCAGTTCTTTAAACAACGCCGTAATCCCCAAACATGTATCTATAAGGAGTCAGGTGTTCTGTTCAGTACTTTTGGGTTCAGGGTATAGCTTGGTATAAAAGCTTACTTTTGATAGCATATGCTTGGAATATCTCGGAAAAAGTAGAAATCACTATGTGTGTTAATATAAATTTCGAGGAGTTCCCTCGATTCCTCATGGATCCCATCATCAGGTCACCACTTTGGTGAAAACGGGACCAGCTTGGGATTATACCCTTTACATCAAAAAAAGTTTTTTGAAAATCGGTCCATAGACGGCGGAATTATCTTTGAACATACAATATATATATATATATATACAGCCGAATGCATAACCGCCTCCTTTTTTTGGAAGTCGGTTAAAAACAAAAGATAACCACGACCTATACTTGCAGTGCACAAAGTTAACGCGTAATAATTAAGTTATCACGATGCCTCGTCGTTCAGTGGTGAGAGATGACTTAGGGGCCCCATATACAGTCCGGTTTTCCTTCAGATCGGTCTGAACGAATGCAAAATCGTATCGTCTGTGTACAATTTCGAGATCGCATCAGTCGGCCGGATGGACTGAAGCGATTCGTTCCAGTGTTGCCAGCTCTGTTCTTGCGTAACTACTAAACTCGCGTAGATTCTACTAAAATCTACTAAAAGAATACTGAAAACTATTAAAAAAGCTACTCAACTTACAAATCCCTGAAGCCATTAAAATTTTATTATTTATTGAATTATATTATAAATTTTATCCTTAAATTAAATTATACTAGGAAATATTACGTATATAGTAATTAAACGGGTAGTTTTAAGCAAATTACGGACAAATACTACGATGTATTATTATGATAAGGTGTAAAAAAAAATAGTATTTTTTTTCGCCTAACCTAGGCCATTTTACATATGCTTACTATCTGGCTCTTTCCTACTAAAACACTACTTACAAATAAATTCCTACTAAGGAGAGAATACGATACTTAATTTAGTAGTAAAACTTTGTAAAATAACTAAGTTAGCAACATTAATTCTGGACTGTACGGACCATGTATCAAATCATGTGACAAATAGCTTCAGTTCTCTCTCCAGAGCCGCGGCCGTGCGGGCGTGTATCGTGTACAAGCGTAATGAGTTTACAATTAATAAACACAACCGTTGCTCGCGGCAAACCATAACTGTGTGGTGGAATCCATTCAGGCCGAAATGACGTCAGTTGGGTCGGATGCGATTTTTTTCCGTGTATGTGCTCGAATCCGTTCAGGCCGAACTGACGTCAGCTCTAACTGAAACGATCGGCCTCTCGTCTGTGGTGGCCTTTAGGCTGGGACTATATGATCCGGAATCCGGCGGGCCCGGGAAAATTCACAGCACTGAAAATAGCGCTAATAAACTGCGCTAATAAAATATAGTTGCAAATCGAAGTATCGAGTGTCAGACTGTCATATATGTTAGTGTTGCTAAGCATGTTTACTATAATTATTGTTTAATTAAAAAGTTTAAAAAAATGTTATTTAAACGAGCGAAATACCTGCCGACAAAGTGTGACGCAGTTTGGCGGGTTTAATACTGTATTAAGATGTTCATTTGCCAATAAAGATATTTTTATTATTATTATTATATGACATTTGAGTGTAACGCAGAGTTCTATTTTCAATGCTCTGAATTTTCCCCGGCCTACCGGATTCCGAACTATATAGCCTCATTTGACTCGAAAAATTCCAAAGAGCAGAATATTTCATTGATTAAATTAAAGTAGGTACCTACCCAACAAGTTCTTCATTATAGATTTCTGAACATGTAGAAATTGTTTTGCCAGTAGCAGATTTTGAATTTAATTTAGCATTATAACATCTTCAAATATAATTATAATAATAACTTCTGAAAGCTAAAATATACGGAGATTGCATTGTAAATACATAATTTAAAATGATAAGGATAAACACGTATTACAAATATTATGATGATAATTTAGAGGTGACTTTTCAATGCATAAAACATAACTCAAGTGCACTCACTGTATGTTCACGTAATGCATTTTTAACCGACTTCCAAAAAAGGAGGCGGTTATACGTACGACGGCGGATATATATTTTTTCGGGTTTATTAGGGTTCCGTAATACATAAGGAAAACTTATAGTTTCGTTCTGTCTGTCCGTCCGTCTGTCTGTCTGTCTGTCCGGACTTCTAGCTTCTCTAATTATGAATATTAAAATGGATGAAATTTGGTATAGTTATAGATTGTGTATAGATCTCGGTTTTGGCATCATATAAAATAATAATGATTTTATATTTTAGGGGTGGCTCACCATACATGTGAAGTGGGGATGAAAATTATTTTTTCATTCTACACCCTATCGTGTGGGATATCGTTAAATAGGTATTTTAAAATAAAAGCAAGGTTTCAAACATTACTTTTTTACAAAGTCGACAATTTTCGAGTACTCCTATTATCTATTTTCACCTTCGATTTTCATCCACGGACGCCATTTATATCCTACTACTATTAAATAAATAATAATCATAAAACTTTACCTACAAATCATAACTCTTATCCTATTACAACTAACAATACAGTAACCTGGGAGACCCGAGCTTTGCTCGGTTGTTACTATTTATTGTAATATTATGGTGAAACTCGAGAGCATAAATCTTATTCACGTAATCAGTATAGGTAAATGTTAGACATATTTATGAGAAATATATATTTTTATCTCAAACATTAACTACTTACATTTTTTAAACTTGTCTCTAAACAATAAAAATTAAAAAATTACATATAAACTTGAACATATTAAAAAAAAAACAGTAAGTCACCGAGCGGGATTCGAACCCGTAATACTCACTTCTTGCCGTCCGCGTCTTAACCCGCTGGACAAGACGGACAATGACCGGCACGACGAAATTAGCGACCATATTCTGCGTGGACAGAAAAACGCATGAAAACTCGAAAACACGCGTTTTCCCAAACATAAGACTAATCTAGATCGATTGTTTACCCCCGAAAACCACCATATACCAAATTTCATCGAATCGTTAGAGCCGTTTCCGAAATCACAGAAACATATAAATAAATAAATATACAAGAATTGCTCGTTTAAAGGTATAAGATAATAGTATTCAAAGTATACACACATGGACTACAAATATTTACTACTACTGTCTATAAATAGGACACGACATATTATACATAAATCACTTTAGCACACGTGTCATAATAGCCGTCTTCCAGTGGTACCCTAGGTTGGGTGACGTCACAGGACATATGAATGTGACGGACTCCAGAGTCCAGAGAACAGCATCAGTGTCCAATTGTCCATACCATTGTGCCGACGTGTGCATATAACACGATTCACACCGGCTTTACATTTAATTAAGATACTAGTTTGTAGGTTGAATGATTGATGACAATGACAATGACAATGACAATGACAATGACAATGACAATGTCATTATTGATCATGAAAACCTACTTGTTTACGAACACGTTTTTTTTGTCCGAGGTACCTACTAACTTTTATTTAAAAAATATGTTCTGCAACTGATCTTACAGGCTGGGGCTTCCCTTTGATGGAGGACCAGCCTTCGCTACTGGTCTATACAATTCCACTTCCAACTCAACCTACTCTTACCTTACTACTATTATAAATGTGAAATTTTGTTAGGATGTATGGATGGATGTTTATAACTCTTTCACGCAAAAAGTACTGAACGGTTTTTTGATGAAATTTGGTATGGTAGTAGTTTGAGCTCAGGATTAATACATTGGCTACTTTTTATCCCGAATAAGTACAGTGTGTCACACGGGCTTCTGCCTGCGGCTTTTTTTCGGAAAATATTTGCGGATAAAAAGTAGCCTATGTTAATCCACAGCTTAAACTACTACCCTACCAAATGTCATCAAAATCCGTTCAGTAGTTTTAGCGTGAAAGAATAACAAACATCTATCCATCCATCTATCCATCCATCCTCACAAACTTTTACATTTATAATTTCAAATATTCATATTTATTAAGTGAAATGTTTTCTTCCTACTATTTATTTATTTTAAATACAAATACAACAAAATCGCAAATTACAAACGACGAAGGTCGTCCAAAAAGTAATTAATTAACTTCAGACAAACAAAGTACGAAACAATCATGACAAAGCAAATACAAAGCGTGAATAGGGATGTTGCCTAGTGTGGAATATCACATTTTTATAAATTAAATTTTACAATTGTTGATTCAAAATACATAAATCTAAAAGAAATAGGTATTTAGACTGACGCAAATAAAACATATTGCCCATCTCTTTCTCGCAAAACGATTTGTTACGTCACAAGTTACAAACGCCATATATTTTGTAATGGCAAATGTATGGCGGGTGCAACTCGTGGCGTCACAGGCCTATATATCGCTCTCTTTCATATTTTAAATTTAAATTGTTTGTATCTTCGTCATTATTTTTTAGATATACGAAAATGGGTTATAGATTGTTTATTAACATGTTGTCTAACATCGAATAGACGAAAAAAAAATTTTAGGCAACATGCCTATTGTCACTGACGATGTTGCCAATCTGCTATCTCATAGCCAATAGTTACTAACTAGAGGACCTAGTGACTAGTGAGTACTTACTAAGTACTTAGTCACTTCAAATTTTGTTAAACTTAGAAAAAAAAAAACTCCCCCACACCGACTTCGATGACGGTGGCCGGTTTTATTCAAACCAGGCCAGTTACGCAGGAGTAATTATATAGTTCCCACGTGTGTGCGCACTACACAAGAGCACTCATTCCTCCTTTACTCTCGCAACCCAGTGGGGCGGATAACCGACACGACTGGCGAGAGATCAGGCGCAGGTCCGACTTTTTACATGCCCGTCCGACGCATGATCATCTTTCTTGTCAGACAATCAGTGATCATCCTGCATTGTCCTAACCAAACAACATTTTTTGTTGTTCCAATGAGGGATTCGAACCCACGACCTCCGAGTCGAGAGCCAAGCTCTAACCACTAGACCACGGGGCTGTTGTTAAACTTTAACATGGAGGTTGAAGGTAGTGCCTTGAGTCACTTGGAATAACAACTTTAAAAAAAAAACTATCGACACCTCATTTAATAAAATCGGACCAGTAGTTTAGGCGCTACGGTGGAACATACTTAGATGTAAGTATAGACTGCCAAAATCGTTTCCCTTCATTTTGGCTCCGCCGTAGTCGGGTAAAGTAGTTCGAGTGAAAGAATGTAATTAAATTTCAAGGTATAGGCATAAACCTATAGTTGTAAAATATATAAGGTCTGGTAAAATCGATTACGGAAACTTCGGGCACATTGTGATTGATTCTCTGCTTGTGTAAAGACGTTTACAACACGACAAAATACGACAAAAATAATTGTCAAACGCGAAAAAAAATTTTTTCTTTATATGGGCGAGTTTGGGTTTTGCGGATAGTCACCCATGCGTAAGATGATTTTTTTAGTATAAGTATAAGAAATTATTTTTCTGCCTAAACGTCTTTACATAAGCCGTGGGTCATGTGCCTGAAGTATTCGTAATGGATTTTTCTAGACCTTATGAGTATATACTATATACTACTCATACATACACTATACTGCACTAAACAATTTATACACTTGGCCCGTTATAGATGCTTGCAGAAAGTAGTGTAAGACAAAGTAGCTGTAGACTTAGAGTATGCAACTATTAAGTAGTGCACAAACTTGGAAGTAATTTGCATAGACGTATATTATATTCTAGACAAGGCATTTGAGGCAAAAAGTGTCTCCAGTTAAATGGCTCTTTTGAGATTTTTGGAGCCATTTTGACATTGGAAGTATGGTGAAAACAAGATGGCTGACATTTGAAGTATGGTGAAAACCAAAATGGCGTAACTTTTTATTATATGAAGATTTGTTCTGTCAAATGGACGTCATAGCCTATCTTGAGTTTTGTAATCTTTGGTAATTTGTAAGTAGAGAGAGTGTTAGTGTTACACAGCTCAATTTCCGCAAACAATAAATTCCGTCATATTGAAATGATTTAAACCTCAATTCCGTACTTATGTTATTTGTCATCTGACCGTATTATCTCAGTTCAAATATTATGTCACCTTTAGTATCAGATAAGGGGGATCACAGACGGCGAAGATTCTATAATATTTTATGTTAGAAGCTGGAATATACAGGATATTTTGACCGGAATCCATAAGACCGGAAAAAGTTCAAGTACTGAAAATAGAACTCTGCGCTAATACAATAAAGCCGAACACACTAGTGTTAAGTGACATGTCAATGTCAAATATGACAACTCTACAGTCGTGTGTTAGATTTTCAACTCTATTTTAATATCCCAGAGTTCGATTTTCAATGCACTGAATTTTCTCCGGTCTTCCGGATTCCGGACAATATAGTCTCAGCCTAAGATAAAATAGCGCTTGCTATACAGTTTCTGTGAACTATCGCAGACGGCTGAGATGCTATATATTATGTATTTTCATATTACAGTAAAATGTACTGGCATCTTATGATAAAATATTATAGTATATTCGCCATCTGTGACGCTCTTAACTCTATCAATAAAGTATAGAACTCACAAATCACATTGAAAAGGATATACATTTGTATACTGCAGGCTTCAAATATCATAAATTAGTTAATAAGAGAATGCTATGAACATTAATTGGAAGATACGATGATAAAATATACAAAAAATAAGTAGTAGGTATGTGAGGCGCCGAATCAATCAAAAAGATTGAGCGAGACCTTGAGGCGAGTAAATTAACCTTTATTGTATTTGCAGGTTTCCGAATATTACGATTACATAACTATAATTGCCCACTTGTTCACCGCAGCAGCAACAAAAACCTAACTCGATTTTTGGCATTGAGTCTTTAGTTATATATTATAGAGTTATATTTTTTACGAACTTATTGAATAGACAAGATTGAGAATTCTCGACGCGGCAAAGATTGCATGTTCGTCTGTAATAAGTTATTCCGAAAGGTCTCAAATAGGCCGTAATATAGTTTGACCGACAACATATGGCATGTAAAATTTTACTAAACTAGAGATCGCCCTGTGATCGAAATTCGACCATAATTCATATTTAAATTTTTTAGTTTCAATTTTTAGGGTATTATATGATATTTACAGTGCCGGATTTACATATTTGCCGCCCATAGGCTATTTACTTTTGAATCTTTTCTCTTTTATCTCAAAATTACTTTTATTATACTAATCAAGAGTAGGTGCCAGTGGTGTGGGGTTCCAATAATACCATTCCTATCGGCTTCACTTACCACTAACCTTTTGAAGATCCTCATCCAAATCCCTACCTGTTATACAGGCTAGGGCTTCCCTATGAAGGAAAACCAGCCCTCGCCACTGAAGAGTACAATTGTAGTTTTTACAATTGTCCTGGTTGAAATTTGTACCAAATACCTATTTGAAAGTGTGTATTCTTTAAATAAAAACAACAGCGCAATATTATATTATAATATAATGATAATATTGTTTTGTACATTGAAAGCGAGCTAGTGTAGCGCAGGATAAAATTAGATAAATCAATTTTTTTTTCAATGAGGGTGTTTGATATTTTTTCTGCCGCTGTGCCCAACGCACACAAAGCGTCATCTGGTAGCGTAAGTGGTATCAAAAACGGCCAATAAGAATCTTCGATTCTTTTTCTATCACCAGACGGCGCTTGGTAGCCCGACGGTCCTTGTCGTGTCAAAAAGCTGTCAGATGTCACGAATTTAAAAACCCTTATTGTACTGGTTTAATTTGTAACGAATACATATCTGAATTTTTCATTCAGTTCATTCTTTGGAATAATCAACAGCGCAAAATAGATCAAAGACTACTAAATATTAGAAATAACATTATTATGTTCTGTAAATGTCTCTTATTTTGCAGGTTTCTATTGGATAAATTTATTACAATGTAAAACATTTTAAAAATTATATTTAATAAACCTACATGATTGGGTATTTTCCTACATGTAAAAACTAAGTCTTTTTAAATAAATTAAGAAATAATTAGGTATTACAATTTGATAAAAGTAAAGAGAATTAGGATTAAAAGTATGGTTTTGTTTTTATAATATGCATTCCAAAGTCACAAAAAAGTTGAAATATTTTTTTACAACATTAGTGTAAAAAAACCTAGCGAGGCGTGCATACAAGCCGGCTTCCCTTATGTATATAATATATATATATTTAATACGGTACTAAACCAAAACAATATTTTGCGACTTAGCGACCTAGCCTATATTTTAAGAAACCTGATGTACCTACTCTAGATACATTGTAATAAAGGTCCTAATATTACAAATAAAGACGTTTAGCCTTTAGATAAGAATAATTTATTGGCATCCGATTAGAAGCTAAAGTGTCAGTGATTATAAAATTTATGTGCTATTCTCTCAAATAAACCCAACAGCAATCGGAAAACCGGACAAGCGCGTGTCGTGCCGAGCAGAGAGTCCCATTCCATATTTGTATTTAAAATCCCTAAATCACGAGCATAAAAAGAAAGTAATGTCTCTTTTTACTGTCTCCAAATTATCTAGATTAATTAATACACATTACACAAGAATTAAACTCTTTAAAGGTTCGACGTTTCCTGAAAAAATTAAAATTACTTTTTCCCAGCGGGGATTACCCAGACAAAGATAAACACATTTTACTTTTCTAGTCAGGTTTACAGCGGTTCATCAGCTCCGTATCTACAGCGCGATACTCGTGTTTACTTATGAGGCGGTGGACGGTGGATCACCTTGCATTTTTTTCGCATCACACTCATCATTCTGTCTCATGTTACAGAAACGGGTTCTTTATGATTTTTGGTAAAAATCTTATCGCAGATGTTAAATTATTATGAAACGTTTTCCTTGTAACCGACATGAACGACGAAAAACAAAGTAACTGGAGGGGTAAAGGTTTTGAATAGAGCCAGTCATATGTCCACGCGAACAAAATCGCTTTCGAAAGCTGGTGGGCACTAATAACGTATTTATAGTCAAGGTGAAAAAAGCCTGTCGCATGGCATTACGGCCGACCGATCGATAGAATTGTAAACTGTTTCAATAATGTATTATAGGTGCTCGGGTTCTGTTAAGGTGAAATAAATTTACACGTTCCCTCCCACGCGTCATGAAGTGTATGAACCACACCCGACCGCGGTAAAATACAGCCACGCAAATTGGTAGCGATTTCTATATTTGGAAATTGAGTTCTAATCTTTATATAGATTTTCTGCTCCTCATAATATATTAACAAATTCGTACAGTGTTAAGGTACGACATATCGTTCAATAACACGGTACGTGAACACTGATGTACGTATAATAAGCAGTTCGTGCTTTGTATGACTTGGCGATGAAACCTTTTGATAATTGAGTGGATATATTTTAATTTGTCGCCTTATACCTCGAGATAAGTAAACGGGGAAAACCATAGATACATATTGGAAAGTAAATTTAGCATTGCCATTTCTCTCTCGCCAGTTGCCACCTCGAGTTAAATTGAGAATTTTCCTTCCTTAAGTCGGTAGTGTAGTACGCCATTTTTATTAAACAATAGATGTTGCTCGCGACGCGATGTTGTTGCTCGTGGTTTTTTTTATGAAATGAACCAGGAAACGAGCAGACGGATCGCCTGATGGTAAGCGATTACCGCCGCCCATGGAGACTCGCAGCACCAGAGGAGTTACACTTTCAACTCCCCTGGTGTTGCGACTTGCGTTACCAGTCCTTAAAATCCCCAACCCCCTTGGGCCTCCGGTAACCTCACATACTAGGCGAAACGCGACACAAGCGTTATTTCACGCCGGTTTGCTGTGAGGCCGTGGTATTTACCCGGTCGAGTCTAATTTATATGTGTCAAATTTGATCAAAATCGGTTCAGTAGTTAAGGAGCCTATTCCAACATACTAATATAGATAAGTGTGAGATTACCTTAACAAGGACGTCAATCTTCAGTGGCGAATTCCGCATCCGATTTCTGTTTATTTTTCAAAAAGGTCTACCTAGCATATTATGGCGGTTTAGACTTTAGCGGTAGCACATATTACTAAATATTTGGCGGTAGTATCAAACGGTTTCAAGTATGGTCTATTACCTCAATCCTTTACTAGCTCTACGGAATACGGGCATATATATTTTCTGTGATATTTGCATAGCTATGCATTGTTATAACTTCAGCAAATACGAAAACTTGCAATTTGCTATTCGTGTAAGATTGGTTATTTTATGCCACTGTAAATAAAATACTCCCAGACAACGGTTTGGTTCAGTGTGTAGTAGTGTAGAGTCTAGACACTTTATGTCATCGTTTGTAACACCCATAGCGCACTGCAACTTCCAATTCAGATATTTATAATATGACAAAATGGTCTTGGTTATGGAGTATGAATATAAATGTAATTTAACTTGTATTATAGACTTCTCTAGGCGACATTGTTATTAACACTTTGTATTCCTGCAGTAAATTAATCAGGTAGTCTGAACTCAAGAGTAGATACTGATAGTAGATACACAATATAATCACATTCACAAAGATACTATTGTGTAATGTGTATACAGGTTGAATTTTTTAAGTAGGCTTGGTAGGCTAAATCTGAAACTATACTACTGAATAGCGTAAAATACTGAAAGGAGTTGCGAGCTCTATTTTGATAAAAACTAAATCACCATCATTAGATTTTTGATAAATCAATATTCCTATCCAGGAAGCGAACCGACTGATTTTATATTAGTGGATGCTTAAACCAATAAAAGATATTGACGCTTTACCTGTAAACTCCATAGTGTTTCCCCGACGCCCGGTCCCCGCATATAGAGCAGAGGTGTTTGGAGCCACTGAGCGGGTGATTGGGGGGGTAGTTGCGCAGCGCGGGCGGGGAAGTGGCGTCATCCCGCAGGCCATCCAGCATGGCTGTGTCAGGCTTCATCTCCGGCGGGGACATGGGCGACATAAAACCCGCCTCTATGTTTAGCCCTGCGGACAAGCAAACGGACATGATTACCTGCTGCAACTACATAGATAGCTGATAGAGAGCATCTGATGTTCAAGGATTCTTCAACAATCCGGACTAGTGAGTACGGATCTATCGTATATCGCGCGTAAGTGCGTCAAGTTCAACCTAACAGAACTGTCGAGCAGCACCGTATGTGTTTACCTATTACTATTTATACTTATATATTATACCATTTGGAGCCACTTTTGGAACCACATAAAACGATTTCACATAAACACGCCAAATTTGTCTCATATATTGAGACTTGCGAGATACATAATATTAGGTCCTTACATATGAAATTGCTATTTTATCGTACTGGCCACTTTGATCTCAAATATATCTTTGGTTAGGAATTTCAAATTTATACCACTATTTACTCATGCATTTGTGTTTCGAAAACCGTAATTCATTTGTTTTTTCTTCTTTTGGTTTTTTCTTTGCGTCACTCTGTTTACAAAATGGAAAACTTGAAATATCGTATTATTTTCGAGTACGAGTTCCACAGTGGCACCAGTGCTGCAGAAACGGCTCGAAGGATTAATGATGTATATGGCGGCGGTGTCTCAAAATAAAAGACAGTACGTTTTTGGTTCCAACGTTATCGTTCTGGAAATTTCGACGTGCAGTACAAGCCCCGTGGACGGCCGGAGACCAAAGTTGGTAATGAAGAATTGAAGGCTATTGTGGAAGCGGATCCATCGCACACGTCCGAGTTAGCTGCAGGCTGCGGTGTTAGTGATAACTGTTTTAATCCACTTGAAGCAAATTGGGAAGGTGAAAAAGCTTGAATGGTGGCTACCTCATGAATTGAGTGCAGCGAACCGATAAACGCGCGTCGACTGCTGCGTTACATTACTCAACCGGCACAATAATTAAGGGATTTTAAATCGAATCATTACCTGTGATGAAATGTGGATCCTGTACGATAATCGGAACCGCTCATCGCAATGACCGAACCCTGGCGAACCAGCCAAAGCCTGTCCCAAACGAAAATTAACTAAAAAAACTTGTTAGGGTTTGGTGGACTAGTGTCGGTGTCGTTCACTACAGCTTTCTTAAATCTGGCCAGACGATTACTGCAGATGTTTACTGCCAGCAACTCCAAATCATGATGAAAAAGCTAGCTGCTAAACAACCGAGGTTGGTCATTCGCTCTAGGCCACTGCTGCTTCAGGACATCGCTAGACCACACACTGCACAACAGACGGCTACCAAATTAGAGGAGCTTCAATTGGAATGTCTAAGACATTCACCGTACTCCCCAGACCTTGCTCCAACAGATTACTATTTTTTTTGAAATTTGGATAACTTCTTGCAAGGGAAAAAATTCAACTCCGATGGGGCAGTCCAAAGCGCCTTCAAAGATTTTATTGATTCCTGTCCGAATGGTTTTTTAGTAAAGGAATCAATGAACTACATATGAGATGGCAAAAGTGCATAGATAGCAATGGTAAATACTTTGATTAAATAAATGTTTAAAAAAACTACTTTTTGTTCCTCCTTTACAAAACGCCACTTTCATATGTAATGACCTAATAATTATCTTTCATATACGAATAATATTAGAGCCTTCCCAAGTTATAAAGCTGTAAGTTCTTATTATTTTTTCTTCTGAAAATTATTCCCGAGTATGAGCTCACAAAATGGCCTCTTTTGACAGCTAAAGTAGAAACGTTTTCTTATTTCAATGTCAAATAGTCTTACAATAATATCTACTACTCCACATCATGGCGGTCGAAGACAAATAGTTTCTTTACGTTCAGTCATTTACTTGAAAATTTTATCATGTTTGACAGGAGATTTCCCGGCAGCCATTTTAAAATATTTAGCTTAAAATATTTATATATCTATAAATATTTATTGCTATTTAAAAATGTTGACTTCTATTGACGACCGTTACCATGGATTAAGAACTATTTTTCAACAAACTGTTTTGGATTCTTCTTTAAAATTATTTCTTCGGATCGCCATGCTAAGCCCACTGGTAGAAACTAGCCTTCGCACGTAGCTTAGTCATGGAAGACGATTAACTGTTTTAGTATGAACTTTTACTTAATAATTCGTTACACATATAAAATAAGCCCTTTAATCTGTGAATATACATTTTCAAATATATTGCATTTCAAATAATATCCCCTAACTTTATGAACAGTGTGTCTTTCGACATAAGTAGTCTACTCCAACGACTTCCACTGTTTTCTTCCTTTGCGACCCGTCTCCAATTTGGTCCTGCCGTGAGCTTTTAAGCCTCCCTAGTACTGTCTGCCTCGTATACATAAGAACTAGCTAAGCCAGACCTTGAGCATAAATATATTATTGTAAGTTATAAAAAGAAATATTTTTTTAGGTCATGTAAAAAATATTTGTAGCCGCCGGCGAAAACAGAGGGGTGTTATAAGTTTGACGTGTGTCTGTCCGTAGCTCCCAAAGGCTGAACAGATTTTGATATAGTTTTTTTATTTGAAATTTGACATGATCGAGAGTTATCTCAGCTACAATTTATTATCATCTGCTCGCTCAATGTTTGACAATAACTTTATATTGACTCGATTTTTTAAAATTTTGTTTATATGTTGTTGTAAATTAATTTCAGGACTGGCCATTGGCAACGAATTAGGATTCACTTCTTTTGTCGTTGAAGTCAACTATCAATCCATATAACATAATAATATTGATCTTGTCTCACATCTCACATTTATGTTTTTGATGGGATATGGTTATTAGTTATTACTGCTACTAGGTGGAGACTGGAGTCATCAAATTAAAAAAATAAACTCTCTCAAGGAACCTTCAACAGTCCGGACTACGCACACGGTTATTAATGCTACTAGGCACTATAGGGATTATAAGATCCGAACGCGACGCGGTTGTCGTGTTAGTGTGTAGTATGTAATGGTAATAATCGCTAATTGGTATGAAACTATGGCCAATGACCATTGTGCATGGCATGGCATCATGTTACTCTCCTCGATTATTTTTTGTATCAAAAATTAAGTAAAAGCTTTATAGGTACCATTGTGCATTATAATTTTAAGCATATTATTGTGATTTCATTCAATTTATTTTGATGAAATCATCTCTAAAGTAGATATTGTATAATCATTTCGAATAAGCAGAAACAAAAAATAAACAAAAAGTGTGTCCAAAGTGCAGAAAACCCAACAAAACCGGCTCGCAGTATGGAAGCTCCCAATGACGAGGAAAACATTTATTAAATAGTTGCCCTTTTTATTGAAATTCATACTTGTGCTCTGTACAGCTTTCCTTTTAAATTGCCACTGACATTTACTAATTAATAAGCAGAATTTACACGATCAAATATATTTATCACACTCCTTGAGCGTCAAGTCCCATACTAATTTTGTAGGCGACAAGGGCGTCTCGCGCCAACCGGAGAGTATTGAAATCAGATAAATATTTGCGACAAAATTTGCAAAAACTAAAATGACCTTCCCCTGAGTCTTGTCTTACTTAAACTACTGAAATAATTTTCACACTAGTGTGACTTATAGAAAAAGAGAAACAAGGTTTTAACTTTAAAAAAAAGGTGGACTTTGCATAATATTTTTAAATGAAAATTTAAATTTATAATAAGACAGTCCTCGGCTAAATATAATGCAAATTAACATATATTTTTTTGGGATTTTCCAATACGACCAAGATGAGAAAAAAGGTTTCAAAGAATACCAATTTTCAGTTCTATCCAGCGCACAACCCCTTAAAAATATCGAATCGCGTGTCGATATAATATATAATATATATTATCGTGTTTGTTACAGAACTATTCCGAAACGGCTTAACTGATTTTTATGAAATTATGCACATGTATTCGGTAGATATGAGAATAGGATGTAACTTGCATGCTAGTTTTCATACCCCTGGCCTAAGGGATACAGGAAAAGGGTGGGCCCACCCCAAATTTTTATTTTCATTATTTTATGATTTGGCATTACAATTTATAACTAATTTATACATCCCTAGTTATATTATATAACTAGGGATGCCATCTCTGATATTTTCCAACCCGGACAAGACGCGAGAAAACCCCGGATTTTAGAGCTCAAAACCCGGACATATGAAAAGTATTTTTTTTTCTTCAAGTAATAAAAAAAGTTAAAATTGAATAAAATCATATACCTAAAAATTTTATTGAGTATCTTTCAATATTACATTGAAAAGAAAATAATCTTCGTGTAAAAAACGAGCGAGCGGAGCGAGTATTGCAGATGAAGTTTAATAAAATCCTATCGGAAACGCTGTCACTTTACAAATTCTTTAAAATAGACAGCGTTGAATATTAACATATTAACATTGATTAGCACGTAGGTGCTAATTGTTAATATGTCTGCTCCATGGTCAAAACAAGAGTGAGCGGAGCGAGCGAGCAATTTTTTTTACATTTACCTATTAAAACAGTAAACTATTCATCTGAAAGACTGTGTGCACATAAGAAAAAAATAGTTGAGTATAATATTGACAGATTCATGTGAAAATTGTTTACAATTTTACTAATTACTCAAGTAAATAATTTATTAAGTACCTAATATGATCCTGATAAGGCTAATTATATAAAACTAGAGTTCGCCCTGTGCTCCAAATTCGACGACTTTTCATATAAAATGTGTAAATTTTATCTATTATATTTACAGTGTCGGATTTAAGCGTCATACTCACGGTCCCAGGTTGGACCGTGAGTATGGCCCTTAAAGGCGAGGTCGCGGACTTATAGGCTAAAAATTTTAAATTTTTGACACTAATGACGGCCATTAGTACCGGTACTGGATTTGCAGGCTGGATGGTGAGTAAGACGCCTATAACATTTGCCGCCCATAGGCTATTTAGTTTTTGCCCCTCCTCAAAATCTACCTTCTCAAAATTACTCTTCATAAATTAATCTACAATTGTAGTTTTTACAATTGTCCTGGTTGAAATTTGTACCAAATAGCTATTTGAAAATGTGTATTCTTTAAATAAAAACAACAGCGCCAAATATATTATAATGATAATATTATGTTTTGTAGGTTGAAAGCGAGTGAGTGGAGCTAGCGAGCACTTGTTTGTAATTGTACTGGTTTAATTTGTAGCAAATACCTATCAGAAAAAATCTTTGGAATAATAAACAGCCCAAATAGACCCTAGACTACTAAATATTAGATATAACATTATTATGTTTTGTACGTTTCTATTGGATAAATGCCTATGGGCCAAAATAAATGGCACACAGTAACACACTGTCAAAATCTGCAGAGTCGCATATTATCTTCTCAATACCGAAAGAATCTGCCGCCCGCCGCTCTTATCTAAAAAATATTGAATTTATACTGTATTTTATATTATTGAAACGCTTTTACAATATTTGGCATCGTATAGACATACACAGATACAATATTTACAATATTTTGCGGTTAGTAAAAGTATAGTTTACAGAGCGTTTAGTAGTTTTTTGGATTCAGACGTTAGAGTGTAAAGTACCTGTATAGTGTATAATACTAAAATATATATTTTTTGTGCAATTTTCGAGAGTAGGTGATCTTTGTATGCAAATTATAATTTTTTTTATATTTCTGTTAGGCAAAAAATTGTTTAAGCCACATTTGCCGCACTAGGCTTCAGCCTACTCAGCGTTCTGGTATATCCACCTGGATATTTACAGATAACAGATGAAAAGATATAAACATATTATTGTCAGGCTGCTGGATTTGCAGGCTGGACCGTGAGGTTGGTCCTTAAAATAGGTCCAAAACCGTGAAAACGTGATTTTTACTTCACGTATTAGAGCGCTTTCACATCATGCAATGTCGCTTATCGCGCGCGATTTTGAGAGAGACAGCTATATAATTTTTATATTGAAACATACACCTTCTTATTTATCATTTTGCCTCTTAGATAAAAAAATCAATCTGTCACAGATTGACAAACGTCAACCAGTAATAAAAATAAATCAGGAGTTTTTCCCGGGAATTCAATGGGTGACGTTGTGGTTTTTGTATTTCTTTCATATATTTCGGTTCTTAATGCGTAATATTGGCAGAATATTAACCACTAAATATTAAAATAATATCAGTCCAGTTCCATTATAATTACGAAAAATATAATTTCTCTCATGCTTTTCTCGATGAAACCGAACGTCAAAACTAATAGGGTTGTGTGTGTACATTGTGTGAACCAAATCCACGGTAGTGTGTGTTGCTGATATTATTACTTTAATGTATTTCTAAGCATTATTTTAAGAAATTTAAGCTTTTCGCACGCCTCCTACACGCACAATTCTCGTAAAAGTGTACTTGAAATTTTTTTTTTCATATTAATATATAGATCAGTCGTTTAAAGACTGTATCAGCTAGCTCTACAAAAGTATCTAGACTGGAGTAACGTAGAAATAAAGAATAACAAAGATAGAACATTTCTGTTTGGTGAGTACGCAGCAGGTGATTTTGTACAGCACTATCATCTCACTCATTGGTTTTCTTACACTACGACGTGTAGAATATTTTAAATAATATGATTAAGTACTCGACTGAAACAGTATCAGTTCACAGCCTGCGGATCAATGTAAGCCTAAGACGTGGACTATATGTAAATGTACTGCTCGGATGAATAAATGCTGCGTAGATACGAAATCCACGAGGAAACCATTTATGATAACGAGTCCTTAGTGCCACCAATCTTAAATTGTAATTCCCGCAAACTATTCAGGTGTCACGGACAAAATTCCTTTCAATTCACATCTGAAAATATCCTGGTTTCCTCTGTAAAAACGGTTTGGCCTTTACAGTCTTATATTTGTAGTTATGGACCCCAGGCCCTGACTACCCTTACATAGTTAATACCTACTACAAGTGAACACACTAATAGGTACTAGTGTGTGTAATGAACGTATGCAATATGCATATTTGCTAGTTTGTGCCGTGGCCTGGGCCAAGGTGCTAAAGTTGTGTAAAATTTTACTCACTTTACTTACATTCTGATGACGTATCAATCTTATTTTTTGGTTTTAAAATGTAAGAAACTAAACTTGTCAAAATCATTTTTGTCTCTTAACTTAGTATGAACATAGATATAAAGATTGCAAGTTTAATGTTTTTAGGGTTCTGTAACTAATACTCAAGGAACCCTTATAGTTTTGCTCTGTCCGTCAGTCTAAGTGTCTGTGTCTGTCCGTCTGTCTGTCTGTCTGTCGATCGCGTATAGATTTCGTTTTTGGCGTCATAAAATCATGATCTTTTTATTATCTATCTTAGGGGTGTCTCTCCATATATGTGAAGTGGGTATTAATGAAAAAATTTTTTTTTTTTCATTCTACCACATCGCGTGGGATACCGTCGAATAGGTATTTTTAAATAACGTCAAGGTTACATACATGACTTTTTACAACGTCAACCATTTTCGAGTAATTGGCCTACAAAGTCCAAAGTGGTTTATAAATTGCCCCCGCCCCCTGGTATTTCTAAACTATGAGAGATAGAAACTTGTACGTTTCCATCATTCTGATAGGTCATACTAAAAACTAACTCATTTTGTGCGAAGTCGGACAACAACTTTTGAAGTAATTGAAAGAAAACCAGACAGACAGATATATATATATATATATATATATATATATATATATATATATATATATATATATATATATATATATATATATATATATATATATATATATATATATATATATATATATACATACAGCCTTTATATATATAAAGGCTGTATGTGTAAGAAAAGTTGGTACAGATATTTTGTACCTTTGACACACCGCACAAACTAGCAGGTTTGCATACGTTCATTGTTCACACTAATGCCACAATATGATATACACTGTGCTGTGCTGCAGTGTGTGTCGCAGTTTAAAGACATAGGATCAGATAACATCTACATTCTAAACTGTCGATTACAAGCATACGACGTGTGCATAATTCTCCTATCACACGGCGATAGTATCAAGATTGTGCGCCGTCAAAGCGACCATGACCTAGTGAATCCTTAAGTCACACGCGTGATCGTCCAGGTTCGATCCCGGGTTGTGATGTGTACCAATTAGACTTTCTCAATAACCGTATACTGCCGCTAGACTTAGTTGTAGGCATAATATTAAGAAGGTCTCTGCGCGCTGGGTTCCGAGATACCGACGAGCAAAAGAAAAACCGTGTCGACATTTCGAGGGTGAATCTCGAAAAGTTCCAAGTGGATCTAAATTTTTTTTTGTCTCGTTTCCCATGGACGAGACCTGAATCCACCATTTTGATCCGGAGACCAAACAGTAGTCAATGAATTGGAAACGCGCCTCTTCCCCGACGCGAAAGAAATTCATGGTATCAAGTTCGGCAGGAATGGTTATGGCGTCCGTTTTTTGGGACGCTGAAGGAATTATTATGGTGGAATACTTGGGAAAGGCAGCCACTATTATGGGGTTTTACTACGCAGACCAAATATGATGATTGAGGTATATAGGATTATTATATTAATTAATATTATATTATTATAATATTATATATTATAATACTATATTAAGGCCATCAAGGAAAAAAGACGAGGCAAACTGCGAGCTGAGGGTCAATTCTGCTAAATAAAATAAAAAACAACTTCCCCACACGATTTCAGTGACGGTGGCCGGTTTCATTGAAACCAGGTCAGTTACGCAGGAGTAATTTTATAGTGCCCTAGTGTGTGCGCAGTACACATAACCTTTACTCTCATAACCCAGTGGGACGGATGACCGACACGACTGGCGCAGACGCAGGTCCGGCTTTTTACATGCCCTTCCAACGCTCCTGCATTGTCCTAACCAAACTTGGAACCAACCTTTTTGTCGTTTCAATACGGGAATCAAACCCATGGCCTCCGAGTCGAGAGCCAAGCTCTAACCACTAGACCACAGAAGCTGCTAAATAAAACCTGCAATAATACAATCACAATCAAGTTCCGATACGCTAAAACTGCCAAAACGGTATTCTCGTAACGTTAAAACGCGTTCTGATTGGTCCAAACTTTACAAAATCAGTTTGTGATAACAAGTAGCTTCACTTATAAGTTATAATACAACTAAAGTAAATTATAGTCTACATTAAATACGAGAATTGAGGTTCAGGAGTGTTGTTTCACCAAGGTAACGCACCGACTCACAAAGCCGCCGTCGCAATGGCTGCTATTCATGAAACGGGATTCGAATTGCTCGAACACCCACCCTATTCGCCAGACCTGGCACCCCCCAGGAACTCCCCGAGGCAAATAATTTGCTGACGATAGCGAGGTGATGACTGCTGTACAGGCGTTTTTGGAGGGTCAAGGCAAATAACTTTTTTTTATGGGTTTAGAAAAAAGATTGACTAAATGCATTGACTTACTAGAAGACTACGTAGAGATATTTTTTTTAACCAAAATTTCCTCATTACATATTAATTATCATTACTTTTGAATAACCCCATGCATGTTGCGTTGAAAACCAAAAAATACAGTGTGTTTATGATTTAAGAAGTAAGGATTTAAATAAATGTTATTAATTCCTCACAAAGTATTTTATAAATACATAACATCTATATAAATCAGTTTATATTGTTAAAATTTTTAAATGTATTTTAACATAATGTAAAATATTGTAACAACGTTGTAGTACAGTTTACTCGGAAAAGACACTTCGACTTGCAAATGTTGATAAAATGTAGTAGCAGCCGGCAGATTATAGTTATCGCTAAAGAAAAGCAGAACGCGATAACACAGGAGCATAATAATTTGGTATTAAGTAGACCAATATTGTTAACTAGTTGATCCACGCAACTTCTTTCCGATAGAATGATTAGTACTACAATACAAATTAGAAATTAGGTATGGGAATTGGGAATTCAATAGTTTGAAGATGAATACTTTGATACTTTTGGTCGCGAAATATGCAAAGAAAGCTAATTAATAGCCTGAGATTCCAGACCCGCCAGACTACCCTTATATTCTTACTGATAAAATGTATATCATATTGTAGAATTAGTGTGTTCAATGAACGTATGCATACCCGCCGTAGGCCTATTTTTAGGTACAAAGCGCTAAATTATTAAAAGACAATTTTATGATTGTTTTCCATTGGGAATCAATACTTTAATGTGTTTAGTATACGCCATATTTCAATTTTTTAAATAAATATTTATACTGCTTTAAAATTATATATTAATTTATACCGCCGCGCGCGTAACCTAAAAATGATGCGCGGAGACCTGTATTCAGCGTTTAAATTAAAGTTAAAAATAATGGATATAGAGTTCCGGCAGTAAGGAGTTTTTTATTGGGAATATCATGCTCTTATTCAGTTTATTTTTCGAATTTCTTAAATATTAATAGGTTGTAAACTATTAATAAAAAACCAAAAACACTCTTTTTGGCCTCTTTGTTTATAACTTTTGAAATTATTTATGTACTAATATGCACTTCTAGCACAATTTTCTAGACGTAATTCCGAATCCAACGAGGTATCACACATAGTTGTAGGACCTGCAGTATCTCTATTTGACACGAAAATCAATTTGTCGATTAGACTATTTTGTATGGAGTCTTCGCAATATATGAACATATTGATTTTAATAATTAATAAACTGTTTCTTTCGAGAAATTACTCATATTTAAGACTAAGAGTACTTTCGTTGAGATTTTGGGCAGTAAAAAAATCTGTCGTCTAGCCTATTCAAGACGTCAGATTCTGTAATTTTTAATTCAATATCTTAACTAAGATGAAGTTAAAACCATTCCTCTATAGAGTTTAGTCTATGACCTATGTCATCTATGCAGCTCATCAACATATCGAAGAGGAGTCACATCATTTATACTAGACGTTAGACTTGTTTTGAAAACCTGAGTTCACGCTAAACCAAGATATTTGGCACTGTAACACACTGTAGTGCTCCCAGTTTGTTCGTACTAATGAGAATCATTTGAAAGTTAAATACTTGTTTACGTTCCTCGTCAGTGATGAGATAAATCTTTTGGAAAGACGCACGGACGGACGGACTTTTCCACGGTAATAAACACACATTTTCCTAAAGAAATTGGATTAATACAATACATAGCATCATATCTGAAGATAAAAGTTGACACCAGTGATTAAAATTGATTACAAATATTATAATATACCTATTAGGTATTAATACAACGAACATTAAAGCACGATATAATGACGATAATAAATAAATAAAATAATAATATAATTAATACAACTAGAGGTCTACCTGTGGTCGAAATTAGCCCATATAATTCATATAACTTTTAAAATTGTCCTATGGTTTTGTTTTTGCCTTTTTGATAAAAAAAATGTAAATGTTGTGAGTTGTTGTGAGTTGTGACATATTGACAAACGTCAACGTGTAACAAAATTGTATCTATTAAACGCACGGTACTGTGAGTTTATAATCTGAGGTAGTGTGTGTTGTTGTTGTTTTTAATAATTTATGTATTTCTGAGCATTATTTTATTTTTTTGGTGGTTCATTTGTTTGGTAGCTACGATGGCACGGACAGACACACACAACACACTCATACGCGCGCGCACGTGAACACATACGCGCGCGTTTGTTTTCGTCGGGGGTTAAACATTAAAAGTCAGACTGCTCAGAGATCTGCAAATTATTGCAGTATGCAAATATGCCTAAATCGATATTTCGCTCTGATATTACTTGTTGTAGTAGTAATAATAATAGCCTAACCAAGAGAATGCCCTGAGACATGTCTATTGTCTAAGGAGGGTTCCGTAACTATCAACGCGTAATAGTTTTTCTTTGAATTACCTACTTAAAAATGTATTGTCCGATTTCACTCAAAATAATTTTCGTAAAGAGTTTTACCATTATCTATAATAGTATGGAAACTTGCAAGTTTCTATCTCCTATAGTTTAGAAATGCCAGGGGGACCAACTTGTAAACCACTTTGGAGGCCGATTACTCAAAAATGGTAAGTTGGTTGGTTGGCTATTACGCGTTGATAGTTAACCCTCCTTAGACATGTCCTGACATGCTCTCGGTTAGGTAATTGAATTATAACACGATACTACGAAAAATGCGAGTAACGAAATGTATTCGTGTGTAACGTTTTGTTACTCGGTAGTCAGTACTAGATGGCGCACCCGTTACTCAGTACCGAATACATTCGGTTTGCTACAGCTCTAAAGCAAATACATCATGAAAATATTAATAAAAATTAAATCGTAAAACAAAATATCAAACATCCATTAACCATATTGTGTTGTTTGTGATCAGCCAACAACAGGAAAATTCTATGATCTTACCAAACGAAACATCTGAGGACTATGAAGCCTTTCGAAACATTATCAAATGACCTGTTTAATTTTTTACCCTGGTGTCAATTATTGTTTTATTTTATTATTTGTTTAGCGATATCGTATAATTTGTTTACTTATATATGTACCCGTAGGGTCCGTGGTCTGTCTTAAAAGTAATGTAAAATAGATAAGTGTATCTTCATCAATATCTTTTTAAAAACATCTGCGTCACAATCTTGCGTCATACCTTTGTTTTTCATATTGTGCTCATAAAAAAGAAAAAAAATGTTTTTTGTTTGCAAGCAAAGTGTTCATATATCAAACTTCGATTTGACTATGTGATATAAAAAATGTTTATCTAATTGTCAGTTAGGACCAGTACTTATGATCAGGTCCCGTAGATCTTGCCAGGATATTTTGCGGGCAAAAAGGACAGATGTAAACTTGACTTGACCCACGGTAAAAATTCCACAGATTAATTCAAATCAATTGGCGTAGAGTTTAACTGCGGGTTGATATCAAATGTGTATTATATTTTCTATAGCTATATTGTATCTATTAAATAAATACACGAGTCTAATTCCTATTAGTAATGAGGTTCTGGTTGACAGTTTATCAAAAACGTAGGACTAAGAGTTCATATAATTACATTGATCGAGGGAACAGTCGACGTTTTGTATGTTCGACGGCGAGCCGAGTGTTTGCAGCATGTTGCTGGACAAAGCAGGCGCCACCGGCTGCGGCTGCTGCGGGCCCGGGGCCGCCGGCCGGGCCCAATTGATGAGCGCTGTCACCGACATCGTCGGCTTGTCTTTCTTCGCCACGCTAGACATGGCCACACACTATCATCCTCACATCACTGCACTATATTAAAACCGGCACGAACCTCAAATAGCGCCCGATTCCTGTGCGCAACAGATGAAACACTTCATTGTTTTTAATTTCGCACTTACACTTTTACAGCGCACTATAATCTCCGAGGGCAGAGTGAGCTGTGAACGTTGTGACTTTGTGATAGCGGCTGTTATTGCACCCGACGGCGGCGACGATACTTATCGCAGTGCATCGAGTGAACAATAAGCCACGAGCTCCGACACCGAAGGTTACTTTGTGACTAATGCTCGCTTAAATTCAACAAGCTCGAAATTAACAAAAAAAAGTACCAGTCAACTTCCGCGCGGTTACCGCCACGAAGGTCTCAGTACAACAGGCGTTTTCAAGGTCCGCATACAATCATACATTCATAAAGTCAATTTGGTATCGTAAACCATCGTATCGTTTGCATTCAATTTATTAAAAGTAGCATTCAGACAAACAAAATTTAAAAAAACTTCATGGTATCATTGGGCAATAGTTAATATTCTACCCAAATAGTTATTCAAATTTCGCAAAAAGGTAAATTGTTGTCAATTTTATCGCACGAACTTTTGTCATATCCGGAAATATAGCAAATATTTCAAGGGACAAACGTATTATATTAATCGAGGGATCCCCTATTTTCGCATAATTTTATTTGGCATAACTCATTTGGCATAATTTAATTACGCATAATAATACTTTGGCATAATTGTTTCCTGGCATACATCATTACGAATAAATATCATTTAGACTAATATTTTTTGTCCTAATTGAATGAGGTATAAATTTGGCAATTTAGGCATTTTTTTATCATAAGAAATTCAAGGCATACTGTCACAAGCCATAAATTGGCATAAAATGGAAGGACATACGAAAACACGGTTAGGGTAAATTAAACGCATATTTAATTCCTTACTGTTTGTTAAGACAAATAAACAATCAATAGGCAATCATCCTTTGATGAAAATACACATCAAACCAATTAAATCAACTCTCAATCTTGAAGGTAATTGAAGGTGAGGTTTATACATTCACAACCATTATTATTAGGATTACATTTTGCATCATCTTTTATCTTATTAATAGCTATTTCGATCTGAAACATAAAATCAGGTATTACTCTCATTATACCTAGTGTAACAGTAGATTAAGTTGCGGCGGGTGGCCCTTGGGTCACCCGTAAGCCGCTAACATGTTTAAAATAATTAATACGAAAGGTTATTTAATGCAAAAACAAAACTTACTTTATCCCTAAGTGCGTTGGGCTCGTGGTTATGGCTCGGCATGTTCTTAGATGGTTTGTAAAATGTCGGTAGGAAAATAAAAAATAATCAACGTCATTCTACCCAATATGTAAAGCGCCTACATATTTCGTTAGAGGAATGCAGTAAAATTATGTAATAATGTTTATAAGATTTAAATTATGCGTCGTATAAATATTATATTTTTACATTAGTATGCGAAAAAAATATGCTACAAACAAGTATGCGTAAATATAATAGTATGCTTAACAATTATTATGCTTTTAGTAATTATGCGTAAAACAAATGCTAAAAAAGTTATGCCAAATGAATATTATGCGAAACTACTATTAGGTCAAATGAAATTATGCCAAGTAAAATTATTATGACATATGATTTTATGCGAAAAAATAGGGAACAATTAATCGATACACAACACGAAACATCGATGTTAAAATGATAACTTTAAAGTTTAAACGGCCCGGTCATGTATACGACCTTGGATCTATGAATTGATGCCAGTAAACACGGACGCCTCCACGTGCCGTCATTGTTTATCAAAACAAAATGATGCCACTGAGAGACTCCAAAAATTCATGTCCAAATGTTGCAAATAATTAATAGATCTATACAAGGCCGCTCTTAAAAATATAGAAGGAAAAATCTGATCCTAATAAATAAGTGATTCTAGCAATACGGTCCTTATTGTAATAGGTATCATCCATGTGAACATAATTTTTATAAATATGTTTACGGTGTGACAGAAAGTGAAAAGCTTAAGAAGCAGATAAATCGGGTTAAAAAAACAAACATATGTGCCGGCAAAACCACGAATGACGAATCCTTCAGTAATCATTCTCATTTTCTATGGGAATAACCGCGATTTTGGTAACGATTGACACCCAATAAAATCATTCCCATAATTCGGTTTCGATACACGCTTGTCTTTGGAAATCAGGGCTTGTTTAACGGTGCCTGTCTTTCAGCACGGCTACCAGGTCCGTTGTAAATTCTAATTTTTGCCGCTTAAAATTGAGTCTTCAATTTTGGACTTTAAGCGACAAAACGTTGGCTGCAAACCTTCCGTGAGGATATTTACCACAAAAAGTGTAAGAAATATACTCGCTAAGATATAATAGATTAAAGCAGGCTATAATCTTAGCAAAAGTCATTCTACCCTAAATAATTATTGGTTTTAGTTAAATAACTAAGTAAAATCATAAAAACTGATGGCTATCTTTTTTTTTCTTAGCATTTTATCCGCGATTATCAGATAATGTAATAAGAAACAGACGTCATGGTGACAAACTATGCGTACATACCTGTAAAAAAGAATTAATGGTAAAGAGTATTTTCTGTATGGGCTCAAAAATTTATAACAAAATACCAAAACATATTAGAGACCTCAATATTAATTTTTTAAAACTAAATTTAAAAAAATGTTGCTTACAAAATGCTATTACTCTATAAATGACTTTTTATCTGATGATCATTAATTTTTTATTACTTCTAATGTACTTTGAATTTAGATTTATTTAATTTGACTGATTTACAATGTTGACAATCTAATATCTATTTTATTATAATACTTATACAATAGGATTAAGTTTGACTCAATTTATATTCCATAAAAATATTTTGACATGTTTCTATTTAACAATTTAATCTATGGACTTTTAATGAACTAATGCATAATGTTAATGCATAATAGTTAATTTATTTTTTACAATATTATTAATTGTGACTAAATGTAACCAGTGCTGTATGCCTAACCTATCTATGATATTATAAAATTGTATTTAAATCTTAAACTACTAAAATTTGCATGCCTTACGCCGAATATGTGTTCTAAAAATTTACTAAATTAAACTAAGACCAATTATGTTACCATATTCTAGCAAATAAAGATTATGATTATGATTATGATTATAGCTAAAATCATACATTTCGAACTTTACTATGATTTTTTTTATTTATTTACTTAAAAGGTTATGATAAAATTCAATTAAACTACTCATAACTAATTAATTTACAATTACCAAAAGATAAAATTACTTGAAATATATCTATCAATATAAAAGGAGATGTCCCCACTGACTGACTGACGTACAGACGCTCGCACAGCCGTAACTAATCCCGACTAGCCGACTAATCCACCCTTAAATGGGTGAAATGGGCGATAAGTTTATATGGAAAATCTTTAAATCTGCACCGATTTCTATTAAAATTGAGATTTATGCTCTTAAATACATGTTTCAGAGTTTGTTGGAATTAACTCTCTGAGGAAGTAAAATAAGGGTTGAAAATTTGTATGAAAAAAATTAAAAATTTGTCCCGATTTCCATGAAATTTAATTTCCTATAAAATAAATAGAAATCATTGAGTACATATTTTATAGTTTTTTTTAATTAAAGGGGTGAAATAAGGGTCTAAAGTTTGTAAAGGGAAATATCAACAGCTGGTTGGATTACGTTGAATTTCATCACGCAGTTAAGTATTATGACGCAAAAATCCGTTAAAAATGTTCCGTTCCGTTTCTCGAAATCGAATCCGTTTTTCGAAATACATACTACCCCACCCCACAGGGGTGCGGTCGAAGTCAGTTATGTAAGTTATGTAAACCATAATTGGTGATTTTCTTATTTGCCCGTTTGCTAACGAGTGTATGATTTTATTTATCGTGTACAAAGTTGATGTTAGATAAAATGCAACGACAAATTGCATGAACAAGCAAAGAATGTTTCTACTTTCCTTCACTTTCTTCTTTAGTAACAATAGCTACTTCGCGTACAGCTGCGTGTACGCGAAGGACTCAATAATATCGATTTGCATCGACCTTGACTTTCTGAGTCAGCTTTGAGCTTGGTAATGAACCATAAATTATGTTGCCGTTAACAGCGCGCACGTTACCACTAAACACAGTTCAAATAACTTTCATTTTCTGAAAATTACCTGCTTCGTAAATATTTCAGTGAAATGTAATGTAAGCGAAAAAAGTATCGATTTGAAAGAACATCCTGCAGAAAAGTTGAAATAAAAAAGATAGACGTCCTAGAGTTGACCCGAGGCGCACGGTCGGGCGCGGCGCGGCGGTGGGCCGCGGGCGCGGTGAGTCAGCGGCGCGGGGGCGGTGCGCGTGTGCACTTGCCGCGAGATATAGGTAAACGGAACGCTGAGAAGCGAGCCACAGGGGCCTGTGACCTTGGCAATTCTCTGACGACTACAGGTGGTTTTTGTTTGCACTCAACTATAGACGCGAGATCTTTTGGCCCGCTCGCACTGGCCATTCCATCTGAGTTAACCTTGCGCGGACTGTAACTGGAACATGAATCAAAAGAATACTTCTTTATTTTATCACAAGTGGAAACCGAGTAGTTTTGACTTCAATTAGTTATTTTTTGTTATGCTTTAAGGCAGCTATAGCACTGTGTTGTTGTAAGTTAAAGTACCTGGGAGTCCGAGCTTTTCTCGGAGTTCTCGTAGTACGGAAAAATTAACAGATGGTGATTTAAAAAATGAATTACAAAAATATTAGTCTGACCTGACTCGAACCCGAGATTCCAATTGCAAATAACGGAAATAGTCCAACGCACACGTCGTAACTGAGCTACGAGCGTTGATTCATATATTATTACGCAACGAAAGAAAAATATATAAAATCTCAAAAATCCGTGGTTACCTGGGCACAAGACTTTTCATCCCCAGAACACCCTGCATACTAAATTTCATGGAAATTGTTGAATCCGTTAATCGGAAACTGATAATACTTATATATTTTCACAAGAATCACGTTTAAAGCATTTGACACATACTAAGTTGTTTTAAATTCACAAAACGGCTTTACCAAATCTCGTATCGATTTGTTCAGAACATTAATTGGCCTTTGGTCTCTAGCTTGGTTTTTTATCTTTAAATTGATGAACATTTTGAACATCACCCTATGGGATGGCTAGTCAATACATTACATCTATGATAGTTCATCACACACTTATGACATTACAACGTAAACACCTAAGAGAGCAAAATTTTACAAACCATCAACATGGAATGTTTTGGTGATAAAGAAGTCAAAACATATTACACGCTGTGATGGAGGCGAAAATAAATCATTTAGAAGAGTATTACATAATGGCGACAACGAAGACCTTGGCCATGACCAAGCAACGCTTTGCGAGCCGTGACGCGGGCCGCTCACGCCCGCGATTAGCTACTCGCGATACGAAGCGATTAACGACCACGTTCCACGTAATTCATAAAGATAGCACACAGCAACAATTAAAATACGTAGAGTACCCCTTTAGAAACATTCACTTTACAATGAACCATATATATATTTACTAAACTTGTACTAAAAACAGGGAAGCAGATAACAGAAAAGAACTAAGAAGAATGAATGTACATGACTGAGTGGTTTATTTGAGGATGGTCTATCTGAATTAGGTACTTTTGATTTTAATATTGCTGACAGCGACATATAAAAAATATTATTTGGAGCTATGTCTGTGAAGCAAACTTCTAAATTGGAAATATTCTAGCAGCGTGAGATTTTTATAGAATCTTGTTTTGATTTGACTTTGAACTGAAATTTGAACCTGAGTTAATTAATTTGTATATCATATAGGTTGCTTATATACATCAGGTTTTATGGATATTATTGTAATAACTTCTGGTTCATTTTTTAATGTCTTCCACAGGGTATGTATGATTAAAGTATTAAAGATTGACAGATTCAAATATTCTAGTTCATGTAACTATTAGATTCCTATGTTATATATTGTAAAGAGCCAGCGTCAGATCTATAACAAAAAGTTTAAATAGTTACTTAATAAAATAAATAGGCTTATTGTTAATTGGGTATTAATGGCAAAATGACTCATATGCCATGGCACATTAAGTATTTAGCGACAGTTGATCTGTTTAAAACATGGTTTCACTTTTGAATTAATTTGTAAGGTATTTTTATAAGCTTTAGCCCGGCTCCTCTCGAGTTAAGATCCTCGTTGTATACATTAAAAACCTACCTCTTAAATCACTATATAATATTAATAAAACACATTGAAATGCTTTGCATATTAAAAAGAATATAAGCATAAGCGATCTTTGTCAAGAAACGATACTTTTGCCTGGTTTACAATAAGATGAAGGAATATTAAAAAATCTGGATCTAAAACCTGAACGAAAAAACGTTGTCTTCGAATTTCAAGGGAGATGCCCTATAGGAGAACTAATAATGTGAGATAAACGATAAAATTGGTGTCAATACACTTGCAACCTTGCGATGCTCTTTACAACTCATGTCAGATTAAAACCTAGGGCATAAAAACATCACTAGGTAATTTAAAAACGCTTCCGAGTAAATCTAACTCTAAAATCAGTTGTTGTTCTATTCCAACCTTTTGATATGTACCTAATTACTTTGCTTACTTTTAGTAATTTTGAATGTTTGTGACCAATCATAAGATTGGTTCTCACACGATCTACTCCAATTTCCATCATCTCATGTATATATGTCACCGTGAAATTGAAAAAACCGTTAAATTGTAATATAACTAGCGAGATTGTAAAAATATGCCAAAAGGTTATTTGAGATATATTATAATCTAACGAAAAATAATTCTCTAACCTAACTCATATTCCATCTCATAATATAATTAGAAAAATATAGTATATTTATGATACAATTGTAAATTTTTTCCTTAAATAATTGACATAACGTTTACCATTATATTTAAATAACGTTGAGGTTTGATGGTCAACAAGAAACTATTTTTTTTTTCAAAAATTCACTTTTTAAATTTGCAGGAATGCGTCTTAGACACACAGCTAACAGCCACAGACGAACAATTTATATCCCAATTCCATTGCGCATAGGAACCGATACGATTATTCGTGAAAAAAAATCGAAATTACGATGATTATTGGATTCCGGTTTCAGATCATGCATCGATTTTTAAATGCGTCGCGATTGATGGCGGGCACGCGACAGACGCGGACGACGTCGCTGCCGAGACTGCCGCGCTGCCTCCCCGCCGGTACCCCGCTCCACCGTTTGTTTTGCTGTATTTTCGTTGTTAATCATTCTCCTTGACCTTGTGCGAAGACTAGTGGTCCACTGCACACGACTGCGCACCCCTCACCCTGCAATCCGCCCGCGCCGCCTGGCGCGACACAACATGTGAGATTCCTATTAACCAAAGAGATTTCACCGTACATCGTAACCAGGGGCCTTTGGATTTCTACTTTGGAGGCTGCATTCACGTCATTTATGTAATACAATCTCATTTTATAAGTATGTACTTGTCTTCACTCAGAAATCCAAATATAGTTTAGAATTGTTGTAGAATTATTAATGATTATATTATTATTATTCATGGATATTGAGAATAATTATTAATTATTATGGAAACTCAAACCGAAACCGAACTACCAAATGATATAGTGTGTGTCGTCTGGAGGCTAAGAGATTTTAGCAGCAGATAATATAATATTAAATTATATCGACACAACACGTCCCCCTTTTTGGAGGTCGCAACCCTCACACAAAAAGATTTGCTGTCAGTTTTACCATAGTTTGACTGAGAAATACTCTATCGGTTGATGGGCTGAATGACGCTTGTATGGTGGCGAGTTATATCCATTAGGAATTTTTTAGACTATATCAGTCACTTTTTTTAAAGGGCAGGTCTCAGCTTAGCAGCAGGAACAAATAGGCATTATATTTCCATTAAATGCCAAAAATAATTACAATAAGAAGCATTCAGAAATCATGATTATTGGCTACAAAGCCAACTCAGGGGTTGGATTTTAATAACAGCTATATTATTATATAGCTTGTCTTACAACTCAACGATAGGCATCACAATATGAATAATTCGTATAGAATAATGTTAATTCAAAAATAGGCATCCGCTATGCCATCTACATTAAAAGTATGGAACTATGTTTAGTAAAAGCACCATCTAGTTTAATAGTCATTGAACTAAACCTTTACACATTTTACTCACTTTGAAGGTCGATTCTGCTATTTTAATCCAATAATAATACAGATTCGATTCAGTCCTGATCCTATCAAACATCAAAATGGTGTTCTCATAAATATCAAACAAATGTCCAACGACGAAATTATTTACAGCGATGCTATTATTAATGTAACATAAACTAGACTGTACATTGAGCGAACCACTTATTCATACATAACGGTATTATTCTCTTCTAATATATAAAATTCTCGTGTCACAGTGTTTGTAACAAAACTCCTCCGAAACGGCTCGACCTGATAAATGTGCTATTCAATGGTGTAAATCCCGACCAAATGTCGTCGAAAGCAAAAAAATTAAGGCCGAACAAAACAGCTGTCGCGCGTCACTTAGTGCTAGTTGTTGAAGAGTTCCGTAGTTTATCTCCGAAGATCTTTATCTGACCTTGAAACGTTATATCGCAATGACCTTCCCTGATAAATGTGCTATTCATTAGTGAAAACCCCGTACAAATAGCATCAGTGGTTCTTGAGAAAATCGCGGACAAACATACAGGTCAAACTGAGACCTCCTTGTTTTAAAGTTGGTTAAAACTGAGAACCTCCATTTTTTGAAGTCGGTTAAAAAGAGTAAAACCACCACACATACATGCGTAAGGCATTTGAGGAGCACTGTCGGCACAGATTAATAAATAGTTACTACATAACTGTCGGTACACGCTCATTCATATTGTGCTTCTGATGATACCAGAAATAGAAAAAAATCTCCCTGTATCTTTGTATGTGTTTGTATGGCAAAAAAAATATGTAAAATGGTGAAAGTATTTTAAGGTCTCCACAGACGATCGTTTCAGTTAGAACTGACGCCAGCTCAGCCTGAACGGATTCGAGCACATACACGGAAAAAAATCGTATCCGACCCAACTGACGTCATTTCAGCCTGAACGGATTCGAGCACACACACGGAAAAATCGCATCAGTTCGTTCTGGTTTGCCGCGAGCTACGGTCGTTTTTATTAATTGTAAACTTACTACGCTTGTACACGATACACGCCCGCAAGGCCGCGGCTCTGGCGAGAACTGAAGCGATTTGTCACACATGGTCCATTCAGTCCAGAATTAATGTTGCTAACTTAGTTATTTTACAAAGTTTTACTACTAAATTAAGTATTTTATTCCCTCATTAGTAGGGATTTAGTTGTTAGTAGTGTTTTAGTAGGAAAGAGCAAGATAGTAATCATATGCAAAATGACCCTTATCATAATAATACATCGTAGCTTTCCTCCGTAATTTGCTCAAAATACTACCTCTATTATTACGTAATTTCCTAGTATATTTTAATTTAACGATAAATTTTTATAATATAATTCAATAAATATTACAATTTTAATATAACAAAACAAAACATAATGTAGTGGTTTTTTGGAGGCTTTAGGGATTCCTAAGTTGAGAAGCTTTTTTGATAGTTTTCAGTATTCTTTTAGTATAAATAGACGCGAGTTTAGTAGTTTCGCAAAAACAGAGCTGGCAACACTGGAACGAATCGCTTCAGTCCTTCCGGCCGACTGATGCGATCTCGAAATTGCACACAGACGATACTATTTTGCATCCGTTCAGGCCGACCTGAAGGAAAACCGGACCGTATATGGAGCCCCTTACAGTTATATTCTAAAATTTATTTAAACCAAGTAAAATCGCGAGTTTTGCCGGGGAGTTCAATGGGTGACGTTGTGGAATTTGTAATATTTCATAAATTTGTGTTTTCTCGGTTCTTAATGTGCAATATTTCCTTTCCTTTTTGGTGCGAGCAAGCCCTATTACCTTTAATGCACTATGTAAAGAACTAGACTTGGATCCCTTTGTTACTAAAGTTGCTAAAGCAAGATCGGATTTTTTTTTTTATATTGATGTATGATGTAAGTATGGTACTTGTATTATTTTTAAGTATATTGTCAAAATTTCTAAGCTCAAATTTCCATGTACATGGATCTAGGTTCATATCTTATTATTATTGGTAGCTTGTGATTGCTGTTAAGTTTGTATAATTTTATATTTTATAGCTATTAGTGGAAACCTATTATTGGCTTACTTGGCTTACTTTACCTATTATTGGCAACTGTCTGCTTTCTACTTTTTATTTATAAGCTGTTGGTTCCCTGAATAAATAAATAAATAAAAAATATTGGTAGAAATATTAACCATTAACCATTATTAACCTTCAACTGGTGACGTGCATATAAGTCACAATATTGGAGAGGTGACGTCATTATGACGTATCAATAGTAAGCCATATATACTGTAGATTAAGTATAAGGGAAATAAAATAAGTCATGTTACGTAAAATTAGGTTAGTTTACTTCTAAAATAAAACATCTTTTTGACATCTATATATATAAAAGAAAGTCGTGTTAGTTACACTATTTATAACTCAAGAACGGCTGAACCGATTTGGCTGAAAATTGGTGAGAAGGTAGCTTAGAACCGGGAGACGAACATAGGATACTAAAGTGCCCCGCCGAGTCTGTTTGTATGTCCGCGATAATCTCAAAAATTACTGAAAATATTTTTTTGCATTTTACATTTACTGAGAGAGCGATTCCTTAGGAAGGTTTAGGTCGATAATAATTTGTTAAGGTTTTGTGTAAATTGTTTGATTTATGACGATAACTGTCATAAATCATATGGTGGGATTGTTTCCCTTTTATAGGTCTACAAAAAAGTCCGCGATGGCACAGGATAGGTTTACTTTATCTTTAGTATATTTTAAGGATAGGTTACTACCCTTTCAGTTACCCTTTCTAAGATTTAAAAAATGATCAGAAATAATGTGGTATTTTCAGAAGCTTATATCTAGGAGATATCTTAAAATTAAAAACTACGTGTTAAAATTTATTATAAAGTATATAAATCTACCCTGTGCTATTACTATATTGCAGGTATATTTGCTAAAGAAGGTTTTTGCCACGAACTCTCTGCCACGCGGGCGAATCTGCAGGCGAAAGCTAGTATTAAATAGAAACTTAACTTTAATCATACACATGAACTTAACGTTAAATTTTGGTCTGTTTTTTGATAGGCATGAGATCAATCAACATAAAATTTAAAAAAAAACTAAAAAATATATAACCAACCTTATTTTCTTATTTAGACTTAATTTTAGTATATTGATTGTATACAAAAAATAAAAGTTATGCCTGGTAACAAGTGACACAAATTTTTTCAAGACAATCTAGATATGCTGGTTTTTTGCACTTCTTGCATAAGTATGACGTTCTTTTTTTTTTCTTTGCTGGGCATATTGTGCATGTCCCACGTTTTTCCAGCTTTGCAGATGTGGTAGGTTCAGGTTCTGAATCTTCTATCTTCAAGATTCGCTTGATAGAAGCACGTATGTCTCGATAAATTTTTGGATTGTTATACGAGGGCGGCACTGAAAATATTCTCCGCGAAATTTGACACATTTTTCCATACGATGGAACCAATCATTGAAGCAACCATTCCATTCGGAAGTTGGGGTCTCCAAAATGGCCGTTTTGTAGGCGTCCACAGCTTCTTCAGGTGATGAAAATCTCTCGACCACGCAATTTATTCTTTATTTTAGGGAAAGTATAGAAATCATTAGGGCTTAGGTCGGGGCTGTACGGCGGATGGTCTAATAATTCTATGATTTCTTGCTCTAAAAACTCTTTTGTTCTGTGCGCGGTGTGAGAACTCGCATTGTCGTGATGGAGGATGATGCGGCGGTTGCAGTTCTCTTTACGGAGTTCAGAAACGACCTGTGGCAAACAAATGTTAGCATACTATTCTGCATTAACCGTTCTTTGTCCCTCAAGAGGAATGGTCGCAACATGGCCGGTTTTGGAGACAAACGTGGCCACCATTTTTTTACAACACTCCGTGAACGAACAATTTTTGTTGGCTTTAACTCATTTTCGAACACCCAAACTCGTGACTGGTTTTTTGTTTCGGGTTCGTACGCGTATATCCAGGATTCGTCACCTTATACGATGTTGTATACAGCATTTGAGGATCCTGCGTGGAATCTTTCGAGAGTTCTGACGCACCAAGTAACGCGAGCCGCTTTTTGCTCTTCACAGAGCAAATGCGGTATCCATCGGGAAAACAACTTTTTTACACCTAATTGTTCATGCAAGATTATTTGTATTTGACTCATGCCAATGTCTAAAGTTGCCTGAATTTCGCGGTATGTCACATGTCGATCTTCCTCAATCAGCTTACGCACAGCATCAACGTTTTCTTGGGTGACTGCAGTTTTTGGACGACCTTGACGGGGATCATCACTGAGCTTGACACGTCCACGTTGAAATTCAGCAAACCAGCGATAAATTGTGGTTTTGGATGGGGCTTCATCACCAAATGCAGAAATCATCCGGTCAACACACTGTTTTTGTGTTAAACCACTTCGAAAGTCATAATAAATCATCGCTCTAGAATTTTCTCGAGTCAATTCCATTTTCTCAACGACTAAACAAGTTTGACAAGACCTTGTGACAAGACCGAGAATCTTTTTTTAAATAAATAAACGGTATTCGATTTTTAAAACCAAGGAGTTTTAAATTAAAAAGATTTTAATATGACAGGAAGAGTGGAAATATTCCATTCCCGATACTTTTAGTGCAGCCCTCGTACCGGCGCAACATGTGGGGCTTGCAAAGTTGGTCGGCTGCTGTACTCAAAACGTGTATCTGTCAACATGTCTTGATTTTGAGGGTTTTGGCACTTGTGCAGTACATAAGAATTTACTGCACAAATATCTATCAACCGATAAAAAAGAACAAGTGGCCAGCGCTTCGTTCTCCGAATACAAGAATAGTTACTGCACATTTTGTCCAGACCATCAACACCATTTTTCGTGTTATTGTAAAACAATATTATCTCTGGTTTTTCACCTTCTTGATCGTTACACTTATCATGGTGCATCGACGATACAAGAACGACTGCTTTGTTACATTGCTAGCATTGAACCAACAAGTAGGTTCCCCAAATTAAGGGAAACATACTTGCCTAAAACCTGACAGCTTGTCGAACTATGTAACTCAGTGGTTAGCGCATTGGTGCTGAAGCTGGAGGTCGCGGGTTCAAATCCCACCGAGGGAACAAAAAGTTTTTTGTGTTCATGGACGTGTATAATGTAATAAAAACCTTAAAAATATGTATAGTCTAAAAGTATTAAATATACTTGTCTGGTACCAGACAACGGGATCGTGAATCGTGAGACTTTAACTGTACCAAATTTCTGTATGTCTGTCGGTCTTTACGTCTGTCTGTCTGTCTTTCCGCGCTTCTAGCTTCTGTAATTATAAATGGATTAAATTTGTTATAGTTTTAAAATATGTAGATCTCGGTTTTGGCATCATACAATTATAATCATTTTACATTTTAGGAGTGGTTCTCCATACATGTGAAGTGGGGATGAAAAATATTTTTTCTACCACATCGTGTGGGGTATCGTTGAATAGGTCTTTTAAAAGAAAAGAAAGGTTTTATACATGACTTTTTTATAAAGTCAACCATTTTCGAGTAATCGGTCTCCAAAGCGGTTTATAAGTTAGTTCCCCCCTGGCATTTCTAAACTATAAGAGATAGAAACTTGTAAGTTATGCTGATAGTGGTAAGGTTTTTATCCTAGAGTCTTATACCCAGATTTCAATGTTAAAATTTCTAAGTTGATATCGTATATTTTTCAACCTTTACCGGCGATTAGCCCTTAGTTTTAAGCAAAAACTTTGAAAACATTTCTCTAATGATTACCTGAGAATTCTGAATACATCTTTGAATGTTTTACCTCGTTGAATAGCTATATAAACATAGATATTTTTCTAATGTATCTGCAGAGTAGCTGCCATATATTATTTTTCAGTGGCGTGCACAGGATTATGACACTGGGTATGCGGCGAAGTACTCGGTCACAAAAACTTTTTCGTTTATAGATTTTTAGCATAGCTACAGCCAAGCGACGGATCTCTAAGTCGAAACCATGCCAACAGAGCAAGTCTTAGATGTACTACTATTCATGTACATCTTCTACGGCAACGCAGACAAAACAGCGATCGATCGTCGCGGCGGAAGAAATTCTAATAAGTAAAATAGTAAGCATATTTTAAAATATTATAACTACTCACCAGTCAGCTTCAATTTTCACATATTAAAGGTTCCGGTTACTTGAGATTACTATATCCCGATGTAAATTACTAAATAATATGCAAGGAAAACAATATAATTTAATCTTGTGTACACAACCACACAGCCAGTTATACGTTTCACAACTTTTAACATGAAATTTTCGAGTTACATTATTTTTTTGCTGGTTTAATTGTTGTAACTCGGGTACACACCTACCTTTAGACAGAATTTGAATCTTTTCACTGAATGACAATTGTGAGAACTTGTTATTTTTAATTTTTAATAAACACACATTTTCAAAACCTCACAGTCAAATAACATTTAAAAAAAATCGACTAACTCACTAGTAAAAGCAAATCACTACAATTATTATAGAAACTCAGTAATAAACTGTTAAATGTACACACTTTCAAATGTTAAAATGAAAAATCTTTTAAGAAAACTATAAATAAACTGGAGCGATTAAATTGTAAACAATGCTTATCACATGAAATATGCAATATGGCCCCCGCGAAACACAAAACGTTTCTTCTATTTAAACAAATGCTTATGCATATGCTTAATGTGCATACGTGATTTATTAGATTTCCGACTATTCTTTTTACTCGGATTATAGGCAACGAATAATTTCCGACAAGCCACTTCGGCGGTTTTCGGAAGCGATCGGATAGCCGAACCGAAGCCGAGAGCCATCGCCTGCCGCTGGAGACTTATAGTCATGTCGATATTCATGGGTGTGTGCGTTTGCGAAGTATGAAAATTACACACACATGCGATGATTTGTCCTGCACAAAGCAACCGCATGAGTTGCTATTTATAAAATATTAGGCGTTTGAAGTTATTATATTTTTTTAATTAATTTATTTACTATTAATTAATTATTAAAGTCATCTAAAACGTACGAACGTTTTATTAAAATATCTGTGAATGACAAGTAAAGCACTGCATTTCTGCCTATATGGAGCGCACGCCCCTGTTATTTTTAGTTATGCCTACTAACGTGACCATTCGTCCCGCTTTCAGGCCGTCTGTCCCGCTGTCGCAAGGCTGAAATTGTCCCGCTTTTGTCAGCAGACCAAATAATAACTTAAAAATATAAGTGAGCCTCTTAAAATCCAAACTCCTGGCTTTTTCGATACCGCGATGTAGAGGCCGTTCAGCTACACCTGTTGCCAGTCAGAAACCCTTTTCCGACTCGTTCCCTTGTCCTAGGCCCTAGGGACTCTATAAGATAATTAATAAGTAAAACAGCGCTTTGTATGGTTTTACGTGCTAATAGATGGCGTTTTGATAGCGGGAACTAAAAATACACAAAATTTATAGACGTAGAGCTCAATATTCATTTATTATTTTAATAATAATGGGTAGTAAAGTTTGTTGTGCTATATGTCCTAGACTTTTTGGTCGTTAAAGTTTAAATTTTTGCGTTTGGCGATGTAATCTTGCGTTTAGACTTTAGCGACATCTTTAGAGATAGTTCAATCACTTAGGAAGGTCGATAAAAAAATAATTACGCTATAATGCTATTGACCGGTAGATGAGAAACTGACACCAACTCACCCTGCAAAATAGCACGTGATTTTTTTAAGTGATTCCGCAGATGCCCCGTTTTGGCAAGAAAAATAAATGGTCACGTTAGGAATGGCTCAAAGAAATAACTACAAAAAATTGTTTTTTTTTTCAATCTTCTAACGACTTACTTTTCGTACTTAGCGGCATTAATGGTATTAATAATAATAAACGGCTCCTTAGCTACATAACAACTATAAAAACAAATAAATTAAAAGGACATAATTTGAAAAAAATGAAGAAGAGAGAAAAAAGTCGACAATTAAAAAAAAAAACTTTAGTCCCAAATATCGTAAACTAATAATTTTGGAATATGGGTTTCATTGAAGAAAATATTGGCAATTATGGGAACTACAACCCCTTAAAGCATCAACATCTATTTAACCTATAACCCTGTATACATGTTTGTGTTAGAGGGTTATATAACCCTCAATTTTCACCCTTCTAACACAAACCATTTTTTAATAGCGATACTTCAACCCTCAGTGGTTGATATATCTTATGTGTGTACTCTTTTACATATTGCCTGTTGGTGTAGGTCGTAGGTGTCTGGTGTAGTTGTTGGTGTAGAAACTGTAGGTAATGTTGATAGTAATCAACTATATAAATGAGCAAGCATTTTCAAAGGTTGAACCCGACAGACATTGTTGTCTTTACTTTCAAATGGAATAAATAAATAACTGTTTACGTATGTAAATGTAAGAATGAAAGAAATGCTTGCTCATTTATATAGTTGATTACTATCAACATTATGATTATAAAAATTGCCTACTTCTCTTTCTCAATCTACTGATTGAAGTAGGCAATTTTTATATTGGCAGGTCAATGTTTGCTGGGTTAGGATTTTCTTATGTTCATGATATTGATATATATATATATATATATCATAATAATTACGTGTGAAGCAAAAACTTTTAAGTAAGCACAGTTTATACGAATATATACATAATGACATTTTGCTGATAAATTAAAGTTTATGTGGAGGAAAGTGTGCAGAATGCTAATATTCTTTAAATAATGCTTAGAAATACAAAAAATAATAAAAATAACAACAACACACTACCTCAGATTATTAACACACACTACTGTGCATTTGATAGATACCAATTTGTTACACATTGATGTTTCTCAATCTGTCACAACATTAAGATTTTTTTTCTATTCCAGAGGCAAAAGAAAAATTATTTTAGGAGTGAATTTCGACCATGTATGTATTAATATGTGAAGCAAAAACATATGCCCAATTTGAAATTTTTTTATTTTCCAAATGAAACTTAACAACAACGCTGACTACAAAAAAAACATTTAATGCTGTGAATTTAATAAAAACTATAGTATTTGCATTAAGAAGTCAGTAAATGTCAATAAATCACGCATATAATATGTCAAAATTGGTTAATATGAATGTGGTTTAAGCGCAATGGGGAAATAATTTTATTTTCCATTTTACTCTATTATTAACACGAATAAACTATAAAGATATAAATAGTCTTTCTAATAACACTTTGATTGGACAGTTTTAGATGAGCAATAATTAAAAGGAAACTAAATTGTACTCGATTTATTAAAACAGATAATAAATAAGTAATATAATAAAAAATATTAATATTACTTTATTTTTTTATTATATTAAAACATTTATCCCGACAGTTATGACATAAAATATACTTAATTTGATCATTTTTTGGTACTATTCTTCTTAAAGATAAGTTAATTTTGTAGTTTTACTGCAATATTGATGTGACACAAGTAATCCTACTAATATTATAAATCTGAAAGTTTGTGAGGATGGATGGATGGATAGATGTATAGATGTTTGTTATTTATTTCACGCAAAAACTACTCAACGGATTTCAATTAAATTTGGTATGGTATTAGTTTAGGCTCTGGATTAAAACAGGCTACTTTTATCGCAAAAAAAGTAGGTGTTCCTTTGGGATACTGTATTTACGCGGGTGGAGCCGCAGGCAACAGCTAGTAAGAAATAATTGAATCTGAATTTGAGTTTATTTTAACTTCTATTAGTTTATTAATTCTTCAACTTACTTGGATTTTTTCAACTTTTTGTACTGTGTAGATATTATAGCCTTCTAGATTGTTTCTTGTAATGAAGATAAATTGGAAATAGCTAACTTTATTTGCATCAAAAATCGAAGCCTATTCATTACAAGCAGAAATGTGTATAGTAGGAAGCAACATGGATATTATTCAGCATAATATAAGTTAAGCTATTTTAACTATTGACTACCTACTTATATATACTAATTAATATACTCGCCTGTATCCCTTGAAGGCTCCATCGTTAGCCGTAATTTATTTACAGTTTATAACACCACTTTCATAAATTATATTCGACAACGATGAACCTGTCAGAAACAAGGTCGTTGAACTAAATATACCTACGAGAAGAAGCCTACTACACACAGCCGAAAACCAACACACAGAGAATCTTAAATATAACTTTATCACTTGAGAGTCATTACAGTAACTTTAGTCGCACTATAGTTAAAAACGTTTGTCTGCGTATGCGATTAATAAAAATATCTTCCATTTCCCGCACTGAAATGACAAAACCAAGACAAAACCAAAAACATATTTCAGCGTCACGTCACTAGTCAGTTGGTTATGGTTTTTTTAACCAGGCACAGAGCTTTAGCGAGCTCCTTTAGCTCAACTTTAGCCTAGTCTAAGCCGGTTTTTACCAATCATGCTAACAACCATCCAGCCTGCAAGCCCAAGGCCGCGGACTTGTAGGCAAAAAATATAAATGAATGACACTATTAGTTGACGACTATTAGTACCGGTGGTGGCTTTGCTGGAGGGGCCGATAATATGCATTATTCCAACACAATATCGCATTAAATAAAATGCAATAATTCATGAAGTACTCACCGTCCAGCTTGCATATCCAGCACCGGTACTAATGGCCGTGATTAGTGTCATTAAGGACGCTATCACATTTTCAACCCGCTTAAGTTTAAGTATTTATGTATCTGAATTGCAAAACAATAACATTACGTGTAACGCGCACATTGAAACCGCTGTCTGCTCGATTTTATACCGACGTAACTAATCTTGGTACTTGATAGTATTCGTTTTTTTAATTTTTAATGATTAATTTTACTGAATGGTATTGATTATGTAAAATTAGTCGTAAGTTTACAATCGAACTTGGTGACTGTTACTAAGTACTATCTGCGTGTCCATACATAGCACTTCAACATCTTCAACGTTAACAATCAATACTTTTTGCCCACAAGTCCGTTTGAAGGCCGCGATATTGGATTTGTAGGCTGGACCGTGAGCATTGCGTGTAATATTTTTTGTGAAATACAGATAAATCTCAAAATGTGATTAATTTTACTTTCAAAAGTCATAAAGTAATATCATAGAAATCTATTTCGCTATCACAGTGCCGCGATAAGTAAAGCCTGATGAAAATAAAAAATTGCACTGAGGGAGCTCAATGTTAAAAAAATTATGGAAAATTTGTGTTATTCCGGTTCTTAATGTGTAATATTGGTAGAATATTAACCATTAAATATTCGTTTACGTGCACAAGTGAGGGAAAGTGGTACAACTTCAAAAAACGTGCTATTTTGTGTTCCTCCAAAACTCCCTAGGAACTTTCAGTAAAGTTCTTTCTACCACTTTTCTTCTTCTTCTTTATAATGGCCTCCCTTGAGGAATAGCCAGTGTCAGTGTCAATTCTACCACTTTAATGAATCGACTGATATGACTCATTGCCTGTACTGAGTATTTATTTGGACTTTGACTAGACTTTAGACTTGACGATATAGGAATACAGTGTTGAAAATTGAAACGAAAGTTCTATTTGCCGCCTTTTTTACTTGACACTGGCAAATGGTTTCAAGATAAGCCGACGCCATTTATATAAAAAATAATTTTTATATAAATTTCAATGTAATGTCATTGTGTTGTCAAATGTCATCTATGGTCAAATGTGCACGATATAAAAATGATAGTATTCCAGCGATTCACGGTGTATTATTTTCTGACTTCATGCGGCGAGGTGGCTTTTCTATTTAGCTAAAGTTGTGCAGTAAAAAATAAGTACTCAACTTTTTTTGTTTAAACTGAGTGGCGTCATTCCTAAGTGGCAGTTACAATGGAAAACATTAAAGACTTTCAGTACCCTCATACTTTTGTGTTGGTAGGTGCTTCTGGTGATCTTGCAAAGAAAAAAATATACCCGACTATTTGGTTCTTGTACCGCGATAACCTTTTGCCGAAAAACACAAAGTTTTTTGGCTATGCTCGGACAAAGCAGACCATCGCTGAAGTGCGAGAAAAATGTAAGAAGTATATGAAAGTTCGTGCTGGCGATGAAGAACTCTATGAACAGTTTTGGGCCGCTAATGACTATGTAGCTGGTTCATACGATAAAAGAGTACACTATGAATTGTTGAATCAAGCAATAACGAAACATGAAAGAGGCCCAGTTGCTAACAGAATATTTTATCTGGCCGTACCTCCAACAGTTTTTGAAGATGTTACGGTAAATATAAGAAATGCATGTGTCGCGCTCAAAGGATATACAAGAGTAATAATAGAAAAACCATTTGGCCGAGATGACGAATCTTCTGATAAGTTAAGTTCACATCTAGCTAGCCTTTTCAAAGAGGAACAAATATATCGTATTGATCATTATCTTGGTAAAGAAATGGTTCAAAATTTAATGACAATTCGATTTGCCAATCAAATCTTCAGTCCTTCCTGGAATCGGGAAAATATTGCTTCTGTATTAATTTCCTTCAAGGAACCTTTTGGCACAGAAGGTAGGGGTGGATATTTTGATGACTTTGGGATCATCAGAGATGTGATGCAAAACCATCTGCTACAAATTCTATCCCTCGTTGCTATGGAAAAACCGGTCACACTTAACCCAAATGACATAAGAGACGAAAAGGTGAAAGCACTGCGGCATATTAAGCCAATAAATATTGACAACATTTTAGTTGGCCAGTATATTGGTAACCCTAATGGCCAAGGTGAGGAAAAGTTGGGTTACCTTGATGATCAAACCGTACCAAAGAATTCTATAACACCAACATATGCACTAGCTGCTATGTTTATCAACAATTCAAGATGGGAGGGTGTGCCTTTTATTCTTCGATGTGGAAAAGCTCTCAATGAAAGGAAAGCAGAGGTAAGGATACAGTACAAAGATGTGCCAGGAGATATTTTCAAAGGACATACAAAAAGAAACGAGTTGGTTATAAGAGTGCAGCCGGGAGAAGCATTATACTTGAAGATGATGAGCAAGTCCCCAGGAATGAAGTTTGATCTGATGGAAACTGAGCTGGACCTGACATACAGCATGAGATATAGAGAGAGTAATGTCCCAGATGCTTATGAGAGGTTAATTTTGGATGTATTCACTGGTACGCAAATGCACTTTGTGAGAAATGATGAGTTAAAAGAGGCTTGGAGAATATTTACACCGGTATTAAAGCAGTTGGAGGAAGAAAAGGTTAAACCTCTCCCATATGTTTATGGATCTCGAGGTCCACCAGAAGCTGATCACAAATTAGCTAAATATGATTTCAAATATTCTGGTTCCTATAAGTGGCAAAAACCCACAATAGATTAATATTTTTAAATGCAGTCTGGTGGTGGTAATTTTGATGGCTCATTTATATTTATTTTCTGCATAATAATTATGTTAAGCTTTACTGTTATAATCAGAATGGGAAACATTCCATTGTAAAGTAACAAAAATGTTGCTTTATATGTAAGGTCATTTTAAGGACAAACTATTACTTGACAGTTTTTTTTACAAAGTAAAGAATTCCAATGCATTTGATTTTATACTGAGGAGCTTGATATTCTTAATCATGATTATGTTATTAGATTTTATGTTATTCATTTAAAGTTTTTTAAATTTTAATACATTTGGTACCTATTTAATTAGTAACTTACAGTTATCATGCAAAGGTCATACATATAACCTTGTAATGCAGATTAATTGATTCAGCATGAATAACTGTCACTATATATATATCATTTTGGAACTTTAAAATAAGGAGCAATGTTTAACTGGCAAAAGTATTTTAAGAGCATATTGTTATATATATAATTTATATTATATAAACTTTTAAATTTACAAGGACCACTTGATAAAGATAAGATAAATGAATGAGTCAGCAAGTATTATTTTGCTCAGTCATGTCCTTAGCAGGATTGCTCTAACTTTTGTAATCACAATAATATTGATACCAACCTATTTTTATATTATGTGTATTTCTCACTTGTCATTTGAATGTTGTTATTTATTATAAAAACAGATGATTTATACATTTCTTTAATAAATATATTTTTTAATATTTGTGTTTTACATAATTTTTGTATACCTTACTAGGTAGTAGATTAATGTTTATTTGATGATAAATCCAAATATTGATAAACAATTTTCTTATTAAAATTAAATTTACTCTGTATAAATAAAGTAGAAAACTCCATGATAAAAAAGGGATATAATAAATCGTGCGAATAAAAAATAGCTCGGCATAGTTGCATAATGTATTACTGAATTTGGCAGCGAATTAATATGTTGTGACTAATTACTAAATTGGCGAAATCACTCAGGTGAAAAAAAAACCAAAAATCGGCAGATAAAAGGTGGCGAATATTAATCCAAATTGGCACAGAAATTTATATGTTGGTGACTTAATTTCCGAGTTGGCGACAGTTAAATGATGTAAGCAGCTGTAACACCAGATTTGGTTGATAAATGAATTGCTGCTAAAAATAAATTAATAGGCTACGAAAAATCGCAATTTTTGGATAATATTGGGGTTTTTTAATTTTTTATCTTTCGTATAGGTGTCGTTTTCAAGGTTATTGTGGGTGCTGAATACGAAAATTATGTATATTTTAAAATTCCAAAATGGCGTTCATTTTTTTATAAAATTAATATGGGTGTCCATTTGAAGGTTTCTGGGAGTGCTTTTTTATGTTTTCGGGGACTGATTATAAAAAGTCATGCATTTTGAACTTCCAAGATGGCGGACATTTTTTAAATAAAATGAAAATTCAAAATGGATGATTTTTTTGTAATCTGGGGGTGCCCCCAGATACTTAGAAAAGGACGAACGATTTTTTTTTAAATCTTGGTTAAAAAAAATAATAATTTTGTACGCTCCTTAACGATCTTTTGATGCGCCCTCGGTTCACTGCTTTTTATATTTTTTTGAATTACATTAGGTAAAAAATATGTGCCCATTCTTGAATTAAATATGTGCTCTCAAGTTGTCGTCAAGAGTTAGTAGAGAGACAGTGGTTATTAAAAATAATATCTGTTTGCCTGTTTGGAATATTCAGTGAAGAAAACTGGTATTATTTAGTTGCCAGATTTGGAATTTTTTGTTCGTTACATTCTTTCGCCAAATTAGTAATTTAGTATGCCATATTCGGTTTATTTACATCTAAAATCTAAATAATGTGCTGAATACATGCCGTTAAAAATACCATTTAATTGAGAATTGACAATAGTTTAATTTGACAAGATAGATGTTAAGTGGTCAAGAAAGTACATAAGATGTTGTTTTAATAATGCTACTTGACTCATATTTAATTTCATACATTGATGGAGTATTTCCTTTAGTACTTGGCTTAGGAAAACGTATTCTAGCGATATCATAAATTAAAAACTTAAGATTGTTAAATAAAGTTGAGTTAAAAATATGTATTTTTGTTTTTTAACTTTTACTGATGAAAACACCTCTAAATTCCGGCAAGGATGTGATAACACCAAACACAAACACGCCGCATATTATGTAGTAGTGAAACGGAACGTTTCTAAATACCTAGTTCATGACATCATAATTATTTATGTCAAAACGTCAAACGGATCGTAACACCGCCATTTTACTACTACCGGACCGTGGAGAATAGAGGTAAGGAGTACCTACCATCTCTCTAAGGCAGAAAACTGAAAAGCTAAAAAGTGTCCGACAAAAGTAATTAAATAATAGTTCCAAAACTGGCCACAATGGCGCTAGAGTGGCAAGGTTGTGTAATATGAAGTTAGCAATTATAAGAGATGAAGTAAAGTGAGTTGAGTTTAGTTATTTAAAAATTTTGACGACTTTAGTAGATTAAAAGTAGTTAATTCAGTAAATCATGAAAATTCTAATTACTCGTATAGTCGAAAATATTTTTATATATAAAACCGAAGAAGATGCTAAGATTTAATTATGCGTTTAAATTTTGCCGCTTTACTCCCGTCTGCGTCTGTAGCGCCACCTATTTAACGCTATTTTACGGACACTTCATGTATGGAGATGGTACTCCTTAATTTAATTCTATTCTCCATGTACCGGACTATAGCACTGCCCTATTATAGAGCTTTTTTTTTAAATAACTGGCATCGGCTTATTACCATTTGCCAGTGTCAAGTTAAAAAAGTTGGAAATAAAATTTTCGTTCATACCTATCACTAGTCAAAGTCCAATTAAATAGTCTGTGCAGTCAATGAGTCAAGTTGGTCGATTCAGTAAAGTGGTAGAAAGTTAACTATAGGTCCTATAACTACTTTAAGGGAGTTTTGTTTAGGAGTGTGCCGGTTGCTTCCGAGGAAATTTCCTGCCCGAATCCGGCGGCAATGTGGTCGATGCAGGAAAAATTCTTCGTCCGAGGAAAAATTCATATTCTGATTGTTTGACAGACTGATTAGTACCGGAACCATTTTCTCCCCGGAGCTACGGATTCCGGTGCCGTATAATCCCAGTAATAACTTCATGTAGGTACATTTTATGAGAGAGAGTTACAACTTGACGTTTGATCTCTTTCTAAAAAAAGCCAGACTGAAAAATTATTGTAACTTTGACATTTGACATAATTGGCAATAATTACTAGTCTGTCAGCTGAGTTTACATTGAGCAAAACACAGAGTAGAGCAAAATATGGTGGTGTTATGATTGGAAAACACTTTATTTATTGAATTTGTGATCGTTCTATTACACATAAAAGTTACCTTATATGTTTGTAACAAAATGAGACCTTTTATAAGCTGATTTTGTGGCAAGAATTAATGTTCCAATAATAGTTATTTGTAATAATTAGATAATGGTGTTTAGGTAAGTATCTTTGTTTGGAGTTCGCACGAAAAAAACGTCTTGATACATATTCGTCGTCATATCAAACACTCTTGTAATATTTTCTCAAATTTTATTTGAACATCTCATAAAGTGCCTACAGTTACGTATTATAATCGATTTCATTTCATAGACGTTTGTGACGTTCGTGTTTATTTTGAGCAATTATTTTGCGCCTTGTTATTACAATAATCGGTACGAACAAGAACATAATGTTATTTTTATGTGATAATGTGTGTATTTAACAATATGTTATATTATTAAATTGTTACTCAAACGGTATTATGTAATTGAAAATAAATGTGTATCATAATATCTTTTATATGACTATCATAATTTTCTGCTGAATGTAAATTATAACGTATCTTATTTTCAGTACTAATGGACATTAACAAAAGAATTATTAAAATATTGTAAGAAAATAAATCAATTGTGAGGTGTTTTAAAACAAATACCAAAATGTTGTATGTATTTCATGTTGACTCTGGTCAAATGACCACATATGATATGAATTTAACATTACAAACGTAAGTGTATAATTTAACAATTGTTAGAAATTGATACTTGTTATCCTCTATTCTATATAATCCTCATATCAATATTACAATTTCTTTTTCAGTGTTGCTACTTTAAAACTTTCAATTGAGAGAAAAACAAAAATTCCTGCAAACTCGCTAGTGCTGTTAGTTAGTGGTGGAGATGTGCTCCATCCGGACAACATGGTGTCATCATACAGTGCGGGGACAGACACTAATCCCATATACATGTTCAGCAAGCCAAATGTCAAAGACAACCATATTAAGCAATCAAGTAAGCGATGATATAGATATAAAAGTTTTATGCCTTAATGTAAAATCTAGCTTTAAATCAGTTGACGGTCAAATTAGAAAATACAGATTTATTTCAAACATTTGACTGAAATTGTGGTTTGATGGAAAAGTGTGCAAAGTTTTATATAAGAAAGATGTTTCTACAATAATTAGTTTGTATAATTCATTCTTAATGTAACAAAATAATAATAATAATAATTAATACATAAAAATTGTAGTGATTCTTAATCTAATGTGACATTATAATTTTAATTTGTATGCATATGGTCTGTGTTATTTGAAATAAATGATTTATTATTTTTATTATTATTATATTAAGAATGAATAAAAATCTGTACATACAAACTGTTTTGCAATTAATGTTATATCATTTTAGTGTGTGATCTCAGTCCCATAGTAGAAGTGAGCACTGGTGAATCTTGTAGTGATATGCGTAGTGGTTATGAAACAAAGTCAATTGGTGAGCTCAAGAATGCGGTTGATGTGTGCTGTTCCCTGCCCCCGACGCTGAACACTGTGATATCATGTGCAACACTTGCACAACAGTTTAGTGACCTAGCTCACGAAGTGTCGAGAAGCTGCGACCAGCTTGTCCATGAGCAACATCTGCAGCATCAGGTGATTTTTATCACTCAATTTTGTTTTTTAACAAGCAATAAACATGTCTTGTATTTATTTTAGCAATTCAAAGAGGCACTTCAGTATTGTCAATATAAAAAGATATATTTAGTTGATGAGAGATGTATTTAGTTTTGTAATAAAGCTTTTTTCAAATTTAATTATAAGTTATTCAGTTTATAAATTACAATTACTTTGTACAGGGCTGGGCAGCAGTTGTTGCTAACTTAGAGGATATTTTTAACGAATTTAATGAAAGATCTCGAAGTTTTAAAGAATCATTTAGAAAGCATCGTCTGAAAAAGGAAGAATATCATGAAAAATTAAATACGTAAGTGCACTTTTCAATTTCTATTTTGTAATTGTTTTTATTTCAAGCTAAGTAGTTAAAATTGCAGCAAGTTGAACTATAAAGCATATCTCGTGTATAAACTTCTCGTGTCACAGTGCAGAACTCTTCTGAAATGACTTAACCGATTAAAAAAATATTTGCAGTTGTATTTGGTAGGTATGAAAATAGGTTGTAATCTATTTTTCATACGTCTAAGTGATAATAAGGGTGGCGAACCCCAAAATTTTTATTTTATTTTTGTGTCTAATTTTTATTTGGATTCTTTTATAATTTGGCTTTAAAAATACATACTATAACCCAACATTTTCACGCTTTTAACATGTTAATGGGGGAATGTCATAAAATGCCCATTGTTAATGGGAGTAGGTGTTAAAAGTAATATTAGTAATATGGATTATCTTTGACCCTTAGTGGTTGATAACTCCTATAATGTGTGTACTCTTTTAAACAACGCCTGTAGTTGTAGGTGTAGGTAGTAGCTGGTGTAGGTGGAAGGTATAGGTGTAGGTAGTAGGTTTAGGTAGGAGATGTAGGTTGTAGGTGTAGGTAGTAGATGTAGGATAAAGGTGTAGGTAGTGACTTATGTAGGTGGAAGGAATAGGTGTAGGTACGAGGGCTGCACTAAAAGTATCGGGAATGGAATATTTCCACTGTTCCTGTCATATTAAAATCTTTTTAATTTAAAACTCCTTGGTTTTAAAAATCGAATACCGTTTATTTATTTAAAAAAAGATTCTCGGTCTTGTCACAAGGTCTTGTCAAACTTGTTTTGGTCGTTGAGAAAATGGAATTGACTCGAGAAAATTCTAGAGCGATGATTTATTATGACTTTCGAAGTGGTTTAACACAAAAACAGTGTGTTGACCGGATGATTTCTGCATTTGGTGATGAAGCCCCATCAAAAACCACAATTTATCGCTGGTTTGCTAAATTTCAACGTGGACGTGTCAAGCTCAGTGATGATCCCCGTCAAGGTCGTCCAAAAACTGCAGTCACCCAAGAAAACGTTGATGCTGTGCGTAAGCTGATTGAGGAAGATCGACATGTGACATACCGTGAAATTCAGGCAACTTTAGACATTGGCATGAGTCAAATACAAATAATCTTGCATGAACAATTAGGTGTAAAAAAGTTGTTTTCCCGATGGATACCGCATTTGCTCTGTGAAGAGCAAAAAGCGGCTCGCGTTACTTGGTGCGTCAGAACTCTCGAAAGATTCCACGCAGGATCCTCAAATGCTGTATGCAACATCGTATCAGGTGACGAATCCTGGATATACGCGTACGAACCCGAAACAAAAAACCAGTCACGAGTTTGGGTGTTCGAAAATGAGTTTAAAGCCAACAAAAATTGTTCGTTCACGGAGTGTTGCAAAAAAAATGGTGGCCACGTTTGTCTCCAAAACCGGCCATGTTGCGACTATTCCTCTTGAGGGACAAAGAACGGTTAATGCAGAATGGTATGCTAACATTTGTTTGCCACAGGTCGTTTCTGAACTCCGTAAAGAGAACTGCAACCGCCGCATCATCCTCCATCACGACAATGCGAGTTCTCACACCGCGCACAGAACAAAAGAGTTTTTAGAACAAGAAATCATAGAATTATTAGACCATCCGCCGTACAGCCCCGACCTAAGCCCTAATGATTTCTATACTTTCCCTAAAATAAAGAATAAATTGCGTGGTCAGAGATTTTCATCACCTGAAGAAGCTGTGGACGCCTACAAAACGGCCATTTTGGAGACCCCAACTTCCGAATGGAATGGTTGCTTCAATGATTGGTTCCATCGTATGGAAAAATGTGTCAAATTTCGCGGAGAATACTTCGAAAAGCAATAAATACATTTTTAAATAGTAATGTTGTGTCACTTCCTTGATTCCCGAAATTTTCAGTGCCGCCCTCGTAGTAGGTTTAGGTAGGAGATGTAGGTTGTAGGTGTAGGTAGTGACTGGTGTAGGTGGAAGGTATAGGTGTAGGTAGTAGGTGTATGTACTGTTTAATTATTATAGAACATATAAATTTACCATAATGATAGAGTATGCTATGTTATCATGTGTTCAATGATAAATATGTTTAAAGACTGTTTTTATAACAATGCTGGTAACTTGTTTGTTGTGACAAAATAAGACAATGGATCGAACACATTTGAAATTAAAATAAGGTTAAGACATATTTACATACTTCGATTTGGGTTAAAGACAAAGAAGGTTGATGTAAAAAAAATTTTTCACTTAATTGCAATGAATTTTCACTCATGAATCGACGCATAATATATGGCACAAATTTTTCCAAATTTCTGTGTTTGTGGCATACTTCTATAAAGAAGTAATGTAAAATTTCGTCTCAAATTTCCTTAAAACTCAATGTTGGCGGTGATTGTATGTTCATTTAATGGAGTAAGTACTGGCTTGATTATGTTGTACCATTTATTTTTCTTGTTATTGTTTAGCTTAGTAACTGTACAGTAAAGCCCTATTGTGCACGGTGTAATGGCCAATATACTACACATGTACGACTATGACCGACATTTTAATACGAGCGATTTAAATAACTCGAGTGCATATTATTTATTATGTACGAAGATCGAAGCTATATGAAACCGTACGTTTCAGATTGAATGAAGTATTAGAATCTTTGGGCAAAATTCCAATTCTGCCGGCACTTCGACTGAATGCTGAGGCGCACAGATTCTCGGCGTTCGATGTGTTCGAAGACACGGACTTCGAAGGCCACCACTACGGTGTCAATCCGCCGCAGTCTTTAGAGAGCTCCAAAAATAGAACCGCTCAAGATTTCGGCGGTGGGATCTTCAAATTATCAGAGGAGGATGGTGAGATGCTTATAATATTATGTTAACTTATCGACGCATTAATTACAATGTTTTGACGCGATTGGCGATATTCGGTTAGTTAGGACAATGTACGCATCTTTGTTTACTCTGCATCATATTTATATAATTTTGAAGGTGAAATTTTTGTATGTATACATTTTAAATAATACATTTGCAATCTAGAATTGCGAGACCCTACTACCCCCCGCCAAACGCATCGCAAAACCATGTAGGTATTTAATATATATAGAAAATTTTATGCATGTGTAGTAGCGGGGGGGGAAGCTTATACCTGTTTCGAGAAGATGGTCGGTCTAGTGGTTCGGGGGGGGGGGGGGGGGCTTTCTCTCCCCCTCCCCGCTACTACACATGCATAAAATTTTCTATATATATTAAATACCTAGAACCCCCCCCCGGCCCTAGAACCATGGGTACGACCATGCATGTGTTAACATTTCTTAGGAATATAGTATAATAAGATATAGAATAATAACATGTCTGTAAAAATGCAATATCCAATATTTTTATGTAGTTTTCGAGAAGAATGCAGCCAGTAACTCCGGCTCGGAGGGTCGACAGCAGATCGAGTCCTCGGATGAGGGCGTCACGTTCAAAGCGCCCTCCGGCGAGACCAAGGACGACCCAACACTGCTGCACTGGATACTCGCACAAGGGAACAAGGCCTCGTTACAAGATATACTTGATTATTGCCAGAAGGGTCTTGCTTTGGTAAGTTAACACTTTTGAGTATTAGACTATAGACTTGTGCCTCCGTGGTCTAGTGGTTAGAGCTTTGCTCTCGACTCGGAGGTCGAGGTCGAGGTTCGATTCCGGCATTGGAACAACAAAAAATGTTGTTTCCAAGTTTGGTTAGGACAATGCAGGCTGATCACCTGATTGTCTGACAAGAAAGATGCTCCATGCGTCGGATGGGCATGTAAAAAGTCGGACCTGCGCCTGATCTCTCGCCAGTCGTGTCGGTTATCCGTCCCACTGGGTTACGAGAGTAAAGGAAGAGAGAGTGCCCAAGTGTGTGCGCAGTACAATATTACTATAAAATTACTCCTGCGTAACTGGCCTGGTTTCAATGAAACCGGCCACCGTCACCGAAATCGGTGTAGGGAGTTATATATATATCACAACAAGTCTATATATACAAATATATATATATATATATATATATATATATATATATATATATATATATATATATATATATTTGTATATATAGACTTGTTGGCATATTGCATAAATAAATAGTAGGTACTCTAAAATATGAGTAAATTATTATCAGAAGAAGCAGTATGTTAAAATAAATATTTTCAAGGGTACAGCGAAATTTTAACAGAATTACTTGAAAACGCTCCATATAAGTCGATATGACGTCACGCTTTCCTAAAGTTGTTTCAAATATAAGGGTCGCAGGAACTAATTGAAGGAGGAAATAATTATAATAATAATTGGGCTCTTTTGCCTCTCAGTTAGAAAAAAAAATCGACGGGTTGCACTCCGGGAGTGCCGGCAGAAGTGAAAACTTGAATATTATTGTCTCATTTTCTTTCGCTATTTCTTCGTCACTTTTTTCATTAATAGGTGCACTTTGTTCAATTTCCATATTTTAAACACTTTATATACACGAATTTCACGAATACACAGCAGTGTGGCCACTACGCTGATGGTCGAGTCATCAGCTGTCACCATCCATGGATGCGCGTGGCACGCTGTAACATTAACACACACGAACATTCGCGCAAGCGCCCTGCGCCGCCTGTCCTCTCTCCATCCGTCTTACGAATTTTCTATCAGGTCACGTGTCCTGACGCGAGTTTAGAAATTTTTACCCATTCCAAAAAAAGTACACAGCGCCGCTAAAGAAGTTTTCACTTCAAAAATAAAAAATGTAAATGTTGTGACAGTTTGACAAAAGTCAACGCGTTACAAAATTGTATCTAGCAAACACACAGTGGTGTGTGTAAATAATCTGAGGTAGTGTGTGTACTGTGTGGTTTTATTAATTTTACGTATTTCTAAGAATTATTTAAAAAAAATAATTCTGCACACCTTCCTCCACATAAAATTTAATTTACAGGCAAAATGTCATAGGTATACCTCTGGTTGCACAATTCTCGTAAAATTGTACTTAAAAGTTTTTGCTTCACCTATTAATATAATAATGATGTAGGTTTTTTTACTAATATAGCAAAATATTGAAATGTTTTTGTAATAATTTTTAGATGTATCTCATTAGTCAATACAAAACTAACTATATATTTTTGGCATTTATCAAGCAGTAATTATTATATATATATAATTTTAATTTAATTTATAGTTAGTTCTTATATAAGAACAACAGAGAGAAAACCACCCTGTGGAACCTCCGCATCGAAAACACCAATTCGAGATAGCCTCATCAGAGCTGACCCGCTGCGAAAGTTCCTGTAGATACGAGTCGAACCAGTCTATCACTGAGGAGGATATGTTTACTTACATTCTGATAATGTATCAATCTTATTTTTCTAGAATAACGTAATGAACAAAAGTTACTAGAGTAATTTTTCTCTAAACTTAGTATGAACAGAGTTGTAAAGGTTAGAAGTTTAATGATGTTTATTTCTACATGGATGATTTTGTATTTTTTATTTATGTGAAAACATCAACATAAAAATAAGAAGTCGGTGTAAATTACACTTTAAAATATTTAACTGTCATAATTCTCCTATAACACACGTAAGAGTCATTCCAAAGGCTGTAAGAAAAGTTTGTACAATTTTTTTTTCCTTTGGCGCCATGTACCTAAGAACTAGCTCACCGCGCAAATTAACGGGTATAAACACTATAATGAGAATTCACACTTCAAACAAATAAAAGTTTAAAAGTTTGTGAGATTGTATGAATGTTTGTTACTAATTTCACGCCTATTTGCGGATAGATTTTAAAGAAATTTACAAGATCCCAGGCCCGCTTCACTACCCGTATATTCTTACTGATAAAATGTATATCATATTGTAGTTTAACCCCCTTATTAATAAAATATTTCCACAGTGGATAGGAATAATATTTATACGGGAAATCTACATAATATTATAAAATAATTAGTTCAATTTATATATTCTGAAATATTGAGGTATTATTATTACTCGATAAATGTAAAAAAAATACAAAATACAGTTTTGTAATTAAGTACTGTACATTTCAAAATTACAAAAAACTAAAAAGTTTGAATATTTTTTTAATTAATAATTGTAAAAAAACCTACATAATTAGTTTCCTTACGTGAAATACAAAAACATTAATTACTGTAATTATAAACTATGTTCTTACGACTTATAGCCATATTTCGGAATCTATATATTTCGGAACACGTGACGTCAGACGTATGAAATTCTGTATTACAAGTCGCTGTACGTTTGAAAAATATTCTTTATTTGAGAAGTTACTCATATTTAAGAGTACTATTCATTGATGCCATAAAATAACTAACTAAATAGTCAACTAAGACTGGTGACAATATACTTGTCAAGGATATTGACCAATGTTAGCTGAGTGTGGCTACCGGCTGAGTGCTCGAAAGTTAATTTGCGAGACTGATAAGATTGTGATTTGTGTCCGATTGATTCTCAAGTTTATTGAACTGCACTGCCTATTGTTACGTTAGGTTAGGTTCGAATATGAACTGATGCACCTTTTAGAAAAGCCTACAGGCCATTTTTGAAATTGGATATCTAATTAAATATTAATGTCTTTGGCGAATAATTGTTTCAAGATTTGTTATCAGCATATAGTATATCATACCGGTGCAGTAGTAGCAAATGTACCAAAACGTAAAATCTTTTATCAAACTGTGTTTTGAGGTTAAGTATGATTATGATTGTGCGCGCATGAATTCGGCGCGTGCTGTGCATACATTTATTATTCATAGTAATATTAATTATCCAAAGTCTCGGCTTAATACAAACAATGATAAGATTTTTGATTTTTATTCTCCCTGTTATATAAAATAAATAATGTAGGTGGATTCTCAGGAAATCCAATGCATGTATGCATCATTATGCTAAAGCTGTTTTAATGAAGTTGTTTTAATTATTTCAAAACTAGCATTTGCCCGCAGCTTCGACCGCAGTACTTTTTCGGGAGCAAAAGTAGCCTATGTGTTAATCCAGAGCTTAAATTACTACCATACCAAAGTTCATCAAAATCACTTCAGGAGTTTTAGCGTGAAAGAGTAACAAACATACATCCACCCCTACAAACTTTCACATTTTTTATAATAGTAGTAGGATAATTAAAAAAGTTACGGCTATACTCAGCGTTTGTTAGCAGTTAAGACCTACTTCCGTCCAAATTACTTATCCATTAAAATACTGCGGCAATTTGCGGAAAAATTGCATACAATTTTTTTTTTCATTGATTCATTTAGAACTTTCACAAACAATAAATAAAAAAAACTAAACATTATATTAATTAAAAAAATTATTATATTAATTTGTGTATAGATCGACGCGGAGCCATTGAAAGAGCGCGAGGCTGAGCTCCACCACATACTAGAGTACGCAAACATGCACGGCCTGAAGCAGATCAAGGGCATTGAGGACCGGCTGTACGGTCTGGACCAGCTGCTCAGCGACGCCAAGAAGCTGGAGAGAGATCAGCACGACCAGGCCGCCTCGCTCATACAGGTGAGACCCATGCTTCGACAGAGGGGTGGAGGCAGATGATGATGGCAATAGTTTATGCATATTGAACTGTTTAGTGTATCTGAAGAGATATAAAAGAAATGTTGTTCGGCTTAAGGCGAGGTGAATCGCCAACCATGAAGTATTCGAGGTGAAGGAGATGAGTGGGGGAAGTGTCGCCCCCGTTACTGCGGGGTGCTTCGCACGAATTACGTCAAAGTGATGTGTCCATAATGTTCAAAAGCGTAATTGTAAATCGACAATATCGTAATGTGCTTCATAGCCTAGCGGTTTTTTGCCCGCCTAGGGCAAAGCGTAGCGTCTAGGTTTAAATTTCATTACAAACTAATATATTTCTTATCTTCCTTGTTTTTTAAAAATATTTTTGTGATTATTATTATTTCTTTTTCTTTTATATTTTTATTATTTATTTTTAATTATTTTATCGTTGTACTAAAACTCGGAGCAAAGCTCGGTCTCCCAGGTAATAATTTTTTTATTAATCTTAATCTTAATTTTTATTAAATATTTTTTTTATAATCTACACTAATATTTACAACAACTTAGAGAAACTAATAATATAATAAATAACTAGGTATACAGCTTTCAACAATATACTATAGTACCTGGGAGAACAAGCATTGCTTGGAGTTTTCTAGTGCGAGAAAAAAAAAAAAAAAAAAAATCGACCGACCTTGATTAGAACCCAAGACTACAACGCAAACGGCTAATGGTCTACGTAGCTGCGCTATCGAGTCTCTGACGTCACATGGCGAAATTACTCATATCTTATTAGTATTACACGACGAAAGAAAAAACATGATAAACTAAGATACTTATGTCGTTGGCATAAAGGTCAAGTCGGAGGTATAATAACTTTGAACGGACTTTCAACAATAAATTCGAATGATTTTTCGCGATGTTTCATTCGACACGTCCGAATTATGTATCAATGAAATCAATGAATCCTAACAAATATCTTATTCCAACCGAAAAATAAAAACGATAATTCCCTTCCTTTTATTATGTATTACGAAACTATAATTAATTTTCTCATTTTTGTTCACAAATAATACAGTTACAACTCCAAGAATATTCATTTTAATCGTTATTTTATGATTTTTTTTATCGAGAAAATTTACAGAAAACGTGTTTTGAAAATGAAGCTCTCCTTACAAATATGATTTAAGATTAACATATTTTTTTTTTGCTGCACTAAAATGTCTAATCTAAAATCCATTCGTCTCAATTTTTTTAAAGAAGCCTATTTTTATGATGTATAGCGCCTTAAGTTTAAAAGTCAACCTGTAAAAGTACTGAGTACTGTAACAAAAATACTGAGTTATTTTGCTATATTTGCTCAGTATTTTGCTATATTTGTAATAATTGTAATCTTTACATATTATAAAATTAAGTCGCTTCCTTCCTTGTTCGCTTAGATCTTTTAAACTAGTCGACGGCTTTTTAGCAGTTTTAATGCAGTTTTCAGCAATATGTAGAGTGATTCAAAAGGAAGGTTTATATTTACAATACATTGCACCCGTGCGTAGTTGCGGCGTGTCGCTAGTTTATAACAAAATGTTTCAGTCCCGGGAGCGTTTAAACGCGGCGTGTGACCCGTCAGTTTTACCCACACTGGTCCAGTCGCATTGGTGTCAACTCGAGAAACTGCTCAAAGGACACCAATTGCTGGTGGATATCAGACGACGAATCGCCAAGTCCAAGGAGGAACTCTCGCATATATTGAAAGCGAGATTAGAGTAAGTTTGAGTTGTCTTTATAATATCTGGATACTATTTTTGATGATGTAAAAAGCAATTCATAGAACAATAAACACAAGATTCGATCACACGCGTCAGTTTAAGTTGAAAAGTTATTGGACTAAAAAGTAGGAATATGAATAATACGACAGAATCGCATCAAATGATGCTGTTGCTGCGGTTTCCGCATACCCGTCTAGGAAAGCGGCTCGATCGTACTATGTATTTTATAGAACTGTGATGTTTGCAGGGCGGTGCTGATGATCGAGAACTCGATGTCGGTGCAGGACGCTCACGCGATGCTGTCCTTCCAGTGCTTCAACCGGCTGGCGCGGTACTTCGGCATCGTGGCGCAGCTGCACCGCGCGCCTGCCGTGTTCGTGCGCGCCGTCAGCGAGGTCGCGCGCCGCCGCCGCTTCTCGCACGCGCACCTGCAGGTACCATAGACACTAGGATAGTCGTAATATTAAAGTATCGGTCACCATTATTTTTTTTAAACAAGGATTCAGGAGATCGCAACCTTTGGATCAAATAGATAGATAGATAGATAGTTTTATTAGGTAGTCGGTACTTAGATAACAACAGTCAAAACTGACATTTAAAATAGTTCGGACTCAAATGTTTACATTCCACGAGTCAGGCACTAAATTATAATCCGGCCAAGTGAAATTGCTTATAAGTTTCGAACGACACGTAATCACTATGTTACTTTGAGTTTATTGAACTTTACTTACTTTATTTACTTTTTGTGCTACGCATTTTAACTGAAGTTACAAAATTCGTTTATTCGTTATGTTTCGTCGTGGCATCTTTAGATAGCGTATTTGCCTTATTTTAAATAACTGTGATGTATGATTTGATTTTAATTTAATCTCTTTTTCAGTGGGCTACGGATCTCGCGCAGAAACTGCTTAAGATTCACAAAGAGGAGGTTTACAGACGGCATGAGTTCAACACGCATTTCGAGGACCATTTTCTCAAGAGCTTGTTCCCGGGCATGTCAGACTTACCGCCGCAGTTCGCGACGCAGTCCCCACCGGCTTTCGACGCGAAACTACCGCAGTTGTCCGACGAAGACGTAGAGTTCATATCGAAAAACTTTCCCGAGTTGTCCGAAGAGGTGCCAAAGTACGACATGGATGCGACCGTAAAGTTCTTTCGACAAAGGTACGGCTTGTTAGATCGTAGACTGTACATTCCGATCCATGAAAATCCCAGAATCATGTAAACAAAGCTAAATTCTGGGATTCAAACGTGTAATAACGGTAAATACACTGTAGTTACTCACGTTTGAATATAATTGATCACTACAATATGTATCCAGTAGACTGATATACGTTATAATTAATTGATTTGTAATAAGATTTTTTCACTAATTTGCAGGATAGAAGCATCAGAGCACGAAGAGAAAGATGTCGATGTGCAGGTGGATTTTGAGAAGTAAGGCTCAGTTTAAGATTCGTACATAAATTGAATAAACGTTTATGTATTGATTTGGCACCTTTGAATTTACAGGGACTTCGAGTCGGAAATCGACACGGACTTCGAAAAGCTGAGCCGTAAAAGTAAACAAAAAATGGATATATCCACGACTTGCGCGCCCGAAACGACTGCGGTATCCACGGTGACCGAGGTGCGAAAACTACCCGTTATCCCGGAAAATAACCACGAGTTTGTCGACTCGCAGTTTTACATCGACGAATCTCTACCTTCCAGTCTGGAACTGGGCCGGGAGCGACAGGTGCACATTATATCCAACATCACCACTCAAATAAGACCACCGCTTGTAACATAACTAATCTTGATACTTTAAAAGGTGAACCTTTTAAATGTATTTCATTGTGGACGTCGAAATGACTAACTCACCCAACTGAAATGAGACTTTCTAATAACATCATAATTTTATTTGTATGTCCGTCTTAGATTTTGTTGCCTAGTTTTTATTAATAACTTTTTTAATTTATTAAATCTAATTTAATACACACTGCCTAGCCCTTGGCCAACATTTTTTAAAAGTTTGAGCTATAGAGTTCATTGTCGAGAACAAAATATGATAACACAAATAATAAAACTAGTGACATTTCTCTTGGTCTTACCTGAGTGGATATACTAGTTATTTTTCGTTGCTCCTGTCCTCATCGGTCCCATGTATTTTAGACTTTATTTTTATAGTGCCTAGTACAAATTTTATTATAGTTTTATCTCCTTATGATTTATTTGTGCAACAATGCTTATATATATTTTTTGAAGTGACCTTTTATTGTAAAAATACATAAGACATTTAAATTTTCAGGACAATATGGATACACACAAAATTAATATAGAAAAGTTACAGGAATTTTTGATTAAAATTAGCAGCATATGTAGGGTTAATATAATTTTTATTAAGGAGGAGTTGGTTAAATTAAAGAGTGAAGTGGAGGAACAGAAGAAATTAATTCATAGTAAATACACAGAATTTACAGAAGCATGGGAGAGAAATAGACAGGAGACGGAAGTGAGATTCCGCGAGCAAACCCAGAGGCTGACCGTAGATCACGAATTAGAATTAAGTGACGTTAAAGCGATGATAAATAAAAAAGATGACGAAATTAGTGTACTAAATCAAACAATCGAAACAATAAAGACACTTCATCAAGAAGAAGTTGCAAAGTTGAATAGCGATAATCAAGCGACGGAAGATTTGCTCGAGAAAACGAGGGAGGAAATAAAAGAGTTTGAGAAAAAACTGGAGGAAGCGGAAAGTCTTAAACAGAAAGAGATACACGAGGTGCGAGAGAAGTTACATCAGGATTATAGAGCCGAGATAGAATCGCTTCGGTCGAGGTAATACTATACAATTTTATGTTTATATTGTAACATAATTTACATATATATCCAACTATTCCCACATTTTAACGCTTATTTGTATTGAAGTTTTATTTATATTACAGGAAATGTATGTAATCTGTGATTTTATCCAATTCCTAGGAAATGTATACATATAATGCCTAAAATGGCCCGGATATGTTTGAAATAAAGTCTATTTGACTCATTTTGCTATACATTGCCTACATAGCAGTCGGAAATGTAATGTTTGAGCTTAATAGGAAAATATAAGTAGTTTTAGTTGTAGATGGGCCTTTAAAAATTAATAAATAGTTGATTTTTTAAGCTGAATTAGTAAGAAGTCCTATCTTCATAGGACACATATTTTACGATATGATTGTAACTTAATAAACATTCTGTTTTTCAGTTTAACGACATGTTACGTGTATCATTTGTTTCATTCATAGATAACTCTGACTCCTCGTTCAACAATGTGTTTTATTAATTTTACTCGCAGAAAGCATTCGTTTTATACATTTCCTAATACGATATCGGATTTTTATACAAATCCTAGGTAGTGGAAATGATTTCCAGGATATGTCTGTAATAAATAATAATCTTTATAAAATCTTTTTAAAATATTTTATTATACATTTCAGTACACAATTCTTTCAGTTGTATACATTTCTTAAATTTTATACATTTCCTGGAACATTTGTATAAGACTTGTACATACAATGTACTAAGTAACTCTTCTGTTTACAGGTTCCGTTTGGTGGCACTTACAAATAATATGGACCGGTCTCCGTCGGAGTCAAGTCTGGAGAAGATCGAGCGGACTGATGTGATAGAGATAAGCAACCACAACGCCATAGTGATGCAAACTAAAGAGAACGCGGAGGTTGAGAAGGAAGAAGCAGTGAGGGAAGCCGTTAGGAAAAGTACGGAGGAGTGCGAACAGAAGTTGACCGCTGAGATCGCGCTGATCAAAGCTAAATATGAGACAGAGAAACAGGTAATGTTATTTTACTTACTTAAAAAAAACGAGCGAGCCTTACAGTAGTCGCATATGATGTGTAACATTTTATGAAAATATTAAAAAAAACAAACAGTCATAGTTATCATATTAGATAGATGAAATCGTCTAATATGATACAAAAAAACGAAAACTTTTTCATTAAGCAGACAGAAACTACTAACTGACAGAAATTAACGTCAAAATTTAAATAACCTAACCAAGAGCAACTGTTTGTTAGAAGCGTCAAATTTGTATCGCAAAAAACCGGCAAATGATTGAATGGCGACGATTTTAACAAATAGATATAGATAGATAAGTATTTGAAACGGGCCGTAAGTAGGGTTCCGTAACTATCAATGCGCAATAGGTTTTCCTTGAATTTCTTCAAAAGTTATTGTCCGTTTTCGCTAAAAATAACTGCCCTAAAGAGTTTTTAGCATGATCTATGAGCATAGAAACTTACAAGTTTCTATCTTCTATAGTATAGAAATGCCAGGGGGGGAGGACCAACTTACAAACAAGTGTAAACGTAAATATGTAAAACTCTGCCTTTTTTTTTAAATACCTATTCAACGATACCCCACACCATGGGGTAGAATAAAAAAATATTTTTCAATCCCACTTCATATGTATGGAGAGCCACCCCTAAAATATAATATTATTCTTATTTTATGATGTCAAAACCGAGATCTATGCACGATCTGTAACTATACCAAATTTAGTCTATTTATATTCATAATTACAGAAGCTAGAAGCGCGGACAGACAGACAGAAGGATGGACAGACCAAAATTAAGGGTTCCTTGAGTATTACGTAACCCTAAAAAGCTAAATACTGAAATATTTTATTCGAATCTGACGGCCTACTCAACCACCGCGCGCTCATTCGTCAAATCAAATAGGGCGCGCTTCCGCGACATTTCCTGTCATCCTGTTAGACACTTCCGTCCCATTTCACTCCCACAAATTGCAAGAAAGCGAGAGGAAAGATGTTACACATAAAAAAAAAGATTTTCTACACTTCCTGCTGAATAGTAGTGAAACTTCAAAATTAATTCGGCGCAAATCATCTATTTCTCACACGCTGTTTGAGTAATACGAAACTATTAAACCAGAATTTGCAAAACAGACTGTCACAAAGTTTCGAGTTTTAGAATTATGTTTCTAAATGGCGCGTTTACTAAAATTTATTGTTTTGTGGTACATTTAGCAACCAAATGAGACCAATAGATTACTTCTTTATTTAAAAGTTTATTCTTTATCTAGAAGTACTTTATTATAATAAAATATAAAAAAATATGATTTTTAGTATATTAAAAACAATTTTCCCCTTTACCCAAAATTTACAAAAAGAGGTCCTGTTTAGGTCTCTTATGTAGCTAATAGGCTACTTGACTCATATTTAATTTCATACATTGAAGGAGATTTTCCTTTAGTACTTGGCTTAGGAACACGTATTCTAGCGAAATCATAAATTAAAAACTTAAGATTGATAAATAAAGTTGTTTTAACAATATGTATTTTTGTTTTTTAATTTCTACTGATGAAAACACCTCGAAGTAACATCCGGCAAGGATGTGACGACACAAACACACTAAACACATATGTAGTCGTGAAACGGAACTTTTCTGTAAATAAATGTCAAAACGTCAAATGGAACGTAACACCGCCATTTTACTTCTACGGACTATAGCACAGATTACAAATAGTACTAGTATGACGTCACAGCACAGATAATCTATCAACCAACATGTCGAATAGTGTTTTCGGCGGTTTTTAAAAAGTGGACTTTTAAAATATTTTTTTTGCACGTTTTTAGGTTTCAAAATAATGTTATATTATTCTTTTGTGTGTACTGAAACAATTATGAAGCGTTTAGGATATAAATAAAAACAAGGTCAAGTAGCTTATTTAGGTTGTTAAAAAATACTCAAATATAAGGGGATACAATCACTTGAAAGTCGATTAAAAATAACCAAGCAATATTAAAAATTTATTTGGAAAAATCATAAAAATCTCCTCATAATTTTAACGTGTCTTGCTATTATGCATAGATATTTTATACTAATGCGTGGCAGTACGGTTTATTTTATTTGGCCACTATCTGGATTTATTACATAAAACATTTCTAATAGCTTTGCTCTCTATACTCGAGAACCTGTCAAACAACATTTCGTAAATGCGTCGTTGATGTTTTTAATGCATTTTTTAATAACCGGACTAAATAAAACTGTGTCTTGTAGGTGACAATCAACGATGTGACGCGACGTTTGTTGTCTGAGAAGGATAGACAACTAGAGCTGCTCAAGGAAAGAGAAACGGTGCTATCTCGCGAGTGCAACAAGTATAGAGACACGATACAACAGCTCACAGACCCAGAGACTAATGACTATGATAGTCTGTTGAAAACCCAGGTTTGTTATATTTTTGTCGGATTTACGTGTCTTTTGTGTGTCGGGGCTTAGATAGCCGGTTAATATATTTTGTTACTTTATCTTTACCGAACATTTTGGCTGGGTAAAATGGCTCTTTCATTTTAGGCAGCAGCCTGTGTCCTAATTAGGAATATAAACTGCCCTTGTGCCTAATTTCATTAAATCTATTCAGTGGTCTACAGTTATAAGAGTAAAATAGATTTATGCATCTATTAACCTTTAAAATCCTTTGGCACTTTTTTCAGTTCGCTACTCTTGAAAATGAGAAAGCTCTTCTTCAGAAACAGGTTACAGAGCTGAAGAAAGAATTGGAAAAGAAATCAGATGAGGCGGACAAAAGCAAAGAAGAGGATAGCGATGGAAGGTTTGTCGGGAATTTTGAATTAATATTAGTAATATCATTTGACCCGTCTTTGCTTGCGTTATAATTCGTTACATTCGTATTCCCATAAAGTTAAAAACACCCAATACATAGACGCCGAATGTTAAAGATTGTTAGGGGTATGTAAATTTGAGTATTTTTAACGCCTTATGTTTTGACTGACCTACTCGCTCGCTCGCTCATTGATAAAGCTATATTTACAAGCTGGAGAATTAGATGCTGTGGCTTCCTACCTGGCCATAATGCAGCCATCAATGACATAAATAGAACATTGCCACAGTGTGTGCTATCGTAGATAATCAAAGCTTTAAGAAGACTAACTTTAAGTTCACGTCATACAGCAAGCCGGAGCGCGGGCGGCGCGCGCGGTGCCACACGCCGCTGGGGCTGGCGGGCGGCAGCCTGAGCCTATCGTCGTGCCTGCCCGGACACACCGTGCTGTTGCTGTGGGACCCCGCGCACCTCAACTACACCGTCATGCAGGTGAGCCGTCACAGCTCGCCTGTCAGATGTGAACTCTATACTAATTCGTGGCGTAATTACACATAGTAGTCTATGTGTCTACGCGCGTTTATTCTCGATGGCAGTGGCGTAATACGCCATCTTCACAGCATCCTAGTTGATTTAATTGCTAAGTTAGGTCGATAGGACTCTCACGTAAAAATGGACATGAAAATGGCGGGCCTGTAGTCCTGTAATATGTGCGATCCGGTCGGCCGTCGGCGTGTAGTATTTCTAGATTTTTCTGGAAAAGTTGGTGTTTTTGTGACGGAAAATACATTTTGAAGGCTGCTTTCATTCATTGTTGTCATACGATCATATTTTTCATACGTCCACTATATAAATTATATTATCTTTTAAAATATTACAGATTAATCTGTATTTACAATTTCAGGAAGCGTCAATAATGTACTTCGTACACAGCGACTGTCTGCCGGCACTGGATCTTAGCATTAACGTGAAGCACGAGAGCGAGCGTCGACTCTATGCCATCGCCACAGTCGAGTCGAAGGAGTATTGTTATGCTAAGAAGGTAATGTGTGACATACGTTTTATGCCGATCATCTGAAGGTCGATTCTGCTAATTAAATACTGCAATAATACAGTTACAATCCAGTCCCGATATATTTGCAAAATGGTATTCTCATGAACGTCAAACCTGTTTCGCTTCACTCTCACTCACACTCCAAAAACGAGTTTATGATATCAAGATGACTCATATATAATTCAATAAAAGTTAAATTAAAGTGTAAGTTATTTAGGAGAATTGGGTTCAGTTTAATAACAATGATGTTAAGGCGTACTTGGCTAGTGAAGTTACGTATGATATTCATATTAAATAACAAACACCGGTATGGTCATGAAGATGACTAATGAATATGACTGATGATGATGACTTTGCAGAGCGGTAACCGGTACCACATGCCGCGCGGGTCACGTTTCTACCGCGTGCGCGTCAAGCCGCTGCGGCCCGCGCCGCCGCCGCCGCTCTGCTGCGACCGACACAAGTCAGGTGTGTAACTCCAACGTCCTATACTATCCTTCGCTCGCCTTAAATCTCGTCCTGTAGGCAAACTTTCGAATTATTGTATTTATGGAATTTAGGTAATACTTCAGAAATATGGTTTAATTTGTCAATATTTTTTGTTGTAAATAATAATTAGTTGAATTTACTAATCAGTTGCAATTCGCAACATTAATGTAATAGTAGATAAATTATTTACTTACTTTTCTACCGCTAAAGCTTACTTAGCTAAAGCTATACTATTAAATGTATCTTCCGCTTTGAAATGTTTGCACTCAAAATAATTATTATTAATAGTTGTTTTCAAGTAATAAACAGTTGTTTTTCAACCCCCTTTACTTTTAGATTTTGCAAATTATACTATAAAAAAGTAAAGGCGTAACTCCTGCTCATGATTTTTCGAAACGTGAAACAAAAACATTACACAGAAAACATGAAATAAAAACATTGTTTTCATACACAAGCTGACTCCAGCTATATACATTGTTTTTAATTGAAACAAAACATTTTGTGTAGACAATATCATGAGTTCCGATGAGGAAGACGTAAAGCACTTGCAGTTTTAGCGATTGCAAATGCAGAATCTAAAAGAAAACACAGGGGGTCTAAAAAGGTGTTTCATATATTTTTTTCAACTCATATTATTGCCCATTGCGCCACTTGACGCATTTCTACTGAAATCTGTCAAAATTGATGTTTTCTAATATGATGAAATCAGATGAATCATTTAGCCATTTTACCATTTCACGATTTTAGTATGGAAAAAAATATATGAAACATCTAAAGTCGCCATTTTAGACCACCAGATTTCGAGTTAGGCCATATTTAGGCCCGCATTAATAAGCCGTTCTCAAACTCGTTCTCAAGACCTTTCTTGGCTGAGGCAGTCTCAAGTAACGCTTGGCTTCTCAAGATGGTCTTTAATTCATAGTATGATCTCAAGACCGTATCAGTTGATAACGTTATTGAGATCACTTACTCAACTTTTAAGCGTCATCTACACGACAAAGAACGAATAAAATAACGTTTCGTTTACACTTCTACAAAGAACAGATTTATTGATTATACATTCAATATGTATTTTTAAAAATGTAATATTTAATAATGTTAATACCAAAAAAAGTTTAGTCCGTATTTTTTATTGAAAAAATTACTGTTTTTCATTAATTTTCACGTAGATATTAATATTTTTTGTTGTCTAGCATATCCATATTTTTTAACAACTACCTAAAACGGAATGCGGATCATTGCTATTCGAAAAAAAGTTCTTCTTCTTATTCTTTAAAGTGGCTCCTTAGTGATTCGCCAATGTGTTGTGTTGACGAATACTCTGCCTTATGAGTGGGTTTTATGAATAAAGTAAAAAATAATAATAATAATAATAAAAATATATTATAATTAATAATAAAAAAAAAGGGCACGGTGTACAGGAGGAAGTCTATTGAATAATCTAAAACCTAGAACAAACACAAACATTTAGGGTCAGTACCACAGTTTTCTTTTGTTAATAGGTATGTACATAAAGATTCAGTAAAAGGAGTGTTACTTTCTTGAGTACTTACGTGAGTACTTTCTTGAGAATTGTCTCAGAGATAAGAACGCTTTATTAGTACGGGCCTTACTGACCTGTAATTTTAGTATTTATGAGAAGTTACGGATAGAAGACCGATTTAAGATTGATAAATAATTTATTCCGTATTTCTGTGTTTAATGGTCATGTGAGTGGTGTAACAGTTGATAAGAAATGAAACATTCCTTCCCCTCTCTACCAGCGCGGGGAATGTTTTCCGTTCGTCTCGGAAGACAAATACAAATTTGTATAGCCACGCCTCAATGTTTCGATGTTTTGTGTAATGTTTCGAAAAAAATACGCGCGGGAGACGCGCCTTGAGACCATCATCCCCACACATTATGGAAAACGTTGTGTTTAATTTATCGCTGCAATATTGTTGTTTTGCGTTCATTTTTGCCATCCGTTACTAAATATAGTGCAGTATTTACTCTACATTACTAAATTCTAATAAATTTAATTCGCTTAAAATTTTTAAATTTGACATCCTATCTAAACTAAATTGATGTTTATCTGTTAATTAATAGTACATTACGATACGCGTGACCTGAGTGCTAAACGCCGTGCAATAGTACACTCCTTAGGTCACGAGTATAGTTGAGTATAGCAGATGTGACATAAACCGGCACCGGACGCGGGCGGGAAGGGGGCGGAGGGCAAGGGGAAGGGATGCTGGGGGCGAATGGGGGGTCCGAGGGATGAAATTATTAGTTTTAAAGTTGCGTGTAAATATTATGTAATCTCAGGGCTAACATGCGATCACACGCAATCACGTACACTATGCATGTTAATGATACTCCACACGCCATCATACGTCATCACACGCTATCACAGCCGCACACAATGCGTGTTAATGATCCTCCACACGTCATCACACGTTGGCACGCGCGATCACACTGCATCACACGTAATCACACCAGCACACGTTGCGTGGTAATGATCCTCCACACGTCATCACCTCCCATTACACGTCATCACACGGGTAATATTTGATCATTTACACGTCATCACACTAGATCACACGTCATGACACGCAATCACACCAATTGGATTTCGCACGGTGTAAAAAAGGGCTACTTAGTAAAGTACTTAGTAGTACGTAAAGTGCGGGTTTAGGTCACACTGTGCTATAAAATTTATTCTCGTATGGTCGATTGCGTTGTGGTACACTGTATTCATGCATATGCATGATTCGGTAATTGTGTGTGCATATGCATGCGGCAGTAAAGCGCGTCTCGTTGCAGATGCAATGAGGGGCAGCGTGCTGTCCGCGCTCAGAGTGAAGCCCGTCAACAAGTGGTTGACGTACATGCATGCACCAGGTCTCAGCTTTTTAGTCACATTATAATTTTATTATTACTATAATTTGCTTCTTAATACTATGGAGAGTAGAGGAAAGGAGGACTACGTCCATACATGAAAAATGACCGTAAATAAACGTATAATAATAAGCGTTAAACAACAGTTCCAAAACTAGCCATTATAGCCTAGCTATAATGGCGCTAGAGTCATAATAGGGAATATGCATGTATTTTTTCAATTTTTAAACGTTTCTACTGGCTTATAACGTTACAAAATATGTTAATAGCGGTATAAATTTGAAATTGGAATTCCTAACCAAAGAGGATATACACACACCGGCATATTTAGCGGAACATAAAATAAAGGTTTGATATCAGTATCATATAAGGTTGCTGGCTGGTTTATACGTCATTTAATTTAAAAAGAAATATTTTCAAATTAAGAAAACAACTGAACATCACATTTTATGCAATTGTTTTAATTTTATTCAAATACACCTTATCTGGAGCGAACTTCGAGTATTTCTTCCTTCTGAGTTTGATTTAAAATTTCATTGAAATACTGTTTTTTGTTAGTTTTTTTTAATCGCGTATCTTTTTGGAGTTGAGGACTGAATTATGCCTGACTTAGCCCCAACGGAGATTGCCAGGGCACTCGAAATGCGAAGAAATGGTCAAACCTACAGAGATCTTCATCGACCAGTTTCAACGATCCATCGCAGTATCCAACGGTTCAGGGAGACCGGTACTTATGTGAGAAGAGCAGGACAAGGCAGAAAAATACGCACTTCTAGTAGGGATGATCGTTTCATTCGGCTTCGTGTACGTAGGAACCCCCGTTTGACGGCCGTCCAAGCCCGACATGAGTTAGAAGCAGTGCGGGGTGTAACCGTAAGTGAGCGTACGGTACGAAGAAGGTCGAAGAAGCTGGTTTGGGTTCATTTGTGCCCGCCAAGGCTCTAAGGCTCGAGGTAAATCATCGTAGAAACAGGTTAACTTTTGCTCAGGAACATCGACTCTGGAACGCGGACCAATGGAGTAAGGTATTGTTTAGTGATGACAACAAATGAAACTTTAAATAACAAAAGAAGTGTAGTTAGTAGATTTTAAAATAAAACCATATTTTTTTAATTATGGGCCTTTTTTTTTGTGTTCCGCTAAATATGCCGGTGTGTTTATTTGAGTTCAAAGTGGCCAGTACGACAAAACGCCAATATCATATCATATCATACCAATATCATATATATATATATATATATATATATGTGATATTGGTAAGGACCTAATATATATATATATATATATATATATATATTTATTATCCGTTAGGCTGGAATAAATGTTTTAAAATCACAATAATTTTTGGACGATTTAAACACGCCATTTCCGCGCGCTGAGTTGTGACGTCATCGCACATAATATATCTGATAGTTGACAGTTAAAATCATTGTTTTACTTTGACTTGTGATTATTTCACAAACTTATAAAAATAAGTGATAAAATCAACTTATTACCATGGAAAAGCACATCAACCGATATTATAAATATTGTGTCGTCCCTATGTGCGAAAATAACACATAAACTGCACCTGACAAAGTTTATTTTCATATGCCGAAAGGATGCAAGTATTAGGAAAAAGTGGTGCAAGGTGACGAGAAGAGACAGTGTATCTTGTTTGAGCATTTTATACTGATGTAAAGATCAGTCAGTATATTAAAATTTTCTACACATACTTGTTTTATTTACAAACCTCGACGAAAACAATCTAGATAATGAAAAGTTAATATATTTAATTCATTAATTATTAGGTAATATGTTAATTACTAAATAAATCTATTATATAAATATTATGTCATATTTTAAAAACAACAAACCATAGTTTTTATTTTATTTAAATAAACGGCGTCGGCTACCATTTGCCAGTGTCATGTTAAAAAGGCGGGAAATAGAATTTTCGTCCAAATTTTCTACACCGTATTTCTAAATCTACAAAGTCAAACAAGTCCAAAGTCTCGTCAAAGTCCAATTAAATAGTCAGTGCAGTCAATGAGTCAAGTCAGTCAGCTTTACTGAAAGTTCCTAGGGAGTTTTGGAGAGAACACAAAATAGCACAATTTTTGTAGTTGTACTTACACACGTACGTACACTTGCCCACACTTGTGCACATCAACGAATAATAGAAAATTCATAGAAAACATGAATAATACTTCTTCTTTTATTTATGGCAATCGTGGTTGCAAAGGTTTTGCACCATTCTGCCAGTGTCGAGAATTTATAGACTTTTTTGGATTTTATTTATTTACATTACACGAATTATAAAAACAAAACATATATTACGAGCCATACCTTTTAAGTTTTGTCGTTTGTAGAAAAAAACACAACTAGAACCTTATAGTACTTTTTATTGTTTTTCAAAGAATTTACCACGTAACTTAATACACATTTCCATTCGCTCAAACCAGTTATAACATTTATTCCACTCTAAAGTGGGGGTATTCAAAATGGCGGACTTGAAAGCGTCGACTGCTTCTTCACCGACTTTGACATCTTTGACCACGAAGACTTTTCTTAATTTTAGGAAATGTAAAGAAATCGTTAGGTTTATGGAGGATGGTCAAGAATTTCTAGATTTTCCTGCTTCAAATACTCAATCATTTGACGAGCGCTGTGTGAGCTTGCGTTGTCGTGGTGCAGGATGATGCGTCGCTTTGAGTTAGATTTTCGAAGTTCAGAAAATTCAGAGCACTGAAAATAGAACTCTGCGCTAATACAATAGAGTTGAAAATGTTACGAGTGTCGTAAATCATAATATATTCCCAGCCTTATACGAAAATTCTGTTTCACTTGACACAATGAAAATTGACACTGGCAATGGTTTAATACTTTCCGCCTTAAACATAGAAAAAAAAAATGTAGTTTTGAAACTTGATACACGTTCGTCTGTGCGATGATGTCACGTTTTGTTCCACCAGCAAATATGCGTTTTTGAAATTTGCGCGGGATTTTCAAAAAAGCCACATTTTGATGACTATTTTTCACTGTTAATTCTTGATACATTTCAAAAATAATTGTATACGTATGTTTTTTTAGCGATAAAGATTACAAATAAAAATATTTTATTCATTTTGGTGTCACATGCATATTGGATGTGATATAGCAATAAGACATGGAGTGAAGTTAGTTGAGAGTTAGTTATTGGTTAGTTATTTAACTCAACTAACTTCACGCCATCTCTTATTGCTAACTTCATATCATACCTAATAGGCTATTCTACATTTTTTCAAATATATTTTAAAATCTTCGTATCGATTCGATAGTCAACTAGTATTTTTATTTCCTGGAAATAATATAGCTTTATGCAAAGAAAAAATGATTAAAATTTAAACGATAGATGTTTGCGCCAAATCGGCAGCCACCATTATCGTGACGTCATAAGAACAGAAACAAATAAATGTCATAATATGTGCGTGTGTAGTGCATGAACTTTAGATTTAACTTTCGCTGTTGTTTATTCGATTTGATTATGTTCTGATGACGTCACTTACAAGAAAAATATGGCGGCTGGCGTTTTCGGTCACGTGACATACAGATAATAAAACTACAGTTTTATTTTCGAAATTATAAATAAATCGCAAATTTATATAACAAAATAGTATTCGTATTTCATATGATAGAAACTATATAAATAACAAATGTGCCATTATGACCAGTTTTGAAACTGTTATTTAACTACTTTTGTCGGACACTTTTTAGCTTTCCAGCCGTAGAGAGTAATTCCTCTACCCTTCATATTAATGCCAAGACTTATGAGACGTGCAAAACTACCTTCTTGCTCCTTCACACGGTGACAATCCGTAATAGTTTCATTTTGTGTTTAACTTTACGCGTATCTGTTATCTATTTAGTTTATATGTATGTCATACCGCCTTCCATTATAATAATCTATTGTGATAACGCTAATTCTCCATCCCTTCAAAAAATAAAACAAATGTAATTTTTTCCCTGATTACCAACAAATAACAGATCTTTTTTCGAATCAGATTTACAGCGGTCAGCGGACACAAGCCAGTCGACGAGCTCTAATACTGACGATGCGTGCGTGGCCGAGGTGGCAACCGCCACTCTCATCAACCTGGAGTCGCCCAGGGGGACAAGTGCCCCCCTAGCCGTACCGGTGCAGTCAGGCCCTATGGCCGCGCAGTCGCCGCCCTCGGAGGACCACCTCGACTCTATAGAGTCCAGCGATCAGTGGCAAGCTAAAATGGCTATTTCGACAGCTAGCGCTATGTAAGTCAGTTATTCACTACTGATATCTTTAATGCGGAATTTTCTATCACTGAAATAGATTTTTTCGTGGACATACAGTATGTCTGTAAAAAGTACTAACTATGCGATAATTATTATTTAAAAAGTAAGGATAGTAACGAGTGATGGAATGTAGACACACCAAAAAACTCTTGACTTAATTGCAACATGGGGCATTGGACAAGTATACAAAACGCCAAACATTAATTGTTCGGACATTTGTATAATGTTTCATTTTAGTTTTTCAATCAATAGCGCAATGTGCCGCGTACTTGCCAAATAAACTTTGATGTGTATACTTTAAATTGTGTGTGTCACCTTTTATGTGTATACAATATCGTGATTAAAACGCAACAAAATGCATTAATTTGTCATTTCTATCTGTACAGTACGGATATGGAGTGCAGCGTGGCGAGGTGCGGCTCTCCGGTTGAGCTGACGGCGAGTGCGGCGGAGCTGGCGCCCCCTGAGGAGCCTCCCGAGGAGCTCGCCGAGGAGGCGGCCCCCTGACCCCCGGCTCAGCGCCCCCTCGCCGAAGGCTCTGCCATCGGGTGAGGTGTACAACACAATATTATATAGGCAGCAGAGTGTAGCTAGGTATCTTTGCGGGCTAAGGATGCACCCACACAGCGTTCAAACTGTCAGGTTTGCGTTTCGGTCGAACATTCACGTGTGGATAATATATTGTCCCCCTTACTAATAAAAATATTTACACAACGGATAACTTAAACAACGTTGCTATATTTTTATATCATGTGACATTTCCAATGTATCAGACAAAGACAGCAACGCTGTTTAAGTTTTATTAGTAAGGGAGTAAATGTATAAATATATACAAAAACTAAAACGCGTAACTGCTCTGTGTGGCTGGTCCTTTATACGTAACAATGATAATAATTGTTCAACAAAAAACTCCCCGGACAGTAAATTATTTATGTATTTTATTCATTACCAATAGTTGAATTGAAGTAATACAGAAGTTGTCATCACAATATTTTATTTATTGCGTACCTATCTCATTAATTAACTTTGGCTTTTTAGAAGGGGCGAATTCTGTTAATTATATTTCCCTTTTTACAATTTAATAGAATGAACTTATTTTCTTAAATCTCAATCAAATTATGGCGTAAGTTTTATTATTGAAATGCACCGCATTGCGGAGTATATATTAATTCGCCAAAGCATACTTTAAGAAAGCGGTTTCACTCAACGGTTCCCCCTATCGGTCTTCCGTGACGTCAATAGACATGGAACTCTAAAATTAAAAATATTTTTTTATTATTATAATATAATGTTAACAATCGTCACGCGAATTATATCATTTTACGATATGACATATTTCGATGATTACTCAAATTATTAATAATATCATGTGTACATTATTTTAACACGAGACTAACAGATAGGAAAATTCAAACATATTTATATAATTAATTAATTCACTCGTTTCGATTATTTACAATCGAAAATCGGAGTGTTGACGCACGCTGGATATTCGACGTGCATTTACTGTGGGATTATTTATTGTCTCTGACTATATCGACTTCGTCGCCTGCTTGTCCGTCTGTCTATATCTATCTATATATAATAGAGTTTTATTAGTCTATACTCGAGTTAATATTCAATTGAGCAGTAATTATATTATCAGTACAAATTTATTTAGTCATCAAAATGTTTTATGTTTTTCCATATGATTTTTATTTTATGTGTAACGTTTCTAGGTTAACTGACACACTGCATTGTGTGTCAGTTAACCTAGAAACGAAAATTATGCATATAACAATGTTAAATACACAAGTGTGCAATATAAAAACTGTATGTCACGTTTCAGTTTGTCAGGGAAACTGTTGTGCAAAGCTATGTGAATACACAGATTGTTAATTAAATTAAACATATTTTGTTTTCTTATGTTTGAATTACTATGATATATGATAAAATATATAATATTCTATAATTTGTACAGCACAAATTCAATATTCACTATAACTATTTGATTAGTTGGAACATAGATATTGTTGTATTTAGTGTACGAATACTTCTATGTGTCTGATACGAGTCTAGTTAGCGCTTTCGTGGAGTTTGTCTTTAATCTTGTCCTAAGTCATAGCGATAATGCCGTGATCGTCTCTCAAACAAGAATAAAGCGAGGATATCCGTAGCAGGGTGTAGTATAGGAGACGGTCGCTAGAGCCTCGGTTTACTCTTTCAGTATAAGCTGAATGACGCTTAAACAAACGATCTCGCTTCAATTTTAACTCCTAACTAAATATACTTTGTCACTATAGATATAGGTTTGTCGAATTAAAGTATGAATTTTGCAGTCTTCTAGAATTTTCTCAATCGAAGCACACTTTTGCGTCCGTTTTACTCACCGCACGGACCTTGAAAATAACGTAAGTGACCTATTCTAAACCTGATTGACATTATCTACGAAATGCGTCGTTATTTTGAAGGTTCGTCTATTTTGTCTCGCTTGTGTCGTGTTTGGTGCGGGCGTTGACTCTGCACTGTGATAATTCTGCGAAGGGAGTCTATGCTTCAGGACCTTAACCACGCAACAAGACGAGCGTTTACATTCGCTGATAGAAGCGCAAATAGTGTTTTAATATGAGGGCATGCTTCGTGTTCAAATTTGTTCGTGGCCTTATTTGAAGTTGAAGACTTCACCGTAAACTAGATACGAGAGCCGGCTTCGTTTGAAGGTTCGAGGCTCGCTGTGATAGTGCGCTGTGCTCTCCTCGCTCCGTTAATAACGTTATATTATGGCAAAATTAATCTAGCGAATAGGGCCTATTAATAAGTACGTAACTCACGAAAATTGTTCTAATTTGTAAGTCCGTGAAAATTGTTGCGGGCCGATATTATTTGTGGTCGGATAGCTTGAGATGTTTTGCCGAATGGTGCTTCCAGTACAAGTTGAGTCTTCCGGCTACATTTTGTTCGGAATATTATTGTCGACCTCACCAATAGATGGCGCTGTACATATTTCCGTACGATCGGTGTTTACAATTCGCTGCGACGAAACGCTCGTACTGGGGGCACGTAAAGATACCGCATTGTTGTTTATAATTGAGTAGGTCGCGTAAATGTTAGAGGGATTGTTATTGTAAATAAATTGTTATAGTCGCCGAAATCACATAACGGATAGTTTATAAAGCTTGGGACTTGGGCTGTCGTCGCAGGGTTTGCGCTGGACGCAAGTCAACTGATAATATCTGTGGCCTGGTATCATCTACGCATATTAATAATTTACCATAATATAGTTAAAGGTATACAATTTAAGCTGTATTTGTATTTTATTGATGATATTATGAAGATGCGATTGCGTTTTAAATAAACTTCATGTAACAATTGTTTAGAAGTTAAAGTCATAGATGGCGCTGCTCTTACAGAAAACGTGATCCAAATAAAAACTAGTAGATTTGTCTAAAAAAAATTTACCTTATAAGTTAAATTGCCAAATAAGGTATAATCTACAATCTGTTCAATCATATTATTGATGTGAGTAGATGATATTTTAGCTCACTAATATGAGTGTTAGTTTTGCGATTTCATGTGCATGATGAATATACAGTGTGATTCGCTTTATGGACTATTTTGTAGTGACCAATTTTGTCTCTAGTGAATATAAATTGACAATTTTAATGTAATTTTTATATACAATAAATAAAAAAGATTTTGTATTCTAGTTTTTTATTTCTATGGCCTATAACCAAAATGCAGATTTCAATTTACCATTAATTGGGAACCCTTTGGGCATAAATAATAAGGAAGAAAATAGAGGAACGATCTTTATTTATCTTAACTATATAATAACGTTTATTTACAATTTACATTTGACTATCAACAGCTCAATATTATAATAGAGGACCAAACCCGTCTTCGGGGCTCGTCTGTTGCACGCCGTAGTACTGTTTGCAGTCGGACATGTTTTGTGGGAAACTGCAGTCCGTGTAGCTCCAGCTCGGCATGTCGACGTTGCTTTGAGCACAGTCCTGGGTGTACCTGTGGTAGTACCTCTGGTCCTGGCCTGCCATCACGGGGGAAGGGTCTCGCATCTCGTTCACGTGGTAGTACTGGGCTTCTTCAGGATAGTAGCCCTGTGCCGCAAACGTCTGTTGCCCATAGGCATCGGCCTGCTGGTAGCCACTGCCTAATAATTCCGGCGACGCAGTAGCACTGGACTCCGACTCGCAGGGCGCCCTCTGCCACTCGTACCAATAAGATTCTTCGGGTCGAGAGTTATCACAGTTTAGATCCGCGAACGTGGGCTGGGAGTCCATCGTATTTTCTTCGACGGAGAAATCCAGTCTTATCGGTTGGTCCAGCTGGAATATTTCCTCGGGGTGGAAGATATCATCGCCAGGCAGCGCGGGGTCGTAGAGGGGGGTGGGATTGGCGGGCTGCGGGGGAAGCGGGTAGGTGTAGTCGGGCTCGGTGGGTGTCCACGCGGGCGCGGGGTACGCCTCCATGGCCTGCGGCTCGCGCCACCGGCATGTACACTCGAACGGGCCGCATGTGCAGGTTATACCTGAAATAGAAGATTATTGTTAGGCTCGATGACAGAATGTACGAAAGGAAGAAGTCTCATGTTTTTACCAAATTTTTTAAAAATAATTGTCAATGCACTAATATTTCTGATAGTTTTAGTAAACATGTAGACATGGGTCTAGATGTAGGCACGAACAATAGAATACTATTAATAATTAATAAGTATATAAATAAGTAGATACAGAGTAAAATATTTACCTCTTTGGTTGTCGTGTATGAGCGGTGGCGGTTGAATGTGTACGTTGAATTTTTGTGAGATCTGTCTGTCAGGCTTCGCTTGCAACATCTTCTCATCTAGAGTCGTTTCTCTTGCTAGGAGTAAAGCCAATCCTCGCACTCTCTTCCCAGCACCAAGGGACCTTCGTACTTCACTAGCCCCTTTCGCTTCTGGCCTAGGGTGGTCGTGGGAGCCTTTGGCTTGAAAGAATATGGCCTGGTCCGTGTGCCGCCAGAAGTGTGTCACTGGGTAGCCGCAGTGGCCTCTGCAAGGTTGGACTTCGAGTCTGCCTTTACACGGTCGGTTTGGACAAGGTTTACCTGTAGAGCAAATAAATAAATAATAATTAGCAGTAGTTAAAATAAGAACTTAGGCATTGAATATAGGTAAGAGATCATTTATCATTAAAAAAACTAAATACTGCTTAAAATATATTTAGAAATAACATAAGGGCGTCATGGACAACGAAGATACTATAATGTTTTTATCTTAAGAAATAGTTATATGAAGTGTACTGTGATATGAAAATGTATAGTATCTTAGCCGTCTGTGATAGTTCATACAAAATGTATAGCAAGCAATATTTTATCTTAATATAAAACATTATAGTATCTACGCCGTCTGTGATGCCCCTTAAATTTTAAAGTCTATTCCATATTCGCGTTAAGAAAACATTAATGACAATAAATGACGCGTACCTACTTATTATTATTATGTCATAATGGATTACTGTTGTGTGTGAGTATCGGCTTATATGACATTGCATCGTAATTGATCAATTTTGTTTTTGTTTTACATTTCACTGTCTTCTTAACGCGAATAGACTAATTAGATTTTCCCTTACCTTGCTGCTTTTTCCTGGCCTTGTCGCAGATCGCCGGTCGCAAATGCACTCTGGACCCATCAGGTAAACGGCATCTTAGCGAGCATATCAGGACTCCCAAGCAGCTCTTCTTGAGTATAAGCGCGTTGTGGTTGTTGGTGTTCCTCATGGCCCAGCCGGAGGCGTGGCGGCGCGCCTCCTCGCTCGCTGGCGGGTAGACCCGGCGCACGTGGCCGTCGCACCACTCGCCGAACTGGTCGAAGCTGGTTATCCGGGGAACTGTCGCGTCGTTGATGTCCCACTCGGGCGTCCCGTCTGACATGTCCACGCGGCGGGTTCTAAAAAAATATTGTGCTGTAAGCGGAGAATCTTTTGGAAATTTAATTTCTATCTATTAAATGTTAACTAACCTATTGGTAAGTAGGAGCAAGGAAGTTAAATCACGGTAAGCAAATGTTAAGCTAATAAAAAATGTTGAGCTTTAAATTAGAAAACTACAAAAAAGCTCCTGAAGCTTACCGAACCTGAAACACTATTTGAACGGAAGAGATCAAAAAAAATTAGAGTCTATTGGAAACGCCAAGAAACTATATTTTAACTTAATAAAACCACTCTTTAAAAAACAATTACATAACTTAACTCTTTAAAAAACAATTACATAACTTATACGCATTCAAGTATGTTACTTTAAAATATAATTACAAAAAAATCTTAATAAAACAATTTCCTACTGCCTACAAGGAGAAGTGCATTGCTTTAATCGTTTTCCTGTATCGGAGTTCTGTGATATTCATACCCGATACAAACGTAACAAGTTAACAGGAGTGAGGAGCTACGTCAAGAAAGCTCCCCCTCGTATTCCATTAAGCCAATTGCCGTCTTCGGGGGCTCGCTTAATTGAATAAACTGCTTTGTAGAAGATACGAACTGCTTCTGAACATTTTCTAACGATTTTCTACTGAGAATTATAATTGGCAAATAAATTACCGAGTCATAAATACCAGAAGATTTAACCTTAAGTTCAGCGAAATGATAGTCTTGCATTAAACGATTTGACGGTTTTATTAATCCCCGATTTAACTAAACTTCTTTAAACCAGAGATGTTAAGGATACAACATGTAGGTAGTTTTAATACGTTGGTGAAATTGCGGCTGTCTCATATTTATTTAACTCCAGTTGAAACCACTGAATATCAATTTTAACAGATATGTTTAAATCGTTAGCGAGTGTTTTGGTTGTTGAGATTATTTTGCTACTGCAGATTTAAATTCTCGTTAATAGGAATTAAATTAATAAAAATACGAAAACTTACATAAAAGCAACAATAATAAATTGGTTCCTGTAATATTGAACACAATATTCAAGTGTGACCAGTAGCCTAAATGCTCCATTGTAGTTAATTGACCTTCCCTAACGCCTCGCAACCCTCCGCTACGGAATTAATTTCAATTGAATACGTTTGTGTGTCTGTATCAGCCCAATAGTCACAAGCCTTAAACTTTAATCATTAGTCATAACTGGATTTGATTTTGAAAGGCAATTTTTCTTTATTTTGGAGTATTTTATATCTTGCTCTCATAGGTAGTACCTAGCTAATCAAATGAATCCTTTGATTTCAACATAGGTATTTTAAGTTTAAAGTATCGATGTAGTTATTGAGCCTTTTGCTTTGTAGTAAATATTATTTTTTATAGATTAGATTTTTACATACATTAGTAAAAAAAGAACGTTTTGATTATATTTCGGTTAATTGAGGTTGGTATTAGGTATAGGTAGGAAATTGTTTACAAAAGACACTGGACGTTTTTGACCCTATTAATTACTATTAGATTGTAAAATTTTCATTCACATTTATTTTTACCGTAATTATTTTAATTCGAAGTGTTATGTACACTTCACCACAGATCTGAATTAAAATCAATCACAGTACCTATTTACCCCACCTCCTGTAGATACGCGTAGGTCGCATTACGCCGTTGGAATCCAGGTGTAATTACGCTTACATCTAAAATATTTTTATCTGCGGTCGCCGTGGCTGATTGTTCCATAGGAAAATACCCCATGTCCTTTAATTTTTAGAAACTTTTTACACACATTTGCAGTTTGAGAATTCACTGTTTTAGAATTTACTAATAGGAGAGATATCAAAAGTTATAGAGATTACAAATAGTACCTACTACGCCAAATCTTGAAAATGACTGTTTTCAAAAAGGGCTAGGGCTCGTAAGACAAGGACTGGATTCAAAATCGACAAGCCAAAATACGATAGAGACACCTGTTGTTATTTTATATACCTAATTACTTAATGAGATTGGTTAGCGGTTACATTTACTTCTTAAAGCTGAGTTACAGGATTGACTCATTTATCCCATACAAATAAAAAAAATTACACGACTGATTAGCTATTCAATGTTGTTGTCTTTGTCTGATACGTTGGGAAAGTCACTTGACAGCTCCATAAAAAACGATGGATACCTGAGCAATAAGCATTAATTTAAATTTAGTAGGTAAAGTGTGGGAGAATAATTTGCAATATTTTAAAATAGTAGGTATTCATGCAATGCCTATGCTAAATGTCATGTACCTAGTAGCTAACTACTGACACTAGTTTTATTTCTTGCTCTCCCTTAGCTAATCCTATTGTATATAGAATTTACGTTTTACACCAGTTTCTTGCAAAATGATTCTTTTTCATACCAATAGAATTCCATACCTAAATAATGGATTAAATATATTTATTAACTTGAACATTACTTATACTATCGAAACCTAATATCAGCATAAATATTCGAAACTTACAACATATTCATAAAAACCCCTAATATTAAAAATATTCAATGCGCAAGTTTAGGGAGTGTTTAGAGTAAGAGACGGACATACGTAGGCAATAATTAAATACCTACACTTAGGTTAAAGAAGTATAAGGCCAAAAAATTAAATAAGATTTAATTTTACAAAGAAAAAATATACGATTCATCTTATAATAAGTACTGTTTTTAATAAAGTCTAATGGACCAATTCCAAAATTGCGTGGGCTTTAAGGCTGTTTTATAAGAACTCGACCAATTAAATTTATTTTTATTTTTATTTTAAACTTGCTAAAAGATAAATCGAGATTAGGCTTAAAACCGACCTATTTGCATTATTACATTGTCTAGATACTAAAGTACTTACTGGTAGTATATTTAGTATCACAGGTAAGTATCTAATTATTAGTATTACCTATCTCTTATGTATTGATATTGCTAAAATATAAAAGTATCGGTACTTACAGGATCACCATCTCCGAAAGAAGCCGACACTAGCACGTCTCCACAACACAAAACACTGCACAACAACAATATAATCCTGTGTCGTTGTTTATACACCGAAGGCTCATACCTCACTGACTTTAACAACAAAAATAAACACGGGGATGATTTGTCCCACTGCGGGGTTGAGGTGGGGGGTTAACCCGCCAATGCCGCGCCGGCGGCTTCCCAGGCTCCGCCTCCGCGAATAAATCGACCAATCCTGTGCGGCCGTCTCGTAGCCAATCAGAGAGCAGCTATTACAACTTTACATTTTCAGCGAATTCATGATGCGATTTCAGTGGAATATAACAGTAAATGTATGTATGTATTCATGTGAGTATTGATTTAGACAGTCCGTGTGAGGTTTATGATATTATTAAAACATTTTCCTTACAAATACTTACTTTGAGCGAGAAAAATTATAGAGCATAAAATATCTCTCTACAATATTTATTATTCCAATTAGTATGATCTTTTTTTGAAGGCTGCCCATTTCCTACTAGTACCTATCATATCAAAACTTTTACTCACAGTGTGCGGCTATACCTAATCGGTTCGGGTTATTTTCGTTAGAGCTAATTAATAGAAAAGAACAGCTTAAATATTTTCTTAGGTGATTTGCCCAATACTATATACCTAGTTCTAAGTATAAAATACATACAATACCTATCTCTAATGCAAGCAATACAAAAATGCCCCATAAAAGGTTGTTAAAATTAGGACAGCAGTTATTTTGTTCAAGTAACGTTTAAGATTGCTACCTAGTAGGTAACTTACCTACTTAACTATTTCCATCGTTGTGCAGTTTTCAATTGATGAGTGGGGTGAGAGATGCGGGCTGCCATGGGACTCTTGCGCAACTCGCGCGCACACGACAAACCGTTTATACTTGCATTTTTTTTTTGCTTTGTAAAGATGTTATGAACTTATTTTGTATTTGTTTTGCATTGTAATTATTCACAATAACGAAACAGGACTAGCACGTTAGGTGTGTAGGGTGAAAAAGAAATCATTTTCTCAAATTTTCTTTTTAAGGAAGTACGAAGCCTTGGTAGATAAAAATCTAGTTGGTAATGACGAATGGGTATTCTTTTGCAACGTTTGGTTTGAACGAGAATTTATCACCTACCACGGATTCCTTAATGTTTTTCTGTGTTGGTTTTTCCTTAAAAAATATTTCCTTGAAGTTTTTCTGTGAATTCTGAAAATATCTTTGCTTGTTATACCTTGCCAAACAGCTGGTTAAACGTAGATGTTTTTCTATATATCTGCAGAATAGCTGGGATATATTATCTTTTAGGTATGCCTCAAAGAAATAACTACAAAAAATAAGGAAAATGTATTTTTTATTTTTTAATCTTCTACTGTAGCTTGGTTTTAATAGTTAGCGGTATTAATGGTAACTAAAATAAAACAGCTCATGAGCTACATAAAAAAACTATAAAGAACATAAATTTTGAAAAAAAATGAAGAGATAAAATTAAGTCATCAATATTTTTATAAGACTTAAAAGTCGAAAATCTCGTATCATATTAATTATTAAAAATGGGTTTTATTGAAGAAAATATTTGTGGGAACTACAACCCCTTAACCTTTAAGGCTTAAAGGATCAACATCGACTTAACCTATATAAGCCTGTGTAATATGTAAGGGCCCGTTTCACAGTCGACTAATAACTGTTGAGTAGCTTATTCGCAAGTTATGTCGCTTCTTACTTTACACTGAGCGACAGACACAAAACATTGAAATAAACTATCTGACGCTTACCAGTAAGTAGATTGTGAAAGTCCTTAATCAAGGAAAAGTAAATTGTAAACAATTCGGCAAATTAACAGCTTCCGCCGTAGTGAGGACAATATACGCCATATTGTTCGTGTGCGAGAAAATTTGTGAGGGACATTAGCAAACACATTACAGCACCATGCTGAGGTACCTACAAGTAATGCAATGTTCAGAAAATCCATGCGACTATCATATAATTTTTAAAATAGTTTGAATTCAGAAGCACTCGCTACTTTTTCGAAAATTGAAAATTTTGCTTGCTTTGTTAGCTTGTGCCTTTTTTAAAATGAAAAATAGGGGGAAAACATGCAGACAGATCCACTGATAGAAACGATTACCGTCGCCAATGGACACCCGCAACACTGGAGGAGTCGCAAGTGCGTTGTCGACCTTTCAAAGATGAACACTTTTTTTCTTGAAGGTTTGAAGATCGTAATGGTCCGGAAATACCGCTGGCGACACTTTATTCTTACCTTCCATCTATAAACTTCATCAAGGATTATTTTTTATATATTCGGCAAGGAGACCCACTGTCTCCCAAATTGTTTACCGCGGTATTGGAGACCATATTCAAATTTCTAGACTGGGGTAGATACGGTAACAATACAACTGGTTGCCGTCTCAAGCCTCCTAAGATTTGCAGACGACCTGATCTTGCTAGATGGGGATCCAAGTAAAATACAAATGACGATACAGTCTTTAGCCAACAAGAGTAAACAAAATAAATACTGCAAAAACAAAACTTATGACCAACTCAATACAGGTCGATATTGTGATGGACGAAAATTAGCTAGAGTATGTACATAAGTAAGTATGTGTATTTAGGCCAAATATAATCGCTCCTTCGGATCAAATGTCAAGAGAAATGAATAAGAGGATTGCTAGTGGCTAGAGGAAATACTGCTCGTTAAAGGAAATAAAGAATGGCAAAGATTTATATAGGCATGGCTATTAAAAGACGAACCATTAATACCTATATATATAGTATACTTTCCTGCATCACATACGGAAGCGAGACTTGGTCACTCGCCCAGAATCACAGAGAAAAACTAGCCAAGTGCCAGAGAGCAATGGAGGGAAGTATGTTGGTGATAAAACAAAGCGAGCGAATTGCCCAAACTGATATAAGGAACAAAACCAAAGTTGTCGACATACTCGAATTGAGCAATTGAAACTCTGGTATCCAAGAGATGGATGCAGACCCGTTGTCTGCATCAACCCAGAAGAAGGGATGACGATTTTCGTCTAGCCCCTAGGACCTTACTGGACTAGAGTTGCAACAGACAGAAACAACAATAGAAACAGTTGGAGGAGGGCTTTGTCGGAAGACACGCTGAGGGGCATTCTATAACAATATCATGTACACAAAGATAATAAGTTCACTCCGATTGACAGTTCAGAATAAAGGGCTATAATAATAATATACTTCATCATAGGTAGTTCTATATCAGTATAGACTTCAGTCGTAGGGCCAGTGTGCTTCACAAACACTCTAATACAAATATACAGACACACACACACACACACACAGACTCAACAATTCATTATGCTTAAATGCAGCATATTATTTTATTTGTTTTAAAATATATATAACTTTTTTCTCAGTGTGCTAGTTTTAATAAAACATTTTTTGTTAATCATCAACATAATATAGGCCCCTGTAGGGCTTCTGATGATGACTATCATAAAAAAATATTTGTATTTTTTGTTTTACTAAAAAATATGTATAATCACTGTAGCCCTACCTATATTTCTTTTCAACCTCCTACTATTTTCTGTTGGAGACAGATACTTAAATTCCATTTATACATTTTGATAGAATGAAACAAAGGGTAAAATTGTTTTTCACATTGGCCATTGGAATATACCATAGAGAAACGCCATGATTAAGGTCATGGCGTTTCTCTATGGTATAAATGGTATAAACCAAAATTTAAATACACAAGTTCCTCGATTTAAACGTTAGAAGTTCCAGTAACAACTCTTGGAATAAGCAGGTGTTTAATATTACATAGGTCTGCAGTTTTCAGTTGACCCGTATGACTTGTTGTCCGTTTTTAATAACGATACACGCATTAGAATATTCATAATTTCATGTCATTGACTCTTACAGAATACGTGGGAAAACTTTTAATAAATGCTTATTGCTAAATCAGGAAATTCTGGCGAAATGAAGAGTTACTGCATTTTTAAGATAGCTATTCAAAATTAAACTTTATTTAATATCGCGCGTATCGTTTAGTTTTGGTGTGAATTGACCCTTAACGACCGAATACTGAAACGCAAGGTACTTATAATAAATGGCGTAAGTCTCATGCTATCCTTGTCATTATGCCGAGCAGTGACAGTGACAGCCTTTAAATAGGGGGTTCCTAATTTTAAGTAGCGTTTCCGTGTTCGTCCGTAAGGTATGCCCACTAGCTAGCTTATGCCCACGGCTTCATTTGCGAATTGCGATGTCACCAATGAACGAAGCGGGGATCTTAAGTTTTGTATGGGGATTGGACTCCAATCTCTCAAAATTTGTAGATTCACACCGAGACGAAACGATACGTGACATGGAGTTGCATTTGCTGTATTAAGATAGCTATTCAAAATTAGTTCAATTTTCATTACACATTACACAGGAATATACACGTTTCATTGTAAAAGTTCGAATGTCATGTTGCACCGCGCTACACATCACATGTGCAGTCTATGACTGATGTCATATGAAACGTTTATCTCTTTGTGTAGTGAATGCAGTTTAATTTTTAATAGCTAAATTAAAATTAGCTAAATTCAGCGTCGCGTAGCGTCCTGTATCGTCGCGGTCTGAACTAACCCTTAGGCGGAAGCTTTAACTTTCTGCATTCAGTAGGCACCAGGTATGTAGTTCCGGTTGCTGAAAATACCCTTTTACTTTGTATTTTTCTAAAGCTATACTCTTATTTCCAATAGAAAAGTTATTTGGTAGAAATTCGTGGGTACACAAATATCTCAGTCATTTGGTAGTTCTACCAGGAAAGTTTGCGGGAGTGTTGAAAATTGGTAATTTTATAGATTTTGATGTGTTAGCATTTATTTTCATATTTATTTTATAACTTGTACGCTAGCGCTGCTATATTAATAATAATGCATCTTTAAGCAGTTCATCTTGAAGCATCAAAAATCTGCTTTAAGTTGAATTATTTTTGAGTCTACCAAGACTACTAAGAGACTACCAAATTACGAGGTGGCAGAGTTTAAGTTGGAAAAGAACACATCAAAATCTATAAAATTACCAATTTTCAACACTCAAAACTTTCCAGGTAACTCCTTTTTTCGCGACCATATGATATGGCTAATAATAGTTTATAAACTTTCTTAAATAGTTTTTTCAATATTATATAGGTATATATTCTAATATTTTCCATGTACCTAATTTTATTTAAATGTTTGCTCTAGGTACCTATGTCAGATGTTTCCATGTTTCAAAATTAGAAATGCGAATATGTGACATCCGCTTACTTAATTCGTATATAAGGAGGGACATAAGCAATACATCTTATACGAGACCAATCAATTCGGCGAATGGACGACTTCCGCAGGGGAGCTGGTGCCGCACTTTTTGTTTGGCGTCAATTGATTCCACAACGGAAATTATTTCTGCTGGCCAATCAAATGCGGGCGATTAAGAATTTGGCGCTAAATTGGTAAATATTGTTGTTGTATAATTTCAATACCTATATTAATGTTATTAATAACACCCATAACCTATATTGATAATTGTAATACCTATAATGTCATTGAATATTTCAGGGTTTATAAAAGGACTTTAATTTAGGTATACGGGTTCAAGAATAATATTCATAATGCTAATGGCTGCACCTAAGTACAGGTAGTAGGATTTACTACCTATTAAAATATTTGTTACATTTGTCTAGGCTAACTGTAGTGTGTTGTTATGTTTACGTTTATTTGTTTAGGTGTAGGTTGTCAAGGAGCTTGTAACTAACTCAAAAGCGTAACTTGGCTACTAGCGACTCCTGCCTTATCGTCAGGAGAACTTACCTAAAGCTACCTAAGCTAAGGATCTCATAACTTGCCTTTGCTTACTTGGAGAATAAACAGTAACTTTTTAGTTGTTTGCGATTGCGACTATGTATCTAGAAATGGTTATTTGAATAGATTACTACATAAGGGAAGAAATCTAGACATAGCGAGACGTAGAGTTGAGTCAAGATTCTCCAAACATTGCTAATCGTTGGATGTTTGATACCTTCCTATAGGTTATGATAATCTTTGGTCTTTTTATATTCTGTCAGCATTGCAGTCTGAAAACAAAAAGCGGCAACACAAAACTCTGTTCGCAAGGGAGAAGTTTACAATAAAATGTTGCGACTGAATTCGCTCAAAGCAAATAAGAATCACACATCAAAGGCACGAACATGTGTCGCGACCAAGAGTTTCTAATAGAGAACGTTCAAACGTTATTTATATTGAAAATGAATTGTATTTTAATTTTGTTAATTTGATATGATAAACTGCACAGCAAATAAGGTAACTTTTGAAGTCCTCCTACCCCCTTAATTGTTTACCAACAATTTGATTGCATATTGGCAGGTTACAAATGTAACTATTACATTGAACTCTTGAAACAGTTTTCTAGCTCACTTCAATTATGAAATAAAAAGTTATCTACGAATTCGTTAGGTATAATATCGGAGTCAGGCGCAGGTTAATCTGTCGGTGACAAGAGATACCCGATATCTCTACATCTCCATTGAACTAACCCATAAGCCTTTCCACACAAGGGACGCTCAAACAAAGGGTGAAATTAAACAAATCCACAGACAATCGTACATGAAAGAGAGTTAATCAAATAACTATTTCGACGACAAACAGCGCCCCCGCCTACACAAATACTTTACACATTTCGGGTATAACTAATCCGAAATGCGCAATCCAGCTTTGCCGGGTGTCGCAGCGATTTAAAAGTCATATGTTTTGTACAATTGAATTTGATTAGCTGTTTGTTAATATTGTCAGACGTTTACAAAATTGAGTATGAGTCTGATTTTGTTCGCATCGATGATAGACTGAAAATCCATGGTAAAGTATCCCGGTAATCGGTATCCGAGTCGAGACATAAACCTGAGATTTTCTTTGGACATGATTTACATTATATTTTGTAGGTAACATTACCTATAATTGTATTTCATATTTAAGATAGGTATATCTGTTAACTATTTTTTTGAAATTGGACTTGGCGTACACCATCATCATCTCAACTGTATAACATTGTAAATAAATAATTTATTTATCTTTCCAATATATAGTGGTACCTAAACTAGCAATTACAGTTTGAATACGGACCGCATGTTCGCCACTAAATACCTAGTTTGTAAATAAAAACCGGGTAAGTGCGAGTCGGACGACGGATTCCGTATAACTCAATAAATTAAAAATGTACACTATTTTTTTTTTATTTGTTCTTATAGCTGCAATAGAAATACATCATCTGTGAAATTTTCGATTGTCTAGCTATCACGGTTCATGAAATACAGTCTGTAATAGCGTCCCATTTGCTAAAAATGGGTACGGAACCCTAAAAAGTGTCATAATTTCTAGCACCTTGGGATCGATACGCAGGCAAGGTGAAAACAGCGTGTTGTGGAAAGCCATGAGGTAATTTATAGGCGCCCGTTATCAGGGATGCGGGCGCGGCCGGCAGCCGTGACTAGCTTCGGCACGTGACTGCTCATGTTTTTTTATCAGTACAACGTTCGTAAGACTACCAATCAGTCAAATCATCGGGAACGTTCTTTTTGCATGTTCTAACTCTAGGTATGTTACGATGAAGAAACGATTCAGTTTCCAAAGAAAGAACCTCGGCCCTTTTGATTTGAAATAATTAATGAAACAGCCATACTGTTGACGGTTATACGTTATATTATTGGTATAAGTATAATGATTTCGATATTTCGCATGTTCCGGCATACGGCGACGGCTCCGTGGTTACAAGAACATTGGTAGTGGTAGAAGAAATGCTTGTATTGTTACAGTTAAGATTGTGACAGAGTTTTTTGCCGGGGAGTTCAATGGGTGATGTTGTGGAATTTGTAAAACTTCATAAACTTGTGTTATTTCGGTTCTTAATGTGTAATATTGATAGAATATTAACCATTAAATATTCGTTATCGTGCACAAGTGTGGGCAAGTGGTACAACTTCTAAAAACGTGCTATTTTGTGTTTCCCGCCAAAACTCCCTAGGAACTTTCAGTAAAGCTTCTACCACTTTACTGAATCACGAACACTTTACGGAATACGGTGTTGAAAATTGAAACGAAAGTTATATTTCCCGCCTTTTTAACTTGACACTGGCAAATGAATATAAGCCGATGCCATATATATATATAAATAAAAAGAAAGATTGTGACACAACACATAGAAGCTTTAGCTACGAGTAAGTTCAGATACTTAAAACGATGCTGACATTGATCGCGATAAACAAGTTAATCGTAATTCGCACTATAAAATTAATTCATTATCATAAAATGTCTCTTATAAACCCCTTCCGTGTTTGGCCTCATTACCATAAACAGGGGCTCACGTCGGTAGTTTCTTTATTTCCCATTGATTTACAGGCGAATTATGCCTGCGTCGCTCGCGCACACAATTGTTGAAACTAGTGTGAAATTTATATTTAAGATTTATTATTATTCGCCTTTCGAACAATTTAGACACGAATTTATTAAAATATATTATTTTAAAATTATATGTTACGAATTCATCTATTACTTTGTTGGATCTCTAGGATCTACATTAAAGTGTTACATTAAAGCTCTACACTATGTATTGCAGATTAACGTTTTGTCCTACACGTTTGTTCACTTTACCTACAGACATTTCAGTAATAATTGACACAGGTAACAGGAACCTTGGAGAAACATTATAACTTTTATAATAATTATATTATTGTTAATGACGGATCAATTTTGTTTCATATTGAAATGATTACTAATGTGTTTCTCATGGTGTGTGCTATAAAATTAAAAAGCAACAAATAGTTTTATGATGGTCAGATCGTTTCACGCTCACCCTCGAAACAATGGCCAGGGGGAGTAATCTAATAAAGGATAAAGATGTTGCGTGATTGTGGACGATCGCGACGTGGGAATGCACCTTGATTGGTGGATTTAATTAATTGACGAGGAAGTTCACCCCGTGGGAAACTACTTTTATGATTTCTGATACGTGCGATTGATAGTTGGATGACACGCAATTTTTCTGAATGTGAACGTAGATTACCGAAATTGAAAAATAAAATTCACAACATTAACAAGAAGTTCATCACCAAGCCTTTGCCATTTTGCATTGCATTAAAATAAAAAATGTAAGATACAATAGTTCTTTATTCAAAATTTTTAAATAAAGAATTAATTATTCTTGTTGAGTCCTCAGCTCGCTGTATTCAAATATTAATTATTATTGTACTTTAATTTTTAAGATATCTAAGATGCTGTAATAAATCACGGTGTTAAATGTATTGGCAAAATTATATATTCAATTTACATAGTCGCAAAACAGTGAAGTAGGAATATAAATATAAATCATTTTGAAGACCACAAATTTCACTTCTTATGGTGCCTAGGTAGGTAAGTGATTTATATATCTATAACAACAACGAAAATAATCTCACGAACACAAAGATTTCAAAACTCAATATAGGCTATGACGTACATTTGACAGAACAAACCTTCATACAGTAAAAAGTTACGCCAACTTGGTTTTCACTATACTTCAAAATATGTCAGCCATCTGGTTTTCACCATACTTCAAATGTCAAAATGGCCCCAAAAATCTCGAAAGAGGGGCTCAATTAACAGGCGCATTTAACAGTCTAAAAGACACTTTTTGCCTCAACATGTCTCGTCTATAATATATACGTTTGTGAACAAACACAATAATAATTACTTTTTTGACATCATTGCAGTTTTTCAGTCTGAAACTAAAAGGCTGTAAACTCTACCAATAAGTAAGTAAAGTTTTTTTATTCAATAACTCCATTATGTCTTTCAAAGTCATTAAATTGGAAAAGAAATGATGCTACTGAACAAAACCATTATTATTGCAATAACGTAATAGCATAAATACAAAATTCGTTTGTAGGAAAATATGAGCATATATACTAATCGTTGAACACAATAGGGAAATCGGATATTTCAAGCATTGATAGATTTAAAACGCACCCGACGGCCCATTAAATTTTATTCGAACCCGCAAAATCAAAGGGTGGCCAAATCGGCAGGGCGGAGAGGATAAATAATAGCGAAAAAACATATTGCGTTTGTTGTTGAACTCATTATGCGCAATTAGCTACGATTGTGACTGAAGCGCTCGCCATGTGAATTGTGAACAGTCAACAGATTCCGTTTCGGCTGCGATTGTGATGCGCGTGCCACTTTTTGGTGTGGTGCTTTTGAATTAATGATATTTAGGGTATAATTAATTTTAAATATTAAACTTTTTTGATGTTTATTGCGAGCTAAACAACTATTCAGTCACAGTGTATTCGTACCTTTTCCAAAACAGAAAAAGTGAAGGATGCCTATTATACTCCTTAGATGCCCTTGAGGCCAGATAATTCGTATTTCGTACACCGCTGTTGTAGCGAATTCATAATTGTTTACAGTGGTAGTTGGGATTTCTGCCACAATTTACAAATACGAGTTAGTTGCCGCATCGTCGTCCTCGATATGATCATTAACTCGTCCCTCAGGATGTTACCTAATTTAACAACCTCTCAACCCTCTCGAACTTTCTTTTTCCAGGACGAAACAAAAGTAATATGATACAACGGTTGAACGTTGTTAATAATTTGTTAATGTGAAATTTAAACAGAGATCAGAACGTGTGTTTAACCGCAGTTTAACCTAACACCGCTGACCCCCGAACGCATTAGTAAAATTAGAGCGGTGGGAAAGGGTTGAGGAGCCGTGCTTTATTTATTGTTATTAGAACAATATTTGTACGTGGAAGATCTACGATTATTGTTATAGCTCCCATTGATGTCTGGTGATTGGTTATTAGTACAAATTCCAATTTATTAGGTACTTGGGAATCAATATAACAAAAGCTCTATTTCGAGCCACAAAATGCGATACACGGTAGCAAAAAAATTACAAGAGCCACAAAAAAACATAAGAGCTTAGGTCAAATCACACCTTTGCAGTAATGGATTGCAAAAACTATTTTTGACATTTTACATAGCTAATCAACTTCCAAACAGTCTTTCAGTGAATTGATAATAATTTATGTTTAACGAAATCCAGGATTATCAAAAATTAGCGGCGCATTCATGTCCGGCGATCCATCACTCCCTACCGCTGTTCGGGACCACTAAATAATGGTCACCATTGATGTAACCACAATAGATAGTGGTCAGTCGCGCGTGCTTTGTGTGATAACCACTAATAATGTATTAAGTTACTCAAAATATTATGTTTTTATTATTTGTATGTTTAGGATATTGTCAACATCTTTTATATATCATTTGTCAGATCAGCAAATTGGGAAGCATCTTGAAAATTCTAAAATGATGATACCTTCACAGATTTAGCACACAATATTTTAATGAAAAGTTCTTTACAGTATGGATTATTGACAGTTCATTAATTATAGCTAGGGGGTGATTAGCTCCGGTGATAAAGTGCACGGGTGCCAGTCGGATTACCGCGCACACCATAAACATTCATTATTTACCCATTTAACTTACAGCATCTCTGATGTCTATGAGCTTCAAAATTTTATTAGATAATTTTAGATTAAAATAATATTTTATGCTTATTAGCTCTTACTTCGCAGTTACCATCCGCTACTAACATAAGTAGGTTTATAATTTAACAATATCACAAAATTGGCAAATCTAAAACATCGTATTAGTAACCGTTCAGTTACTTCACCACGTTCCACACTAACCACCACGGTCAACTCGTTGCATTATATGTTTCACATCAAGAAGTAAGTGTATCTTTAAACGAAAAATAAGTAGAAAACATTAAATAACTAAAAGCGTTACCGTGTCGTGTGCGGGGCATGCGACGGGAACTATCAATTAGTTACCTGTGCTGCGCGTGCGTCGCGCCGCATCGCACGCACGTGCGACCGGCCGAGCGTGCGCGCACGTGGCCGCGCCGTAAGTTGTTTTACTTGTCTACCTGTACATCTTGGTCCCATGAGGTGAATTAAAGTGTCCCAGGAGTACGATTGGAGAAATATTCTTTCTCCTATTAAGATGCCATTTTATAATTTAATCCTGCTATCATTTTATTTAAACTTTGTATTTTAGTTTTTTTGTTTCCAGATTATCAGTCGCGTCATGTCGTCCTTTCGCAGCAATCTTAGAACCAAGTGGTTTAGGTAACACGTTATTCGTAGGAGCTTCTTCACAATGAATATGAGAAGGTAGGTAAATATTTGCGGTACTCCTCACATTGGGATCGGCCAGTGTCAATTGCCCTACTTGACATTGTGCGGATTCCAAACGTCAGTCCTGACGACTCCACAAAGCCGTGAGACAGCAGATTCGGTGTCGGATGTGCAGGGACAATGTTGTCAAAACGATGGTTTTACGTAAATACAGACAGCCTTTATTATCTGCGGAGTTCGTTTGTGGTTTAACCTCACCCCTCCCATTCACGATACATGATTGATCTGCCGTAGATTGACAGTTTTTTTATAAACCACCCCAGCCTCGGCACCAGCGAGCGAATATTAAAGGCAATTGTTGTTTAATTTTTACATTTGAAGGGTGATGCTCGAGTGTTGTAATAATGTTTTGATAATAGTAGTATCCGTTCGGTTCATATTTCTCATTCATCGTGCGTGGGACCGCCCGCCACCCGCCGGCTGATTTCATTATAGATCTGCATTTGAATTTAAAACAAAGTTCGTTATTACACCTTGTTGTTTTATTCCGCGCAATGAATTCGTAATAAGGAGTTTTACTAAATGTAGTAAATACTGATACATATAAAATTATCTTTTATAAGCTTAATAGATATTGATTTGTTATTATTTTGTGACTTGTATAAATCATCTCTATAGATCTCTAGCGTCGCCTCCAGCGAAAATGCTTTTCACGAAAAGCGAAGCTCGCTTAAGCAATTAAGCGAAGCAATTAACGCTTGAAAATGTGAGTACAGTTAAAAGTTTACCACAATTACAAATATTATTAAAAGTTGTCGAGATATGAATTAGTTTATAAATCTGACTGGCCCCGGAATGGCCCTGGTCTCCGGCTGTATTTTTTATGGCTGATCCGCGGCGGACAATGGTGATCGGCAGTCGATGGCTTAACACAATGTGCCCACTGATCCTCATTGATCGCCAATTACTGGACATTAAGTACCTAAACGCCTTTTGTACCCGTCATTTGTGATTATGAATCAATACGAAAAAACTACAATGCGCCAAGATTTATATTGTATGTGAACCTTTTATTCGTTTATAAGCTTGTTTTTTTCGGACACACCGACAATAGGACCTACGAATTTAGTTAACAGTAGCAGTTTTTAGATGTTTTGTATTTGAATAGGGTCAAAAGGCGATTTGTTGTTAACGCGTTTGTGAATGTATCAAAATGGTTTTATTTGATTGTTCAATATTTTAAAGAGATTCAAACTTCAAAACGTATAATATTACTGGTTTGGAATGTATGTAAATAGAGTATGTAACGAAATTATTGTAACTTTGATATTTTCCTAGCCTTATTAGATATTTTCCTTAATAGTAAATAACTAGAATCTGAATTCTGACCTAAGACTAAACCTAAGGCTTGAACTGAAACTGAGGCAGTAGACTGATTATTATTTAAAAAATGTCGCCAACATAATACATAAATATAATAAATAAATAAAATAAATAAAAAGACACACTACCATTTAATTTAATACTAAGAGAAAAAAAGAAAGAAAAACAAGAAAACAGCAACAAGAAGAACAAAAAAAAACAAATAACAAAAACAAACAAAAAAAAGCAATAAATAACTAAATTAAACTTTATTTTATTTTTATTAAATTAAACTACAATAATAATTATAAATTATTATGGCAATGCAAAGCCCAAAAATAAGGAAAAGGGGATCACTTAGGTTATGACAGCAACAGTCGCTGCTATCCCTGGCTTCCATGATCCCCTGGCACCATCTTATGTTAAAAAAAGGTACAAAATATGACAGTAAGCAGTTAAAATATAAAAAAAAATATCTACTGATCATTATTGTTATGATAGCTAGATGAAGTTCAGTGATAATAATAATATTATGGTGATAGTTAATATATTCATATTATTGTGTTTACAATAAACTTAAAAAATACTTAATAATAATAAAATAATAATACAAATCCCAAACAGCTGTAACACTATACTAAAATATTTTATACCTATCATGTTCTTACATAATACCAATTTAGTAAGTTAACCCAACGAATATTCACAGTTGAGATTGTATTTTGAACTTTTACGAATATAATTTTTGTTTCCTCTACACATTTTCACGGCAAATAGTTAGAGATGGGCAGTCCGCAGTGTTCGGGCGCGCACACGCACAAGGTGCGTACTGCGTACGGCCCGTGCGCACGCGCCGCTGCGGCCATTGTGCGGCGCGTCACGCTCGTTGCGCGCTCTGTGCACACACAAGAACATTATTGCATTTTTATTGCGCATCTTCAGACCTTTGTTATTTCTATACAATGTTTTTTACGGGCAGACACGTCGAAAAACGATGAATGTGTTCACGCTATAATAAGCCAATGATTCTTTTATACACCCCGGTAGACCAAATATTGTATCAAATTATCGATTGTTATATTTTTGATGTACAAGTAAAAAGTCGAATTATTTTTGCACCATGCTAAAGCGGTCTCTCTATGTTTAAAAAGAGACACAATCGTTTAGTTCACTTGTACTTTTAAATAAGGAATATTTTCTGTTCGGTTTTTAATTACACATTCAGAAACTTCAAATAAGTAGTAGCAATGTATTTTAATTTCAAATATGGCTTCTCAAGAGTTCAATGTGCATTCAATAGGTACCGCTAGACAGATAAATGACTCGTCATATGGGAACTCATAAGAATGCGGAGTTGAGACGTTCAATTGAGTTGATCCGCCCAATGAGCGGGGATGATGAGTCACTCTCTCGAGACGTGGTCTTGAGCGTGGTCAGTGCGGAGACGCGCCGTCTGTGGGGACATGCGGGCCCTCACTGGGTCACGCCTCCGGATTGGGACTAATAGGGTACTTGAAGGTCATGGAACATTATATAAATTAATTTACGTATAATAATAATAATAATAACCCTAGTATATAAATATTCTGATAAAACGATAACCACTCTTCAAGTTAGCCAGTAGCCACAGTTTAGGATCTTTATCGTGGAGGTTTATAATTTTTATGATCTTAAATAATTATTCAAATAATATGGAAAAATAGGATATTAAGCACTAGGTTATGTAGGTATTAAGTAAACTAGAGTTCTTAAGATTCATCAGCGATATTTTTCTTCCTTGCAATACCTCCATTTATTTGATATCTCTCGAATGTAAACACAGCTTTTTTAGTATGTCGTATTATGTAATTAAACGGGCCATGAATAAGCATTTTATATTCTACATGATCAATTTTCAACTGTCGGCACACGACTGCGGCTAAATATTGTGATAATCCGTCTCCTAGCCATTGTCACTCAATGACTTGATAAAAAAATCATAAAATGATCCACATCAAAAATCCCCTAGAGAGTGGAGACCACTAGAGCCGGTTCCCTTCATTCCCATAATCTATTCCAATTAACTGACAGGAGCATATTGTAATATTAACACAATGCACTCATTGCCCCCTTATTTCAAGTACACAATATTATGTTATTGTAATCTAAACCCTAAAGAAATAATATAAGGTTGAATTTAGTGCCACCCTCTAGTTCTGGTATGCACAGATTTTGTTAAAGAGGTTTTATGCGAGGGCGTTGTATTATCATGTTTATAAACGTGACTTATAATAGAGATTCACCAGGAGATGCATAGTAAAGCTACGTAACGCGATGCCGTCCTTCTGCAAGTCGTTTGCGATGTAAGGTACTTTATTTAAAAAAAATAGAATGGCACACAATGACATAAGAATATAGAATGGCACATATCATTCAATAGTTAATAGAAGATTAATTACCTTTGTCTTGTGCACTGTTTTATAAAAAAAAATGTATTTAAATTAGTCTGTTTCATTTTATAAAGTACCCAATAATCTCTACGTTAATAATTGTATTTGCAGAACTAGTATTTGCACAGATTTGTTCGAAAGCATCACAATGAACAACAAAAACATTCATTCGAAATAGTTGATTGGGAGTTAAGTCCAATAATCGTGTAATTAGGTTCGATACGTGTGGCTATGGCCGGTCCGGCTAATCCTGACAGATACGGCCACCCCCGGCGACTTTATGGCCGCCATTAACGCCGATATCATCGGCATTGCCTTTCCCACCGAATTAACGCATTAAGTACTTTCACGCATGATATGTGTTTACTTTACAACTTTATTTGCATAGAAAACGATTTTATGGTAATCCGTTTGTTCATTTTTCAGTGTCACAGGTTCCAAGTTCCTTGTGTAGTGAGAAATTAGCTAAGAGAGTTACCGAAGCCGGCCGTTAGTGGACTACAAATTATTATTTAGTTAGATTCATGTGAGTTTTAACATTTTTTTGTACAAAAATCAAGGTGAATAATACAGCTCAATAAAAAAACAGACATTATAAATAATTAGGTAAGCATCAACAATATTCCCACACAAACCGCAATGGCTGGTTGGGCAGGATAAACCAATTGGGATCGAATTTTAACTTCGATAGTATCGCCTCAGTATCGCCGCAGTATATCGTGGCGTAATGAGTGACGTTCTCAGGAGTCAGCGGGTGTTTCGGGGTGTTCTTTCTATCTTCGTGTGAGATCTACATCAAAATCGATACAGCTAATGGTTCTATTGTAATGAAACTGCAACATTTGAGTGCAATTTTTAATTGTTACATATTGTGCATGTTTGCGTACCTACAATTTGCAATAGTAGGTAATAAAACAAAGATATATTATTTAGCTAGGTAATATGAGACCTCTTTATGAGTAGACCGAATTTTCGTTAACCTAATCATAAATGTTGATGAAATTAAGCAATTCGATGCTTTTTTAGGATACGGTTATTACATAGCTAATTCTCTACTTTTCAATTATTGAGAAAACATTGAATTTATATGATTGGAAATGATTTAAATTTAGAATAATAATTTCCATATAGCATCCTTTAAGGACAATGTATAACAAATAGTGTTTAGCTTGAGCACAGCACGGCGGAGCGCGCGCAAGAGGCGCGCAGGTGGCCGATACACGATACCCCATTGATCGACCACATACTCCTCGTCTGCTCAAAAGCATTCCTGACAGACAACGCTCGCTGCGCTACTAATTACGCCCGCCAAAGAGCTGTAGATGGGACATGTGATTCAAATTCTAAATATTAATATAATTCTTATCTTGCATGCTTCGAACGAGCTGGCGAAAACCTGAAGAAGAAAACTGAATTTCACTGCTCGAGCAAATTGAAAGTCTTAGTTTTCGTTTTTACCACTAAGAAATAAAATATTATTAAAACATTTTTCGTAAAATTGGAAAATATTACAAAAAATACAACTGCCGCGGCCGATGCAGTGGTAGGTACACTTTAAGTTGACTAAGTAGCAAAATGCAGAAAGTCTAAGCTATATAAGGCCATAATATTTAGCGATACCTGCCTCATTTTTTCGTGGACTTTTTGAAACATTATGAAAACCACAGCCAAACATAATATAATCGCCTCCTTTTTGGAAGTCGGCTTAACATATGTTGAAAATATCGTCTCTATATTTATTATTCTTTGAGAGACACATCTGACTCATCTTGCGTGCGCATAAAATGCGCAAACGATTCAAACGAAATGAAAAGCGTTTTGTTGAGGCCATCCTCAATGCCGAGTGCGCGCATGTGCGCCTTGAAAGCGCGGCGATCACTCATTTGCTCTATTTACTGATGTCTATCACTGTGCTTTCATTAAATTTATTATGATCGTTAATAATATTATTTTTGAAAATTCGCCATCATCAGCTATAGTTAATTTACCTATACTCTATCCACTTAGAGTATTCTCTATCAAGCATTGAGCCTTAAGGTATAATGGTAAGGAAATAATATTCGGTAGGAAAAAAAACTAATTTGTAAAGTTTTCAGCATTATTAGTGAGATTCGCTGGCCTAATGGCGGATGACATGCTTTTGTGTGTTTCATACAACCTAACCTAACCTAATAAATATATTATTTATTTGTTGGTACGTGTAAAACATATTATTAGCATACGTAGGTAATTAGATAATCTAGGTAATAAACCGACCACCGCGGCTTGCACCGGGCATACATACACCGCACATGTCTTCGCCCGTATGCCTACAAAGTAATTACTTTTCCTTTGACCAAACGCTGCATTTCCATTTTGTCATTAGACTAGCCTATTAATTCCTAGGTTATGAGGTGTATAGGGGCTAGCATTTTCGTGTCAGCTGCCTATATCTGTACAAAAACTTCTCTACGAGGAACGACACCTGCAAACCCGATTTATCCTCAGTCTAATCATGGCCGCGCTCATCCTTAGAAGGATTTGTATATTACTTGCACTTATGGCTACTTTTTATCCGTCAACAGCATAAGGATATCTGTGATCATAATACAATTATAACAATTACAACAATGTAATTATTGGAAACTATTATACAATACTAGATGTTGGCCGCGCCTAGTAGTAGGATTAGTAAGCATTAAATAGCCTAACCAAGAGCATAAGGAAGGAAGCTGAGGAAGGTTCCAGTTTTTTAAATTACTTCAAAAGTTATTGTCAGAGGTGGCTCAAAATAATTTTCCTAAAGAGTTTTTAGCATGACCTATCAGCATGGAAAGTTACAAGTTTCTATCTCTTATAGCTTAGAAATGCCGGGGGGACGACTTATAAACCATTTTGGAGGACGATTTCTGGAAAATGGTTGACTTTGTAAAAAAGTCATATTATTACAGTATGAAACTTTGCCTTTAAGGTCAGTTCACACCGCGACGAGACGCGATGAGACACGGCGCTATATTTTAAGATAGCTATTCAAAATTGAACTTCATTCACTACGCAAGGACATACACGTTTCATTGCAAGTGTTCGAATGCCAAGTCAATCAAAGCCGCCGGCAATCAAATTGAAGGCGCCGCTCTTACAAAGAAACGTGTATATTTTATGCTCTGAATAAAATTTAATTTTGAATAGCTATCATCAAAATGTAACCCTACATTGCGTCGCGTATCGTTGAGGTGTGAATTGACCCTTATTTAGAACACCTATTTGACTATTTAGAACACCTATTTGACGATGTCCCACACACGATGACAGAAGTCAGAAAGCCGGACAGAAAAACAGACGGACGGACTGAGCGAAACTAAGGGTTCCTTGTAGTACTACGGACCCCAAAAACCAGCCGCCAGCCATAACAAGGTTAATTATTAAAAAGTATGTTTGTTTATGTAATAGTGCAGCTAATAATAATAATTAATAACAACTGGGCCTTTAGTCAATATACATTCGATAATTTCGCCGGCGAAGTTCGAAATCAACAATGTATGGGATTTGACATATTATGTCATCGCTAAGTGATATGTCGCTTGCGATGCCCTATGTCAAATCCCATACTTTTTGTTTTCGAACTTCGTCGTCGAAATTATCGAATGCATCTAGACTAAAGGCCCTAGATCTGCAGACTTAGATTTGAGGAGCTTTTAACCCAAAAAAGTATGTAGATTGTAGATACTGGATGCTTTTTAAAATTCCTAAGTTTTCGTTTTCTCGGAGAAATAAAATATGTCTTGAATAAATTAAAAGAAAGAAGAAAGATAAGAATAGAACAGATAATATCAGATGATAAGATAGGCATATTATGTAAAACGATTGACAAAGCGTCGAGGGATAAAGTAGCAGTGGCATTGTGTCTAGTTTAAAGAACTTACATTATATGTATTTCCTCATGATTATAAAACGATTAAACTTACTAATAATAAAATTTCTGCCAAGGGGTTTGTTATTGATGTACGTTGAAACCATAAGTAGAGTGCATAGGACGTGTTAATGCCTCGTTATAAATATTCATGCCCATTATGCAATGGTCACTTAATAAAATCCTGGCAACTGGTTGATCTCGTTTAACTTGTCTCCTAGGGTTGACGGCTCACTGCTCACGACACACTTAATTGCTTTAAAGGTTATGTATTAAATATCATGTTTTTAATAAACAATTAATATCTTGCAAGAAGAATTTTAGTTGCGAATTCTAGTAATGATTTGTCTTTTGTTCGAAGATGAAAACCGCGCTCATGTTTAATTTAAGCACATCGTCATTGACAACAAACTTTTGACCTTGATGCTGTTTAAAGTTAAGTTGGTTTGTGTTGTCAGAATAAAGGAATAGTCCAAGATGCAGTGCATGTTGGTTTGTGTGGACAAGGAATAAAATGGTTGGAGAAAAAGTTTTCCCGCAGCCCTAGATCCCCACGTGGACATCACCTGTAACTCTAGCACAATCAGCTCGCACACCTGCAGATTATTACGTAAGTCTATGCTAATACAGTCCCAGATGTGCAGCACTGGCCATCGAACCTGTGTCGATTTTATAATATCCGCTTTTTATAGACTATCATATTTACAGGAAAATAAATATGAAATTGCAATAAACTCTTACATATATAACTTAGATATAGCGTAGAAAACATATTAGGTAAGATGGTTAAAAAAATGTGTCATAGTATTTAAAGACTGGATTAACTTCAAGTGGTGTTCTTAAAAGATTCCGAAGGAATGGCTTTAACAATAGATGAAATCAGACCCGTTTTTCATATTCGATGCAAAAAATCTTGCCTTAGGTATTACCAAGCAAAAATCAAACAGCTGTGATATTAGAATAAATATCTCCTGGAGTCATACAGAAAACCTGATAATGACAGTAATATTGGCTGGAGATTTTTTTTATGTCTATTTTAGTCAAGATAATAAATGACGAGTTCTACTTGTTCATAAGAAATTAAGTCATGTTCTAACTATAACTATTAAATTTTTACAGGGAAGATCATTATTGAAATTGTCGTCAATTACCTGTAACTAATTCACGCAATGAGTTAAAAAAGGCTTTTGAAATTTTAAATGGTGCATCCACGCAGCATCCATATGCTCTAGTGGTATGATTTTAGATATTTTTGGGTTTTTATCGATACATAAAAAAGATCTTTTTTAGCGCTTATAATGGAATCATGCGCAGGCGCAGCCATTGCGTGGGCAATTCCATACATCTATATATTTGATCGTCAATAGCAGTAATATGATTGGCGTGAAGACCTGGCGTGCGTAATCCATAAATCGTTTAAGGACAGACATGGAAATATATTTGTATTCGCGTTGGGTTGCGCGGCGCGTGGCACCAATTGAGGGCCCGCATGCCTGATTGGCGCGAGACCAATATAACCGTTATACTTTCTAACACTCCAACGTAAACTAATAAAAATGTTTTGTTTTTTCTGTATTTTTTTTCCTGAAGGAATAAGCCATGGTTTGTAGGGAAGTTAGTGTCGGTTGGTTTTGGGTTGAACCCTGTAGTAGGTACTCTATAGTTGGCATAATAAATCAGGGACAGAAAGAGGCAAGCTAGGTATTTTGTCATATTTCTTTTATAATCCAATAATGGATAATAAGATACTTATTACTTTCCTAACGTTCGCTATCCTCGATGGGGTTGGTTTTTACCCGAAAAAAAGGAGGCGGTTATACGTTCGACTGCATGTATTTTTTTTCTATGTTCAACGATAACTCTGCCGTCAGTTGACCGATTCGAAAATACTTCAAAATTTTTTTGACGTTAAAGGTATAATTTTTAGTTTAATTTGTAATTAAACAAAAAATTAAACCGACTTCCAACGTAAAAATACACAAAAAAGTATGAAATAAATCTTATTTTCTAAATAATTCCCTTTTTAAATTGGGCTAAAATTTTAACTATTTCTCTACACAATCTTCATAATTTTGAAGTCGGTACCTAGAACGTAAAAGTAAAAGTGAACTGTATATATCATTTATAGAGCTCATGTTTAAGATTAAGGATATTGTTTGGGCTGTTATATTTGGGCGGTCATTTTTTTGTGTATTTTTACTTTGGAAGTCGGTTTAATTTTTTATTTAATTACAAAGTAAACAAGAACTATTGATTCCTTCAAATCGTTTAATATCCAATGTTTTTAGACATATTAAACAAAAAAGACATCACTTTGTCGAGGTCAATGAATTCCATTTTTTCTAATATCATTGCCCAGGTGGTCTGGGCTAACGACGCGACCAGGTGCGTGCCATGTATGGAGCCAGTTCTTGTCTCTGATTATTTCTGATTTGGTCCTGATATATTTGTTTTTATAATGCACATTTTGAATTAACAATGTTTATTTATAAAACTAGCCATTTACTTTTTATCGCAACTTCGATCCCTTAGTTTGTTCAGCTATGTGCATCTTTAATTTTTTTATGATCAAGTTAGCAACACTTGTTTCGATCGAAATTAAATACTGCAACGAAGTGGTAACATTGTTATCTACGTGAGGTTAAGTTCTCACTAATGTGTGCATTTAGTGCAGCATTCCTGCTGCCACTAAATATCAGTCAGTGCTTACCGTATCTGGAAAAGGCTTTCCCTAATTACTTGGGGTGTTTTGTTTGGTGCTATCGGCGTGTAACGAGCCGCAAATGGGTCTCCGGTGATCGCGCGATCATGCGGGTCCTCCCCCCGCCTCCCGCCCGCCCGTCGTCAAAGGCCTTTGTGCGAAACGCTACATGTAGACGTGGAGCTGAGTGTAGCGGATTCGTGTGCATAATATATATACAATATACTTATAACGTATAACATTAATATATAACAATACATTGTGTAAAACATTAAAACACGTATAACATAATAGTATTATAACCAAGACTTTTCACCTGAAGGAAGTATGCTTCTTACTCACTTCGAACTATCTCTGTATAGAGAATAGTTTCATGAGAAAAGTGAAAACATAAATAATTTATGTTCTGACCAAATCTTATTTAAAAGTCTGACAACACTCTCGTAACTCTGATGTGGCTAGTATACACGGATAGCGGTAACCGTATACGTTAGGCAAGCAGTCTATTCCCTGGCCGATGTTATTCCATAACAGAAGGGATCATAATAAAATATAATTATGAGAGTAAAAGTCAAAAGCTATGGCGGTCGCTAATCGCTTCTCGCAATAATGTGTCCTCTTCCTGGACAGATAAGCGGCGTACACACAGAGGAGTCTATCCTCGCTAATTAGTTTATCTCATGCGAGTGCAACTACTTCCCAACAATCTGGCACAAGGGTAATTCGGACGACCTTCTTGCGTCAATGGATTTTTCAGATTATTTTAAAGTAGTTGTAGTGGAAGTTGTAACAACAAAATACCTATCTTTGGCCTACTTTTTTTTTGTATTTTTAAAGCAGTATTCCAATAATAGTTGATTGTATCAGAGGCTTCAAAATTAATTAATTTTTATCTTGAATACATACATAGCTTCGCTGAAAGACTTATGAGACATTTATTATTTTAATGATGCAAGTGTGGCTTAGTTTCTCAAAATTGTATTTAGCAAAGAATACTTAGGTATGCACGACATCGACAACACGTGATAAAGTGGAGTTTTTAAGGGTATAATTATAGTACATAGTATGTAGGTTAGTCTGTAAGTTATTTATAATATGGGCCTATGCAACCTGAAATAAACGATATTTAATTTCATTTAAGTGAATGAATAAGTCATACCTACCCTGTTACCTCTACTTATAAATGACTGGTGGTCGCCTAGTTATCGAAATTCGACCATAATTCATTTAATTGTAAGTTTGAACTTTATTGGGGTTCTTTTGCATCTTAGATACGAAATAAAAATATAAGTGTTCAATGTTGTCTATTGCATGTCAAAGTCAGATTGACAAACGCACGACAAAATTGTATCGAACACAAATGGTGAAGTGTATATTACCCATGAAGTCATTGCATGAGCTGCACTGCACTGTACGCCATCAGCTTTTCACTGAACATCTGCTGCATCACTCTGACGTTGGCAACTCCTATTACAGGGAAGGCTATGCCAAAAGAAGAAGAAGAAGAAGAAGTGTATATTACTCTGAGATATGTGTGTAACGTTATTTTTAATATTTCAATGCGATTTATGAGTTTTTTTTTTAAATATTAGTACAGTTCACTCACTTCTTCAATATGGAGTAGAAACTTCACATAAAAGTTAACTTTGCCCAATTTCATGCTCCTCCGTTCGCATAATTTTCGTAAAACGGAGTACAAAGTTTTTGCTTCACCTATAATTAATATAATTATATATGATAGCTTTTAAAGTATCAGCAATTTGAATATCAGTGACAACTTTATTATATTATTATAAAATACTTGAATATTAAATAATTAAATCGTTTATATTATCAGTTGCATCGGATGTCCCTCGGTGCATGCAATTATGATAATGATAGAGAGCAATATGGTCCCCATAAGTTCACTTATCTATATCGGCACGCGATGCAATTTAAATGAACTTACTCTATGATTATTTTTACATGCTATTAAGATATATCTAAAAATATAATTTTTTCATCCCATATCCCACAATTGCATATAATCTTCCTAATTCAAATTACAGCTTTTCAAAATATTTATAACAATTTCAGGAACGTACTTTTTTAACTCTCTTTTAATTAAATCCAATTTATCCGAAGCGCACGGAAAGATAAATTGGATTTAATGAAATAACAAGGTGTTTTTACTAGGTTATCATCAAATGCTATAACCGAACCAGGGCGTAGGTATCAATTTCGTAATCTAAGCTTTAAAATACTCTTCCGGAAACAATAACTTATTTTTGAGGAAAGAAGGCTGATAAATTTTCTTCGATTTTCCCAAGTAGGTAACGACTGAAAGAAGAGGCAATCATTCTTTATGTTTCGAAAATAAATAACCGTAATATCTCAGGGATAGGTTGATTTTTAACCTTATATATTTTTAGTTTTTCAGTCGTTACATCTACGTATTTCTTTTTCATTCTTAATAGCTCTCAATTTAGATTTCACGAATGCTCCTATAAAATATGCTTTCTCTGTAAACTATTTATTTTTATCGCATTTTAATATGTATTGTTTGTACGTTTGTTTCGACGACCACAACGAGGCCTTGACAGTTCAAGAAGCCTCTCTCTAGCCGAAGAGGTCCTTGCTCCTGATTTACAGCCGCCCAAACCGCAGGGATTCAATGTGCCTTTGTTGTATGCTTTTATTGAATAATAAAATTTCTCCGCGAAATGAAACAACGTTATAGGCCTATTATTTCTTTTTCAGCGTTCGGCTTAGAGCAATAAATCTAAATTTAATTCCGCGGGTTAGCTTCGTAGTTAGCGAATGCTACCTGTGAGGTGACTGGTGAGATACTATTGTGCTATAAATAAGTGTTCTAGACTAAGAAACCACAAGGTTAGTCTAGGTTACACAGTGCGAGCTGGCGTGCGAGCTGGCAGTACAGCTACACGCATTGTGTGACCGCATCATACGAGTTACTGTCAAGTGCCAGTCGGTTAGTAGCTTGCATCCAATTTACTGCAACATTTTTTGATTTTACTCGCCACTCGCCTTCCCCCACCACGCATATAACCAGGACGTCTTTCTCTCGTCTTTTCATACAAAAAAGTCGGAAGGCGAGTACACAGATACAGTATATGTCTAATTACACATCAGCATCTCGCATTCGCGTTCGCATTTCGCAGATCGCATGTGTGATCGGGTGAGACGACTCGAGCTAATGTCTCATCAGCATCTCGCATTTGTGTGATCGGGTGAGACGAGTCCAGCTACTGTCACATCAGCAGCTCGCATTTGTGTGATCGGGTGAGACGAGTCGAGGTACTCTCACATCAGCAGCTCGCATTTGTGTGATCGGGTGAGACGAGTCGAGCTACTATCACATCAGCAGCTCGCATTTGTGTGATCGGGTGAGACGAGTCGAGCTACTGTCACATCAGCAGCTCACATTTGTGTGATCGTGTGAGACGAGTCGAGCTACTGTCACATCAGCAGCTCGCATTTGTATGATCGGGTGAGACGAGTCGAGCTACTGTCACATCAGGAGCTCGCATTTGTGTGATCGGGTGAGACGAGTCGAGCTACTGTCACATCAGCAGCTCGCACTGTGTGACCTCGCCTTTAGACTCTGTAACAACTTGAGCTTTTCTTTCCAGTACAGATTTTATTTTTGTGGGTTGGTACAATGTTGTAATGTTTTTCTAAGACCACATACCTAGGCTACATCAGCATCTGCTTGCTAAGTATTTAAAAACATTTTGAACCCCCTATGCGGTTTTTTTATCTTATTTACTACTCATCAATTCTAATCAACTAGGTATCGAACCACAAAATTTGCAAATTGAATTTGCAAAATGAGTAGGTATGAGCATTTTTAATTAAATTATAATAAAATCCATTCTATGATAACATTAGCGTTTAATGGCGTGACGACAATAAGACAAAGGTAAAACACATTCGTGGCGACGATAGCATCGGCCACGAACACGGAGATAATGAGTCGATGAATAGTAATGAGGTTTGTAAGTGTGAATCATCAAATATATTTAAATTGTTATCAATTAAAAGCAATATAATAGCGATTTAAGTCGCGCAGCCCCAGCCATATGGCGCGGTGGCGCACGGGTGCGTGTGGGGCTATAGAACACTCGGGCGACGACGCTTTCCGCTCTCGCTTTAACTTTTAGTAGCTGAGATACATCAGTGCATTACAGTATTTCGGCAGTCTAAATAATAATATATTAACTTTACCTTAAATTATAAATTAAGTATACTCATATTGTGTATCTCAAGAAAATCAGAAGTTTCCGCGCTTTCTTCTGCTTTTGAACCTGAAAATTTAAATAAAAAATAACAAGAATACGGAAAATAATAGTAAGTTTAAAATTCGTCAGAAAGTTGTATGATGATTCATACTGCATCCTCACTTTTCGTGGCCATACGGATTCATGTAAATTTGTCGGGCTCAATTGAAGTTAATAGGAGTATTCAGAGGGTGAGGACGGCCAGCTGACGCGAGGTGTGAGGGAATGCGGCCCTCCCTCGCACACAATTGATGGTCAAATAAAAAATTACCTACTGTTAATTTTATGTACGACTCCCACAAAAAGTATTCAGTTCATTACTTGATGACTTATTTCTATGTTTCAACATGTCGATTGTAAATAATCTTAATAATGAAGTACCTACGTAAATAAATCAAACATAATAGGTAATTTTGTTTTAAATCTAATGTACTTACTTTAATTCCTCCAAGAGTCTAAGTAATGGCCCGTTTCAATAACCTATCTTCCAATAACTATTTGTTAGAAACGTCAAACTTGTATCGCAAAAATCCGTCAAATGATTGAATGGTGACGTTTTTAACAAATCGTTATGGATAGATAAGTTATTGAAACGGGTCGAAAATATACCAGGGTTACATTTGGCCGCATTCACCTAATACTCTACAGTCTACTTCTTTCCTTTGAGTTACATTTCAAAACCAAGGATAGGCTGTGATATGTCGTGCATTTGACAGAAAAAATATTCATTCAAGAAAAAGTTACGCCATCTTGATTTCACCATACCTCAAATGTCAGCCTACTTGATTACACCTAAGTTTCCTAAAAGTGGGGCCATTTAGGTGGGGATAGTTTTTGCCTCGGCATGTCTGATCTATATTATATACGTCTATGTCTAAAACATTTTGTAATCATCATCATCTAAATATTTTGAAATCTACTGGAAATCTCATAAAACAATCAATAAAACATTAGGTGCTGAATACTATAGAATTCGTAAGTAGAGTAGAATAATACATTTCAAATCGTTAAGGATTTTACTTCCATATTACCCTTAATAAGAACGTTAGTATGTAAACATTCTAAATTTAAAAAGGGTTCATCGCATTACAAAGGGAGAGGGTTCATGATTACAAAACAAATAAATTGCTTCTCTCTAAAAAGAGCTTAATACATTTTAAAAACAGAGGTGGGTTCAATTTTAAAGATTAAATAGTTAGGTTTAATTATTGAATTAAAAATTAATAGATAAAACACGAGAAAGCGACAAAATGTTGCCTTTGCATTTCTGAATGCTGCTATAGAAGACTTTCAGTTACGTTGCATTTATAGTCTATAAGGTAAAACGCTACAAATAGATTTTATTAATTCCTTACTGTGTCCTTCCTTGTCACAAAGGTGTAATCAGTTCGCTGTGGGCTTATCAGTAATTTAGCCGGAATTGTCTATCGCGGTGTGCCAGTGACAGCTGCTGTAGATAACCATCTCGGACACGTGGACTGTGGAGAGGATGCAGCACGCGCTACCTATTACGGTTGATTATTCAACTGCAACCGTATATTTTGTCGTGTCCATTTGACATGGTTCAGGTTTTTATACCTTTATAAGTGAAAACACTTTTGGCATAGTACCTAGTCAATGTTTATGTCGAAGATAATGTAATTATACTACGTAATATGAGGTGGCACTTTGAATAAAAAAAAGTGTTTGAAATTCAAAGTTTTACCTTAGCGTTTTTACGTATTATCGTCTAAAAGTGCATAAGATTCAAGCCTAAAATGAAAAAAAAAAAAAACTATACGTAGGTTATTATTATCGATTTATTTATTTTAAGACCCCATTCTTAGGTTAAAAAGGTAAATAAAATAACAAAACAACTATAATTCGATCGATTTTATTGCATTTAAAAAAATTACAAAAGTAAGGCTACATTCCGAGCGTTTTTATGTAGTCGCGACAGAAAAAACCGCACTATAAATAGAATTCTGCGCTAATACAGCTGTCAAATGTGACATTTTATACTTCACACATCAATTTTCAGCTCTATTGTAGGTTATGTGCAGAGTTCTATTTACAGTGCAGTTTTTTTGTCACGAGTAGAGGTGTAAAAGTAACGAAAAAAAGCGTACCCGTATGTATTCGTTACTATAACAATCAGTACTCGTTACTATACTACCATTACGTTACTCATTACTTCTGATACCTCATAACAAGCTATGTTATGTTAGAGCAACGATTCAAGTCGTATTGCCTACGCTATATTATGTCGCGGTGTCGCAACATTCGTAATTTGTATAAAACATACTTATACATTACATACCAAGCTTTTTTCACTTTTCCGTATTTTGAACCAGACTTGTGTCTAAGTTATTCTAAATTTAGTTGGATTTAATAGGTAGAGTGTAGAACTACGAGTGAACTGTAGACGGAATTTTCCTTGGATTAACTATTTTGAAAATTTTAACCGTGAGATTATGTTATAATATCACAGTACCATCGCAATCCATTATGCATCAATTATAATGAAACAATAACAAAAAGGTGTCTAAAATTATTTACTGACAAAAATATTTAAATAAAATTCTAACGATAAATATTAATTTTAACGATATTGACAATAATAAGCTCGCGCATGCGAGAAACATACGATCAGCAAATATTTCAATTTACGCATCAACGTTACTAGTGTGAACTGAAACAGTGTAGGTTTGCGAATGCGATTAACGAAATATATTGAATGTGTAACGTTTCTGTATTCGGTACTAGATGCCGTTACGCAGTACCGAAAACATCCGGTTTGCTACAGCTCTAGTCACGAGTCGCGACCACAAAAAAACTCTCATGGGTACGAGGGTTGAAATTTGGTAACCAAAAAATTTAGGTTATCACATACGGCATAGCCTGATTATCTTCAGCGGTTATCTATTGGTGCAAAATTGGTACATACCTGTGGGCCTAGCAGGAACATTTGACAGCGGCGTAACGTAACGTTATCGAATGAGAATTCTTGAAATATTTTCATGCTGTCAATATTATTACGGGCCCATTAAATTGGATTCCAATACCTGCAAATTGTGAAATTATATTATTACATTTTACTTTTACGCAATACTAACAAAGGTTATTATTGGGTTAATAAATTTAAAATTAGATTAATAAGTATGTGGTAAGACTATAGTATTAAAAATAAAATACATAAATATTATTTACCTATTTTAAACTATAGAATTTTTACTGACGGGCAGAAGAAAACGTAATATGTCTGTATTTTTATAAATATAGTATCAAGTCTATCAAATATTAGGTAAGCAATAATATGATTTTATTTTAAATATATTGCGCACATTATTGAACATTCGAATCTTATATTATTAATAGAAAAACTTTACATTCTTAGCATGCACATTAAAATCACTACACAATATATTTCATTTATTAAAACAAATGTAATCGTAAGTCTTTTTTCATTAAATCGAGAAATTTTATACAAATACTCACCGATATTCTTTGAGTTAAAAAATGTATATAATATAGTTGTTATATACATGATTTGAATATGATTTCGAATTCACTTCACTAAAAATTACAGTTTTTTGTAAATAATATGAGATAGCAAATTTTGTAATATGTAGTTGAAAATTAACACACCGGCATATTTCGCAGAACACAAAAAAGGTCCATAATTAAAAAAATATGGTTTTATTTTAAAATCTACTTACTACTACACTACTACACTTCTTTTGTCATTTAAAGTTTCATTTGTTTTACTTAAAATGAGATCACATTAGGAACAGATTTTGCGAGTAATGGCTATTTGTGAAAAATGGTACATTTTTGAACTTTTCATATTACCGGGAAAAGTGAAAATTAATAATAAAATAACAATTAATTAAATTAGAAAAATGGTGACTAATATCGCGTATTTCCTCCACGTGCTCATATTAAAGTTTCTACCCGTCTAGGCATACTGAGAATGATGTTATCGATGGTCTCCTGGGATAGTCTCCGCCATTCCTCAACTACGGCAGTTCACCCACGTTGGCAGGAGCTGGAATTCTGGACTTAACTTTTCTTTTCAGCAAGTCCTAAGCGTGCTCTATTGGGTTCATATCCGGTGATCTCGCTGGCCATTCCATAACAGTGATATTCATATCATTAAGATAAGCTTGAGTTACCCGAGCGGTATGCGGCCGAGCATTATCCTGCAAAAAACAAAATCGTCACCGATACATGGGGCAAACGGTACGACATTTACTTCTAAAACTTCTCTGATATAGCGGTCTGCAGTCAGACTCCCTCTGTCAATCACTACCAAGTCTTTGCGAGCTCCCAAACAAATGCCCGCCCAAACCATTATTGATCCACCACCGTATGCAACTGTAGTTTCAAAATTTGTCTGAATGTATCGTTCTCCTTTGCGTCTGTATATTCTTTGCCTGCCGTCAATTTGATTTAAGAGAATTCTGCACTCATCACTAAACAATACCTTACTCCATTGGTCCGCGTTCCAAAGTCGATGTTCCTGAGCAAAAGTTAACCTGTTTCTACGATGATTTACCTCGAGCCTTGGAGCCTTGGCGGGCACAAATGAACCCAAACCAGCTTCTTCGAACCTTCTTCGTACCGTACGCTCACTTACGGTTACACCCCGCACTGCTTCTAACTCATGTCGGGCTTGGACGGCCGTCAAACGGGGGTTCCTACGTACACGAAGCCGAATGAAACGATTGTCCCTACTCGAAGTGCGTCTTTTTCTGCCTTGTCCTGCTCTTCTCACATAAGTACCGGTCTCCCTGAACCGTTGGATACTGCGATGGATCGTTGAAACTGGTCGACGAAGATCTCTGGATATCACTCTGTAGGTTTGACCATTTCTTCGCATTTCGAGTGCCCTGGTAATCTCCGTTGGGGCTAAGTCAGGCATAATTCAGTCCTCAACTCCAAAAAGATACGCGATTAAAAAAAAACCTAACAAAAAACAGTATTTCAATGAAATTTTAAATCAAACTCAGAAGGAAGAAATACTCGAAGTTCGCTCCAGATAAGGTGTATTTGAATAAAATTAAAACAATTGCATAAAATGTGATGTTCAGTTGTTTTCTTAATTTGAAAATATTTCTTTTGAAATTAAATGACGTATAAACCTGCCAGCAACCTTATATGATACTGATATCAAACCTTTATTTTATGTTCCGCTAAATATGCCGGTGTGTGTATATTTTCAGACATAAGTTTGAAATATAAAAATAGATTTCTGCATAAACGATGACAGGCGATGTGTGAAAGAGACCTCACGTTATAAGAGCGAGCAAGGTATATGGTTTGCACAGACGATAGACGATTATAATTTTGATTTTCGAAAGCTAATACTTACGATCGCCAGAAACAACAAAAAAACTCTATAATTATGTATTTAAAATTTGATTTTAGAATTGTTGATTCGATAGGCTACTTGACACCTTTTTTACCCGACTACAGCGAAGCCAAAAGAAAGAGTTATGATTTTGGCAGTCTATGTATGTATGTTTGTTCCATCGTAGCGCCTAAACTACTAGTCGATTTTAATAAATGAGGTGTCAATTGATTTATAATAATAGCCCGGATAACATCCATAAAACATGACCGTATTGGAAAACAATCATGTTTTGCGGAAAAGTTTTATACTCTATTTTGCGTGTGCTAAAGTTCTTCGGAACGCAAATGATGGGCCGTGGGCGTCAGAGACAATTTTATTGCCAGTGCGCGCATGCACTGAGGTGGTTTTCATCAGTTAAAAATTCAAATTAAAAAGTAAAAAAAAATATATTTTCATTTCATCTTGTACAAAATATTTCAAGATATCGCTATATTACATTGTATATTATAATTTCCTAAGTCAAGTAGGGTACTCATTTAGAAGGAAATATGTAGTAATTCGATGTATAAAAATAAGTATAAGTAGCCTATTATGGTTTCGTCGTAACTACAAGTTATTATCATTCAACTTATCAGTTTAAATTAATTATTATTACTAGCATCCTATATACTTATAAATATTTTTAGGGCGTGTTTCATTTTAAATATTATTAGCCGCACCGTACATTTATGATAAAAAAAATTAAATAATAACGCGAACACGCGTTCTAAATTTGAAATTTGGTTTCAAAGAAGAGCGCGTAGGTATTTTTTTCCCCAAAATTATTTTTAATTTCTAATTATTTGTAGATAATATTATTTAAAACTAAAACTGATTAAGTGATAATAATAGTTCAGTAAGGGAGATAAAATATTTATAGGTGCGTTATTTAATATTTAATTGCTCTTTAAGCGTTAAAAGTAAGTAATTAAATAATATTAATTCTGAAATAAGTTGAAATACCTACCTAAACTATATCAATCGGAGAGCAATTTAGTAGTATAGTTATGGCCCATCCATTACTATACTGCTAAATTGTTCTCCGATTACTACTTAATTTTAATATTATAATATAAGATTTTTCATTTAAAGCCAACTATTAAGTAAGCTACGTGTACCTAGACTAAAATAATAAGTAGGTACTAGTTACAAAAGAGTTACTTTTGCTTTTGTTTTTATTATCTTGATATCTTTACCTATGATTAATTTGTTGATCGTTTTTAATCACGTCATGGTCTTCACCTTTTATTAGCCCGTACTAATCCTCTTGAATCAAAACGAAACTAAAATTATACATAGGGTAAAATAGACATAGACACTAGACAGTCATTGGAATTTGTAACCTCAAACTAATGAAGATTGTGTAGAGAAATAGTTACAATTTTGGCTGAATTTAAAAGGGAAATTATTTAGAAAATAAAATTTTTGTGTATTATTTACTTTGGTAGTCGGTTTAATGTTTTGTTTAAAAATAATATGTTTTCCCATGTTTCCCATGTTCCATTTATGTTTTTTAGTCATATTTGTTATATTATTATTAACACATTTTAAGAACGTTTAAAATAAATGGTCGAATGTATAATTGAATACGCGCCAAGCTTCCATTAGGTATTGTATATAAGATGGTGATGATGATGATTACTGTAAGTTACATAATGGCGTATGCGTACAGTTCTTTAAACAACGCCGATATAATATCCCCAAACATGTATCTATAAGGACTCACGAGTTCTGTTCAGTACTTCTGGATCCAGGGTATACCTTGGTATGAAATCTGACTTTTTGGTAGCATATGTTTGGGTTACTTCAGAAAAAGTAAAAATCACTATATGTGTCCATATAAATTAGGCGGAGTTCCTTCGATTCCTCATGGATGCCATCATTATGTCACCACTTTGGTGACAACGGGATCAACTTCGGATTATACCCTTATCATCAAAAAAGAATTTTGAAAATAGGTCAACAGACGGCGGAGTTATCGTTGAACATATATATATATATATATATATATATATATACAGCCGAGCGTAAACCTCCTTTTTTTAGAAATCGGTTAAAAATAATAAGATAGCTTCAAAATGTTACACTATTGTCTTTTTAAGGTATTTGCGCGGCTTAATATTGCATTTGTTTTGTTTTATTTGGAAAATTTACAGTTAACAAATAATAACAATAACTTTGATTACTAGGCAACAAAGAGCCAACTACAAGTTTCCACTAATAAATAACTAATTAAATAAGCAAAGTGAAAAGTCACATATGTACCTACACAGCAAGAACTTAAAATAACATAAATCATGAGTTAACCAAAGATTTCAAAACTAAAGATAAGCTACGACATATATTTGACAGAACAAATCTTCATACTAGAATAAAATTCGGCATTTTGGTTTTCATCATACTTCAAAAGTCAAAATGGCCTCAAAATCTCCTAAAGTGGGACCATTTAAGTGGGGACATATTAAAGGTGAGATAGGTGTTGATCCTATTTTGTATGTTACGCTTCGAATTGGCTGGTTTAAAGACTATGTTTGACGGTTCTACTTGTATTGCGTTTTTTATTTTTATTGCTTTGTAAATAGCGTTCATCGCATAATTATGTTTCAATTACTAATGCCCGGATTCTAAGGATTTTGTCGGTAGCCTATCTATTCAATAGCGTTGATTGGTTAACGCGTTTGCGTCATTCATAACTGTTAACCCACAACTAAAATAATGTCCAATGACTGTGTATTTTGTTACTTTCAGGTTTCGATTTAAAAAAATAATGGAAATTTAAAAACATCGCGTAAACCAGGTAATATATTGAAATACCCATATATACATATTTCTTTCTATTTAATATTAAGTATTTAAATATTTTACACCAATTTATTTAAATTCTTAGCTGTCCAACGATTGTCAATTAACGGTAGGAGCGCATTCTAATTAGCTGACTCTTGTATGTTCAATATTAGAAACAAATCCTGCCGACTTAAAATAAAGTTGTACCAGGTGCAGGCGCCTGCGCGCACACCTGCCGGCAAGCCGCGACAACCTACGGTTGCTAATACGATTTACCACAATAGGTGACAAATCTTACATCATTATAAAGGTCCATTTACCCAGATAATGTTACATACAAAATACGATGATATGCTGTTAGGATTAATTTGGTTTAAATTATGTTTAAATTAATTAAATTAATTATATTAATAATCTTTAAACTATTAATAATCTTTAAACTATGTTCCATAACATTTAATCTTTCGCTTGGTGATGCAATGAAGGCTTATTAAAGTTATACAAATCAGATCAGCAAAATCATAATATATGAATAAAAAAAACCCATGATAATTTTAATGTACAGTATACAAATCAAACGCAAATCAAAGGGGTATTTTTTTTTAATTACTGTAAATAAAATTAATAATAATACCAAATGATCACTCTCACGAGAACGTTTTATTTTAATTACCCTTTAAATGATCAACGCTGTCTGCGCGACGACGATTGTGTTAAACAAAAGGGTAGAGTCTGGAGTGGCATTGTCTTTCGGCTATAAATCTAATGGAGTGTAATTATGACCTTTAATATATGACAGGCGCTTTGTAACATGTAAATTCGGGAGCATATTGCGGGGTGAAGTGAGGTGGGAATCCCGGGCGCGACAGGACGCCACTTCACTTAGGGTTAGCGTTATTAGTTTTGGCTCTGGTTGACCTTTATAAGGGTTGGGACGTGGTATTTTTTGTTTTAAAATATTAAAATACTTTCATCTAAATTAAAATTAAATTCTATAAGAATAAGCGAAAGAGGAGGCAAAAAATATTATTATTAAATATAAAAAAGATGTTTAAAGAACTAACATCTTTATGATCATAATGCGCAGAAATTGTATAATTTCAAAGGGAATTTTATACGCCTCAAATACTAACAGTAATTAAAATACATATCGTTTGCAAAAGACAAACGAAATGAGGAGTCTGGGCGCCCCTAGCACTGCACCACTCCTTGAAGACTTGGCATTGTTGTTCACAAAGCCGAAAGTAGCCACTACACGTGAGAAACTGTTACACTTACGTGTGTGGGAATGTGGGTCTGTTCAGAATAATGAGATCCTTAATTTTTCATTGTATATCGAATAATTGTTGCGTAATCTATACTATTATGCAAATGAAAAGATTTTTTAAGTAGTTATTGTTAGTTTGGGGACATATTATTTCCGTTTGTGGGATTTCGAATAATACAATTTTCTCAATTTCAAAGTAAGAAACTAAAATGTTTCAGTTTTAATTCAAAAATATTTACATTTAATCTAAAATAAGTTGAGAAATGCTTCTTTTAACATTTTATGAAAATAACTTTACATAATATAATCAAGTAAGTACCTACATGAATTACTTCCCATTAGAAAGTATGACTAAATATTATGCTACCTCAAATGATAAAAACTGTGAGTAAAAAACACATTTCATGAGCTTTCGAAAAAAAACACGCAATTAAAATACTAAAACTTTCTGGTAGCACCCTAATCTGAATTCAATAACAAAATATTCAAATAGCATTTGAGCAGTCAATTGGGCGGCAACGTATCGTCCATCGAGATAGCGCTATGGTGGTCCATTGTGGTCCGGCTCCCCGCGGCTCGCGGCCTCTCGCGCGCGCACACACAATGTTGCCAAAGTTTTGCTCCTATTTATAATGGCCTGCTTCATTTCCGCTCCGATGACCGTTTCATTAAGGATTTTGTGGGAAGTATGATATTTAAACACGCACAACAGACCTCGGTTAGTTGACATCGCAGCCAGCATATTTTTATGGTTTCCCCAAATTCCCTGTTAAGTAGAAATAAACTTGTAAGTTGTAAATCTTAATAAGAGAAGCATAAAGCTATCAGATTGTAATCTGTAGATCGTGACAAAAAATAATGGCAAACAACCGGGAGCCGCCCCGCGGGGACCTCCCAACGTCGCGGATATTGTCTTGTTCTCGAGTCAAAGAGTTCGGTCGTTGGCGATCGGCCGATAGATAAGGAAGTTCTCACCTTCCCGCGGCCGCGACTTGCGAAAGGGTTCGCGAATTGCAACAATCGATACGCGGAGAAGCCATCGAACAATTTGTTGGGTATTTGTGCGGGCTGTCTCCCGCTGATGCTATCGACGCGCTTCGGGGAGTCGGAATCCTTTGTAGGGGTTTCGTTCTCACACTTTATGCGTTTGATTGTGTTATTAACATTTTATGTAATTAATAGATAAGAGTAGAAGAGTTGAATCGATAACAATTGAATTATTACCTTACAAGCAACTTGTTAAATACTTAAGAGTTCTTTAAACAGTAATCAAGAATAATAATTAAACGTTGAAGGTTTTCATTAATTTTTATTGAAAAATTTTATACATAAGCGGCTTCCAAAATTTGTATTTCTCGTCGAAAGATGATACATGAGCATATTCAATCAAAACTCACTACTACCATCCACGCATCATTTGTCAAAGATCCATTGTTGTCATACATCCATTAAATTAAAAAGCCCATAAATCATTCCGTGCCATACCGAGAATCCTAAACATAAACATAATTTAAAATTGCGTCCATAATAAGACATAAACATCGCCTCGTAGCAATATGTCAGGGACCACAAAACTGCGGTAACGGTGCATCATTTGCCTGCCGCGTATAACCCGGTTATTTATGGTCCTCGAAGAAGGAGCGTGAAAAAACTGGGTTGCTGTTAAATATTTGCCTGAGACAAGAGGGGGCGATAATTCGAGTCTATTATGACGTCACCTAGCGCCTTTGTGCGCGCGTCACGGCGTGTCATCTGCTGCGAGACGCCCCGCGCCCGGCTCGCTATCTTCCGATTACATCTATTGTGTGATTTTTTCAGCGCGCTCGAGTCGGATGCGCCACCGACGATGAATCTGCCCCGGTCGCGTCTTCGCCCGACTTCGCCGTAAAAACGTTCAAGGAGCCACTCCATTGTCTCCCGTCCCTTTTATGAGCTCCGTTTTGTGACGCTGTTATTGTTTGCGGTCGATAAACATCGCGCCACTACGTAGGTAAGGATCATCGCCACTTCTACCGGCTCCTCATTTTAATACGCGTCTATTGGATCTGTTTGTCAATTATACCTGTTTTGAATCGGTGTTTGAGAGTTTGTTTTTTAGAATGGAGTTGATTAACAAAGAGCTTTTAAAGAAAACGGATTTGCCACTCGATATCGGTGCATTTAAGCAGGATCCAAAACTAGTAGCGGCGATTGACAAATTATTTATTCACTGCTTTAAATCTTCAAAAGAGAATACGGTCTTGCCAGATCGTAAATTAAATTTTGCCGAAATCCAAGATATCTTGAAGAAACCTACAGGTAACTTTATGTATCATTACTTTAATTAAACGTATCAAATCGAAAAGTGGTTCTTGAGGTAAGTACACATTGCATCTATGCCCGAAACCGGTACCTAAATAAAATGTATGAATTGTACAACGTTCATTTTAGATGGAGCTTCTACCAGTTCGAAAGACGTAAATACCGACAGAAAAGCAATAATGAAGAAAATAGAGCAGATACTTGATGACATCAACAAATGCGCCGAAACCGGGATTAAGCCCACTTTAGTCATTAGAAACCAGAGGTTGTGGAGTAACTGTGTTTACGATATGGACAGGTCAGATCTTAATAAAATATATCGTAGCAGAAATAAAATATTATTAGCTATCACAGTCGACTGACTCATTTGTTAATTTATTGTACTATTACTTAAAGTAACTAAGAAATGTTTTTTTTAATAAATTTACCAGTCCACTTTTTTGGGCAATTTTTACCAATCTCTTTGCTAACATAAAAGTGTAAGTTTCAAGTCTTGTGGCTATTTACAAGCTTTTTTAAAGTCTTTACCTTTTTTCTAACTCTCTTTTGTAACCACAAGTTCCTGATCGTTATTACGGAACCTTATAGTTTCGCTTTTTCCTCCCTTGAGTAATAGGTGTTCATTAAAAAGTCTGATTTCTCGAAAATAGTTCACTTTATAAAATGGTTATGGTTGAATTTGGTCGCAAAATTGACCGAAAAAGCAGCAAATTTATGTCAAATGTTTAAACGTGCCCTTGTACGATCTAAGCGAACAGGAAAGGAAGCGACATCATTTTATACTATGTAAAGATATAAATAAGATTAAATACCTTAAATTAAGCTATCATTCTTCCATTGATTGTATCAGAAAATACTATATCTATTTTGAAACATGTGATCAAATGTACAATCGACTTGGCGGGGCACTGCCGTGCCCCCAGATATCGATAGACTATGTTGATGTGTGCACCTTAGAGTTGATCTGAAAAGTCTGGGCGATGCTAGGACAACGACTCTACAGTACTGTGGTGCCAGCGACAAGTCGCGCTTCAACACCGTCATATTTGTTCTGACTAAAGTACATGAGCTTCTGCAGAAGAATTTGTCTGTGACGAAAAGGTGACCTGTTACACTCGATATAAAAATTGATTGATCATTAAGGGTGCGTTCATAAAATGTGTTGTTTGAGAGTGGCCTAGTACGGACTGACATTTCTTTTGAAATATTTTGTGTAATAAATCCAGTCAGTGACCAAATAAAATAAGCCTTATTGCCACACATTAAGATTCATGCATAATAGCAAAACACGAGAAAATTTTGAGGAGACTTTTAATACTTTTTTCAAATAAATTTTTATTATCATCCTCCTTTTTATCATCTTCCTTAAGTTTATTATTCTTGGATTATTTTTAAGCAAATTTTAAGACATAGAAAGTGAACGCTATATAAGAATAGAAAAATGTTCCGAAACGCGAACTCTTTTTGTAAATGGGTAAAGAGGTTCTGGAAAATTAATTAAAAAATAAAAATTAAAAGAAATTAAAAAAAAAAAAAACATTTTAAATATATTTTTTTAAACCAAATTTATATAAAGAATGAGGTACTCTATTTGTGACTGTTGTTAGTTTTGTAGTTTGTAAACCTTTTACAATTAAGTGACGTGGTAAATTTGTTTCTGATATTTTCAGAGAACTCTTCTATCAGAATCTAGGTAGGTTCCGCAATCAGGGGAATGTAGACGTTGGAGTGAGGGACGTATGTTGTCTGCTCGGGTTACCACCGTGGTTTCTGGGAATCTTAGCCACTGCTAAGGGCCTCCTAGCTGGACCATTGAAAATATATCACCAAAACGGAAGTATAACGGACTGTATGACTGCTGGTGGTAAGTTTTTAATATAGCAGACCTATATACTGTTAGAGAGTTAGTGGGTAGATCATTTGATTCGCACTCGAGAGAGTGCATGTTCGATTCCCAGGTTGTGGCGTGTGCCAATGAGATTTTTTCACATCTCAAGTACATTATATGGACGCTCCGACGGTGAAGGAAAACCGCGTGAGGAAACCCGCACATGGTTGGCCCAGACGTACCAGTCATATGTGCTTGGGCAACCATACGACATTTAAAAACCAACTGTCCCAGGCACTACAGTATTTCAAGAGTGGTTACTTCGCTCGGAGAATACTGTATCATCCATACCATATAATCATCCAATAACGGATGATAAGGCCCAAGTTTTTATATACTGCTAGCAATTTGAATCTAGTTTAGTTTTTTTTACTGTGAAAATCTAAACTTAGCCTTGTCTCTACCATGTAGATCATATTAAGACTATATTTAATATAGAAACGTAGTCATGTTACTTAACAATTGTAAATGCGTATTTTAGTTATGTTAGTAGTTTGTTAGTGAATACATGGATGAACAAAAATCTGATAACTTTTCACTCTACGCGGAAGAAGTCTCGAGCAGAAGAAAGTAAACAAACATTTTTTACTCATAGGAACCCTTATTCCTCAAGATATCAATGGGATAGTGGAGTTCAGATCCACAGCTAAGTATATCCTAGTTGTGGAGAAAGACGCCATTTTCCAGAAACTTCTGGATGAGGGAGCTCTGGTGAGATTGGGCCCCATTATTATTTTAACGGTATGTGAACTTATTTACTAAAAGAAATGTATTATACAGTTTGTTATTGAACGATTTCCCAAGGACCTATTCATCTGTTTGACTAACCTCCACGTAAATGATTACTTACAGCATGTTAAAGTTGACATAGACAGGCCAGATGTTATAGGACCTTCAGTTACATCCGTCAATTGGCCTACGACTCAAGTAACGATGATCCCCAGGGTAAAGGTTACCCGGACATCGTGACGCGCCAGCTGCTGTGCCGGCTGGTGGCGGCGCTGCGGCTGCCGGCGCTGGCGCTGGTGGACGCTGACCCACACGGCCTTGAGATATTCCTCACCTACAAGTACGGCTCGCTGGTGAGTACTAACTAACGACTGCGTTTATTTTGGAACAACTTTGGGACAAATTGTAAACTCAAGGGCTGAATTTCGGAAAGTTCTCAGTAGTGGGTGGTTTTGCAGCGCACTGCGCAGTCCTTTAAGTGATATGCCTGTGAATATTGATACCTACAGACTCACTCCCACCTCTCCTCAAACTTGTCCTGCAACACGCTGCGTCTTCTGGGTGCGCGGCCGCGCGACGTCGCGGCGCTGGCGCCAGCTGCCGCGCGCCTACCGCTCACCGCGCGCGACCGCCGCAAGCTATCGGCCCTTATAGGCAGACCGTACCTCAACACATCCACGGGTAAGTGCCCTTAGTACCTTAACTACAATGCTTAAGATCAACTTACACCGAAACGAGACGCGACGCGGCATTAAATTTTTAAGATAGCAATTCAAAATCGAACTTTATTCAACACACAAGAAGATACACGTTTCATTGCAAGAGCGGCGCCGCGCTACGCAGCCCGGTGCAGCTCGAAATTTGAACTCTTGGAATGAAACGTGTATCTTCTTGTGTAGTGTAGGTATATACTTTGAATAGCAATTTTAAAAACGCAGCGCCGCGTGGCATCGGGTCTCGATGTGGACCGACGCTTACTCTAACACGCTGATCTACTAAAAATTTGTCACTTTTTCGCTTTTGAAAATATCACTTTTGTCCATGACGAATGAAGTCTAAGAATGACTTCGTACGAAGAATACTTGTATTGTTTTAATTTTTTTCACAAACTTTTGATCCCGTTTTATTTCCAAGAGGAGAAGGAATATGTATCCAGCCTTGCTGTAGAGTAGCACGTATTAGATCTGGCTTATTTTGCATACACTGCACCTATAAGAAGCCCATAATATGATATGCTAATAGGTACAGTGCTCAAGGCAGACTTGACGGAGATGTTGGCCAGCGGATACAAGGCGGAGCTCGAGGCGGTGGCGCCCACCAGCGCCGCGCTCTGCGACTTCTACCTGCCCTCCAAACTGATACAGGGGGATTTTGTTGGGTAGTAACATAGGTACAAGTAGGCTAGCAGATTATTAATACATGAAGTTAAAATGTTTTTTATTATTTTAAGTCTCTGGAATGAAAGGAACAAAGTATAATATATACATAGGTATTTAAATATGATTTTAAAATAGAACATAATTATTATATTAATGCTAATGCGTGAAGCAATAACTTTCGGTACAGTTTTACGAGAATTGTGCAACGGGAGGAGTATGAAATTTGGCCGGTAAATGAAAGTTTATGTGGAGGAAGGTGTTCTTATGTTTTTAAATAATGTTAAGAAATACATAAAAATAATAAAAATAACGACAACACATACGACCTCAGATTATTAACTCGCACCACCGTACGTTTGTTAGATCTCAGAGCAATAACATAGCGATAAATACAACTTTGTTTCACATTGACGTTTGTCGATCTGTCACAACATTTACATTTTTTAAAAATTTTCCTATCTAAGAGGTAAAAGAACCATCATAAAGCTTACACTTGAAAATTATAAGATTTATTATGGGCGAATTTCAACCACAGGGCGACCTCTAGTTGTATTAAAATAAGAGAAGTTATTACTAGCGCCCTCTGTGTTCCGACGATGCACATATTATTTCATAGTACAACAGCGACATCTAGTAGCTGGGAGATTTATCACGGACCCATGTTTGTGAGCTTTCAAAGGCTTGTGCGTAGCCTTGTGCTTATTTAGAACCCCATAAATTCGTTTTGTAGACAATTCAAAGATGGCGTGTTTGTAAGCATTTATCTTGACATTCTATCATTTGTGAAACATACGGAAAATAAGGCAGTTTTTTTGAAATATGATGCATTTTTTATAAAAAATGTTTATAAAAAAGAATAAATAAAAAATATATAATTTTTTAGACCTGATAAATATTTACTCAAAAATTTTCTGTGTTAAAAAGATAATGGGTGATTTGAACGATAGCGAAATTGAAAGTAAGACGAAACCATTTTTGACACGGAAGCCCAATTTTGCAGTGATCAAACGCAAATCACTAGGAACAGACAACGCTTCGAAGTCGCTAGACATATCAGCAGATCAGGTGAAAAATAGTAAACTGCTTAAGGATTACAAATCCAAATATGATACTTATATCAGACTTAAGGAGCCGCGTACGAGTTTCGATGGGAGTCGTCAGAGTCTGCCCAGCAAGGTCTTAGTGAACGAGAACTGTTCTCTTATATCGACGAATTTCTCGCACTACGAGTTGGTACGAAACCTGTCAGCTTCCAAATGCTACTCCTGCGTCAGTCATAGCGGTACAACCTGCTCTGCCAGCGAGACCATGTCCAAGAGAGAACAGATAGAGAAATACTTCCAGAGCGCCGAGAAATGGAATAAAGACGTCAAATGCTACGATACGACGAATAATCATTTTTAAAATACCTGAACTATAAACTTTATATTACTTCGAATCTCAAATGAGGAATCAAGCAATATTTATTCTATTGAAAACTGCGAGGACACTTTATTTCAATAAACACATATATGTAACAGAAATTGGTACTTAAAATGTATGATTATCGCTAGTGTAAAATTGCATGATGTTGTACCTAAAATATAAAAGGTCTATAATAAAAAGATCCACAAACGATTATGAAAATTTTATTTATTTAAAGAAAAATTACATTAATAACAGAATAATTTCAGATAAATTTCAGAATTTACAAATTAAATATACCGATCTATACAACACTGTAACTCTTAAACGAGATAATAAGATTTATAACACTGATTAACAATAACAGATATAATGATTCTATATGGCCATCAATACGGCGCGCTACTGAATACAATAATCTGTAAAGTTCCTACGACGCCCTGTACTGATTACTTGTGAAGTCGGGACCTGCGGGAAGTACTTACTGGTTACGGGTTACGGGTTAAGTGTATAGGAGTAGGTTGTGGACACTAGAAACGTGTATTACTGTGTTCAACACCGCGCTAACTCCACATCTACGCTAACATTCCGCGACGCTATAGCGGACTATACTGCACGACTGCTACACTCGAAAGGTAACCAGTTTGTCAGTAAACAAGTTAAATAGTTTGAAAGTAGAATCATATTTAAAGCCGCGTTGATACGGTCAAAGTACGCTTGAACAAACTTCACTTGGATATCTACTAACGCCCGAGATTAATAACGCATCTAAAATCTTAGATTGACTTCAATCTCAGATTCTCAAACAAAATAGACGTAAATTGACGTGAAGTTAATCCTAGGATCGTTGAAATGTATTGAAATCTTGATCTCAGATAGCTAAAATGAGATTAAGATTGATTATTAATTTCGGGCGTTAGACAATAGGTACTCGTATTTTGTCAACGGGTTATCCGAGCGTACTTGGATGATGGCGTCCGATCTAGGACACCGTCCTATTTATCCAAGCTAGCTCGTACGACACTTGGACAAAGTGTACTATCGTAAATAATAAATTGCAGTCTGTTTTTGGCAAAACAGATTTTTTTGGGATTCAAACGAAAATGTAAGCCGACAGTGGTAAGTTAATAACGATGAATGTACATAGCTGTTACCTCGTAGGTATTTACCTAGCCTGGATCACTTTGTCGAGTGCAGTCTGCCGTATCGCAGAGTTGCTAAGAACACGGAACAGACTCACACCTATACCACATCCATAGATTCAAAGGAAACACACTCAACTAAGATCAATAAGGACACAAAGCAGAAGGTATAAGGTACGAGAAATAATTGACGTGGTCATCACATATTTACTACCGCCGCTCCGAGGGGTGGAGGAAGCTTTCGCTACGATGGAAGACTAAAAGGCTCTTCAAATTAAACTGAGAGAGAAGCCTTTTCAAAAAAATGCTAGGAATTATCAACAATCCATCGTAAAACTACACAAGTACAATTATTATTCTATACGAATTGGTGTTCTTTGTTAAATATACATTGTTTTCAGTTTTCATAATTTGATAAGATTTTGGTAAAAATATTACACTTTTTAAACGAGTATAATATTTGTGTATATATCAATAATAATAATACTCGGAAAAAAAAGGAAAATTTACCTTGGTGGTCTACTGAAGGCGACACTTTTCCTTTGAAGTTGGAACAATGTTCGCGTTGAGTAATATGTAGTAGGAACAGAATTTTGCTATTTCTATATTGATACGCCGTCTTGTATGTTTAAAAATTATAATGTATGATTAGCATGATTGTATTACTTTAAAGCACCCGGAATCGAACTCTATGATCTCTATCTAATACATTTTTATTATTATGTAGTATATTATCGTAGCCCGCATTATATTGTCTGCTGATTACAGTTTGGAGAACCAAGCGATATTTTTAAATCATTAAAGAACCTTCGAGTATCTTAATTAATTTACCACTTTATAACTCCATTCGACTAGGCCCTACGTATACATGGAGATATATCAATATATTAAAATTATGCAATAGAAGAATCACAGCATCCTTAATACCATTGCGGCAATGGAAATTAATGTAACCGACATATCGTAAAGTAAGGCTAACCAGACGAGATAAAGAATGTAAACAAATTTTCAGGGGTTCAAAACATTTTTATTTGAATAAATTATTATAAAGTTCGAATTTTAATCGCTGTCGTCTGTACTAGACAAAGATGATTCGTTGGAAGAGTCCTAACCTAACTAACTAACCGAAACGGAATAATAACAACAAAAAACCAAGTAAATACGGAGACGAAAAAATATGTATCACTTCGAACGCAATCCAAACAGGAATGAACTTGTTCACAATTTTTTGGCGGACCAAATGTTGACAACTGCGGCACTGGCCGCTTTCCTGTACCACGAAACACGCTACGACAGCTGTCGTCGACCAACTGACGTCATTTTTGCATACGAGTGATAAGGACAGATATAATATTAACTCACTTTCATAATGCAACTCAGTAGCGGTCTGTTTATTTACGTTTTTTATCTCGTCTCGTTGGCCTTACTTTAGTTAATTGTAAAATTTAGACCAAATTGGCAGTCTTCACAAACATGGAATGTACGATATGCGTTTATGCAGGTATCCGATAACACTTATCAAATATCGGCAGACGTTATATCTATACAACAAGGAGTAAGACCTAATTACACCGAAACACTCCAAATGAACAACAACTGCGTCCGAGGACTTCTAACTAGCAAGTTCCTGCAGAAACCATCTCATTCCATATTTCATCTCCTCCTGTTATTGCGCACAATTTTATCTTTAGGTCGGATTTTGTAGATGTGTTTGAGAGAGATTCGAATTACTTTTGTTTTCTACTGCGATCATCATGACTTAAACGTCACTCGACCTCAAACACATAGCACCTGTCCCTGCAATTTAACTATGAAATTGTACATATCAAGAATCATGACGCGACTCGAGCTTAAACTACTTTTGTTCAGCATTTTAAAAAGTGACTTATCTTAAAAAAGTTATTTTTATCGCAATAATTTTAAGAACAACTCGATTCACGCGGTCTAAAATGGCCACATGAAGTGAATCGTACTATGAAACCTCAACTTTTAAAGAAGTTGCTCTAGTAACTTTTAACAATTCTATTTTGACAATTTTCAATAGAAGTGCGTAAAATAGTACACATGATAATCATTTCTTATATTGTTAACTAAGAGAACCATTACAGGTTACTGTAAGAGCAACATCTTCAAAAGTTGATGTACGATTTACTTAGGCAATGTTAGGCCATTTTAGACCTGCTGTATTTGGAATACATACCTACAAATTATTCGTAGGTACCTACAGTTTATAAACTTGAGTCGCATCATTCTCGCAGTATATTTTGTACTGTCTAATTTTCAACACTTCGTTATAAAATGTTTATTTTAACTTTTTTTTTTATTATGGTTATTTTAAATTAAACTGTTTTATAATAATTTATGGTAAACTTTATATTTAATAGAAGAGGCTTAAGCTCTGGTCTTCTTTGAATTAAATACAACCTTACACTAGTCACACGAAATAGAAGTGTCATGGCTAACTACGAGTGATATAACGAATACTTAAAGTTACGTTAAGGTAGCGGAGCGTGGCGATGACTTGATGGAGCAAAAGCAGCTCGGAGAGGTATGATCAAGGTCACTTTGTCCTAAGTATGTAGTAAATAATGAGTTATGGCCGCTACACACCAGAACGATAAAACTATACAGTTCAGCCAGAGTACTACTTTATACTAGACCGCTCGCTCGTATCGGCGCACGCACACATACTAAATGTGTATACTGTGTCTGACTGACTGACGTACTGGTCAGTTTTATCGTGGTGCTCTGTAACCACTAGCGGGCATTACACGGTCAGTCTCCGGACCTATTATAATACATTATTGCTAAAGCCTTACTATACAAAAAGATGTGCAGCGTGACTCTACATTTGGAACTTTTACAAGTAGCAAGTAGTTATATTCATCACAATCGAGTTTGGACTCTTTATTTCCTTTTTTTCAATATTTATTTATATAATTTAGTTCGGCAATTTATTGATATTATTTATTAAATTATCATTTCGACACGCAGAATCACTGGAAAGGCAAGGAAATGTTGAAAATGTAGGGTCACTCGTTGTAGATAGTGTTGGTAAGACCAGGCTCGTTATGGAAAAAGTTCTAAATTATTGCGGGTGTTTATAGTGTACAGATTTAGGTAAATTGACTTATCGACTAATTATATTTTTATAAATCAGATCTGAGTAACTTCCTGCAGTATAAAATAAATCAGATATAAGTAGATTTTTTTATGAGGTATATTCAAACAGCGCTAGTTTATTTACAAAACATTGCTTACGAAAACGGTAAAATTATATTTTTCGAACAAAATCAATAATTTGTTAAAGCCTAGTTGGATTCCCTAAATCATAAGCTCTTTAATTTATTACTTTTACGTTTATTACTGCGACTTAAATCTGTGTAGGTATTACGTAGTAGGTATAGTAAGATAAGATTTAAGTTATACGATTCATAAATAAGGTCTACGAAGAATTAGTACAGCCTAAAGGGTAAAGCTCGAGATGCCATGAAGTTCAACGTGATCAGTGATCACACAACAGAGTATGTAATATGTAAAGAGAAATAGTAGCAAGATATTTGTATATAGATTATATTAAGACGTGAAATGTATTTAAATGTCTATCTAGCCTTATAAAGTAGTAAAAGACAGTAGAATAAGGCGAAGGGTTTCAAGCAGTGCTAGTCGACTCGTTATGAAGGTTTGGAACGTAGCTCCAGTCCATTTCGATTATTCTAGACATCTCTAGAAACGTCTTTTATGCTATTTGAACACACAAAAAACATAGCCCATTCTTATAATACAATGATTTTCCTAGCGTTCGACAAAAGAATTTACTAACCTAGACAAGAACACACTTAAAGCACGATTCCATTTACATATTTACAGAGAATTTAACTATATAACTTAGCGAATATCGAAAAAGATACTATCGTAAGGCTGTGGTGGGGGTCTTATCTGTCGGGGGGCGGCAGTTTGGTGTCCTCGGGGTCGAGGGACAGGCACTCGCGCAGGTAGTCCTCCATGCTGCGGTACACGTGCTCGATCACGCCCTTCAGGTCGTGGCCCTCGTCGGCGTACGCCTGAAATAGAGTTATCGCATCGTTATACAAACTTGAAAAACAAAAAAAAAAGTTTTAATGATATAGGTAGTGTAAATTTCCAAAAGAGAGAGCGTCCTGAACGTAGCAGTCTGTCTGAAGAGATTGGCCAGTGGCTAGTGACGGCGAGTGGTGGCGAGTGGATCCCAGCTATGTCACTTTTGGTCAGGCGATTAGTCTTTTCTATATAGAGACTTGCGATACAGATAGCAAGTGAAGCCTGGTTAGTGTACCTGGTAGCGGAACAGCACGCCGGCGTCGGTGAGCGCGCGCGCCAGCTGCAGTGCGTGCGGGTAGGGCGCGCTGATGTCGGCCAGCCCGTGCACGAGGTACAGCGCGTGCGCGGGCACGTGGTGCGCGCGCTGCGACGCGTCCGCCTCCACATAGCCCTTGTAGTTTACCGACGGCTGGCCCAGGATGCGCTCCGTGAACGCCGCGTCTGCAGACCGACGAACAATATAACGATAAAATATAACTAGCCGTTGAAATTCGACCATAATTAATAATATTTCAATTTTTAAGTTTCAACTTTATTAGGGTTCTTTTGTCTCTTAGATATCTAAAAATATGTAAATGTTGTCTATAGAATGTGTAAGAAGGATTGACAACTGTGTCAAACGAGATTTTGGCTAGGATGTGGAAAAGTGACGTTATTGTTTTTGTGTTTCGGTTTATTTCGGTTCTTAATGTGTAATATTGGTAGAATATTAACCAATATAATAATAATAATATTCGTTAACGTGCACAAGTGTGGGCAAGTGGTACAACTTCAAAAAGCATAGGTACTATTTTGTGTTCCCTCCAAAACTCCCTAGGAACTTTTAGTAAAGCTTCTACCACTTTACTGAATCGACTGACTTGACTCTGACTGCACTTACTATTTATTTGGACTTTGACAAGTCCAAACATAAACGAAAATTCCATTTTCCCGCCTTTTTAACTTGACAAATTAACTTGACCGACGCATCTTCGGCTAACATCGTGTGACATCGTGAATTCGATTTTACTCCCATAGATTTTTATACCCCGGGCTTATACATATATGAAAATCGTTTCTTAAGGCTCTGTATAACGTCAGTGACCTTGAGCGTCAAGTCCCATACTAATTTTGTAGGCGACAAGGGCGTATCGCGGCGCTCGGAGAGTATTGAAATCGGATAAAAATAGTTATAAATATTTTAGACAAAATTTGCAAAAACTAAAACGACCTTCCCCTGACTGACCTTACTTAAAATACTGAAATAGTTTCACACTCGTGTGACTTATAGAAGAAAAGAAAAAAGGTTTTAACTTTAATAAAAGGGTGGACTTAGCATATCTTTAAATCAATATTACAATAAAAATTTCATTTTATAAAAAGACAGACACATTTAACATATATTTTCAATACGGCGATGACTGAAAAAAAAAGGTTTCAAAGAACTCCAATTTTCAGTTCTATCCAGCGCACAACGCCTTAAGGAGTAAACTCCAATTAGCAACCAGCATACGAGATGCTTGGGATGTGAAAAAAAACTATTTAGGCGTAGCATAAGCGTAGCGATGCTACAGCGCGCTGCTACGATATGCTACGAATTTTTCGACAGTATTAATCGTGTAGCGCCTAGGACTATAATCTAATTCAGAAGGTTCTACATAAATTTATTCTCTGTAACGATTTTCCTAGGTTTTTACATTTCAGACACATGAGTAATTCCACCATGAGTCATCCAGTGATCCAATATACATTTATTTTACGCATAATAATATTACACTCGTAACTCGACTCACTGTAGTAGAGCCAGTCGGTGATGGGCGACACCGCTATGCCGCACTTGAGCGTGGCCTGCTGCGAGCCGAGCAGCATGGACGTGACGTAGCCGCCGTAGCCCCACCCCCACACCGCCACGCGCGTCACGTCCAGAAACTTGAACGTCTCCAGTAAATATCTGAAAAGTAGGAAGCGCGCGATCAAAAGAATAAGCTAGGAAACCGAAGACAGATGCTATTTCACCAAATTTTCTTTGTCTTGGATTTCCGAGCCAGGTATCCAAGATTTCCAAGCTGTAGTTAATGACTATAATACAGTTTATGCATAGAATTTTCGTAAAAAGAATTTTAAATGAAAGTAAATTCTAAATAGTTAATTTAACTTCGTATTTATTCATTGCACCAGTACTAATTAATCACCTACCTACTTTGAAAAGTTTTTACAAATTGGAATATTGTAGTTCAAACAAATTAGGTATATCAAATGATCTAAATTAATGCACAGCAGAAACAAACGGATAATAAAATACAGAGAAATACCTTTAAATAACAGCTTTAATTTTTATAGGGGAACACAATTATAAGTGCCATCAATTTTATTTATGTCAGTCGTGAATCGTGATTCGTTGTGTAAGCTACGCGTTGGTCACGCACAATAATAAATTTCGTTTTCGGGCCCTACATAAATCATCACATTATTGTTTCGTCAGGAAAACTTTTACGTTTAAAATTTGATTATTATCGTGTAACAGGACTGTAAGAATTGTATGCTAACAAATATACTTTTGGGGTATAAATTAGTTCAACGATAACTATCAAAGAAATAAGTCATCGAACATAAAAATATAAGAGCTAGAGGCAAGCTATTTAAATTAAGCAAATATTGCACAAATATATTGTAGCAAATTACACAATACTAAACAATTTTGTATTCGTGAATATTCGTGAAATATGTGTAAGGTACAATTAGTTTTTCTCACGTTCTTAGTACGTTAACAGCCATGAGTTTGTCACCATTTAATGACCTGCTAGCAAGTGGCTCTTTTTTGTAAAGGTAGCTCAGTTTTCGCGTAGGAACATACGTATTACTTATTTAAATACTTTTTATCTACATATAAAAATAGTTACAAAAATATTCATCCCTGATTAGAGACAAATCTTAGAGCCGTCTTTTAGCATTTTTAAAATTTGAAGTAAATATACATACCCAATAACAGCGAGCTGGTCGGCGATCTCCACCCCGCCTAGACGGCCGCGGAGTAACACGCGCGGCAGCCACCACGCGCCGGCTACGTCCAGCTTAACATACACCACGTAGTGTTTATCTATACATACCTAATAACAGCGAGCTGGTCGGCGACCTCCACCCCGCCTAGTCGGCCGCGGAGTAGCGCGCGCGGCAAACCCCGCGCGCCGGCTACGTCCAGCTTGACATACACCACGTCGTTACGCGACGACATGTACGTGCCCCAGTCCACCGCGAATTCGTCCGTCACGTGCTGGCTGCCTGGACGACCGTCACTGTAGATTGTACAACAAAGAATGTTGTTACTGCAGAGCAGCGTTTTATTCTGACATTTCTAAGTCTTGGCGACTGATGCAGACGTATGCCATTTCTTGCGTCAGGTTTGGGCTCTGCTCGACGGTGTGTAAAGTCAAAAATTTAATAAAGATTTATTAAATGCGCCTGAACTTAAGATAAACGGTAACAACGTTAGGTGACCTTTGCTCTGCGTATCTAAGAAGACTGACAATCGATCGGAGATTGTAAGATGTACGAACCCACTTATCATTAGTGGAACGAGTTATACGTACAACTGTCTACCCAATGTAACAGAACTGGAAACATTGCCTGTGTTCCAATAGATATAAATAACCTTTTCATCAACGAAGTATGAACTGTAAGGTTGCCTGAAGCCTCTGATTCTGCGTCAATCATTCTCTTTGAACTTGAAACAAAGGCAGCTGTCGCGTCGATTCCAACGGGGCAAGTCTCCGTTACTCAAGTGTTCAACTTTAATTGTCAACTGTTTCTAAAATAGGCCTATGAATTGGTCTGGACAGAGCTACCTACATACATAAGTACATATTATGCTTTGTTGTCAATACCGCACACGGAATTGTCAGCATAATATCGCATATATTATGCAACGAGGCGTAGGGAAATAAACAAATACTCTCTTTAGCAAAAAATCCAGGCAGGTTCGAAAATTACCAATTTTAGTGGTCCTGTGAGTTTATACTATACTTTTTGGTAATTTCATAATTTGAACTTCATAAGTTATTACTGAGTATAAGTAATTGTTGAAGCCTATTTATATGATAACATTTTTGGTAATTAAATGGAAAAAATGGTAAAGTTAAAAAATCCTGATTTTTATTTCTCTAAGTAAAAATGAAAGGCGGGAATTTTAGCGTTTATTTGATCTTAACGAAAACCAACGAAAGTTTAGGGTGAAACCCATTCTTACTAAGATTTTAGCCTGCAATTTAGGCATCTTAGCGAGTGTAGTCGTATATTTTTCTGGTAAATATTCTCACTGAAGGTACAGCCAAAGTTCTGTCGCTTAAACAGCAAAAGTGAGTCTTCAAACATTCCAACGGATCTGATGGCGATGTCAAAATACTGATACAGTTAAACAAGCCCTAGTTCTCAAAGACAACCGAACCACGGGATGATTATTGGGGGTTACCAAAATCGCAGCTATTCTAAATGGAGCTATATATATATATATATATATATATATATATATATATATATATATATAATAAAATATAAATATATATTTATGTAATAAAAATTTATATATATATATATATATATATATTAATTTTTATTATTTAAATTATAATATATATATTATAATTTAAAAAAAACTCACGTCCTTTTTTCTTAGCGTACAGCTAAAAATCAAGTATTTCGAATTTTACCATTTTTTTTTATTTATTTACTTAAAGGTTATGATAAAATTGAATGAAACTATTTGTTACTGATTAATTTACAAATTTACAAAATAAAATGACTTATAATCATAGTATAAAATGGGAGAACTATTTTATTTACTTATTTGTTTAGGTGCCCGTTTTTTTTGGTAACGAGTGTAAGGTGTATTATTGCAACGAGCCGCGCGGCGCGCCGTTTCACCGACACGAGTACGATTGATATTTAAATTGCTCCCCGTCAATATTCCCTACACTGGGTAATATTTATTTAACTGAAAAATATATTTTATCTAGGCACTAAAAACTAAAAATATGGAAAATTCTTATTGGGTACCTAATGTTGACAAGTTGAGTCAACTTTTAGTTGACAACCTTAACTATTAATTGAATAGAATAAGACGTGCTTACTTTCGAATTCGGCAACTATACTTAATTACCTACATAACTTTTCCTAGTAATGAGGTAAAGAAAAATGGCAGTCTTACACGTGCACGAGGACGGGGAAGGCGGCGTCGCGCAGCTCCTCGCGCCAGGACGGCGGCAGCAGCAACTGCACGCGTGCCTTCGAGCCGCTGCCCAGCTGCACGTCGAACGACCGCCGCGTCGGCAGCGCCAGCTCGCGCAGTCGTACTGATCTGAACACGAAATGGAACCAGTAGTTGAATCAACAAATATTATTAGCTGTTGTTACGCAAAAATATACAGAATACCATCGACATGCCAGCGGCCATTGATATATTTGGCGTGAGATAGAATTGCTCATTGCGCGCGACATATCTCGCGATCCGTTGGGCTACTACACACTACGATTATTGATAGTTAGATGGGAAGATGCGTATGTTATTACTTACCTATAAGGCCTCGTGTCGTACAATATCCTCTCGAGCTTATGAGTCCTGGCGTCGTGCAGGCCGGCGAGCGGGGGGCCGGGCCCGCGGCACTCCAGCACGTAGTGCGTGATGCCGACGACGGGGCGCGCGGGCGCGAAGGCGGCGCTCCAGTAGGTGCAGTTGGCGTAGTGAAGGCGCGCGGGCCACACGGCCAGCTCGCAGGTGAGGCAGCGCGGCTCCTCGCGCTCGGCGCGCGCGCGTACGCTGTTGCTGCCGCCACCGTAGCCCGGGTCGCGCACCACGTACACCTGCCGCTGCCCTGGCCGGTCCGCGCTACCTGTGGTCACGACACCGTGAACTACACGACCTCGCGAGCTATATTTATTGACGTATGTATTCTAGTGCATACACACGGGCAATAAATACTTTATGTTGATTCTCATTCACAAAGGCCATGGTCCAAAATCTATATTAAAAAAAACAGAGTCGAAAGCAAGGACATGTTTCATCACGTCTGTCATTTCCATAGAAAAACTTATATTATTCTTGCTCCTAACTTCTATACCCGGCGTTTTTCGGGATTGCCTTTTTGGTGACATTAAATATGATTTCAAGTAAACAACTTTGGCAACCATCAAGTCACATTCGATATCAATTGGTACAAAATTTTGTTAAATATTGACACTGTATTTCGCTATGAAGCGCATAGTAACAAATGTTGCATAATGTTATCGAAAATAGTGTTATACTCTTACAATGTAGCTCAACAAAAGTAACACCGTTGTGGAATGCACTACACGCTCAAGATGCACATAGCTGCCATTGAACACTCGCACACAACAAAGCCGCAAGTTGCATCTACCACACATATTATTATTGAGACGCGAGGATGGAATTGTTAATCAAAGTGCATGAGTGTTCAGTTTAAACTTTGAAATAGTCCCTACTTTACTAATTAGTTTACAGACAAGAATTCAAATACTTGATCCTACGTATTGCGCTGCCTTAAATCGCGTAGGGATTAATGTAAAGAAAGGAGCGTTGTGACGTTGAATTATATGTAATTAACCTCGGACTTTAATGAAGATTCCTATATTATAGGGTTCTATATGCCCATACCAATGGAGACTAATGCAGCAAGGAAATGCACAACAAGGGTTTTCTGTACGTGAAGACGGATGGATCTAGAATATCAATGACCATACCGAATATAATATAGACTAAAGATTCTAATGAGAACTCATCACAGAAACCGAGGATTAAATACTTAAGTTCATAATCTGATGTCCTATTCTCCTTCGGTATATACGGATAATACTTTTCATAGCTTACACCTTAAATGAAAAAACAAATCAGATATTATAGAGTAGATAACATAGAGTAAGCGAGATTAAAATGTTATATTACCTAAGTAATAAACTAAATGGTTCTCCTGGTCCCAGGCCAGGATCTTGGCGACCTCCACTTTACCGTGGGACAGCACGGCCATTCGCTGGCGCAGTACGTCCACATGCTTTATATGCGTGTAGTACTGTCCCCCGCCCTCTTGCACCGCGGCTAGAAGCAGGAACGCGCTGCCGTCCTCCGAATACACTGGCTCCTGATGAACCTCCAACCACGGCTCATCCGTTGCCTTCTCCGAGTGAGTCTGAATTAAAAAGTATAAAATTCAAATTCCAATCATAATCTCAATTCAAAATTAAAGGCTAAAGAAATCATTGCGGTTCGAATGCATAAAACGGAACGTTACAATATTTGAAAGTTTAACTGGAGCATTAAAAGTCGATTTCCCGCTTTATAAACGTTAGTGCATACCGAAATGATACCCCGATATTGCTCTATTAGTGGTATTGGTATTATCTGACCATGTGAGGTTATTGTTTTACGGTCTATGTACTGACAGCTTAATAAAACCCCGATGGCTTTTATATCGTTTAAACAGCTTTTATTTACTGTAAATAAAATTCAATAGCAGTACCTATGTAAGACCATAACGGATAATTTTAAACTTGCCGTAATAATGCCTGTACAATATTAAAAAGTTCTATTTAGTAAACAACAAAACTTACCTCCGTACACGTCCAATTAGGGGCGTAACAGCTACTATATACAGTTAGGTTCTGAGCTCGATTCATCCACACTACACCTATATGAGAGTTTTCTTTGCCCACCCACTGGGCTGATATGAGATAATATTCCCTGCAAAACGGTACAGCGTTAGCCTTTCGGAAAACGACAGCGTAGATCGAAAATAATTAAACGTATGTGTGTATTATTTCGACAATTAATCACGTGACTTTTTTTATTATTATTTTATAACTTTTTCATCGTTTCGATAAATATATGTAAGCCCAGTTGCCCAAGCACCTATTTAGGTTGCGTGTTTGTATCGTTGTTGAAAGGAAATGGTACAGGCGCTGTCATGACCCGTGCACGTAGAGTCTCGTACCATTATATCCAAATTTTACATGTGTCACACAATTTTCATTCGGTGAAGATTCCAACACTTTTTTGAAAATTATTCGTGCTTGAGCTATTGGACGAAATATAACATAAACAAAATTAAAATAATTAAGTAACCCCCGAATTGTCAAGCAGTGAGCAAGCTGACGATTATGAACTGTGGCTGAAAAAATTCTCGATCATGTAAGCTTTCAAAGAGAAAAAATTATAACAAAATCGGTTCATCTGTTTGAGCGCTACGAGCAAACAGACAGACACACCAAACATATAACATCCCTCTTTTTGTGTCGGGGTTAAAAATAAATCGTAACAGCTTACATTCCGTCTAATGTGGTCGGCGGCCTGACCTCCCACCTCGGCAGCGTGGTGACGTTCAGCACGCCCACGATCCACAGCTTCACGCGCGGGATCGAGCTGCCGGGCTGGAACAATGGAGCAACAAGTGTTATGAGCCTCTATTACATTGACATGTAGTATCTAGGGATCTTCCATCTTAATGAAACTGGCAGATAATATAAATGCAGCACGTTATTTATGTCTTCGTTTTCCATACATCGTCTGTCACTGCCATAGAAGTAGGATGATTGCCGAGGGACATTAAAAAATAGCTGTATTGTATACGGTGGATTATATAATAGGCTAGTTTCATCTATCAAAATTAAATGATATAAATTTGTTCTTTATATAGTATCTATCTTAAGAAATACGAATACAACACTATTTTGTTACATAAATATGCGATTTATTTATAAATTCTAAAATAGAACTGTAGTTTTATTATCTGTATATCACGTGACCTAAAACGCCAGCCACCATATTTTTCTTGTAAGTGACGTCATAAGAACATAATCAAATCGAATAAACAACAGCGAAAGTTAAATCTGTTCTTATGACGTCACGATAATGGTGGCTGTTGTTTTGACGCAAACATTTATCGTTTATATTTTAATCATTTTTTCTTTGCATAAAGATATATTATTTCCAGGAAATAAAAAATACTAGTTTACTAACGAATTTTTAAAATATAACAAACAAATAAACAAACATTTTAAAATATATTTGAAAAAAATGTAGAATAGCCTTTTAAAAAGCTTCTCTTCAAAAGTTGTCAGATGGACAGTTACAAAAATCGTCCTTTGCTGTTGGCTATTTATATATGTATCTACGAATGCGACATCCTTCGGTTTGCTACGTCAGCGCTCTACTGTATCAAATTAAACTCGTGCTAATATGAATATTCGAACCAGTAAAGCGATTCGGCTTTTAACCAACTTCTTATTAGGTATGTTTATTAAATTGAAATAGTTCAACGTTTTCAAGTTTTTCTTTTATCTCATTTGTGTGCATTTAATTTCACTTTCGTGAGTGCAGTTTAAATAAGAGAACTACTTACTTTAAATTGTATTTTTGTACAACGCGGTTATTGTGGCGAAAATTAGCATAAAAGCGCTGCTATCGTCCACTATATTGTACTCTTTGTTTCTCTTCACTGTGAATTGAGTGCCGTTTATTAAATGTTTTTTTTACTCAGCATTTTCAACTTTTGTTTTTGCCCGTTATTATTAAGATTTTAAATGAAATATTATTATTATTGTAAGTTCTGTTTCACTCGAGCTTGTTTTGTTTGAAAATGCTGCATAAATACCCGAGGGCATACAGTAACAATTCTTCGTGTTATTCTAAAGAGTGCGCTTTTACATCAACTCGGCCGGAGCATCATAAAATCTTTTCTATGAATGTTCAAATGATGCATTTATTTTTAAAACGTTTGCCATGGTTTTACATAATGTTACACTATTACTGTTTTCTACATTTTAATATTAGTTCCAAATAAATTCATCATAACTGGCGTGCATGTCTAATAAGCGTGCATTATGTGGAGTCCTAAAAATATGTAGGTAGACGATCTAGAACATTCTCATCGCATTCACCGTGGAGTAGCGCTATCTCTTTTTCTACACAGAAGATTCTTTACCCTTCTAGAACATTGTCACTCACCGTGGGGTACCTCACGGTCACGTGGTCGGGGAACACGGCGGGCGTGCTGTTGGCGGGCAGCAGGAACCCGCTCCGTGCTGCGCCCGCGCCGCCGATGGCCTCGCTGATGCGCGGGAACACCAGCTCCGACACCTGGCTGTCGTTGTACTGTGCGTACAGCACAAACTTGCCGTCCAGCGTGCCCCACATGGCCGAGGACGTTTTCGTCACCTCTTCTGTGTGTGGAAGATAAATGTTTATGCCCTGGCTTCTTTATTTCTTCTGCCTTAGGATTGCCATAAATAATCATCCAAACACAAAGGTATTTGTGATCGTTCGATGACTGTTAGAGAGGATGTTAATGATCATTGATCTGTAGTTACTTTGATGAAGTTATTAAAAATGTATTTGTGTTAGCATCAGTTCACACCGAAAGGAGACGATACGCGACGCAGATCTCGCAGACGCAGGCTCCACTCTTGCGATGAAACGTGTATCTTCTTGTGTACTGAATAAAGTTCCTTTTTGAATTGCACTATTTTAAAAATGAAGCGCCGCGTCGAGCATTATTTAATTTCTGTGTGAGCAGAAAATAACTCTTAAACAATATAATCCATCAATTTGATTCCGGACAGTTTTTGTTAGACTAAATCCTATTTACCTTTACCTTACGTTTTTTCAACATTTGATGTAAGTAAGCAATTTGATATGATTGAATTAAATAGATTCTCCAGAACTAATTCGTTCGAGTGCAGTTGAAAACCGCTCGCATAAGTTGCCCCAATAATACCAACTTGCGGGATTAGTTTTGAAATATTATGTAACCAAATTCTAAAGTTAATAATTTTATTAAAAGGATTCGGATATAACATTTATAAAAAGGTTGGGACCGCACTGGCTGCAATGCCGCACTCACGTCCATACTTCTAGTATGTGTGAGTAGGATTTTTTAAAACCATTTTTCATTTCATTCAATAAATCTGGGAGCACAGTAGTGCCTCCGCCAAGACTAGCTAAGCGAAGCGCAAGGGCACTACCAGAGAAAAAATCGACGCAACGTTTCGTCGATTTTTTTAACCCTCATTCATAACTTGGGTGTGGACTATACAAGATAAACGAATTAATAATAAAATTAATTAAAAAAATTCAGAATATGTTAAATGTTAAACAAGTACAGTTTTTATTGTATAGGTCTTATACTTTAGATTTTATTGCACATAGCACATAAACAACATAAAAATTGGCAAACTTGGAGCTTTTATCCTCCAACCGCTTAAGCTAGGGGAATAAAAATTTGTAATAGACTTACCAACGCAAAATTTTACTATAGAGATCTCAAAATTGTTGTAGAGATCCGTGTTATAAATAGTAACAATAAAATAAAAATATTGTCATAACAACTTTCAAAAAGAAGTGAAATCCCACCAATACATTTTCATGTAAAAGTGATGCCAAGACCAGCATGATGCCAAGGCCCGACCACATATTTTGACTAAGGTGTAGAGTTTGCGTAGTTAGGCTTGTAGAGTTAAGGCGTGTAGAGTTAGTGTAGTTTGGTAGAGTCAGAAGCTTGGTTTTACATGAGATCTGATAGCTTATTGCCAGTGCGAGTCGTATGGTATTGCCTTGACATCACTTTACATGAAAATGTTTTGGTGGAATTATATATTCTAATATCTTTTGTTCGTTCTAAGAACTTTAAACTTTAAAATTCGGCACTGAAAAATGGACATAACTCTTTAGTTCTACGAACATTTTTGTCTTTGGTGCGCACTATGGATATTATGGAAATTACAACTATACAAGAGCTCCCAACTGAATAAGAACGAAAAGATGAACAGTGTGTCTATTTAATTTATGTATAATATTGTAACCTATGTGCTAAAAGAATAAACGTCAGTCAGATCTCTCCTTTTTTTAGCTCTTTTGCTAACGTTTGCTAACTCTAGCATCATAGTTTTTTCACTTGGGTAAATTTTTATCCAACGTTTCGACAAATATTATGACCAATTACCCTGATATAGCCAGTCTGAGACGCCGTTGTAGACAGCACCGGACTTCGCGTCGGTGGTGAGGCGGAGGAGGGGCGCGCGGCGGGCGGGCGGCGCGGCGCGGGCGAGCACTTCGTTGTCGGCCGCCAACAGCAGCGCGCCCTGCCCGCCCAGCCACGCCGCGTGCTGCCACTCCCAGCTGCGCTGCCCCTCGCCGAACAGCGGGATGTGGTGGCTGAGGAAGGTCAATCAATTTAAAACATGCTTCTAATCTTGATCATATAGTCCATATCGCGGTAATCTTCGGTGGAAGGGGCCACCTATCTCGCTGGTATTCCATATGTCTAATGCTTTCTCATCAAAGAAGGTCGCACGTTTGGTCATTTCGACCTACGGAGTAAGCTATCAACAGAGATAAATAAAATTCTCAAACATCAAAACCCGTAATAAATATATAATATTCAAAATTATAAATACTATGCCAGTAATAATATTACGCTTAGTTCATTTCTACAAAGCTTCCACGTTATTTCTGTCTATTTCCGTATATTACAATCATCATTTGGAGAGAGAAAAACAGACCGAATTGCCTTAACTGTCACGACACAACACAAGTCACCCGGGTCCTGCCCGAGCTGCCTCCCTCATGGGCCGCGGTCGACAAGGCAGAAATTAAATAGTCCCACAGACGTCTTGACCTTTACAGAATCCATTCACGATCTAATATTGTTGAACGACGCTTCTGCGGAAGGATGCAGCTTACGTAACTGACTACGGAGCTATTGCGAAATCGAATTACGAACTTCGCACTAAATTAATGGCTTGAACTTGTTGCTGGCGAGATGCAAGGACTAGTTTTGGATTTCTCAACAACCTTTGAGATGCGGCGTTTAAAATTAGCAGGTTGTTCATTCAGTACCTAAATACACGCTTTGGTATTTCAAGGAGTTTTTGATATTTTTTCTGCCGACCGACTCACACAAAGCGTCATCTGGTGGCGGAAACAGTTAATAATAATTTTTAATTCGTTCTCTGTTAACACGCGGTGGGTCGGGTCTGTCCTGTCAAATATCTGTCAAAGGTCACGAACTTAAAAATCCTCACTAACAAAAATGTAAGTTTAGTTGTTCAATGTTCGTATGAGTTATTGAACTTATACGGAGAGACTCAGCATGTGTAATTAGGTAATAAGTAAATAATTTTTAGTTTTCTTTTTTTATGGATCTAATGCTAGCCATACACGTAACGGTATACCTGACATATTTACCTGTACAGGTAAACCGGAAGCGTGTTTGTTGCACAACTGTCCAGATTTCCCTACAGGCTTCTATACAATATCAGCTCTAGCTTACCTGGCAGGTATAACCGCGCAGGCAAACCTGTCAGGTAAACCCCTACGTGTATGGCTAGCCTTAGTGTACCTAAGAAAGTGCATAAAATAAATATTTCAGACCCATTCAGGTCTCTAGTAAATCCTGTTTATTTAGTGGCAAACACGAAGGCTGATAGGAGCATGTTTTGCGAACACTTCGTGATGGAGTTGCATGCCTCTCGGCAGTAAAGTCTGTGCGATTTCTGTTAATGTGTGATGTTATCGTCACTGCTTCTATAGATCACAGCATAAAAACAGACAGACGGCAGGCTCACTTCTTGTACCTCCGCTCGGTGGTGGTGCAGTCGGTACCACGATGTTTCGGAACACTGCACGTTTCACAGCGTGTGAAAGTTAACAAAATGTCGTATCGATGAGCGATGTCTATGTATTGTAGAGTCCTCTCTACCCATAGCCATTTTTTTCGCTAGTCATGACAATCACAGCGTCCATCCAAAACAATTAACGATACTGAACTTTATGGTTTTTATACAAATTGAACATTACACTTTGAACATTATTTCATATGCCTAAGACAGTATCTACAAAATCATTTCATCTCATAACCAAATAATAATAAATAACTTATTTAAAAATTTAAACCATTTATTGTATGTTTACATTATATTATTATTTATAAATCATACTAATATTATAAACGTGAAAGTTTGTAAGTATGGATGGACGTTTGTTACTCTTTCAGGCAAAAACTACTGAACGGATTTCGATGGAATTTGGTATGGTAGTAGTTTAGGCTCTAGATTGAAATATAGGGTACTTTTTATCCCAAAAAAGTACAGTGTTCCCGAGGGATACTATATTTAGGCGGGCGGAGCCGCGGGCAACAGCTAGTATTTAATAAAACCTTCAACAATATGCTTACAATAATATGTTGTTCGAGAGCTTACAGTATGTTGTTGTATAAAGCTTGCTTTCTATCTCGATTTATTCTGTGTTTCTATGTATAGGTTATCGCTAGGTCTATCTGGTGTATATGCAATGAATATATATTTAGCCCTCGAAGGCTATAGCGCGATATCATCAATGTAGCGTATAAAGTATAAGGGACCTACCACGCTGGTTCGGCCTTTCGGTTTCTTATCCGGTTGCGGTCGTTCCTGGTCATGCAAAATATCTTTATCGGTATCTTTTCGAGATGTTAAAGTACGTTAAGATATTGTGTTATCTTTGAAGTTATGTAACTTATGCCCGTTTTCACCAACTGATTCCTAAACAAGTCTTATGTAAGTGACCCTTTGGATAGGTGGTCTCCTAAAATCGGCACCTACCTAATTTCATTTTCATCAAGCTGGGTAACACTTAGCTATGGAACTCCTAGTTAAGTGACAGTATTTTTTTTCTAATTTGCGCTCATACTATTGATATTTTATTGATAAATGTAACATTGAAAATTCTAGTATAAATAATTCACAGATAAATAGTATAACAAAAATAAATCCAAGTTAGTGTACTTTTGTATGCTTTGATAAATTATTCAGCAATTTTAATAACTAAATTAGTGAGACGATACTGTGTGTAAATTAAAAAGTAGGTAATAATGTCAGTTTCACTGATGAGTGACAGACGAGTCATTTGATTTTCAGTAGTAGTACTTAACATCTATGCATTTGGTGTTGTTTATTTACAATTCACAACCACGTTTACTGTCTCACAACCTCCAAATTGTTCGTTTATTCTTTTGTGGTTAATTATTATATCATTTTTGTATGATTAATTAAAAATATTTTCCATTAACTATGTTTCGCTGCCTGCTACTTGTTACATACCTATTTGTATGAAATTGTATCAGAGACGTCCAAGTAGGTAATGGTACATGTTAAAACATATTAAAAGAACAATCACTGCTTTTGATTTCGACATGATATTATTCAAGTATCATTACAAAATTATGAATTCCATTGGTAAAGAAGTATGTAGGTACCTAAGTACGAGAAAAGTACCTAAATTTAAAATGTAAATGAATAATACCTGTCTATAAACTCAAGAAGATGTTCAATTTTTTCTAATAAAAATATTACCCTCTGTTTTGTTAAACCTATATCGGATGAAGAAGTTGATATCATATTTATCAAAATGTTCCACTCTTTGGCGATATAAACGGGGTTTTTTTGGTAACAAGTCATTAGAAAATAATTCAAGCACTTCAACAGCGTCTAAAGTTACCAATAACTGGCTTAGATCGTCTTCCATTTCAAGGGATTCACGTATTTTCAATCACAATGTAATGTTAGGTGACAGTTAAGGCGCGAAATATCAGGCCCCTAAAGTTAGAGGCCTCCCTAAGGTCTTAGGTGACACCTAAGCGTTGGTGAAAACAATTTTTCTTAAGAGGCGCCCTAAATGCCCGCTAAGGGACACTTAAAATTAGGAGTCAGTTGGTGAAAACGGGCATTAGGTATCTAAATCCTAATACATTTTTAAAAGGGTTTGAAAACATAATACAAAGAACGAAATATATCTTTATCAATGGAGAATTTAATAATAAATCTGCAAGGGGATAAATTAAAATTTTACTCAGGTACACTCATCATCCAATTACAGTAAAAGACTCTTCGCACAAGTTAAATTATTTGTTTTTAAAGTGTTTATGCAAAATTGTTCAGTGAAATGGAATTTTATCGAGTATCAAAAGTTAGACGCTATAAACAAAGTTGTTTTAGTAGGTGAAGTAGGAGGAAGCTGTTCTAAGTACACTCGAATCGATAAATCTATGATAAAATATATTATACCTTCTTGGGGAACTGCTTTACTGCTGTTTAAAAAGTTTTGACGAGTGTTTCAGAGGGATATCTGTTTATTTTATTGCAATACTAGCTTGTTCCCGCGGCTCCACCCGCGTAAATATAGTATCGGGTATCCCACGGGAATTCTGTACTTTTTTTGGGATAAAAAGTAGCCTTTGTTTTAATCCAGAGCCTAAACTATTATCATACAAAATTTCATCAAAATATGTCTGGTAGTTTTTGCGTGAAAGAGTAACAAACATCCATCTATCTATCCATACATCCATCCTCACAAACTTTCACATACTTTACAATAGTAGTAGGATGAGTAACTACTCATCCTACTACTATTGTAAAGTATGTGAAAGTTCATATCTAATTTAAATACCTAACTAGGTATTTAAATTAGATATGAGATAAAAACCTCATATCGTTTGGATAAACGATGAAAAGTTATGATTACTCACAATAATTTCAGACTGAAAAAGTTATGAATTTTAAAAAAAATTTAGAACTTACTCATTGGTGACGTCATAAACCGTGTAATGCGCAGTAAACGTCCGTCGATAGACCTGCAACAACAATATCATTTTACCGAAAATCCCCACAAACACCTTAGTTTAAAAAATATATATATTAAATGTATTAAGGACTATATATTTCAAAGTTAGTCGAATTTTTTTCATATTGAATATAGTCCCGAACGCCAGCAGTGGGGTCGTTCATTATTATAGGCGCTAATGATAATTAAATTATTTTATAACTTTTATATCGGGCCTGTTTCACAATCTTCTAATAAGTAAGTAATAATTAAATAAGTAATAAGACGACCTCTGTAGCTCAGTGGTTGGCGCGTTGGCGCCCAAGCCGGAAATCGCGGGTTCGAAGCCCCCCAGGGAAAAAAATAGTTTTCTGTGTTCCTGGGTTATGGATGTGCATTAAATATGTGTATTATATTAGGTCCTTACATATGAAATTGGCGTTTTGTCGTACCGGCCACTTTGATCTCAAATATAATATCTTCTTTGGTTAGGAATTTCAATTTCAAATTTATACCGCTATTTACTTATGATCATCGCTATTCAGTCCACATACTGCACAACAGACGGCTACAAAATTAGAGGAGCTTCAATTGGAATGTCTAAGACATCCACCGTACTTCCCGGACCTTGCTCCAACAGATTACAATTTTTTCCAAATTTGGATAACTTCTTGCAAGGGCAAAAATTCAACTCCGATTGCGCAGTCCAAAGCGCCTTCAAAGATTTTATTGATTCCTGTCCGAATGGTTTTTTTAGTAAAGGAATCAATGAACTACCTATGAGATGGCAAAAGTGCATTGATAGCAATGGTATAATACTTTGATTAAATAAATATATTTTATTTAAAAAAAATCGACTTTAGGTTCCTCGTTTACAAAACGCCAATTTCATATGTAATGACCGAATATAATGAAAATGTTAAATATAAGTATAGTATTAAAAGTATTAAATATATTTCCATTGTCTGGTACCCGTAACACAAGTTCTTCGAGAACTTACCACGGGACTAGACCACGACATGGTGTGCAAGCGTCCATAGATATTATTATTCTATTAAGTGTCGGATAGCATGTTCAGATGTTCTGTTGCTGCTTACTTTAAAAACGAGCGATAAAGACAAAATATGCAAAAAGCTGTGTGACACTAATTAATTATTAGTAGGTTGTGAAACAGGCCCTTAGTAATAAAAAAACCGGCCAAGTGCGAAAAGACTGCCAAAAAAATTACGTTTGTTGTAAGCCCTCGTTTAAATATTTTTTTCTGTTTTTTATAGTGTTATACGAGCGTATACTCGTAGCGGCAACAGAAATACATAATCTGGGAAAATTTCAACTGTCTAGCTATCGCGGTTAAGAAGATAACCAGCCAGGTGATAGACAGACGGACAGACAGACAGCAAAGTCTCAGTAATAGGACCCCGTTTTTATCCTTCGAGTACGGTACCCTAAAAACTTACCTCTTTGATATTGTGTTGAAACAAAACGAAGCGTAGGTTCGGAGAACACTGATATCCGCGCACATTGAGCTGCCTCTGTTTACAAATAGATGAAGTTTCAGTAACAGTAAAACAAATTCACAATCAAAAATAACAATGGATAAAATAAATATTGCAATTTAAAATAAGTTCATTTTCCCGGTTTTGAAATTGTATATTGTGTTCAACTTGTAAATTCGTCAAGAAGACAGGTGGGTCAACTAGATTCGAGTGCTTTGGGTCATGAATGCAGCTGGCTTACGTATAAGTGTTCGGAAATACGATCGCCCTTGGGATTTACGGCGCTTCTTTCTATTGTTTCTCAGTTCCGGGGTAGTTTATACTTTATATAGCATATCAAGTATGGTATAGCATGTCCAATATGATCTAGCTAAAGTATGTGGCTAAGCAAAGTTGAGTCGTGCAAGGCCGATTCTAGATAATGTCGTGGTGTTTCTTGTGCCACATATTTACGCGGAGCGTAGGCCAATAGGACCATGAGGCCAATAGTCCAGAGGCCAGTAGGGTGAATAAGGGCAGTAGGAGCAGTAGGGGCAGTAGGAGTAAGGGCGGTAAGGGAATAGTAATAGCCAGGTCAGGTGCATCGGCAGTTTAACGGGCGTTTCGTGCGGGGAAATTGAATTTGCATTGTTTCAAACTCCGTAACTTTGACCGGACTTTCGTTTCGTGAAAATTTAACGGGAAATTTCAGCGCTTAGGTTATTACTGTGTAAATTTTAATATCGTTTTATAGTTGCTATGTTTTTATTAAAATAGAAATTAATTGCGGTTGCAGTATAAAATCAAAGAGATATTTACAGGCGTCGTATTTTCTTACGCTACGCTACGCTGCTGTGTACTATCATCTATCAAAATAATTCTAACGTCGCTTCCAGCAAAATGGATTGCATATTTTATTAAAATTCATAAAATTGTAAGCTACATTGAGTTATTCACTATTTTAAAAGCTGCTACCTATACCCTGATACTAAGATTTGGCGGGTTTTGTAGGATTCAGCATTCATATATAAGTAGGTACTCATAATCTCTTCAGATCATATTTAAAAAAAATCTAAAAGTAAACAAAATTCTTAAAGTTGTCCAAATTAATATATTATCATTTTATTTATTTAATGCATGTTAAATAAGTGACATTCAAAATGGTTTCAATATATTGTGTTCTATATTGTTCTCTTTTCTCTGATCTGCAGGTCTAAGGCCGGAATTCTTGGTCATTGCTTCAGAATGGACTTAAGAATTTTATCGAATAAGTCCGCCTTGGTTGAATGCGTCCATGTCTTTAAGACGAACTCAGAAATAAGAATCGACCAAGAATCCAGCCCTAAAATTGCTCCATTAAGTGGATCTCATTATGTCATCTATTAAAATTGAATAGACGATAAGTCTTATTACGATTCTAATAATGTGGCCATTTTAGACCTGTAAACGGAGTAAAAAAAATCAACCCCGTTATTTTATTTCTAGATTTTTAGAGCGATATAAACCTCAGTTATATCAGTACCTATAGCGGTAAATGAACCACTGGTACACTACTACTATAATATACTGTAGTGGTGGTGGCAGACAAGTATTAGAGTGGAGACCACGCTTAGGCAAACGTAGTGTAGGACGGCCTGCGGCACGACGGACTGACGATTTGAAGAAGGTGGCTGGAAGCGGATGGATGAGGGCCGCCCAAGATCGGGATGGCTGGCGCTCATTGGGGGAGGCCTACATTCAGCAGTGGACGGCGATATATACTGCTACATACTTACGAGGGTGTGGTTGGTGACGAGCACCGTGAGCGTGTTGTTGAGGGTATCCAGCGCGAGCAGGCCGCCGTCGTCCGCCTGGTACACCAGCTGGTGGCCCACCCACGTGGTGGGGAGCCGCGTGCCCACCAGCTCCCCCCGGAGAAACTCCTCCAGCCGCATGCGCCGCCCCGACCAGTACAGCAGCTCGTCCACATAGCTGACGACAGGAGACATACCAGACTAATAGTGAACACTAGATAGTGTATATAACTAGAAAAAATACTGATGGCTAGTTGGTGGCGAGATAACAGACCAATGGCCGATTGTTATAGTTTGTGATAACATAGTATATGAACAATCAGCTGCAGCTGCGGATACGTCAGAGAATGTAACTAACCAAGATTAGTTGAGTACGAGATGCCGCATAACCGATAGGCTTCTAATGACGGTGTTTAATATTCGTTCTGCCGCTAGGGGGCATATCCAACACACACAAAGCGACATCTGGTGGTGTAAGTGGTATAAAAAACGGTCAATAAGAATTTTCTAATCTTTTTCTGTCACCAGGCGGCGCTTGGCAGCCCGACGGTCCTTGTCGTGTCAAAAAGCTGTCAGATGTAACGAATTTAAAAACCCTCATTGCCAGCTAATATTTTTGCACGTCGATTTAAAGTCGATAGATTGGATTTTTAAATTAAAAAATTGTCAATAACATACTTTTTTATTATAATTTGGTTCATGTACTTCATACAAGTTACAAGTATGTACAAAATATAATTTGCATTTCGTGCAAACGCGAAGAAAATCGCAATCAATAACCACTTAGTTTGCTATTAAACTTTGTTATTGGTGTTGGCATGTTGTCGTCACGAAGCCTTCTTACTAACAGGATTGATACATTCGTTTAAGTGTTGCCTTTTCCACGAAAGCGTCAATAATATTAAAGTTATACCTCACTTTTGGCTCCGTGAGGCGTTCTCACATGCAAGTTTGCTGTTTGCATGCGATATCAAGGGTATGAAATATATATTACCAAATAGGAAGCTTTTGAAGATTACTATAGATAAGCGACATCGTGGAATTCAGCACCGAATATCAGATTATGTAATTTTAATCGTATTATATTTTCAGTTCGATTGTTTTAACGTACAGTACGAGTATATTGTTTATAAAAATTGAGCTTAGATAAAATGTTTGTTAATTGCTATCAATTTATTGAGAACTATATGTTGCACAACCGTACATTTTGCAGCAATAAAAAGTAGCCTATATTCTTCCCCGTGGTCTACTCTATATCTGTGCCAAATATAATCAAAATCGGTCAAGTAGTTTCGGAGCCTATTCAATGCAAACAAACAAACCTTTCCTCTTGCTCTTTATTATTAATATAATAAAGAGTATAGATATATACAAATGCAGTCTGTCAAATGCTATACACGAGGAGATAAATGTGTGTTATTTCGGTTCTTAATGTGTAATATTGGTAGAATAATAAGCATTAAATATTTGTTAACGTGCACAATTAGTGTGGGTTGTACCACTTACAACTTCTAAAAACGTGCTATTTTGTGTTTCCCTCCAAAACTCCCTAGGAACTTTCAGTAAAGCTTCTACCACTTTACTGAATCGACTGACATGACTCATGGACTGTACTGACTATATATTTGGACTTTGACTAGACTTTAGACTTGACGATAAAGGAATACGGTGTTGAAAATTGAAACGAAAGTTCTATTTCCCGCCTTTTTAACTTGACACTGGCAAATGGTTATAAGCCGATGCCATATTTAAAAAGTGTGGGTATTAAGTAATAAATATGTTTATCCTTACCCTAGTAAATAAATAGCTGTGACGATGCCTGCTATGACAAAACTGATCACCATCAACGAGAATATGATGCTCCTCCAGTTGTGACCGTCGCCAGGGTAGAGATCCTGAAAAAAAGTGATATTAGAGAAAGTCTCAATATTATATTATTAAACAAGTTCTTCCATGAGTGGGGTTTTAAAATACAATGATAAAATAACTACATAAAATATGTACAAAAAACATAACTCCTTCTCTTCCAGCCGCGGCGCCGCTGCACTGGGATTTGTACGTCATTTTTGCCGTAGCGGCAGCGGTGAATGCCGCTAACGTGGCGGCGGCGGTGAACTCCAATACAAAATCAGCAGGCGCCGCCGGAGCTGCGATGCAGGTACAAGTTACGGCGAGACAATTCGTAGTAGCCATTAGGTAGGTAGTAGATGATGTTGATGATGCTGATGACTTACGTCCTCCTTCGCAGACTTGGGGTCGGCGACCTGCAGTGTCTCGTCGGGCGGGAGGCGCCAGGAGCCGCCTCCGCCGCCGCCGCCCGAGCGGTCCGTGTGGCCGGTGGCGTGCATGCGCCGCCGCCGCCGCCGCGCGCGCGCCCGCCACCGCGCCGCACTACGCGCCCGCCCGCGCCGCGCCCGCGCCGCCCCCCGCGCGCCGCGTCGCGCACACACCACCCATCACTGTGGAAGACGAATAAGGTTCGCTAAAACGTACTGGAAAAACATCTCAAATTCCTAGTCGTCAAATTGTTGGTGGATTACTCATTCATTCTTTAACATATTATTTACCTACATAATAGATATATCTACATAATATAGAAAGGACTGAAATAAATAAAGTAATAGTAAACGTATAATATCACGCTCATGGTATTTAAAAGTCCTGTCTTGTAGTATACTTTAAAACAGTCTAAATTAAGCAAATTCAGAAATACTATGATCATTAATGGCATATACGTGACGTAAACTAAATGATATAAAATGTAATTAAAATAAGCTTTATCATGTACTAGCTGATACTCAGACCTACCGAATATGCAAAAAAAAAAAAGATTTTTCTTAAGAATCGGTCTAGCCGTTTCAGAGGAGTGTGTCCCCGAACACTATGACACGAGAATTTTATATATTAGATTACTTTAGATTAAGCTAAAGTTAGGCTTTGCTTGCACCTTCGGTAGAACAGAAATAGTCAAGTAAATTAATTATACGAGTTATGTCATGCTTAAAACATTTCTCGTTCAAAGGCTTTAATCGAATAATAATACTGGCGAGGATATCCGCTCGCTTTTCCGAGAAGGCGGAAATCCGTAATGTATTTTTGCACAAAGAAATATGACCCAGTGTCCAGTTTGTTCATTTTAAATATAAAGTATTCCCTTTTATAAATAATAAAATATAAGTAGGGATGTTTTCACATTATCCGATCCGATTTCGGAACAAGTAGAATGTCGGATACGATATCTGATACAGGACCGGATAATCTGAAAATCAGGTATATGTTTCAATCATTCTACTTGCTCTTGTCAATATCCAATATCCGATCGGCGTCCGATGCAAATATCGGTTTGGATAGTGGCAAAACGCTCTTACTTTGTTTATTCGTGCAACGATATTATTATTCTCCAGTCTAGCAATCGAATGCAATCCATTGTGATAAAACATTATGATGGATGATGGCCGAGGCTGTTGCTATGTACGAAATGTTATAATTAATTAAATGATAATCCCTACGATTATTAATTTCATTATTTTAATAGCTAACTATCATAAAACACGTAAAGATAGAACTCGTTAATAAGGTATAAATCCTAACAATCCGCAAGAACGAAGTAATAGCACTAAAGCACACTGGCCACACTCTAAACGCTACAAGTCCGTAAGTCCGCTCCCGGCTCCAGTAAACCGATGTTAATCGTTGAAGCCGCACTGGCCAGCTCATTCTGCCCGAAATAAAACCTAAAACCCCGCCCGAGCTCGAAGCCGCCGGACAGAATGGAAAAATTTAAGACTCGTGGTTAAAGGAATCAATGTTGAATCAATTAAATCATTAAAGGAAAGGAATTTCAATTTTGCGGCAAAAAGGCTCGGGCCGCAGTGCCCCGCTACGGCTCACATATTTTATCTGTGCGGTTTATTTACGAGGCCTGGTGTTTTTATATTTTATGCGCGTCCAGGCTAGACCGCGACCACATTCGTTTTATTGCCTGGATGGAATTATGCTTTTGTATAGGCCTTGTACGACCGACTGTCCATCGGAGTTCAAGCTGTATGTCGTTTAAAAGATACGTAGGATATTGACATTGAATGCCTTAGCCATGAATCAATGCTGAAATTCCATTTTATACCTACTGCTTATATTTTTACCGATTTTTAAAGTACCGAGAAAATCAATTCAAAAATGCAATGCCGATAAAATGGAACACATATCAAGAAATTCTTGTCTTTATTTATGAGTAGGAAAAGAGGCGATGCAAATACATCAAGCGCTTTGAATACAAAACAAGTTTGGTTTTCAGTAAGAAAAACCTCCCAATATTTTTTTAACCTACTATCAAGAATCTAATACACAGAAAAACCAATTGTTCCAAATATATACAATAAATTCTCTAGATAATGATATCTATCAAACTAAAATACAAAACCTTTATCATAATGTAAGCATGGTAAAAAAATCGGTTGTCTGTAAAGTCGCTTTACTGACGATAGTTGAACGTGACAACGTCATAAGAAAATACTGATGGATCGCTCACTCAAGTAGGAGAGAGACAGATTCCGCGCTCTCGCTTGCACTTCAAGCCTTAAATGGAACGCCTCAGAGCGAGGTAACACCGCATGAGTCATGTTTTTTCGTGCGTGCAGCCGGCTCCATCGAATTATAAGACGTTATCACGTCAAAAACCTTAATAACTTACTTTTCACGATTTTTGTCACATGGCACGCAAAACTTCACAACCGCGCGACTCACGCCACCGACGCGTATTGACAAGTCAGCGGGTGGAGGGGAGTGGTTTAAATGCAACGTTGCGAAATCGCTAACGGTTTTGGTTTGATTTGGTCTCCCCTATCACAATAATCCACCCAATACTATTGCCATATCAGAAAACACTATTTGGACATATCATATCGGCCCCGCAAAATATATTTTGTATCTAGGTAAGAAAAAGAGTTACAATTTTTGTATTATAAAAATACAAACATGAAAATAATAAGGGGAAACATTCAGACTCAATAAGTTGGACGTTGGAGAGCAGCCAATGCCGCCACTATTAACTTATTCATTCGGTGCGGTAACTTTACGATTCAGTAAACTCATCAAAGTGCTCCCTTGATGCGTTTCTTTGATTGATAACAGCTCTGCGGGAGAAATATTCAAATCGGTTCCTCTGACCGTGGATAATGTAATGAGAGTGCGGTTTTCGATGTGTAGACAACAGACGCCTGGGCACCAGGCCCGATGACAGGAGCAGATTACTGCTGACACACATTCTGTAAAACTGTGCTCGCCGCTCGGCGGGTGTTAATTGCAGAGCGGGAGCTTTAATGGGTTTATCTAAGCCAAAAAAAGTTGGCACGGATGAAATAAGTCACGTAGATTCCCATCTTAAGTACGTTTTAAGTAGCTAGCGAGTGTGGTATTAAAAGAGAGAGCACTCGGCGCGAATTGTAAACTCCGGTAGGTACACACTAATTTTACTTCCAGATGTGGCAGCCATTTTGATTAAGTTTAATCTTAATAGTTCGAAACTTTGCGGCAAAGCTGGTTAAGTTTGTGTTAAGCATTATTTCTTTTATAAATAAAGTTTGGCATCGTCTTCATTTGAATGTAAATGAATAAAGTTCATAGGTACTTCATCTTTGTAATTTATTATCTGTATTCTTCGTGTTTAATTATTATGTATCTGCGTATATATATTTTTAAAGCGATTATCTCGTACTTATTATATAAAACATAAATATGTCACTTGCGAACCAAAAACTACTCGTAAACCGAATATTTATATGCTCATGTGTGTTTTTTAACTTTCGTTTGTAATTTAAAAAATAAAGAATATGCTATGAAACTTTTAGAACATAGAGGCCGATTGCTATTTTAAAATATTACAAGTTACACTACATTTTTATCGATAAATTAATACAGAATTGTTATTAGTCGATTCCGTTGGATAGTTTTTTACGTAGCACGTAATTGATTGTGTTGGCAGGCGGCCAGGGAGTTAATCAAATTCTGTGTACACTGTCGACTGTCGGCGCGCGGCGTTTAGCGCTCAACGACTCTAACCGCGGCTACGACTATGAAAAAAAAACAAGTTAAAAAAACTATAACTCGACTACGTGAAGAAAGGGGTCTAAAAAGTCCGAAACAAGAAAATAATTCAGATAGAAATCCAGAAATGCATAGGTACAAACATGGTCAAGCTGGAGCCGTGGTCGCAGCCACTAATGACATCTAAGCGTCAGTTCACACCGAGATGCGTCGTGTCTAGGAGCGAGCTGAACCTAAGACCTAGGCCCGTATTAATAAACCGTTCTCAAACTCGTTCTCAAGACCTTTCTTGGCTGAGACAGTCTCAAGTAACGATTAGCTTCTCAAGACGGTCTTTAATTCATAGTATGATCTCAAGACCGTCTCAGTTGATAACGTTATTGAGATCACTTACTCAACTTTTAAGCGTCATCTACACGACAAAGAACGAATAAAATTACGTTTCGTTTACACTGCTACAAATAACGGATTTATTGATTATACATTCCTTCAATATTTCTTTTTTAAAATGTAATATTTAATAATATAAATACCAAAAAAAGTTTAGTCTGTATTCTTTATATTTAAAAAACTGATTTTCATTAATTTTTACGTATATATTAATATTTATTATTGTCTAGCATAATAATATCCATATTTTTTTAACAACTACGTAAAACGGAATGCGGATCATTGCCATTCGAAAAAAGTTCTTCTTCTTCTTATTCTTTAAAGTGGCTCCTTAGTGATTCACCAATGTGTTGTATTGACGAAAACTCTGCCTTATGAGTGGGTTTTATGAATAAACAAGGGCACGGTGTACAGGAGGAAGTCTGTTGAATAATCTAAAACCTAGAACAGACAAATTTAGGGCCAGTACCAAAGTATGTACATAAAGTTTCAGTAAAAGGAGTATTTACAAAACACAGAACAGATTTAAGGTTAATAGGGCGAGGAATTGTAGGAGGGATCATATAATGAGGATTGTTTTTTGGGGAGCGACAAAAATTTCTGCTGTCAAGTGTCAAATCAAGTCAATTAATATAAATCAAATAAGTAATTCGTTTAATATAAATAAATAAATAAAATCGAAAATATTTCTACAAATACTCGACACTGGCAGAATGGTGCAAAACCTGTGCAACCTCGATTACCAAAAAAAAAGAAGAATAAGTATCAGTCATGTATCAATATAGAATCTTTATTTATAACTTTATTTTGTGTTGAGTATGTAGTGTAAATTCTGAGTTTGTTTAGTCATAAATATTTAGATTTTAATTTACATAATTGTAACACACCCAAAAACACCACAAATAATAATGTATGTATAATGTAAAACTATATCCCAATTCCCAAGCAAGCCGTTCTCGAGTCAAGGTTTGACTGTACCCACGAAACCGCGTCTCAAGTAACAGTTTGACAGCAATGACAGCGTACTTGAGTAACGAGTCTCGTTTATTAATACGTTCGCGCTCACTTGATACGCCGTACCTACAGCTGTACTTAAGTACGGTCTATTAATTAAAACAACGTCTTAAGTACTTTCTTGAGAATTGTCTTAGAGATAAGAACGCTTTATTAATACGGGCCCTAGAGATGTTTCTATTAAATGCGTATATAAAGTAGTTGCGACCACGGCTACCTTGATCATTTTTGTACCTATGCATTTCTGGATTTCTACCTGAATTATTTTCTTATTTCGCCCTTTTTCGACCCCTTCTTGTACGTAGTCGGGTTATAGTTTATTTTACTGTTTTTTTTTTATTTCGTATTTTTCCGTTTCTCAATCGAACATTTTTTTAAATAATATTAATAAGTAATCAAAACAAATTAACATCAACTAAGATTATAAATTAATTAAATAAAAATATATATCCATAAATAGTACAAAAAACATACACAAATTATAGATTATAATACATCGAAATGAGTAATACCTATCGGTTAAAACTAAGTAATATTTTTACTTAAATCTGTTGGTTAATAAATAAAAAAGGCCCAAAAATTAACGAACAGATGACAAATTTTGCGCTCTCTTCAATCTACCTGACTAAAGGTCCGCTTTACACTAAATCCACTACTGTAAATATTAGGTCCTTACATATGAAATTGGCGTTTTGTCGGACTGGCCACTTTGATCTCAAATATATCTTCTTTGGTTAGGAATTCTAATTTCAAGTTTATACCGCTCTTTACTCATGCATTTGTGTTTCGAAAACCGTAATTCATTTGTTTTTTCCTCTTTTAGTTTTTTCTTTGCGTTACTCTGTTTACAAAATGGAAAACTTGAAACATCGTATTATTTTCGAGTACGAGTTCCACCGTGGCACCAGTGCTGCAGAAACGGCTCGAAGGATTAATGATGTGTATGGCGGCGGTGTCGCAAAAGAAAACACAATGCGGTTTTGCTTCCAACGTTTTCGTTCTGGAAATTTCGACCTGCAGAACAAGCCCCGTGGACGACCGGAGACCAAAGTTGATAATAAAAAATTGAAGGCTATTGTGGAAGCGTATCCATCCAAACCACGTCCGAATTAGCTACAAGCTGCGGTGTTAGTGATAAAACTGTTTTAATCCACTTGAAGCAAATTGGGAAGGTGAAAAAGCTTGAGCCGCCTTTCAAGCTTTTTCACCTTCCCAATTGACAAAAACCTCATGAATTGAGTGCAGCAAACCGACAAACGCGCGTCGACTGCTGCGTTACATTACTCAACCGGTACAATAATTAAGGGATTTTAAATCGAATCATTACCTGTGATGAAAAGTTGATCCTGTACGATAATCGGAAACGCTCGTCGCAATGGCTGAACGAAAGTTGACTCAAAAAAAGTTACTTGTGAGCGTTTGGTGACTAGTGCCGGTGTCGTTCACTACAGCTTTCTTAAATCTAGCCAGACGATTACGGCAGATGTCTATTGCCAGCAACTGCAAATCATATATGGAAAAGCTAGCTGCTAAACAACCGAGGTTGGTCATTTGCTCTAGGCCACTGCTGCCTAAGGACAATGCTAGACCACACACTACACAACAGACGGCTATCAAATTAGAGGAGCTTCAATTGGAATGTCTAAGACATCCACCATACTCGACATCGACCTTGCATTATTACTCCAACAGATTACCATTTTTTTCGAAATTTGGATAACTTCTTGGAAAGGAAAAAATTCAACTTTGACGGGGCAGTCTATAGCAAAGCGCCTTCAAAGATTTTATTCATTCCTGTCCGAATGGTTTTCTGGTAAAGGAATCAATGAACTAAATATGAGATGGCAAAAGTGCATAGATAGCAATGGTATATTCTTTGATTTTAAATAAATATATTATGTTTAAAAAAATCGACTTTATGTTCCTCCTTTACAACACGCCAATTTCATATGTCCTATGTGTATGTTAACGCTAAAAAGAAGCACCATATAAGACTCAAAAGGCTAACAATACTAATACAACTACCTACTGAACCTATTTTGATTATAAATTAATAGACCTTGAAAGTTTGCAGTCTGAAGGCTGTTAGGGTTGTGGGCATGCCCATACTAGACGTATAGGTGCTCCGCTCCTGACTCAAATATGCGTGGCAATCCGCATGCATGACGCCGCGACCTCGACTGCGCGAGATATGGAGCGAGAGAAATATGTTTTTCTCGCTCCGATTGTATAACTCAGAGTGAGATAGAAGTATTCGTTACACAGCACTCAGATCGGTTGGCACTGTTAGGAACTGGTAATTTTGGCATTTTCAGAGTACTCACACTAGTGAAATTTTACTTTACTATATTTTGTACTGTCAACGTTATGTCAAAACCAACTTTTTCAGAAGACATTTTATTTGAAAACCTTCAAACACATTTAATATCAATTTGAAATATTCAAAAATGTCACCTGTATTTTGGAGTGCAATGATAGCGTATTAAGATCGTGTTGCCAAGTTAAAACAAATATTTCTCCCTAATATAAGTTTCGCAAATTTAACTATTATAGCACACATACCAAAGTTTTTATTTAATTAGTTAAATATACGTTTAAATAAAAGTTTCGATATCTGTAAATAAAATTAACCTACACATCAATTAATGCAAATGACAAATTACTGATGACAAATAATTATTCATAGATTCGAAGCAATTTTTTTTATTTTTTGATTGTACTACCCATAAGCAAAAATGTTATAGACCTTTGTGACATTGACATTTCACTCGACGTCAAATGGCAATGTCACATATGACAGCTCTAAACTTCCAGATACTGGAAACTTCCATTTTCAACTCCATCGTATTAGCATAGAGTTCTATGTTTAATGCTCAGAATTTTCTACGGCCTCCGGAATCCGGAAATTCCGAAACGTATAGTCCCAGACTAATAGTACGGCACCCTTCGTGCACGAGTCCGACTAGCACTTGGCCGCATTTTCCCACAAAAGGAAGATAAAAACTACTATTTTTGTGTGTATTCTAAACTCTTACACTATTTTTTATACCAATGAGTAATAGTTGATTAAATAGCAGAACGTCAGCTGTAATTTAATAATAAGAGGTAGGTAAATAATAAAAAATTGTGTGCTGTAATTATATATTTTATTGTCTATTTACTTTAAAAAAAAATATTTTTCTTCAGGCTCTCATTTTTCCAATTATTATTTGTCGCCAAGCAAATTAATTGCATATTTAAATAAAACAAGCATATTAAACCCCCTAATCACCCCTTCAGAAACTTTTTCTCCCTTTTAGGGAGAAAGTTCCAAGTTGGCATCACTGCATATACTTATACCGTCCGACAGATAATAATCTCTACGCGCGTAGGTTTACGCACGTATTTTTCCTTTCTGGACAAGGTCTTAAAGAACGATACTAATAAAATAATAATATATTGTCATGATAACCAAGAAATGCAAACGATATCATTTAACACTTGACTGGCAACACCTTTTTACTTATTCATCGTATGTGTAGTCGAATATCATTATGTAGTCGAATATTATATCCTCACAACAAACACAACGATACTGCGATTCAGAAATATGTAAAACCCGTATATATATCTATCGAATGCAGTAATATAAAAGTACTAATAATTTATTTCATCTGCATGTTTTATTTAAAAACGGATGAACCGATTAACCAATTTTAATCTAGGGTTTTTCTTAGTTGTAAGCTGACATGATCGAGATTGTTCTTAACTATAATTCATTCATTTTTATGTAATATCCTAGTGATAAGTACTAAATAAATCTAATAAATAAATATTCATATTTTGAAAACAACAAACCATAGAAAACATGAATAAACTTCTTCTTTTTTTTATTTATATATGGCATCGGCTTATAACCATTTGCCAGTGTCAAGTTAAAAAGGCGGGAAATAGAACTTTCCTTTCAATTTTCAACACCGTATTCGTCGTCCTACTCTATCTACCTACCTAAATCGTCAAGTCTGAAGTCTAGTCAAAGTCCAAATAAATAGTCAGTGCAGTCCATGAGTCATGTCAGTCGATTCAGTAAAGTGGTAGAGGCTTTACTGAAAGTTCCTAGGGAGTTACTACAACACAAACACAACACACAAAATAGTACGTTTTTAGAAGTTGTACCACTTGCCCAGACTTGTGCACGTTAACGAATATTTAATGGTTAATATTCTACCAATATTACACATTAAGAACCGAAACAACACAAATTTATGAGGAAATACAAAACCCACAACGTCACCCATTGAACACCCCGGCAAAACTCCAAACTTCTTCTTTTATTTATGGCAATCGCGGTTGCAAAAGTTTCGCACCATTCTGCCAGTGTCGAGAATTTATAGATTTTTTTTCTATTTTATTTATTTACATTATCATTATACGAATTATAAAAAAAAAACACATTTCGAGGATCGAGATTTCTCTACTCTTAGATATATTATGCTGGGACTATGTCACCTGGAATCCTCCTGGCCCTGGAAAATTTAGTGCACCGAAAATAGAACTCTGCGGTAATACAATAGAGTTGAAAATGGCAGTTACGAGTGTCTCAACACGCATGTGTAAGATTTTCAACTCTATTGTATTAGCGAAGAGTTCTATTTTCAATGCTCAGAATTTACTTCGGCCTTCCGGATTCCGGATCATAATATAGTCCTAGCCTTATACGAAAATTATGTTTCAGTTGACACAATGAAAATTAACACTGGAAATGGTTTAATACCTTCCGCCATAAATATAAAAAAAAAATAGTTTTAAAATACTAAATATAATACTAATAAATACTCGTTCGTCTGTACGATGACGTCACGTTTTGTTCCGGCAGTACATATTCTTTTTGAAATTTTCGCGGGATTAAAAACAAACACTTTTTGATGATTAAATTTCACTATTCATTCACGATAAATTTTAATAACATTTGTACAGGTATGTTTTTTTAGCAATAAAGTTTAGCAAAAAAATATATTACCCATTTTAGTGTCACATGCATATTCCCTATTGGACGACCTTATTTTAAACGTATATTTTGACTTAAATAAAATGATATTATATAATTTATATACATATTTATGGTGTGTTTGCCAAGACCTATCTTTTGATACCAAACACGTGATGATTATCTCGGCTTAGTTTTTTTTAGATGTTAGAATATGAGGTTCAATTTTCGGAACAAAAAATTAAAAAAAAATAATTGTATAGCCTATGTTACCCGCGGCATTATTACAAATCTATTGACACCTCATTTATTAAAAATCGTACCAGTAGTTTAGACGCTACGAGGGAACAAACATACATACATAGACTGCCAAAATCATTACCCTTCCTTTTGGCTTCGTCGTAGTTGGGTAAAAAAAAAAACAATAGGGTATTTTCCAAGTTTTTGAAAAATATGTCAAATTGTTCGTAATAACATAATGCATTTGCAATCTGAACCATTCTTTGTGAATTTCTTTCCTTTCCTTGCAAATCAGCTTATAAGTTTAATTAAATAATAAAGCCGCCAAAACGCTAAAATGTGTTGTCATGACGTCACCTTCTTGTAAACACCTGTCCACTGTTATCAGTTTATCACACTAAACATGTCAAATCCTGCTTGTGTTATGAATGTTAGCTTTGGTAATTTTACTATTTTAAAATGCCATAAAAATGGTGCAATACTAATAATAACCGAGAGAAACGCTGATATTCCGCACACAACTTGCACTAAATTTCGACTGACAAGTGATATGTGACATTACCCACATTTTTTTAAAGACGTTTACGTTTTTAAGACGCTGGCTTACTGATACTGGCTGTTTAAGGGATTAGCGGCTATTTTTTTAAAAAGACGAAGAAGTACCAAAAAGTGACGTCACATTCTCTTCCTCTGTCTTTCTAATCACGTGGTCAAAGGTGTAAATCGAAATGAAATGAAAATTTATTTCCAAATGAAACTTAACAAGCTTTTTACGGAAAGTCAACAGAAAAAGCTACCACCGGTTTTATTATTTTATTTTAATGAAGTATTTGTATTTTTAAATATTTAATTAATTATTTTATTTCGATATTTTATAAAAAACACTCATATTTAATAGTAAAGTGTTGGTCAAATTGGTTTTTAATAATATTTAGTGATTAACCCAGCAAGAGTACATTATAATTAAAGTACCTACTTATCATAGGTATAATAGAAATAAATAAACATATTAATAAATTAAATAATGTTATTTCCAGTTTTACATTTGGTTCAAATAAAAACAGTGATTTATAAAGTATAAAGGAACTAATAATAACAATGATCTAATTTTTAAGGACAACATCCAGCTACGAAAAGTCTTAATTTTTAAGAAATTAGCTGCTCATCAATTTTGGAACGTACTTGATGTTGGTGACGATGAATGACAAAGTTCGTACTTAGTTAGATGTTGATTATTTTTACCTCATATGCATAAGTCATGTTGTATACATGTACAGTAAACCAAAAATTAAACGATGTTCTCACAAACGAATATTTAGCTACGGGTATTTTATTGTATTTAATTTATTAATACCGGTATTTTTATAATGTACGGGTATTTTAATGTATGGGGGAGGCCTACGTTCAGCAGTGGACGGCGATAGGCTGATGATGATGATGATGGATTTAGTACTAGTAATAAAGCTAATTATATATTAGGTATATAATAAGTGTTTATAGGCCTCAACCCCATTGACGTAAGTGTGAGTCAGCAAAGTTACTGATAGCTATCTCAAAGTATGTTTTAGGAATCATTAAACATCAGCGTCACCGCCTTCGTAGATGTTATCGCAGTTCAAATGGTTGCTGTAAATAGATTGTTTTTAATTTTAATTACCTGTCTGAAATGTTATTTTCAGTAGGAAAAATATGATCTTCCATGATATTTTGAAACTGTTAATACTTTGGTATGAGAAATCATGAACTAAACTTTGCTAAATTAAATGTAACAAAGTCTGTAGAATTGAAGATATAAACGAGTTCTTAATTCTTCAAAGTTACCCGATACTGAAGCAGAAATCTAATTGTACGGACCGCACTTTTTCTCCGGTTTTAAGTTCGATAAAACGTTCTGACCACAAATTCAAAGATTTCTCTCGGCGGGCTTTGGCGCTAACTCGGTACATTTTACATTAAATTTATTACTACATTTTAAGATCTTTAAACTGCAGTTTGCGGTATTCACCCTGAAAGAGGAATTACTAAGAAATCAAGTTACAGCTTCTCCTCTTGATACTTTTTGTTTTTGAACTACACAAATGAATTTAGTAAGCATAAAAGCCAAATTATCTTATTTGCATAACCTTATTATATACTTGTAAGAAAACCCGTTTACTTTTTCGATATAATTTTACGAATTCGACAATTGCATAATGCATATATTCATTTCAGATTTCTCCACATGTCGGATACGTTTGAAAATGTAGCAGAAATATATTTGAAATATAATGGATAGAACTACAAGCGCTGCCAAGTTTCGACCGCAAAAAATCCTCAAACGGAAGCGGGACGAACAATGGCGGTCAAATGCGGTCGTGACGTCATCAGCCAGTCGTTCAGCGGCGTCATGCATGCGGAGAGCGCCTGAATATCTCATATCTCCGAGAATTCAGAGGGACGGATTACAATTCGTTGAACTTACACTTTTGACATGAAGCAAATGTAGGTATTTAGAGAATGCGGGACATTCGAAGAAAAGTTAATGCCCTTTTACTTTACTGTAGGTACCTAGGTGTATTTGAAACATTTTAAAGTTAAGGGCCTGTTTCACAATCTACTGAAAAGTTTCAGATAGCTTATTTGCATATTTTTTCTCTGTCGCTCAGTATAAAGTAAGCAGCGACAAAACTTCTAAATAAGCTATCTGACACAGACGATTGTGAAACAGGTCCTACATCTAATAGGTTAAGATAAGGTATCGACACTCACTTAATCAAAACTTATTAGACTTCTAAGACTTAAATAAATACAATCCCGCAACCACCATCCGATAGAAAAAAAATGCCGTAGCCCATGTTACTTGCACAGGGAACAAGTCCCTATACGAGTAACATTCTCATGATAGTGTAATATGAGGTCTTAGGAAATCCGTTAGGTTCATTATCTGCTCGCAGTACCGGGCTAGCATGCGGATTGTGGAGTCTAGTCAGTGGAGCGCAAAGCCAGCCTCGCTTCATTACCCTAAGCCATTGACTGCTCAGCCCTCGGTCTAAGCCTGACAAGCTCGTTAGCATCGAAGAGCTCACTATAACCTTTCGGCGTACCTAAGCCTTACAAAGTATCGGTACGTTTAAGGGTCAATTCACACCGAAACGAAACGATACGCAACGCGGCGCTACATGTTAAAGATTGCTATTCAAAATTGAACTTTTTTCTTTACACAAGAAAATACACGTTTCATTGTAAGATTTCGAATGTCGCTGCACAGTGCATATACAGTGTATGACTGATGTCACATGATACGTGGATCTTTTTGTGTGCGTAGTGAATAAAGTTCAATTTTTAATAGCTATCTTAATAATGCAGCGCCACGTATCTTCACGTATCGTCGCGGTGTGAACGGGCCCTAATGATAGTTTTAAATGGCGAAAAAATATACTGTTTTTATTTAAATTATGAAAAATATATATTTTCATCTCATAAAACTCTATACTTTTTTAATTTTCATCATCCAATACTTTGCCTATAAGTAGTTTTATTTGCTATTAATTATGGAACTTTATCGATTAAAAGGGTTTGTTTGTAGAAAAGGTCCCTAGCATGTACGCAACTACCCTGTGTCTAAGATTTTGAGTTGGATCAACATTCAGCAATGCTATATAAGCATTGCCATATGTTTACAATTTTTATAGGATATCTATATATATATAAAAGGCAAAGCTGATCGATTGATATATCAACGCACAACATATATCAACCAAACCCTTAAGGCTAGAAATTTGTAATTTTGTACACTTATTTTCAAAATTTAACCCCCAAGGGGGTAAAATAGATGATAAAAGTTTGTATTAAACTTTTTTTATTATTCCTTGGACATATTTGCATGATATTTCGTATGAATTTAGTACGAAAAAATAATGAGTTACGTATTTCAGCGTTTTCTAAAATTCAGCTCCTAGGTGGGTAAAATAGGGGATCAAAGTTTAGAACCTAATTTCACGCAGGCAAGCCGCGAGCAATTATTATATAATTCTATAAAATTGTTTAATACAAGTGGTAATTGTCAAAACTTTTTACAACTAAAATAGGGATAATCATCAGTTACGCAGACTAAAAAATGCAAAGTGAAAATTCCCATTATAATAAATAACATTCGTGGTCAGGTTGAATGGACGTAAATTTCTACGCCGCGCTGTACCTAGTGCGGCTACAAATTCCAATTTATAATGCTGGTGCAGCTGAACCCGCGGCTACCGCAGCTCTTGAAAACAGATACTGAACTTAAGATTTCAGTACTCCCTGGCTACTCTGTAGACTGCACTTTAATAAGCTTGCTTGTGCTGGAGGTAGCTGACAGTAGCTTTGGAATGGAATGTAAAGTTCATTTTCCTGAACAAAAGCTCTTTGATAGTGAATTATGAAGATAAAAAGTCGCGATTGTAAAACAGTTATATCAACGTATAATAATCTTTTAAGAGCAGTTTCATCGAAATACCGAACGGAGCTCGGCACCCGCGTACCTCTAAGAAACTTTATAGAGAACGGGAACTCTTCTTTTAAACGAAACTCGGAACAAACGATTTAGGTGAAGCGAGGGAAAGGTTAAAAAATACAAGTAGTAACAATGTATAACTTAAGAGCAACAACACGAACTTGTAACAATAGAAAAATCTAGAAGTTGATCAAACTTCAGCGATGTTTTCGCGTTTCCCGTTGCCTGACTGAACGGGAGCTCTAACTTTTCCTAACTCTTTGCACAATACGTTAGTTTTAATTTTACAATATTTACTGCACATTCCGTATATATAAGGAGCTCGGGCTTACAATTAAAATATTGATAAAATGTATATATTTTCCACTTGATATTTTCCATATCATTTACAAGTCACTTAAAATATTTGAACTTATTTTACTTGTAAACATTAAATTACAATTATTAAAATATTGATAAAATGTATATACCACTTTTCCACGTTGATATTTTCCATATCATTTACAAGTCACTTAAAATATTTTAACTTCTTTTACTTGTAAGCATTTACTTGTAAGCAATTATTACAAATAAAGCCCATTATTATTGCGTTATTCAGTCGTAATAATCAATTTAATTTGGTGCATTCCTTCTTGGAATCGTTTGTAATCAGTAGTAGTAACTACAATTATTATAATACAACTATAACCCGACCATGTAAATTATATAGCCTACATTACCCGGAATCTATTGACACCTCATTTATTAAAATCGGTCCAGTAGTTTAGGCGCTACGATTGAACAAACATACATACATACATAGACCCTGCCAAAACTCATTACTCTTCCTTTTGGCTTCGCCGTAGTAGTCGGGTAAAAATATTTGACCAACGTCTTTCTGTTATGACATTTTTGTTGGCCAACAAAGGCAAAAAAAAAGTTAATTCGAGCGATTTATTTCATTTTCCAGTGAAGTTCTATTTCGCGGTACAGTGCAGTTGCTACAAAACAGATCAATCCATACGCTACGCTGTGTTTTTTAGTCTATTGCAGAAGGCCTGTATATGCGAAACTTTTCGTTAGAGCACTATCTCTAGTGAGATATATACCTATATATATATATATATATATATATATATATATACCTATATATATATATATATATATAGGTATATATATATATATATATACCTGTCTTTGTTATTATCTTCCCGATTTTGGATATCGGATCGGATAATATGAAAACGCACTTATGGCAACGTCATTAGAGCATTTTCTGGTCCGATATCGGAGTAAGATTAACTTTAATTTCAGTTCTGTTGCAGTCCTATTAAAATCTTAATTTTCATATACAATTATCTTATGCTTGGTTTCTATTATTTTATTTAAATTTAACATATTATATTATTTTATATAATACATTTTTGCAAGCCTCATTCATTTACAATATAAAGGTCATTTACAATATAAAAATCGATAAGTAAACATATAAACAAAAATAAAATATAAGTAGAAGAAAATAAGATAGTAGAAGAAAAACTGTGATAGTAGATATGTGGATTGGAATGTAGAATTGTGGAATTAAAATAAGCAGAGACTGGAAAGAAGTAAGAATGGATATAGAAAATAAGAGCAATGTAAAGAAAGTAGAAGGTAATTGGGATTGCAAGATAAACTTAATGTAAAGCATCAAAATGTAACATTGTTTAGTAAATAATAATTAAACTAATGAAAAAACAGGATAAGTAGAAAATAAGTAAAGTAGAAAAAAATAATTATAATTAGAAAATAAATAAAATATACATGTAATAATTAGATGGAGGTAACAATTGTCCTGACCTCGCTATTGGAGGAACAAGTGGGCCCAGAAATGGGCCCTTTAAAAAAAAAAAAATAAAGGCCGTCGTCTTTATAATTCCATAAGTCTATTAAAAAAAAAATGCTTCCAAATCCTTATATCACCTATTATTTAGGCTAAAATAGAAACACATGTCTAACACTTTGGCGAGTAATATTCGGTAGTGAGTCCATACATCAGCATCAGGTTTGCAGTTTCAACAATTACGTTTCTGCCAGAGTTATATTTTTATTTTGTTTTATTAGCGGATGGTAAGAAACATCAAATATTTAAACCTTTATGTAACAGTAAAAAACTTACCCAGAGCAATGAAATGGTTGCTAATGTGTTTACTTTAAATCATGTTTGATGTCACGAAAATAGGCAATATCGAAATACGCTGGGTATAATAGTTGTGAGCAAGAATAAAAACCAAAATCGTAAAGTAAAGATTGATTCAAATGAAGTCTACATAATATTACGATACGTTAACTTATAACACTCGTGCTGCTACAATCGTTATAAAAAAGTATTAAATCATAAAACCGTAGTTAATTAAAAAACGATAATTTTTCCGCCATTGTTTTCCAATTCACTACCTATTAAGCTGCTCGATCATTGGATGCGAATTAAGCAATAAGTCTCGTGTTCCAACGCGGTCGTTTGTAGAGATCGGTCGGGAGATCCGCCGATATTCGTTCCGATACCGGTCTGTATTAATCTCGGTTCTCTTTTTGCTCTGATTCTGTTTTATTTCGCGCCCGTTTGAAGTTTTAGCGATTTATCAAATGACGTTCTCATATGATTTTTGACTTGTCATGTTTTTTTTTGTTGTACTTTTAATTTACTTCCTAGTTTAATACTGGGATATAAGAACTTTACTATCTTCTATTTTGAAATATAATATAGTAGTCCTATTTCAAAATATATAATAAGTGGGAAAACACGACATTCCGCAAGGAAACAAAAATTTAAATATGTTGTAGGCTGTAGCTGTAGACTACGTCTCGGTTTGAAATTCGTAGAATAGGCTAGATGACTAATATTTTTATTGCATAAATGAATAGTACTCCTAAACATGAGTACCTTCTCAGAAGAAACGGTATGTCAAAAGTCAAATATTTTCAAAGGTACAGCGATTTGTATACAACATTTCGCAAGTCTCGTGAAAACGCTCCATACTAAAGTCGTACCTAGCTGTGACGTCACGTCACGTGTATGAAGTATACGGCCGCAGGAACATATATTTTGTAAATATCTCCGATATTTGTGCGTTTAAGTTCATACTTACCATAATAAATCTTTTTGTATATGATGTAGGTTTTGTTTACTAATTTAGCAAATAATTTTTTATACTTTTTTGCACTTTTTACATGTATCTAATTACTAAACTACATATAATTTTTTTTACACTTACCAAGTAGTTAATGCCTTATCACCAATTATACTTTTATTTCTTAAATTTTATTTAATTATATTTATATTGGTAATACTTACCAATAATATAATAATAATAAAAAATTATTTAATTAATAAAATAAAAATTATTTAATAAATTTTTTTGTAGCATTTTAAGTTTTGGAGTAGTTATTATTTTTTTAGTACTTACCTACTTTTATAGTACAATTGATTTTGTTATCATAACTGATTAAATGTATATTTTTTGTTCTTACCAATATATCTCTGAGTATATTAATGAAAGTAAATTGTTTAGTTGTAGTCATCATCCCTAGACCATCTACGCCACGAACATAATCGATAATACAATCTTAATAAAATCTTCTTTACAAACTTAGGGAAAACTTTAATAATGTTTTTGTGTAGTTGTGCGTAAAGTTAAGTAAATTCGTATCACGATAGCCGCAAAATATTTTTATGGTGTAGATGCAAAAATCTTTACAATTTTAAGGTCTGTTTCACAATCTTATCTAATAATTATATCTGATAGCTTATTCGACAGTTTTGTCGCTGCGTACTTTATATCGAGTGACAGAGACAAAACATGCAAATACACTCTGACACTTATCAGTAGATTGTCAAACGCCCTTAGTATCAAACATTATTTTAAAAACAAGGCTTAGTCATTGCAAGATGTGTTTCGCGATTGGGCGCGATGTCCGGGCATCATAAGCAGAGTTTACTATGCACGAGATTACCCCGGGGTTGCCCGGCCCGAGTCACGTCCTGGGCTGCCCGCGCTGATCCAGCCCGCTAATTCTCTGTATCATCCACGGTTCATTAAAATACCAATCAATAATCTAATCTGATATCAACAATTAATAGGTTTTTTATTTATGTAAATGATAGTAGGTATTGAAGTTAGTTTGATTTGGGTACGTACCATTAAGTCCTCAATATTGTTTATGGTTTTTATTAAAGTTTTGATAAAAATTATATTGCTTAGATTATATAGAGGCTACAGAATCAGTGCGAATCTGAAATTAGCACTTTATCGACTTTCAAATAAATATACTATTGTATATTTGTTAATAATTAAGATTTTCAGCTTTAAAGCAGACTTTATTTTGCAGGGTAATGATTTTGACAGTCTATGTATGTGTGCATGTATGTTCCACCGTAGCGCTTCAACTCGGTACTGGCTTTCACTTAGGTGTCAATAGATTCGTTAGTTAGCCCGGGTAACATAGGCTATATAATTTACGTAATCGGGTAATAGTTTTTATAAAAAAATATAGTTATGTAAGTTAATGTAGAATGAAAAGTTGGAATGAATCTGCTCTCAGTGTTGCATATTGTATTGGTCGTATCGGAATTTGACCTACACTCTTGAGACAGTTTCAACTTTTGGTACACTCAACACGAAAGCTAGTGAAACATTTTGAATTTAGATAACATTGTTATTTTTCTAAGTTTTATAACAATTTACTAGTAAAATAGTTACTTGATAATTTTCGTTTAGGTATTGTGATAGTCACAAGATATTTTATCTTCTTGAAAGTGAGCAGTTGCAATAATAGTTTGGAATGTTATGAGCGATCATTGTTTTCGATTCAGTAGTGCCGTTACGAAAAATCTAATAAGTCTAGAAAACATGGCAAAACAATATAGCACGCCAACAATAATTTTCAAGTCTGGGAGCCGTTAGTTCGCAACTTCTGCCATCTTTCACTAACGAAGCAATTGTTCCATAATGAAAATTTATGTTGGCGCGGCAATACTTTGATGTAATAAGCAAAATTATATTACTTTGTCTGGGATCTGACGTCACATTCTAATCAACAAACGCGCTAGATATCAGCGCGTCGTTAATACCCTAGTTTTATTATCTGCCAGGTAGATGAACACTTTTTAATAATTGTTTGAAATGTTTATACAGTATTCAATATTTTATTAGTCCTACTACTATAAATGTGAAAGTTTGTGAGGATGAATGGATGTTTGTTACATTTTCACGCAAAAGCTACTGAACGGATTTTGATGAAATTTGGTAAGGTAGTAGTTTGAGCTCTTTTATCCCGAAAAAGTAGGTACAGTGTTCCCGTGGGATACTGTATTTACGCGGGCGGTACCGCGGGAAAAAGCTAGTCATTAATAAATTTGTCCAATAATAAATTGTATTTTTTTAAAACAACTGTACTCGTAATGTAGAATGTGAGAAACGATGTGCTCTTTGTTTTGCAATTTTCTCTGCAGAGAGCTTACAATTTTTTCCAGCTTCTCGTTCCATTAGTCTTACGCAAACAAAGTTTCCAGTGCATCTGCATTGGCGGTTCTCCGGGGATGAAACAGAAATGAAACAGGGTAATCCTGCTACATCCAGTGGAAATAGGTGGCGTAAATTTGGTCATATTTTACGGCCACGCGCGACAGGCGACATCTGACTTTTCATTATTTTTTATTTTTTTTATTTATATATGGCATCGGCTTATAACCATTTACCAATGGCAAGTTCAAAAGGCGGGCAAAAGAACTTTCGTTTCAATTTTCAACACCGTATTCCTAAATCGTCAAGTCTAAAGTCTAGTCAAACTCCAAATAAATAGTCAGTGCAGTGTCCATAAGTCATGTCAGTCGATTTAGTAAAGTGGTAGAAGCTTCACTGAAAGTTACTAGGGACTTTTGGTGGGAATCTCAAAATAGCACGTTTTTAAAACTTGTTCCACTTGCCCACACTTGTGCACGTTAACAAATATTTAATGGTTAATATTCTACCAATATTACACATTAAGAACCGAAATAACACAAATTTATGAAAGAAATGCAAAATCCACAACGTCACCCATTGAATACCCCGACAAAACTCTTTTTATAATTTTTGTGTCTGCAGAAGTTAAACTTTTTAACGTGTTACAATCGTGAGTGATACGCGGGTGCAGTTTATTGAACACGAGCAGTGGAATTGCTATTGTATTAAAATTTTAAAACAGTATCGATAAGAATTGAAATTGAAAAAATATTGTCCCTGAATTTTATTAATTAAATAAGTTGGCAACTGACCAACAATATGGCAAAAAAATGCATATGGCAAAAGTTATTATTACATTTACGATTCACGAACGACGAATGCAAAACATTAGGCCTCATGATTAAAATGCACTGCAACGACAGATAGGTACTGTTACGAAATTTTTAAGTTTTAATCACAAGATCCTGTTCAGTACAAATACTTGTTAATGACTCTCGGCAATCGTCGACAGACTGTATAGGGAAAACTAAGATTCCCGAAAGATATTAAGAAAGTAGTAAATTTATACTGTTCTGTACCTACAAATGAAAAAGGAGCGATCACTATCAACAAGACGATATATCAAAAGAAATAGTTGGAGATGCAGCGGCCTGTAATTTTATTGCTCGACAATTTCTGAGCTGGCAATACTGGAACGTGCAGCGAATAATTCAACGTCTTAAATGCAATTATCTGCTATTTGGCATGCATAATTTATGTTATTGTTTCTTTACCTACATAATGTATTTAATTATTACTATTATTAAATATTATATTATTCTTCAATTAAATTGTTAAATAATTAGTTTGTTGTAACTGATATGATGAACTTGATATATTGAAGCAATAATATTTACCTACATAATAATATCATCTTTTTTAACAAAGTAAGTAAACGTTTCAAAAATATAAATTACGTAATTATATGGGTTAATTTCAAACAATTTTGTAACGTTTTTTTTCAGGTTCAATATCTTAATTTTTTAAACTAGCCACACTATAAACATGCATTTATTTAAAAAAAAAAAAAAAAACTCAAAATGCGAGTATCAAACAGAACGAAAGCCAAGTACAATGTGAAGCAAGTTCAGTATACATTTCTGACACGCTTTCAAATAAGTTCAGAATGTATTTTCAAGTTGAAACACTAATAAATATGCCGCTGCACTGGACCGACCTTAAGTAAGTACTTACTTCGAGTTTCCCTGAGCGTTTCTGACTCAATGCATCGAATTGACCAGAAAGAAGGTTTATTGTGAAATAGTTAAAGAAAATATTTTCTAACACTGTAACTATTGATACACGTCACGAAGGTACAGTGTGAAAATTTCCGGGCCATGGCAAAACAATGTTTGCAAAGCACTGGTCTATACGCTAGCCACTAGTACCACCACACCACCACAGTAACCACATAGTCTAAACTATCGTACTATATTCTATATGATAAGCACTATAGTCCATACGATAGATACTATAGTCTATACCAGGGGTCTCCAAACTTTCCAGCCTTAGGGCCATACTGATTACTCCAGTAAGTTCCGAGGGCCAAAACCATATTATCATAGTTGCCGGTGGTAAAAAGTGAAATAGTCCACTGATGAAAAAAAAAGTCCGAAAAAGTACGCAACGTTTAAAAAAGGCTGCAAATCGGACTAAAGTCCGCAAAACGGCAACACTGCATATTATTAATTTTCCTGTCATTATCTGTAATTTTTAGATTAGTCGTAGAGTACGAGCCATGAGGAGTAACGTGACACGACATCTGGTGGACACAAGCGGAAATAGGTAGTACCTTCTATCGCTAACAGATGGCGCTAATAGGACGTACAGAATAAACTCGTTGGTTCGAGAAAGTTCTGGTGTCTTTCACTCACTTCTAGATGGCAGTAATTGGAATATACAAGAAGGCTAGTGGCGCAACCACAAGTCAGTTCCTATGACACTGTTGTGAAATAAAATAGTGCGTACCTCCTTAAAACGTGTTTGTGCGTGTTTAAGTTTAAGACATCTTTGTAACAGTATTTTGATTTGAATTGTTGCTTTTGTGTGTGATTTAGTAGTATGGAAAAGAAGCGAAAAATAGATAGTGAATGCAGAAAATTCAAAGATCAGTGGAACATTCAGTATTTCGTAATTGAGTCCAGTAACAAGGCGCTATGTTTGATTTGCAATGAAAGCATAGCCGTTCTCAAGGAATATAACATTAAACGTCATTATGAAACAAAACATTTTCAAAATTACTCAAAATATACAGGAAGTTTGCGGACAGAAAAATTCGAAGCTATGAAGCGCGGATTGAAATCGCAGCAATCTTCATTTACAAAACTCAAAACTGAACAAGAGGCTGCAACTCGTGCCAGCTTTCGTGTGGCTCTTGAAATTGCAAAACGTGAAAAACCATTCACCGATGGAGAAATGATCAAAGAATGCATAATTGCAGTAGCCGAAGAAATGTGCCCTGAAAAGGTAAATTTATTAAAAACTGTCAGTATGTCAGCAAACACTGTGGCTCGAAGGGTAGAAAACATCGCTGAAAATATATCCTCTCAACTGTTCGACAAAAATGGACATGTTGAGTGGTTTTCTTTGGCCTTGGATGAGTCAACGGATGTGTCAGATACTGCTCAGGTGTTGATTTATATTCGAGGAGTAGATAAAAGCTATGAAGTGCATGAAGAACTTCTTGATATGTATAGTATTCATAGCACAACTACTGGTACAGATATTTTTAAAGGAGTTGAAGTGGCCATTAATCAAAAGAACCTTCGATGGAAAAATTTGAAATGTATTACAACTGATGGAGGCAAAAACATGAGTGGGAAAGATAAAGGAGTGGTCGCTCTTGTGTCAAAGGCTGTAGAAAATGACGGTGGTTCAAAACCATTAGTCTTACATTGTATCATTCATCAACAGTCTTTGTGCGGAAAATGTTTGGATATGTCTGAAGTTCTGGAAGTTCTGAAACCAGTCATATCAACTGTTAATTTTATCAGATCTTTTGGGCTGAATCACCGACAATTCCGACAATTTATTGAAGAGATTGGAGAAAATGACTTACCTTATCATACTGCCGTACGTTGGCTTAGTTGTGGGAAAGTCCATCAGCGCTTTTTTGAACTTCGAGCAGTGATCGAATTTTTTTTTAATGAAAAGCATCGCCCTCTTACTGAATTACAAAACAACGCATGGCTGTGGAATTTAGCATTCTATGTTGATTTGACAAAACATGTGAACGAACTGAATTTGAGATTGCAAGGAGAAAACCAGCATCTTCCTGATTTATACACTAATATCAAATCATTCCGGAAGAAATTGATACTGTTGCAATCACCACTACGAAGTAAACGTTTTTCACATTTTAAAACATGTGAAATATTCAGCCACACCACTGAGACTGAGTTTCCTCGATTCGATCGATTTTGCAATCGAAACTTTGAGTGCTTTGAAAATAAATTTTGATACTCGTTTCTCGGACTTTGATGCCATTGCGAATCAAATTAAGATTTTTCAGAATCCTTTTGATACTGACATTGAAACCCTAGCCCCGGAACTTCAAATGGAAATGATTGATCTACAGTGCAGTATTATAATTAAGAACAAATATCAAAACTCATCTTTGTTGGAATTTTATAAGGGTCTTCCACTGACACAATTTGATAATTTGCATAAATTTGCTCGTGGGCTGTTTTCTGTTTTTGGTACTACTTATTTGTGTGAGAAGACCTTCTCTAAAATGAAGTACACAAAAAATGTTTACAGATTTAAATTAACTGATGAGCATCTTAAATCTCTTTTAATAATTGGTACAAGTAAAATTAGTCCACAACTACAAACTATTGTCAGTGGAAAATCTCAATTACATAAATCTCATTAGTATTTCATAATTATGTCATTATGCTTGTTATAAGTTATGTTTTTATTTAAAATGTATAAAATGTTAGTTGGATTCATTTCAGTAATTTGTTAGTTATTATATACTGAAGTTAAATTTTCTGCATATTATACATGTCTTTACTCATTACAATTCTGTGTTTCTTTATCCAAATTATCACAAAAACAATAACAATAAGCCTACAACATTGTTATGAGTAGTTAGCCCATGACCATATCAATGTAGATGTCATATTAATAATTATCCAACATAAAATTAGAATACTTCAGTAAACTAAATTTAATTTGCTATAAAAAATATGTTCTCTAAAAGGAGTTTTCAAGTATGCTAGCTCTCCGCGGGCCGGACAAAATCTGTTCGCGGGCCGGATGTGGCCCTCGGGCCGTAGTTTGGAGACCCCTGGTCTATACGATGGGCACTACAGTCTGTACGATAGGCACTATAGTCTATACGATAGGCACTATAGTCTATACGATATGCACTATAGTCTATACGATAGGCAGTATAGTCTATCTATACGATAGGCACTATAGTTTATACGATAGGCACTATAGTCTATACGATAGGCAGTATAGTCTATCTATACGATAGGCACTATAGTCTATACGATAGGCACTATAGTCATAGACGTATAGTAGGTATAGTCTATACGGTTCTAATCTTTCAAGGCACATTTTAAATACGAGTATCAAAAAACAAGGCTATATTCATCGATTTTCTTTGAATTGAACGATACGCGACATGGCACTGCATTTTAAGACAGCTATGCAAAATTAAACTTTATTAATTACACATGAAGATACACGTTTCATTGTAGGAGTTCGAATGTCCGGTTGCACCGCGCTAGCGCATGTGCAGTATATGACTGATGTCATATGAAACGTGTAGTAAATAAAGTTTTTTTAATAGTAGTGGTAGTAACAGTAAATAAAATGTTGAATAGCTATCTTAAAAACACAGCACCGCGTAGCATCGTGTATCGTCGCGGTGTAAACTGACCCTCAGAAATAAAGTTACAGCTCGGAGATGCTGTAGTACACATACATAATATCACGGGGCAGCCACGGTCGCTCCGACGGAGACAGACGTTTAAAATAACTACAACAAGATGTATTATTGCAGCCTTGTTGATAATTTATACCGTTAAACGTTAGAAATCCTTTCTAATAAAGTTTTACATATTAAAAATTCCAATTTTGGCGCGCACACATTCTGTTAGTTTATTAATACTCTGCTATTAGTAAATACAAGTAGGTACTTAGTACTTACAAAGATATTGGTGAGAAACTCAATCTGTACCTGGAAAAGAAATGAAATCGGATAAATTACAACACATCTAGTTAATATCATTCAACACTCGTAACGCTCGTATTTATGTATTGTATTGTATGGCATAATTATGTAATTTTAAAATTGATTAAAATCTTGATCTAAAATTGTTTTTAGTTTTTACATAGCCGTCAATTATTTATTTTTTTAAATTGTAAACAATTCTTCATTTTCAATTAAATGTTATTAGAGCACATCATACATTAACCGTATCGTGCCCTAAAAATATCAGAAAAGTGGAGTTACCTAGAAGTTATTATAACAGCCTCTGTGGTCTAGTGGTTAGAGCTTGGCTCTCGATTTTCGGGTCGTGGGTTCGATTCCCGCATTGGAACAACAAAAATGTTGGTTCCAAGTTTGGTTAGGACAATGCAGGCTGACAAGAAAGATGATCCATGCGTCGGATGGGCATGTAATAAGTCGGACCTGCGTCTGATCTCTCGCCAGTCGTGTCGGTTATCCGTCCCACTGGGTTATGAGGATAAAGGAAGAGAGAGAGTAAAGAAGAGAGAGTGCTCTTGTGTACTGCGCATACACTTGGGAGCTGTTAAATTACACCTGCGTAACTGGCCTGGTTTCGATGAAAACCGGCCACCGTCACCAAAATCGGTGTGGAGAGTTATATTATTAGGTCCTTACAGCTTTCTTAAATCTGGCCAGACGATTCCGGCAGATGTCTTTTGCCAGCAACTGCAAATCATGATGGAAAAGCTAGCTGCTAAACAACCGAGGTTGGTCATTCGCTCTAGGCCACTGCTACTTCAGGACAACGCTAGACCACACACTGCACAACAGACGGCTACCAAATTAGAGGAGCTTCAATTGGAATGTCTAAGACATCCGCCGTACTTCCCGGACCTTCCTCCATAAGATTATCATTTTTTTCGAAATTTGGATAAGTTCTTGCAAGGGAAAAAATTCAACTCCGATGGGGCAGTCCAAAGCGCCTTCAGATAGCATCTTTAGATAGCAATGTTATATACTTTGATTATATAAATGTATTATGTTTAAGAAAAAACGACTTTATGTTCCGTTCTTCCTTTGCAAAACGCCAATTTCATATGTAATAAATGTGACCTACGAATATATTACGACAGTTGCATTTTTTTTAGAAAATATTTTTTCTGAGCTTACTGGTTGTATTAATAGATTAAATAGTTATTTTATAGATGTCATAGACTGGCTGCGGTTTCTCGGGGCAGTCGCAGAGTTTAAACAACGCAATAAACTGTAACACGCAATATCAGAATTCAGCAGTAAAACGACAATTATTAATGACAATGAAACTACCTACAGCTTAATAAAATCTTATAATTTTCTGAATTATTATTCTAGGACGTTTTCCATAAAGAGTTCTATAAAATTTCAACACTGTGGTAAACAAATTTAGTTTTATCGGTGTGTTGAAATTGTTTGTATGATACATATCTACATAAAAGAATAAAATATATACATATTGTAATTATTAAAATTACAAAGCCTAAGTTTTTTTTTACATAAATAAACCTAACCAAGAGCATGTCAGGACATGTCTAAGGAGGGTTCCGTAACTATCAACGCGCAATAGGTTTTCTTTGAATTACTTCAAAAGTTATTGTCTGATTTCGCTCAAAATATTATCAAAAGAGTTTTTAGCATAATCAATCAGCATATAAACTTACAAGTTTCTATCTTCTATAGTTTAGAAATGCCAGGGGGGCGGGGGGCGGACCAACTTACAAACCACTTTGGAGGCCGATTACTCGAATATGGTCGAAATTACAAAGCCTAAGTTTTTTTTTACATAAATAAACCTAACCAAGAGCATGTCAGGACGTGTCTAAGGAGGGTTCCGTAACTATCAACGCGCAATAGGTTTTCTTTGAATTACTTCAAAAGTTATTGTCTGATTTCGCTCAAAATATTTTCAAAAGAGTTTTTAGCATAATCAATCAGCATATAAACTTACAAGTTACATTTTCTATAGTGAAATTACATCTTCTATAGTTTAGAAATTCCAGGGGAGGGGGACCAACTTACAAAACTCTTTGGAGGTCGATTACTTGAAAATGGTCTACTTTGTAAAAAAGTCATGTATGAAACCTTACGTTTATTTTAAAATACCTATTCAACGATACCATACACGATGGGGGTAGAATAAAAAAATATTTTTCATCCCCATTTCACATGTATGGAGAGCCACCCCTAAAATATAAAATTATTATTATTTTATAATGCCAAAACCGAGATCTATACACAATCTATAACTGTACCAAATTTCATCCATTTATATTCATAATTACAGAAGCTAGCAGCGCGGACTGACTGACAGACAGACAGACGGACGGACAGAGCGAAACTATAAGGGTTCCATGTGTACTACGGAACCCTAAAAAAGTGATAAAAAAAGGATTTGTTTGGTTTCTACAAAGTAGTAGGTATACTGTGTGAGTGAAATAACATTTTCATACATACAAATTTGACGACCACTGTGTCCCAGTGGTTAGCGCGTTGGCGCTCAAGCCGGAGGTCGCGGGTTCGAATCCCGCAGATGGAACAAAAAGTATTTTGTATTCCTAGGTCAAACATGTATATCAAATATGTGAATAGTGTAATAAAAAACTTAAATATATGTATAGTATAAAATAATTAAATATACTTCCCGTTGTCTGGTCCCCGTAACACAAGTTCTTCGCATAAATGCGTCCATAGATATTAATATTATACAAATATAACATTTGCATTTTTGTGACGTTTTAACACACAGTACTAGACAAGAAATAGACATTATACAATTACTTACCGGATTTATCTTAAAACATGGCCCTCAGGGGGGTTATAGATCGTAGTCAGCTATTACTTCGTGACAGAAATACTAACACGCTCCAGAGAAACCTAAGTCTAGACCCGACACTCGAGAAAAAAATAACGCACAAGTAAAATTGCCAAGTTAAGTTTTTAAAACTTTTCTTGGAGACATGATCCAAGAATGTTCTTTGCAACACGACATTTTACATTAAATTCTTTTATTTTTTGACTTCAAGCGTGCAATGATTCATTATATAAGCCAACAACAAGTTTCATACAAGTGTCACGACTTAGTTAATATGATTTTATGATTGCTCTCCTCTTATTATTTTGTATGTTCCGCTACGAGAAGTTTAATGAAACCGTGCACTTTGCTGAACAAAGTCGCAAGTTTTGAATGAGTCGCAAGCTGGGAACATATGTCGCTTCTACATAAACTTGATAAATAACCAACAAACAAAACTTGTGTTTTCTACACCTACATTATATGATCTCTCTTGTATAGAAACTATAAATGTATATTTCTTATTATAGCGTATTGAAACAAAATTCATATTTAGCTATATAATAATACGTGAAGCGAAAATTTCGTTCTTATAGCGAACAATCGTTCTACGTCTCGATTAAAGTGATTGCTACTCAATTGAAAGCTCCGTGCTTCAACAATGAGTCACGTTATACTTCTTATTATTATATAATATTTCTTTTCATTGTTAGTTTCTACAAAATCGACACTAGCAAGCAACGAGTGAATGATAGTCTTAAGAAAATTGCATTACATTGTATATTTACAGTTTCAGGCAATACCGACACAACTAAAGCCACTCACACAAATACACACTCTACAGTGTGTTGTAAATAATAATGCTAATAACAAAAGGGCAACACTTTTTTGAAGAAAATATCCTGCAAAATTTTTTGAAAAAATTGGGATCCTTATAGGTAATTTTTCAAGTTAATGTTTATCTACCACAGACGATTTAAAAAATTAAGTAAAATATATCGAAACAAGTCTTCAGCTACTGCTGCATACATAGACCATCAAATACAGATGAGTCGGAGTCCATTGATTTATACCGCCATCATATTATATCGACTACGAGACGTTACGTAAATCACGCTGCGTCCACACTGCGCCATGAATCAGCAGCTTATGGATTAGGCTACGTTCACATGGGCATTAATGTTACAAATGTAATAATCGATCTGCTGATACAGAGGCTAGGAAAATTAACATATTGAAATTGGTCATATTATCAATGTGCCTAAAGTAGCAACTAGAAAATTAAATGTATGTATAACTGATCATCATACTTTTGCAATAGGGAATATGCATAGTTTTTTTAATTGGATTTTCGAAAAGTACATAATAAGCTGAGAAATATTGTCCATACAATGGCACATCTACACGATCAACCGTTGACGAATACAGTCTTCACTAAAGTGAAATTGTTGAAGAACATAGAAACGCTCTATATATGTATATCCATGACAAATGACGTCATCGGTGACAGCGTCAGAAGAATATGTATGGAGATTAATACAAAATTGATTTTATCAACTTAACTGCTGGCTGGTATGTATAATATTATGATAGTTTTATGACAAAAATAAGGGTTATTATTAGGAATAACATAAGGATTTGGACGGTAATATTTGTTTTTCAATCTTATTAAAATAACCTAACCTAACCATGACCATGTCAAGACATGTCTATGGAGGACAAACTCCTAAACATAGCCACTTACTAACCGCAATTTTAAAATACAATATTATGGTCCATACACATGTAATACTATTGTGTAAATCACTTCTAAATATTAAGAGTGGTTATTATAAAATGAAATTATGTTGTCGTTTCCTGTAATTATTTAAATTGTTTTTAAACGTTATAGTAAAATATGCGCTATTAATTTTATCTGTATTAATGATTTATAATATTATATTAGATATTTATTGTATTTAAATAAATTTACTTTAACATTTTAATCTCCTAGACAGGAAACTGTTCTCCTATTGGTCTAATATTTTCAACCAATCAGAAACAACCGCCATTTTGTCAAGGAGAAGTAGTGGGGAAAACAAGATGGAGAACAGGGTCCTTCTCTGGAGAGCCATTCGATATCAGGGCGGAAAAGTGAAAACGTGGGGTTAAAAAGTGTATTGTGAGGAATAATATACGTATCCGGCTGTTCACTTGTGTGTTTTATTCTACACAATCCAACTTATTATGGAGAAAGTTAACACACAGAACGATATAAGTTAATCCTTATCTAGCGGGAGCCGAATTTATAGCAGGAATTGAAATCCAAATTCTGTACCGTGCTGGTGGAACTTGGAGTATATCAAAACGGGGAAATTAGCTGCCATTAAGTGGATCCCTACCCCGGAACGGTGCTGTGGGTTTTATGTTATGTTTTATTTATTTTGTGTGGATTGTTGCAAACGGGTATAAATTATGTTAACTGACCTCACACTGTAGGGAATAAGCATAGTACAGAAAATCTACTTTAAAAAATATTATAATACTAGACTGATTAACAAAAAAATGACGAAAAAATCACCAATATCATAATATAATATTAAAAAAAGCAAGATATGAGCGGAATGATGAGCGGTAAAACTTTTTAATATATCCTAGCACAACGAAACTTAGTAATGACTTTTTTGCAAGTTGTGTAATATGACGTCACGGTACACATCGGATATCGCTGTCTGATAATTGACAACTTCAAACATGCATATCTTTGTTATTTTCAATGAAATCCAAAAACTGATTTTGCTACACGGTTTATCAAACAAGATGGATACTGAATACTGATATAAATGAATTAGAGTCAAAAATTGTGGACAAAGACGCTCTATGGAATTAACACAGAGTTCTATGTTAATTCAATAGATTCTATTTCACTAAATAGAATCTATTGAATTAACATAGATTTATCATAGTGTGTACACATTTATCATAGTGTGTAGTGAAATTGCATGACAGTACGTTCGCACTAGCATTTTTGTGGTCGCGACAGAATGTCTGTCATGCAATTTCACTACACACTATGATAAATGTTTTTCAAAAGACATTTTATATGCAAACCTTCTTATAAAAAGTATCGATTTAACAAGTGGCCGTCGTTAACTGACAAATTAAAAAAAAAATATCACGCTGTATTTGTAAAAAGAGTTCTAAGCTGAGGAAAAACAAAAAAATATTTGTCTCCTTCATACTCAAAAGCTTCTACGCGCGCGAAAGTGTGACAGAGTGTGTGTGTGCTACACACAAACGTAACCATCTATGTATAGTGTGTTATTAATCTAAAGTAGCTGCGTGTTGTTGTTATTTTTACTAATTTTATGTATTTTCTCAGTATTACCTATTTAAAAAAATATTAGTTTTTTACACATACATTTTAACTGTGCTAAATATCAAACTGTACTGAAACTTTGCTTATTATGATAAAAAATGTAAGTGTATATATTTGCTGCTAAAGTACACTTGACTACACACGCACTGTGTGTATCGCTTTTCGCCTTCTCGACACTTGCACTATATCGCGGAGTCTTGTGCTCGGAGGGCTGGGGGCAATTCCCGTAATTACTATTATCGGATAAATCTCGTTTAGATTTTCCGGTTGCCTCGCTCGCGCGCGCATAATATTCTGAATGAGTCAGCGCGTTGACCGAACCAAGATATCGAAAATAGTTAAGAGAATTTGTAACAAAAAGCTTGTAGGTGTGTTCCGCAGCCAGGTCAACTCCTATAAACCAGACACGCGGCAATAGCCATGCTGATATCCGCTTGTTATATAATAAACTGTGTAGTAAGTTATCGCTACACAACGGCCGACGGCATATAAATCAACTTCAACTTTGTAAGGTTAAAATTAAAGGGGCGTGCACCTGCTCGTAATAATAATGCTTAGATTATGGCCTAGAAACCTTTAAGTTATTTCGGTCGCGTTTTACTTTTAGGTTTTACCCGCAGTGATGAATTAGTATGTTAATATAGTTTTCCTTTTATATTTGAATTAAACGTTTTCATAGAGGGCTTTATTAACTCAAAAATATTTACGTAATATTCTCTAATTTTGTTGCTTTCTTTTTTGAAATATGAATGACTCCATACATTACACAAACGTACCTATATATTTTCACAATAAATCAAGACACCAAACTTATTAAGCTATTTGTTTTATTCTAGTTTGTCTTTAATGAAGAAAACTGTTATATTTGTCTTCTCACGATCATAATGAAGAATGAAAACATAAAGCAGTTGTATGTCATTTACGAGGCCAGTTATCAGCTGGTTGGATTTATTGCCCCCACTAATTAGCTTGATTATCGTGTTAGAGCTTGTTGGACGTAGAGATTTATATTTAACGTATTTCTACCATGGTGGGTCGTTGTATTAATGTATTTTACAGTTTAATAAATAGTCTTAAATAAGCGCTTAGACTATCGTAATATTTAAATTTGAAATATCTGATATAAAATAACCTTACCTTACCAAGAGCGTGTCAGGACCCGGCCTGTAGAAGTGTTCCGTTCATATTATTAACGCGCAATAGCTACTTTTTTCAAATTGCTCCATAAGTTCCTGTACTATTTGGCTGAAAATAATTTTCCTCAAAAGTATATTTTATATTGAAAATGAGCCATTTTATTATTCAACACGTTGGAAAGTCTCAAGTTTCTAACTGTTATGGTTTGGAGATGCCAGGGCCCCCAAAAATGGTTCACTTTACAAAAAATTGTGTATCAAACCTTGGTTTTATTTGAAAATACTTATTCAACGATACCCCACAAGATGGAATGAAAAAAAAAATCATCCGCACATGTATGGGTATCACTTAAATATAAAATTATCATTATTTTGTGATCGCTAAAAATAAAATCTATAAGCATTCTACAATAATACCAAACATCATCTATTCATATTTATAGAAGATAATGCAGTAGTATTTGAGACGCCCTAAAAATTTCAACATTTAGACCAAGTTTTCCTCTAATTAAAAATTGCCTTCTATTGACTATTGGCGTTGAGTTTTGCGTGAGTCATCAGTGCAAATGTCAAAATTGACCAATGACGCTTAAGCCGTGTTCACATGGACTTATTAAAGTGGGCCAGTTTGACATTTGTACTGATGACTAAGACCTTGTCCGGAAAGTAAAAAAATACGTGCCTAAATTTAAGGAGACAAAAATTCTGTGGGGATTTTTAGGGGGTTTCATATGCTTGTTTTATTTAAATATGCAATTAATCTGTTTGTCGACATGTCTGTTTGTATAATTGGAAAAATGAGAGCCTGAAGAAAAATAAGTTTTTTAAGTAAATAGACAATAAAATGTGACGGAAAAAATTAAGACTAAAAGTTGTAACGACACTTTTTGTTATAGTTGTAAGCCGTGCGGCGTGCGCGTGTTTCTCTGTCTGTCTCTCTCTCTCAATTATTACTAAAATTGAGCCTACTGATTAAGTTTATATTACATTATATTTGCTAATAATAAAAAAAATATTATTATAACTTAAAAAAATAATAATATTACAATTCCTTCACTAATTAATCGAAAGGAACTTCGTTCCATCCGGGTGTCCCTTGACACCTCTCAAGTTTTTGTTTACCTACATATTATTATTAAATTACAGCTGACGTTCTGCTATTTAATCACCCATCACTCATTGGTATAAAAAAGTAGTGTAAGACTTTAGAATAACCACAAAAATAGTAGTTTTATCTTCCTTTTGTGGGTCCGGTCAAGTGCTAGTCGGACTCGTGCACGAAGGAACTATATGCTCAAGAATTTCTGGATTCCGGAGGCTGTAGAAAATACTGAGCATTGAAAATAAAACTCTCTGCTACTACAATGGAGTTGAAAATGGATGTTTCGAGTGTCGAGTTATCATGTATGACAATGACATTTGACTCAACACTCATGTGTTAGATTTTCAACTCTATTGTGTTAGCGCAGAGTTCTATTTTCCATGCTCAGAATTTTCTACGGCCTGCCGGATTCCGGAGCATTTTAAAATCCCAGCCTTATTATATGTCTATTCAACTATATTTAGTAGGTACTAATATCGAGCAAATAAGGGCATAAAATCACGTTTCTTGTCTAAAAGCCCTCCATAATTAATATGACTTTTTATTTTTTTTATTTTTTAAAGAGAATATATACACGTTGTATAATACAACCAAATTCTTATTTCAAGCGTCTACCTGTTGCCATTAATGATATTGCCGCAGCGGAATTAGGGTGACTTTGTTTGTCGTTTATTTTATAATTATATGGTCTAGATATATGTTCTATATATATGATATAATTATGGTCTCTGGTTTTTATTTTTTATTTTTCTACAGACTTTAAGGAAGATCTCTAACATTTTTGATTTTGCGTAGTACATTCAAAAAATAAAAAAATAGCATCAAATCTATGACTAATTATTTGTCATCAGTTCTCATTTGCATTGATTGATGTGTAGGTTAATTTTATTTACAGATCTCGAAACTTTTTATATACCTAAATCGTTATTTAAATGTATATTTAACTAATTTAATAAAAACTTTGGTAAGTGTGCTATAATAGTTATATTTACGAAACTTATATAAGGGAGATTTTTTTTTATAAATTTGGCAACACTATCTTACTACGATTTCATTGCACTCCAAAATACAGATGACATTTTTGAATATTTCAAATGGATATTAATTATGTGTTTGAAGGTTTTCTTAAAAAGTGTCTTCTGAAAAAATTAGTTCTGACAAAACATTGACAGTACAAAATTTCTGAACACTCTGTAAATTAAAATTTCACTAGTGTGAAAATGTCAAAATTACCAGTTGCCAACAGTGCCAACCAGTCTGAATACTGTGTAACAAGTGAAGTGAATACTTCTGTCTCACTCTGAATCATACAATCGGAGTAAGAAAAACATATTTTCTCGCTCCGTATCTCGCGCAGTCGAGGTCGCGGCGTCATGCATGCGGATTGCCGCGCATATTTGAGTCAGGAGCGGAGCACCTATACGTCTAGTATGGGCGTGCCCACAACCCTAACAGCCTTGTGACTGCAAACTTTGAAGGTCTATGAATTTATAATCAAAATAGGTTCAGTAGGTACTTGTATTAGTATTGTTAGCCTTTTGAGTCTTATCTGGCGCTATTACTTGCTGGTCATTATTAAATCAGCGTTAACATACATATTTACATTAGTGGATTTAGTGTAAAACGGACCTTTAGTCAGGTAGATTGAAGAAAGCGCAAAATTTTTCATCTGTTCGTTAATTTTCGGGCCTTTTTTATTTATTAACTAACAGATTAAACAAAAAATATTACTTTGTTTCAACCTATAGGTAATTACTCCTTTCGATGTAAATAATAGGTCTTTTACCTATGAAATTGCCGTTCTACAGTACTGGCCATTTCAAATCAAAATAATTTTTGTTTGGCTAAGAATTCTAATTTCAAATTAATTTTATTTTAAAAACATGGAATTCTTTTTCCAAAAGTAGTCATTTGTTTATTGATTAGTATTACATTTTCATCGCATTTCAATCTTTTTCGTCATCATGGATACGTTAAAAATTCGAGTAATTATGGAACATGAGTACCGTCGTGGCAGCAACGCGGCACAAGCGGTACGCAACATCAACGACGTTTACGGAGCTAACACTACAAACCAACGCACCACCTGTTATTGGTTTGCTCGCTTCCGATCTGGAAATTTCGACCTGAAAAATGAACCTCGCGGTCGTCCGAAGACTTTGGTCGACAATGACGAATAAAAGGCGATTGTGGAAGCTGATGATACACAATCTACGGCTTTCATCAGCAGCAGCTTTCGACGTTAGCGTCAAAACAATATTGGTCCATTTGCGTCAAATTGGCAAGGTAAAAAAGCTTGACAAATGGGTGCCCCACGAACTCAATGAAGTGAAACAAATGAAGGATTTTTGAACCGCATTGTTACCTGCGATGAAAAATGGATTCTGTTTGATAATCGCAAGCACTCAGCAAGTTGGTTGGTTGGTTGGTTCAGCACCTAAACAATGTCCTAAACGAAAACTTACCCCTAGAAAAGTGATGGTCACTGTTTGGTGGTCTAGCGCCGGTGTAATTCATCACAGCTTCTTACTAAACGGGGTGAGCATTACTGCAGATGTGTTCTGTGAAGAACTGAACACAATGATGGAGAAGCTGGCACATCTCAGCATGAATCAGCATTGGTCAATCGCTCGTCTCCGCTGCTCCTGCACGACAACGCGCGACCTCATACTGCACAGCAGACGGTCTCCAAGTAGCAAGAACTGGGGTTGGAAGCTCTCCGTCATCCGCCCTACTCACCAAATCTTGCGCCTACAAACTACTACTTTTTCCAGAATTTGGATAACGTCTTGGCGGGAAAAAAATTCAATACCCGAGAGGCAGTACAAAATGCCTTTGAAGAATTTGTTGCCTCCCGTCTAGCTGATTTCTTTAAGAAGGCCATCAATAAACTGCCACTGCGTTAGCAAAGATGCATTGATTGCATGGGTGATTACTTCGATTAATACAAATAAAAATACATTAAAAAAATTCGTTTAAATTTTTTCAAACAAAACGGCAATTTCATAGGTAAAGACCTAATATATAATTTGTGTATGTTTTTTGTACTATTTATGCATATATATTTTTATTTAATTAATTTATAATCTGAGTTGATGTTAATTTGTTAACGGTATATTGAAAGCTTATTATTATTTATTTATTTATTTAAAGGTCGCTTGTAACAACTATGGTCATTAGCGACCACAAGAATTTACAGTAAATACAATATTAAATCAAAGAATAATAGCTAATCAATTTTAAGAATTTTACAGTATTTTCGTAATCACTTAAACAATCTTTAAGCGTTTTATGCAAATTAACAATACATCTTTCTGATGAGAACAATTGACAATCAATTAGTAAAATTATACATTTAATCAGTTATGATAACAAAATCAATTGTACTATAAAAGTAGGTAAGTACTAAAAAAATAATAACTACTCCAAAACTTAAAATGCTACAAAAAAAAGAAATCTCCCAGGTCATCCCCACCAGGCAGAGTACCTAGAAGGCTCAAAGAGTTTCCTCGCTGGATTGCGATACTTATTCTCTGGGCCAGGTAGGTGCCGGCTCTGGGGTCTCGGGTGGTCTCAAATTAAATTAATTAGTAAATGTTTTATACTTAAATTACTATTACACCTTGTGCATTTATTTACAGGGGCTTTAGTGGTAAGATGAATATGTGTGACATTACAGTGACCTATTCTTAACCTATTTACAACAGTTTCGTCTTTTCTATTGCTAAACTTTAATTTTCTTTTTTAAAAAACAGATTTTCTTATATTGTACAATGCACTAGTATTGTTACTAACCCAATAGTCGTTCCAAATATTCTTTACTTTAAATTTTAGGTATTTTTTAATATCAGTCATACTAGAAATTTTAAGATTACATTCATCAATGTTTGTAGCTTCTTTGGCAAGCACATCAGCTTTTTCATTGCCTGGAATGCCTTGGTGGCTGGGAATCCAAATTATTTCTATGAAAAAGTTATTATTTATCAAATCAACTAAGTTTTCTTTTATATTGTTAATTAATGGATCAATATTTTGACTATTTGATAAGGCAGTTAGACATGATAAAGAATCTGAAAAAATAATGTATTTTTTGGAATTTCTAGGATCGTTTTTAATGATTTCTAAGCACTTTAATATAGCTAAGGCCTCACATGTAAAAATTGATGAAAAGTCTGGTAGTCTGTACTTGTAATTGTTAAAATCCGATACAATCGCACAACTCGTTCTATTATTTAAGACAGAACCATCAGTAAAATACAATACACAATCATTATATTTCTCAGTAAGTTCAAAATATAAATTTTTATTAACATAATCAGGAGTACTTTCTCGGGGATATTTATTTGCTATAGCTAAATTAATTTTAAATTAATTTCATTCCAATTTTCAATTCAATTCAATTCAAGTTTTATTCCATGGTGAAATTGAACAAGGTATTTGACGAGTAATTATTTCGGGAAAAACAAAACCAATTTCTTTTAGATAATTTCTTACTCTTACTCTTAAAGGCATAGAAAGAGAAGGACGCAGGCTATATTCTAGATCTGACGGTAACGGGGGGTTTAAAAAGGGAGATTGTTTATTGTTTACTATATGTTTTACAGTGTACGTTAGACATTGTTCCTTCCTTCTAAAAACTAAAGGTATTTCGTCAGATTCAACAAGAATGCTATCAACTGGACTTGTTCTAAATGCTCCTAAACTTAATCTGAGACATGAATTTTGAACACTTTCTAAAATTTTTAAAATATTACTAGAAGCTGAATCGTAAATAACTGAGCCATAATCCAATTTTTGTCTTATTAATGCATTGTAGGTATTTTTAATACATTTACTATCTGAACCCCAACTTTTTGACGACAAAATTTTGATGATATTCATCCTATTACAGCATTCAGACTTAAGATTCTTTATATGTGGTACCCAATTTAGTTTAGAATCAAAGGTTAATCCTAAAATTTTTATTTTGTTCACCTCATTTAATCTACAGTTATTTATAAACAAGTTCAATTGATTTCTGTTATAATATTTCTTTGATAAAATCATAAGCTCCGTTTTAGATTCTGAAAATTTAAAACCTGTTTTTGTACTCCATTGCCATAACTTGTCCAAAGTGTCTTGCAAATTTTTTTCAGAAATGTTTAAATCATTGCCACTACATACTATTGTTAGATCATCTGCAAATAAGAAACCTTTAACCGGACGTTTAATAGCTTCAAGGACATCATTTATTGAAATTAAAAATAAAACTACACTCAATACTGAACCTTGTGGAAGACCGTTTTCAGTGGACAGTAAATTTGAGAGAATATCGTTAATTTTAACTCTTATCTGCCGATTTGATAAAAAGTTTATTACGAAAGCTAGTATGTTTCCTTTTAGATTAAACTTTTGTAAAAGCAATATTACCCTATGTTTCCAGACCATCTCGTATGCTTTTTCTATGTCAAGGGCTACTAATATTACTTTATTTTGGTTTGCAAAAGATTTTAGTATGTGATCTTCCAAGAGCATTAAATGATCTATTGTTGATTTGAACTGCCTAAACGCAAACTGAGATGATGATATAAAATTATTACGCTCTAAGTACCATTTCATTCGGATACTTATAATTTTTTCTAAAATTTTGCAGAGGTTGCATGTAAGTGAGATTGGTCTATAGCTTGAAGTCATAGTAGGCAACTTTTGAGGTTTAAGAATGGGAATAACAATTGCCTCTCGCCACAATTCAGAAAAAACTTGGTTCATCCAAATATAGTTATAAATATCCAGAAGCCGTTCTAAAGCTAAAATCGGAAGTTTTTTTATTAAAATGTTTGAAACATTATCCGGACCAGCGCTAGAATTACCTAGTTTTGGAATAATAAGTTTAATTTCATCCATAGTTATAATTTTGTTAATAGGATTACTATTATCAAGAGTGTCAAAATCTGAATGGCTCTCTTCAATGTCTTTCATAAATTGTAAAAACTCTGGGCTATAATTATTTGAGCTAGAATTTGCTGCGAAACCTTTAACTAATAATTCAGAAGTGAGTATAGGATCAGAAGTTAGTTGCCCCTGATTGTTTTTTAAAACTATGACTTCTTTTCTCCTTCTCATTCCGTTAATAGAATTTATTTTATTCCAAATTAATCCTGACGATGTTTGACTATTAATCGAAGAAATAAAACTTTCCCAATTTGTTTTCCTACTATCCTTAAAAACCCTTCTAGTTTTAGCTCTCAATTTACGATACTCAATTTTTAATAATTCTTCTTTAAGCCTGTCATCTTCATTAAGTTCTTGAATAATTTGTTTATTTATATTTTCTTTTTTAACTTTTATATATTTTCTATATATTCGTTTCGTTTCTTTTAAAGATTTAGAACATTGATCATTCCACCATGGAACTTGCCTTACTCGTAACTTTCCTCTAGTTTTAGGAATGTATTTTTCAGCAGAATCAATTATTATTTGGTTAAATTCATCGACAACCTTATTTATACAAATATTTGAAGTGAGATTAAGCTTTTCCAATTTTTTAATTTGATTTTCTATTTCGTTACAAAAATTAAACCAATCAGCTTTAGAGTATATCCAATGCTTGGGAACCATTTGTGATTCAGGGCTTAAGTTAATTACAGTAGATAATACTATCGGAAAGTGGTCACTGTCGTACAGGAAGTCTAATGCATTCCAGTCGAAATATGCAGTTATATTCCGCGAAGCAATAGACAAATCAATGTTACTCGTATGACCATTACTGCTGTTGAAATGTGTAGGTAGATTTTTATTCAGCAAAATCAAATTGTTATTTGAATCCAACCACTCGGCTACTATTTTTCCCCTAGAATCACAATGACTAGAACCCCAATTTAAGTGATGGCTATTAAAGTCACCTAGAATGAGAAATGGAATAGGAAGCTGATTAATTATATTGTTAAGCTCTGTGTCATAAATTAAACAACTATTAGGCAAGTAAATATTACAAATAGTAATCGCAAGTGGAAATTTTATTCGTACTGCAACTACTTCATAACAACTGTTGACATTTATTAGTTCTGGTAGCGTGTGAAACTTAACATAAGTAGCAACGCCGCCACTGGCAATACTGCTTTGTATGCGATTTTTATAAAAACATTTATAGTTTTTTAGACTGGCATAATAAGTATTTTTAAAATTAGTTTCTTGAACACAAAAACATATAGGATTTATCTCGTTCAAAAGTAACTTAATATTTTCATATCTAGCGTGGAAACCATTTGTATTCCACTGCAAAATTTTCATAGTAATGTACTTAAAATGTATTATATAATAAAGGTAACAAAAAAAAAAAATAAGCGAAGTGGGAAAATAAACCTTGTAAATTGAAGTATAAAAATATGAATATAGAATATTACTTATCTTTCCTAAAATTTAATTCCTGAAGCTTTCTTGCGAATCTCGAGCACCTATTTTTTAAATTTCTATTTAGTTTGGGATGCAAAAATAAACACATTTTAATCAAATCATCCGTATTATCAGTATAATCTTGTATAACGTCTCGAATATTTTGTTTACTGCGGGTTTCGTTTAGAAGATTCCTAAATTCGTCCAAAGTTAAGGGAAACTGGGGGAGGGTATTTTTACTAGTTAATTCCATAAATTCATTTGTTACATCATTCCATACTTGTTCTTCCGATCGATTGTCCAAAGTCTTCTTTTTCTTCTTCAGCGCTTTCTTGGTAGTTACTTCTTCATCCACAGAAAAATTGCTGTCAGTATCATTTGTGAGGTCACTCAGTGGTATATTTAATTCCATATTCGTATCAACTGGGTTCCAGTCCGATTGCGAAGGTTCCGAGGTCGTATTTGAGTGTATTCTCTTTATACCCTTGTTCTGGTCCAATATGGTCGAAGGGAAATTTAATATTTGCGACTGGGGTTTTGAGGTATCTTCTAAAATGGGGATAGTGTCATCACTAATAACACTAATGTGTATTGTTTTGAATATTTACAGCTGCAGTTTGAGCACCTTGAGGACAAGATTTTGCTAAATGTCCCATAGTGTAACACACAAAACACTTCATAGATTCGTTAGAAATGTAAATCCAATAGTTCGTATCTTCATATTGAATTTGTAGTGATTCGGGAAGTTTTTTCTCGTCCTCTGGAGAAACATATAATTGACGTCTGAAACTCATGATGTGGGAAAACCCAGCGTCCGGGATACCAACTTTCATGAACGAAATAGGACTCAATATTTTAACATTAATTTCATTAAACTTTTCTATAAGAATCTCGTGGGGAATTATAGGGCAGACGTTGGACAAAACAATACGCTTGTTTCTTGATATCAAAGGTCGAATTTCCAAGACATGGTCCTTAATTTTCACTTTTTTAGTCACTTCCACGAGTTCGTCAACAGTTTCTTTAGAGTCCATGTAGACGCATATTCTCGAATTTGAAATCCTTGAAATGAAACGTATTTTCGATGACTTTGTAACTGTAGATAACGAAATAAGATAGTCTTTCAACATTAATCCATCAATGGAATCAATAACTATGGCTTGGTCCTTCTTTGGGTACATGATTTTAGAGGTTACATTGGCATAACTCACAGTAGGTATACTAGTAATGTTTTCTATATTTAATTAGGTGCCCCTGCAGGCAGGAGCACCCGCGATAATTAGTGTGATAGGTAGTTACTATAGGCGCGAGTTGTGCGTAGATCGGGCAGCGATAACGCGTGGACCAGTCAGCACGGTGGTCGCGGGGTAACTGATTGAAAGCTTATTTTTTTACACAGCATAAAATTAATCTATAATTGCTAAATAAGCAAAAAACATTCTCGCTCACTCCGCGCGCTTGCTTTTATTTAACATATTATAAAGGAAATAATACAATTCTTTTTCTTTTTTATTCTAATTAACATGTTATAAAGGAAATAATAAAATCAAAATTTCCGGCCACATCCTCTTTTGAGAGCTGGATCCACGCCTGAATCAACCAAAGAGGTTCAATATGGCAATCTAGTACGATACACGCGTTATTAAAAAAAGGCATGTCTTTAAACTTGCGACAAAACAATCAAATTTTGGGTGTGAAAAAACCGAATATTGAATACTAAATTACCAAGTTGGCGAAAGAATATAAGGAACAAAAAATTTCAAATCTGGTGACCAATTATTACCAGTTTTTTTCCCTGAATATTCCAAACTGGCAGACAGATATTATTTTAGCGAACAAATAACCATCTTGGGTCATGTCATCATCAACGACAGTTTGAGAGTACACATTTAATTTAAGAATAGGCACATATATTTTCCCTGATGTAGGTTATTCAAAAAACAAAATATAAATATAATATAAGAAAAACGTAAAGTAGAGTACAAAATTCCCCTTTTTAATTTTTCTCGGTTTCGGGGGGTGTAGATATTGTGTAGATTCATTTTAAAATTCCAAGATGGCAGACATACTTCATTTTATAAACACTAATATGGTAGGATCCTTTTGTAGGTATCTGGGGGTGCTATTTACAAAAAAGTTATCCATTTTGAATTTGCAAAATCTACTATCTTACATCAAAAAATTGGATATAGGTGTCCTTTTCTAGGTTTCTGGAGCCACTTATTACAAAAATACATTAATTTTGAAATTTCAAAATGGCGAATATTTATTTTTCTGTAAACTTGATACGCTGAATACAAAAATGATATCCATTTTGAATTTTAAAAATTGTGGACATTTATTTTTAATAAATGAATTTAGGTGTCCTTTTGTAGATTTAGGAATGTTAGTAACAAAAAACAAAATGAAATTTCAAAATGGCGGATATATTTTAATTTCTGTAAAATTCTTCTATCTCAAAAATGGTGCGTCCTACTAAAAAAATAATGAAAATTTCCTCTCCGTAACCACATATTTTCTTCATGATAGGAGAAATAAATTTGACAATCATGAATTTTCCAACATATCTATAGCTTTATACGTAGGGCATTTACAACTTTTTTATAAAATTGTTTCTAACTCGAAAATGGTGCATTCTACTAAAAAATAATTTAAATTTCCTCCACCCAGCTTTATACATCGCTCGTATCTCAAAGTACGCATTGCCATATTTTTTTCTATAAACGCTTCTATCTCGGAAACGGATGCACCGTTTTGCACCCACTGAAAAAATTATGAAAATTTTCTCCCCCTTAGTAACTCCGCAACCACATATTTTCTTCATGATGGGAGAAATAAATTTGAAAATCCTGAGTTTTCCACCATTTCTATAACTTTATACATCGTTCGTATCTCAAAGTAGAGCATTGCCAAATTTTTTTTCTAAAATCGCGTCTATCTCGAGAATAGGTAATCCTACTGAAAAATTTATGAAAATTCCTCCCCCCCCAGTAACCCCGTTTTTTCGTTTTTTTTTAATCATGAATTTCAAAAAAATTATATAGCTTACATAGCTGGTACTACATAACACACTGTGTTAATAATCATCAATCCTAATCAGCATCCGCAACAACTTTTAGCGGCCATTAATTTATCAACCCAATCTGGTTTTATAGCTGCTTACATCGTTTAATAGTCACCAATTCGGAAATTAAGTCGTCAACTTTTAAATTTTGGTGCCAATTTGGAATCAATTTCGCCAATTTTTATCTGCCGATTTCTGTAATTTTTGTCATCTGAGTGCTTTCGCCAGTTTAGTAATTTAGTTGTCAATATATTAATTCGCTTTCAAATTCAGTAATACAGTATGCTCATGTGCAGTCGCCAACTTTATTTTTTGTTCGCTAGATTAATTATATCCCGTAAAAAATACGCGCGTTGCTTCTGGACGCAATGTATGGGGGCCTAGTACCTCGACACGCGAGTCGGCCGTGCGTGTGAGTACGCGGTAAATACGCGCTTTCTGGACATAGTCTTAACCCACTGCAAAAAGCGAAAATAGTAGGGGAAATGCGATTTATTTATTAAACAAGGTATCGCTCAAGTGCTCGAGTCAGGCAATGGGTTTAATTTGTTAAAAGTTTTTGTAACAAGGTATCTGAACGCGGAAGAGAGCCATTTATCCTGCGAGCTGCGAGCTGGAACTACAGGTAAAATAACGCATCTGATTAGCATTGCTAAATGTGCCCTTTTAGTGTAGAATGTAGAGGTAAAGGAAGGGTTTTTTATTTCATGTAAAATTGGCTTCATAATAGTAGTAGTCTATTGTAGAACTCTATAAACTAATTAAGTTTGTTTAAATGTGACAAATATGTATAAACTAGTTATTGTAAACTTGTTCACTTACAATTTCTAAAATCTATAAAAAATTGTTCACAAAACTTCGAAAAATTACGTTCAGCAGTATATCTCGTGCTGAAATCTCGCTAAAGAAGCTGAAGTATCATATAAAGTGTTCAAGTTAAACGTGTAATAGCGAGCTTCCAAATTTTCTGACACAAGGAAAATCTTTTTTGACCGGATTTTTCCATAAAAGCACATAAAGCTTTGGCCTGACCTAAAACCATTCACTTTTATGTTAAATCCGCCCTTTCCTACTTATCTTGTAACTTTCGAGTCACTGTGTATCGTTTAAGATCGTATTTTCTGACGGTATTTGGAACTTGCAAATTAGTGAGATATCTGAGAAACACTTTACATTTGATAAACTAAATAAGTGAAAGCAGATAAGTAGTTTTATCTATTGAAATTGAAAGATAATAAACTTTTTATAGCTTCGGAAACCAAAAAATGCTCCTCGAAACTTGCTCGGTAAAGTGCTCTTTTTCATCCTGCATATGGCAAACATCTCAAGCATCTATTTTGCTTCAAACAATTAAATCAAGAACAATCATTCTGCATTAAATTTTATCTATACTAATATTACGAGAATAAAGATTTGTTTGTTTGCATTGAATAGGCTCCCAAATTACAGTGCTGATTTAGATGAAATTTGGCAATGATATAGGGTAGACCACTGGGAAGGACATAGGCTTCTGTTATCGCGGCAAAATGAACGGTTCTCCGGTATTTCATTTTAAAAGAAGGTAGTATTTTTACTACCTTCTATTTCTATGACAATCATGAAGGATTGTTGGCTACGGAATTGTGAATATGTGGAAGAAATGTAAAATGCAATGGTAAAATGTATTTAGTTGGGAAAAATTATTCAACAGGAGAATGGAGTCAAGGCCGTTAATAATAATTTATTTCTACAACAGCTCATTAACGCTCACAATTAAACAAAGGGCCCCTCCATTAGGGGGGCCGGGGAAGGGAGCCCGTCTGTGATTAGATGTGGGCCGGGCCCATTGCGTCTCGGTTAGCTTGTAACTTAAATTGGGCCAAGTTCTTATTTATGGTGAATGTTTTGTTGAAGTCTTGCCAGGAGAACTCGCAGTTATAACGACGCGGTCACATTTTCACAGAGGTCGAAATGTAAGTTCAGACAAGCGCAGATGTTTTGTGATAGAGAACAAAGATTAAAAACTTATTATAATTTTGTATTTTGAAAAACGTAATTCACAATGGAAAATTATTGAATTTTTGTGTATTGAATTTTTATACATTTTATTTTTATTCATTTTAATACCATTTAACGAGACTCATTTTATTTACCCATAGGTTGCGGTACCACAAAAGTTAACTTGGACTAAGTTGGAAAACTAAGGTAATCTCCTAATTCCTGTACCTACCTTTGAAACTTGATTCTAAGCACTTTAAGTTCCTAATGAAAACGCTTACAGTCACAATTAGCGTTAATATAACAAAACGTGGCACGCAATAATGTTTTCATTTCTCATACTCTGAAAGTAGTGTTGTTTTGATCTGATTATTGGGTGGAAGATGCTGCTTTCCTTTCATAGGGAGGGAAAAACTCATACAAATTCATTCCGGCCCGAGGGTCTTCAAAACTTCAAAAATAGAACTGTTGTCAGCTGTGAAGAGTTTTATGTAAAAAAAAACTATTAAAAAATGACATGACTTTCTAAACAGCCAGTGTGAATTTAGCGCAAACTTCTTTGAGCGGAATAAGCCGCGAGTGCCGCGACAATTACGCGGCGAGCGGTAAGTTCTATATTTAAAATTTAAAAAGTCAACACAAATTGGCGGGATACTAAAATCTGTTATGTATGTATCTGTGACGGACTTTTGTGCTAAGATTTGAATTGAATATTAAAAATGAGTTCAAGCGAAATATTGACACCAGATTCCATTACAGACGAGGCAAATTGTGTCATAGAAAATCTTTTGCCAAAAATATCAAAAGAAAGATATATAAACACATACAATGATTTTTTGAAGTGGCGAGAAGACAAGAATATAAAATCGTTTTCCGAAAGTGTATTTCTTACATATTTTAATGGACTGTGTAGCAAATTACAGCCGTCAACGGTATGGAGCCGAAATTCAATGCTCAAGAGTACCTACACTTAATGTAAAACACAATGTAGATTTGAAAAAATTTCATAATTTAACAGCATTTTTGAAAAGACAGTCGCAGGGGTTCAAGAGTAAGAAATCTAAAGTTTTCACATCTCATGAGGTGGATTTTTTTTTAAATGATGCTCCTGACGAGATATATTTGGCAGTGAAGGTAAGTTTACCTAAGTATTTATGGATTTATTCTATATATGAACGTATTTATTACACAAATACTAAAAAAATTACATGTTTTTCACAGGTCGTATTGATACTCGGTATAAGCGGCGCTTGCAGAAGCAGTGAACTCACAAATTTGACAGTTAACGACATTGAAAGTCAAGGCGATTTATTATTAGTAAAACTGACTAAAACAAATACACATATTGAGCGCTCGTTTATAGTAAAAGAAGAGTTTACACAAATAGTAAAGAAATATCAAAAAATGAGACCTAGTGATGTAAAAAAGGACCGCTTTTTTCTCAAGTGAAAATGCTATGAACAAGTGATCGGTAAAAATAAAAACTCAGGTATGCCGAAGTAGATAGCAACATATTTGAATTTACCAAACTGTGAGCAATAAAACGGACACTGTTTTAGACGAACTTCAGCCACACTTTTAGCCGATTCTGGGGCAAACATGACTACGTTAAAAAGACATGGAGGCTGGAAATCCAGTACAGTCGCCGAAGGTTACATAGAGGATTCAGTCCAAAATAAAACTAAAATTTCAACCAAATTAACCGAAACTATAAAATACGCGGTGCACCCGGGCGCGGAGCGCCCGGCGGCGCCTGTCGAGCGCTGAATATAGGATTTTTTTTTAACTTAACGCCATTGCACAGTTTTATATAATATACTTTCGACAAATTTGTATGCGCAAGCACAAAAAAAATAGTCATCAACAATAATATATTTTTTACTTTTATTACGCTTTCGGCGCTTGTCATGTAACCGCATTACTACACTAGGTACACAAATAACAATTTTATTTAATACAATACGCGTGCGGCAAAATCTTTAATCCAAAGAGAGTGTATGTATGTACGTTTGACACGTTGCCGCCTGGTCACCAGCACTTTATGCAAAATGATCTCTAAGTCAATAGAGTATATGTATAAGTACATTTGAAATGGGCCCGCGGCGCGGCACCTGTGCGTCTGTCATAGGCGAGTAATTGCGCCCTTTGACATTGCCGCCCGGTCGCCTGCACTTGAAGTAAAATGATCTCTAAGTAATAAGTTAATAAAGTGTGTTCATTCATTTGAAATGGGCGCGAGGCACGGCACCTGTACGTCTGTTGCGTCCTTTGACATAGCCACCCGGGCGCTCGCACTTAACGTCACGCTGCACTGTAAAAAAAACGAGGGCGCAGGCTGAGTCCCGCACCCCGGCGCAGAATAGACTTAAGACGGCCCTGACTAGCGGTCAAAAAACGAATTGCATTGTGCTTTTATTATAGCGGGATTTATATGATAGCTGTAGTAAATTATAATTAAAATATCGTTATGCTCGTGTTCCCGGTAAGGCCTTATTGAAGCGCTCTCGGATTATTTCGACCTGTTGAACAACTGATTCTTATTTATTAAACCGATAACATTAGTGTTTAAATGGATTCTTTAAATTCATTCCATTTAAGACATTTTCATAGTTTTCTCTCTTGTAATCCTTGTTTTTTTTTGTTCGATCTGTTGCCCAAGCACGAACAATTGACAAAAAGTATTCGTATCATTTCGAATGAAAATGCACTGTCATGTTGTTGATAAAATATACTATATTTATTCGAGAACGTTACGAATACTTTTTTATTAGTATTTGTTAGTGCTCGGGCTACTTGTTGTTTTTAACCGACTTCCAAAAAAAGGAGGCGGTTATACATTCCGCTTTATAATTATATTTAATATATTGAACAGACTTGAACGATTGATACGTTGAACTGTTCAACGATTCCTCCGCCGCAGTGGACCGATTTTCAATTTTTTTTACTATGCATAGTTATATCCTATGTCTTATATAACTCAAGTTGGTACTTTTTACATCAAAGTGGTAACATGATGATGGGATCCATGAGGAATCGAGGGAACTCCTCGAAATTTGTATAGACAAATATAGTGATTTTGACTTTTTCTGAAGTAACACAAGCATATGCTACCAAAAAGTAAGAGTTTGCACCAAGGTATACCTGGATCCAAAAGTACTGAACAGAACTCCTGACTCCTTAGTCCTTATAGATACATGTTTGGGGATTACGGCGCTGTTTAAATTACTGCAAGCATATTCCACTATGTCGATTACGGTAATCATCATTATCGCCACCATCATCAAACTACACATCATCACATTATGATGATATAAAAAGTACTTCTCATAGTATTTTACACCGATACGGATCTTTGAACATTACTCTGCCGTTTATGGACCTATTTGCAAAATTCTTTTGTTGTTGTAAAGAGTATAATTCAAAATTGGTCCTTTAGTCACTAAAATGGAAACCTGATGATGGGATCCATGAGGAATCGAGGGAACTCCTCGAAATTTATATGGACACATATAGTGATTTTGACTTTTTTTGAAGTAACACAAGCAAATGCTACCAAAAAATAAGATTTTGCACCAAGGACTTTAAAGATACGCGTTTGATAATTTCGGCGTTATTTAAAGAACTGCAAGCATATGCCACTATGAAACTTACAGCATGGACCATAAAAACTATAGACTGACAGATTTCATACATTAAAACGTACACAAAAAAAGGTCCGATTTCTGCTGAGGTTGGTAAATAGGAAGAAAATCAATATAGTGCACAAATTAGCAAAGTTTAATCAATTATGTTTTCTTTTAAACAAAGAAATATTATTTTTCAGTCTCTTTCCAGTGTGATTTTAAAGTTTGAAGAATGATATTTGATAATTTTCTCTAAATCCTAAAAAATTAATCTCAACAGCTACTTTCTAGACAATTATGGTAGATGGCTTAGTATTGGGGTACCACGTGTGATCACTAGATGGCGCGCCAAAAGTATCGGATTCCTTATAAAAGTACTTAATTAAACAGGTACAATGTTGTTAATAATCGTAACTAGGTGTAATTGCCCGCGACTTCGTTTGCGTGAATCGCGGTTATCGCGGTTGAATAAAAAGACAACGTTAATTATGAAAACAAAACTTAATCTATTACTTAACTATCTTAAAAAATAATACAACTCTTGAAAAAAATTAAGAAAACTAATTTTGCTTTAAATATTGAATAGAAAACTTGGTTCCAACGTTTTCGTTCTGGAAATTTCGAACTGCAGAACAAGCCCCGTGGACGGCCGGAGACCAAAGTTGATAATGAAGAATTTAAGGCTATTGTAGAAGCGGATCCATCTCAAAGCACGTCCGAGTTAGCTGCAAGCTGCGGCGTTAGTGATAAAACAGTTTTAATCCACTTGAAGCAAATTGGGAAGGTAAAAAAGCTTGAAAGGTGGTTGACCTCATGAATTGAGTGCAGTAAATCGACATATGCGCGTCGACTGCTGCGTTACATTACTCAACCGGCACAATAATGAAGGGATTTTAAATCGAATCATTACCTGTGATGAAAAGTGGATCCTGTACGATAATCGGAAACGCTCAACGCAATGGCTGAACCCTGGCGAACCATCCAAAGCCTGCCTCAATCGAAAATTGACTCAAAAAAAGTTACTTGCGAGCGTTTGATGGACTAGTGCCGGTGTCTTCACTACAGCTTTCTTAAATCTGGACAGACGATTACGGCAGATGTCTATTGCCAGCAACTGCAAATCACGATGGAAAAGCTAGCTGCTAAACAACGGAGGTTGATTGCAAGGGAAAAAATTCAACTCCGATAGGGCAGTCCAAAGCGCCTTCAAAGATTTTATTGATTCCTGTCCGAATGGTTTTTTTAGAAAATAAATCAATGAGCTACCTATGTGATGGCAAAAGTGCATAGATAGCAATGGCAATATATACTTTGATTGAATAAATATATTATGTTTAAAAAAATCGACTTTATATTCCTCCTTTACAAAACGCCAATTTCATATGTAATGACCTAATATTTAAAGCTGCGAAAAAATATTTAAATTTTGGGGCGTGCAAAAACCGAATATGGCATACTGAATTACTAAGTTGACGAAAGAATGCAAGGCACATAAAATTCAAAACCTGGCGACTACATAATGCTAGTTTTCTTTATTGAATAGTTATTCCAAACCGACAGCGAGAATCGACATATTATTATTTTAGCGAACAAATATGAAATAACAAACTTGGCAACAACTTGAAAGCACAAATTATATTAACGAATGGGCACAATATATTTTTACCTTAATGTAGGTAATTCAAAAAAGAACAATAAGCGATGAGCCGAGTACACATTAAAAAAAAACTAATAACCTAATCAAGAGCATGTCGGGACATGTCTAAGGGTTCCGTAACTATCAACGCGTAATAGGTTTTTTTTTTCAAATTACTTCAAAAGTTACTGTTCAATTTCGTTAAAAATAATTTTCCTCAAGAGAATTGAACCCAAGATATTAAAAACTTTTATTCCATGTTCAATAATCGAGTTAAAAGATTATTAATAAAAAAGAAAAGATTATTAATAAAAAAGCAAAAAAAGTGTTAGCAACATCTTCTTCTTATAATGTTTACCTATGTTTAAATATTTTTAACTTATGTGATTAGATTAAGGTATAAAGATAGAGGTGTTTCAAATTATTTAAGCACCGTAAATAAACACTGGTCATTACAGATCCAAAATAATATCATGTCAAATAATTGTAGGTACACTTTATATAAACACTTGTATTTATAGCTTATTTGAATAAAATTCCAGAATGTTAGGTATCTATTTTTAACATTAATTCTCCCTCCACACGCGCACGCAGGTAAGTTAAAAAATTACAAAAATATATGAATAGTACGCGAGTCGGCTAGGTACCTATAATAAAAAAGCAGCTCTAAAACCTTAAGTTGTTTAGCGTTTATCTATTTAGGTTTTTTTAATATTAGATAACCTATGGCGTACTTCAAACATAGTTCTAGAGATGGAGTTTTTATAAATGAATGGCTAATTATGTAGATTTGATACACTCAGCGTCATCTAACGGTCAACGAGAGAATTGAAAATGATGTACATTTTAAAGTGGGCATTGTCACTCTATGGTAATAATTCCAGTAATAATTCCTCCATGCTTAAAGTAATCATCATCATCAGATGATGATGATTAAAATAATAATTATTTAATGGTTTTAATTTATTTTATGGTATTGTAAATAAGATTATTTACAATACCTAATGGAAGCTTGGCGCGTATTAAATTACACATTCGATCGTTTATTTTAAACGTTATTAAAATATATTAAGTAATAATGTTTTAACAAATGTCACTAAAAAGGAAAAGAATATTATTTTTAAATAAACAATTAAACCGACTTACAAAGTTAATTTTTACAAATTAAAAATACACAAAAATGTATGAAATAAATAATTTTTTTTAAAAATTCCCATTTTAAATTGGGCTAAAATTTTAACAATTTGTCTACACAATCTTCATAATTTTGAAGTCGGTACTTCTACGGTCGTTATTCTTTCCATACATTCATGAAACATTAATCTACGCTTATTAAAAAATAATTCATACACAAGGAGTGTGTGCTTTCTGGCTATATTAGCTAAAAACCAGTCATGCATCATATTATAGCTCAAGGCAGTATTAATAACATAGAAAATAATTTAAATACTCCTCAAATTTCAATAATTAATTGTACACCATAAACGCACAATGTTTTCCTACTAAATGAAATTGCTGTATCGAACTTTGCTGGCGACCCTGGAGTATAATTTAAATTAATCGTTGTTAAATTCTTGGTGCTTTAAATCGAACCAAACTACCGATTACTAATTAAATCAGTAATAAAATCCCTACTAATATTATTAATGTGAATGTAAGTTTCTTTGTTACGCTTTTACGCGAAAACTACTGAACGGATTTTGATGAAATTTGGTATGGTAGTAGTTTAGACTCTGGATTAAAACATAGGCTACTTTTTATCCCGGTAAAGTACAGTGTTCCCGCGGGATACTTGATAGTATATTTACGCGGGCGGAGCCGCTTGAAACAGCTAGTATATTATAAATTAAAGTCCTCCGCCACGTCTTTCTGTCTGTCTGTGTGTTCGCAACCTACTGTACCGATTTACATAATGTTGTGTTCTAAATGATGTTATAATTAATCGTAAAACAATCTTTAATCTCCTTTGATCGCTTAAACCGCGTTTTTGTTACGTGTATAAACAGATTTTCGGTACCCACCTCGGGCCTATAATAGAATAATTTGGTTAGATTAATATCAGCGGCTATTCGTCACGCGACGCGACGTGACGCGACGCGACGTCTGCCGGCATAGATTACACGGCGGCCGCAGTCTACCACTTTAAACTAAATACTAAAAGTACATACCTTATGAAATCATGACCATTATTATTTAATATTTATATATACATTTGGGGTATTATTTGACTATTACAGCATGGATAAAAAAAAATTAATAGCAGTTTTTTTTTTAAATATTGATTTTTGGGAAATTTTACATGGAAATATTTGAATATAACGAATCAAAATCTTTTGTTATGTTGTATGTCAACGAATTATCACTTAGGGTTTAAAAAAATTAAACCTATCAAGTTGTCCTTATGCTTAGCTTAATAATATATATGGACGCTTCACACGACGTCAATCTGGTCCCGTGACAAGTATACGAAGAACTGGTACCTGACCTGACAACGGGAAGTATATTTAATACTTATATTAAGTGTACAATATACATATACATTTAAGTTTTTTTTTATACTATACAAATATTTCTTAATACACATCCATGAATCGGTAACACGGAAAACTTTTCCCTTGGCGGGATTCGAATCCCCGACCTCCGGCTTGAGCGCCAACCTGCTAACCACTGAGTACCAGCGGACGTCGAAGTTAGTTATTATATGAATTTTTAGTACATGTGCATAATAATACGTGATTAAAATCGCTAATAGCTACGAGTATCCTCATAGACGAAGGCCTCGAATGTATCGAACCTTTTATCCAAATTGGAGTGATATTACTTATTATAATAATCTAATGCATTTTGGATGAAACCATGATGAAATAATACAAATGTTTTCATTAATTTCTATTACTTAAGTAATAATTCGGTTTCCTACTGGACAGGTCGTGGTTATTGAAGGAAGCAAAGACAAATCACATAAACTTTAATAAATAATATGCATGGAGGAACTTCACATACATACTAAATATAAGTCTTATATGTATAAGTTACATAATGAAAAAGCTTTTTTTTTAATTTTGAAAAAATTACATACTGGTCTTTTATAATTTATACATAATTGCGATTTCCGATAACTAACACGGTTCACAAGTGGTACACCGGCTTGTCGGCGATGGTACATACCGATACCCTCACGCATACCTGCCCATTGTCTAATCATTCACCGGCTCATATAACACACTAAATTGCTAAGCATACCTTAATCGTAGAATGCCGTACTTACGTAATAAATAAAGGTTTTGCTGATCGATTTTCATTTGGCTTGTAGCTAGTGCGGACGCCCAAAATGGAATTGCAATGTTTGAAATTCAGTTATTTAGTGCCGACGGCCGTATTGTGAAATCGGTTCGGACCTTTTCCGTGCCGTACAAACTCATTCATCAGTCTGACTTTTTGTGCAATATTTTGTTCGTACTTCACCAGAGAAACGTTAGTTTTCAATAGGATTACTATGGATAAAATAACTAAATCTGAGCAACTTTTGTGTCGAATACCTCAATAAAGAATCAGTTATGACGAGGGCACTACACTTACTACCTAAAAATGTAGAAAACGTAGAAAATGTGTAAAATAAAAACTAGTTAAATTAAATAATGGTTACTCTAGCACATTAAGGCAATGTTATTTAACTTTATGATTTGAAACATATTTTATCCGACTGATACTCTTATAATACAAAAGCTAGAGCATAAAATGTTTTTTTGTGTGACCTATTTACTGGCTGTTACAAGTTATAATTTATTGAAATGGTTTCGTCCGCTTCTGATTTATACACAGCCTGCGGCTCTGGATTCAATTCTGTTCGGGAACATTCGTCTAATACTTTCGTGACTTGTTCCTTTGGTATTTTTCAATTTCTTATAAAATTGAAACGCTATTCAATGTACTTTTGCAATAGTTGAGCAATTATGCAAGAAAGAAAACTAAACTTTAAAGTGATCTTAACAAAAAGAACCTTTTGTAATATTATTTTGGTATATTTTTAATCAATTCAAAACCGGTTCATAGGTTATGGAAACATACTTAGTACAGCACAGCGAAAAAGTCAGTTTTATGCATAGCAAAAGTGTATTTGGCGTGACATGTTTTAAAAATTAGTTTTTCTCGCCCTCAGCTCGATGAGAGGAAAACTCTGGCCCAAAATGTATTTTATGTGTGGTTTATTACTTATTACAATAACAATTGCTTTAATAAAAGCAAATAAAATAATCCCACAAAAACCATTAAATGAAAAAGAGCCCAAGTCTTTTTAACGTAAAAAGTTTTGAGATGTAGAAATCAAGTCTAATTTTGGGTTGGTCCCTAATTATAAGATATTCATTAAATTTTGTTGACTGCATGTGGATAATTTTATTTTTTTATATTTATTATAGTGAATTGGCAATGAGCACTATAAATTTATCTATAATATGGTTTTAAGGACCGGGAACGTACTTGTAACACCTCTGGTGTTTCATATGTCTAGTGTGCAAACGGATCGCACTATGGGCTATGCTTACCATAAGGCGATCCGTTTGCTCGATTGATCTCTAAAGCCCACTTTGGGCCACTGTATAGGTATAGGACGCAGTGAAACACAACGCAAGTGCTATTTCCCATCGGTTTTCTGTGAGGCCGTCTTATTTATCCGGTCGAGTCGGCCCATTCTTCCAGAAGAATCTACTCGAATCTAAAATAACCTACCACTTCTCAATTTTTTATGTTTGTTATATAAATAAGGATTACAAAGTTATCAGTGAACTTGTGTTCATACATTTTGTTCCCGTGAATTCGTAAAATTAAAAATTCTAAAATATTATTTTTTTCAGAACTTTTACTTTTTCTATATATTCCCTTTATATATAGATAATAACCTATCCTGGCAGCCAATTGAAATTTGTATGTCTGCTAGAAGTATGCTTTTAGTTTTGCTTATTCTCCCTCATATGGAGGGAGATTATATTACAAAATCGCGTTTTTGCCACTTAATTTCTCCTAAAGTATGTACTCGATTTTTATGAAATTTAAAACATTAGCTTATGCCGCTAACGAATTTTCCGCGACAAAAAATTCAGACCGGTAGCTTTATTACAAACAATATGGGGGCACGAAAAAGCCGCGAAATGCTTCGAGAAAAGACTAAGACTTGGCGATAGCGCTGGCCGCGCTATCAGATACATAGCATAAACATCTAGAGTCACTTATTTCGTTAGAAGAATATTAAAAGAATGGTTGCTAAAGCTCTTGGTTCTAAAATGCACACACTAAAATTTTTACCATCACAGGCATCCGTATATTCTTTCTAGAGAATTTATTGCGACCATAAATTTAATTTTCAACAATGCACAAAACTATTTTAAAATCCAATTGGCTAGTTTCATCTGTCAAAATCAAATATTATAAATACGTTATTTACACAGTTTCTATCATTAGAAATACGAATACAACACTATTTTGTTATATAAATATGCGATTTATTTATAATTTCGCAAATAAAAGTGTAGTTTTATTATCTGTATGTCATGGGACCGTAAACGCCAGCCGCCATATTTTTCTTGCAAGTGACGTCATAAGAACATGTTCAAAACGAATAACGAACAGCGAAAGTTAAATCTAAAGTTCATGCACTACACAGTACACACGCACATATGACATTTATTTGTTTCTGTTCTTATGGCGTCACGATAATGGTGGCTGTCGTTTTGACGCAAACATTTATCGTTTACATTTTAATCATTTTTTCTTTGCATAAAGATATATTATTTCCTGGAAATAAAAATACTAGTTGACCATCGAATCGATACGAACATTTTAAAATATATTTGAAAAAAATGTAGAATAGCCTATTAGTCGCATTTCAGCTAAATGTTATTTATGTAGCACTGTGCTTTATACTATGGCAAATATTAGGTTGGTAGGTATGAAATTGGCGTTTTGTCGTACTGGCCACTTTGATCTCAAATATATCTTCTTTGGTTAGGAATTTCAATTTCAAATTGAAACCGCTATTTACTCATGCATTTGGGTTTCGAAGACCGTAATTCATTTGTTTTTTCCTCTTTTGGTTTTTTCTTTGCGTCACTCTGTTTACAAAATGGAAAACTTGAAATATCGTATTATTTTCGAGTACGAGTTCCACCGTTGGCACCAGTGCTGCAGAAACGGCTCGAAGAATTAACGATGTGTATGGCGGCGGTGTCGCAAAAGAAAACATAGTGCGTTTTTGGTTCCGACGTTTTCTTTCTGGAAATTTCGACCTGCAGAACAAGCCCCGTGAACGGCCGGAGACCAAAGTTGATAATGAAGAATTGAAGGTTATTGCAGAAGCGGATCCATCTCAAAGCACGTCCGAGTTAGCTGCAAGCTGCGGCGTTAGTGATAAAACTGTTTTAATCCACATGAAGCAAAGAAAACCGACAAACGCGCGTCGACTGCTGCGTTACATTACTCAACCGGCACAATAATGAAGGGATTTTAAATCGAATCACTACCTGTGATGAAAAGTGGATCCTGTACGATAATCGGAAATGCTCATCGCAATGGCTGAACCCTGACGAACCAGCCAATAAATGCGAAAGCCTTAGGGCAAAGGTGCATAGATAGCAATGGTATACTTTGATTAAATAAATATATTATGTGTTTAAAAAAATCGAATTTATATTCCTCCTTTACAAAACGCCAATTTCATATTATGTAATGACCTAATATTAGTCATAACACTTACAACGAAACTGGGGCTGAAAGTTAATGTAGCGATGATAGACTACGATAAAATAATAATATAAACTCGTATTCAACTATGAATTACATGTTCATATCTTTATTATAATATCTATAGAAGCTTTCACACCACTTTAATCTGGTCCCATGGTTTTCCCGTGGTAAGTTCTCGAAGAACTTGACGTGTTACGGGTACCAGACAACGGAAATATGTTTAATACTTTTATACTATACATAATATAAGTATAATCATTTAAGATTTTTATTGTTTAATACAACACATAAATCTTTTTGTTGCCTGGAGGGTTTTGAACTCGAAATAACCGACTTGAGCACCAAAGCCTAACCACTGCCCCTGGAGGTCGCCAAAAACTATGGTTTTTATAGAAAAAAAGTTTCGTAATCAATTTACATATTAAAAACTATTACGTATCGGTTCATAAACTTATTACTCAACATTTTATTATTGTCTTCCGATGATTCAGCGAAGTTTCATTGTATAAACGAAGATACTCCCATAGCATTCGAGTTTGACGGTAGAATTTAATTAATTTGAGCGTTTCGGCTCGCCTCCCCTCCACCGGCGTGGAAACCATAAAACGTAATGGACTTTCGCTGTCTAGTGGTAATTCTGTATGCTCTCAGCCCTGAGCTGAACCCACGAATATATACCGAGGACTCGACATAGCCTCAAATGGAAGGGACGGCTTTGACTTTTATTTATTAGATAATTGATTTATTTATTAGTTAGTTCAATAGTTTTTATTGTTATTTTTATGAATAATTTGGATTATTTGTACGATTAGAACAAATTGGTTAAATAAACATAAAAAAAAGGAAACTTTCCTAAGGGTAAAATCGCACCGAAACGAAACGAAACGCTACAAAGCGCTTTTTGCGATATCTATTCAAAATTGAACTTTATTCATTACACAATGTTCAAACTTAAATAGCTATTTTAAAAATGTAGCGCCGCGTAGCATCGCGTGTCATCGCGATGTGAACTGACCCTAAGCGTTCAAAAGTTTTCCAATTACCTGCTCTGTTAAAAATTGGAACCTATTTTGTATTTTATAGAAACAAAATAAATACGCCCATGTGAGATAAGACGCTCATGTAACTGAATAAAGTTTAAGATTAAATAAACTTTTGTTTCGCTACTCAAACTCATTTTGCAGGTGAAAGTAGTGAGGAACGACGAAATAAGATATTCAAGGAAATATATGTTTTATATGTTTATTGTTCGCTGAACGGCGAAATCGCGCCGATTGCGTAATTTCTATTCAAAGAAGTCTTCCTCTGAATTGGTACGAAAGCTGGGGTTTCAACAGTAATGCGAAAATACTTAAGATAATAATATCATGGAATCTGAAATTTAGACGTCTTTCACGGTTCCACTGAACAACTGACTAGGCTAAAAATATATTTGGAATGATAAAGCTTAATTCAATAAATGTACTGTTGACGTCTTAAGCTGATTCATCACAAAATTAACTTAGGGTAATATTTTGTATTAAAAACAAATTAAGTAGCCGTTATACTTCATCACACGCCCTTCTTAGTTGGTAAAATTATTATGAGCGTGGTGTTCATTTTCTAAAGGTTTTGCAAGACAAAGTAATACTATCCCAATTGATAGTAGTAGTGGTCAGTGGTCACTCAAATATTTGTATGTATTCGATTGAAATAAAAGGGTCAAAATAATATAATACTTATCTAGTTGAACATTGTACATACAAATTAAAAAATTAAAGGTTCTACACTGAATTATCAAACAAAATATATTCTAGAATTATTAATATCAGTTCACTGCGTTTGAGGAAAACGTGTTGGAGCAAGCGATCCGAAGATTTTAAAGAATTATTAATGAATTTTCTATTTTAATTCAGTAAGTTTCATTAAACTTATTTCTTTTGGGCGACTTTACTTACCAGTTGTTACAGAATGTAATGTTTACTAACACCAAAATGTGTTGCAATTACTTTTTATTATTTTAGACCTTAAAATAATAAAACGTAATTATCAAGGCATATTTTTATGTACAATTTCGATATTTTACAAAACATAACTGTTGTAGAATTTATTTAATACACAACTGAGTACTCTACCTTCTAAGTTCTATGACACAAGTGACTGCAACAAAATGCCGTACCTGAAGGAGAATATGTATTTCTTACTATCATACACTGTTCACAGAGAATATATCAATTAATGTAGTATTTATTTTGCATAATCTACCTAATTAAAGATCATTTACACTCGAAAACATTCGGAAACAGTGAAATGATTTAGGGATGTATTTTACGTATGCTAGGGATGTGCTATTGCTATAAACAACCACGTTTTAATAACATGCTCTTGTTTTAGGGACTCGCTGTAAATTTTCTCTCCTCGTAAGCCCTGTTTTATGTAAAGTATTCGCTAACATCCCGCCAGCTACTGGTCCCGCATGACTTTGGAACAACACTGCAACTGAGAATGAGAAAACTATTATAATATATAAAACCAATTAGAGCTCTGTTTACGCATTTTATACCCACCCAAACTGAATGCACATCGATCTTTGAAAAGAGATTTTCGGTTGATTACGGATTTGTAGAGCATTTTCTCTCTCGCACAAAGAAGTGACAGCAACATTGGCAGTGTTTGACAGAGTTTAAGAAGCTGATACTAACCGAATATCTCCCGAGTATCCGATTTCAAAAGTCAACGTGCATTTTTTTGGGGCGGTTAGGCCGCGAATATGTTGTCCGGAATCCGTAGGGCCGGGAAAATTTTGAGCAATGAAAATAGAACTCTTTACTAATACAATAGAGTTCTATTTTCAATGCTCTGAATTTTCTTCGGCCTCCCGGATTCCGGACTATATAGTCTTAGCCTTACCAGTACCCGGGGGTGTCATTCTCTACAAATGACAGTTCGAGAACCAACGAACGTCAGTATTATTCACAAAACGTTAGGGTCGGCACCAAAATAACAACCAAATACACAACCCTCACAACAAATTTAAACGTCGCGTCAGACAAATATTTATTAAATATGAAAAATTATAGTCAAAGCACGAAACGGTCAGCACCGTTAAAACTAGTCGACTATGTGAATCCGCGTCGCACGCGCGCCGCGCGCCCCTCGCACATTTCTGGCCGCGCACACATAGCCGTGACCTAAGTGTATGTGATTTTTAGGCAAGTCCATTGAATGACAATTCTTTACAATAGTAATATATATAGTCGGTACTGTAGTATGCGTTCAGTTTCTAATTTTTAAATATCAGTAAAAATTACAAAAAGTAGAACTGCTCATTTGAATTTTTATCCTAAATATAGAATAGCAAATGTGCTTACGTTATGCACTCGGGTAAAATTATAGCCCATTATATTTTATGCGGTTCTCGTGAGTGAAGCTTATTTTCTCATTTATTAAAGTTATATAAAACTTCATAGTAAATAGAGCTTGCCTTGCAGGGCACGCCCTCAAGTAACGCTCAAGGTATACTTATCGGTGACATTTATAGCTTTTAAACACTGGCCTCGTGTACTGTAAATTACGCTAATGTATTACTAAATTGTGTCGAGGATATTAAGCCTTCGATGCTCGTTGAAGGCGCAGATTTATGTTTGTTTCGAAATTAGTTTTGGAGATCCCCACACCTGCTTGATTAAAAAACTCCTTGAATGTTTTTCTTTTCTGTTTTACTGCCGTAAGCGAAGTAGACAATCTTGCAGGTACAAATAATATTTAGAGTAATATTTTGGGTCAATTTTATTGTTAAAGTAAATATTATAGTATCAAAATTATTATCGCTCGACGAAATCGTAGCAAAGCGTAGCTAGCCTACGTAGCTGCGTATCTTTAGGTGAGATTAGCCAAAGCAATGAAAATGTTGTTCAGTTTTCAATATAATAGTATTAACGATATGTGGGTAAGCCCCAAAGGAGATCTCCGTCCGAGCGAGGTATGGTATGCTCGGTCAGGCCGAAGCCCTCTTGTAGTCATTTCAGCTATTGTATATATATCGCCGAACTACAGAAGCTTCGGTAGCGCGATTCAGGATTGTGGCGCTAATTGGTCCGCCGACTACTTATTATAAATTATTTTCTATCCCAAAACTAATTTTGATTATTATTACCAATTATTCAGAAAATTTAACACAATATCACTACGGAACTATACAATTATATTCAAAAATTTAACTTGCAAAACTATTTAGATGCAATCAGCGGCGTTACCCCGAAGAATATTCTATTAACGAAGGCACGCCAGACCATTTACACTATCCCTCTCTGCGATTCACTTTGTACTTCACAATTTTAGTACCTTTTAGATTACTTAAATGTTATTTTATCCTACTACTATTATAAATGTGAAAGTTTATGAGGAGGGATGAATGGATGGATGTATGTTTGTTAAGCTTTCCCGAAAAAGTGTATTTATGTTTGTATGTCTGACTATCTTTTACGCCCAAAGCGCTGAACTGACTTAAACTTTACAGTAATATAGCTTATACCTACATCAGGATGATAAATAGGCTAAACATTTTTTTTTGCAACGAACACTATTTCATGCGGGTGGAGCCGCGGGCAAAGAGTAGTAATCTATAAAGCGTATAAGAACAGTAGCGCCATTGCGGTGGCAGTGTATTTGTATAATGTATAATGCTTCACTGGGGTTGAGCTGAGAGTGTGCTGACTACAGAGTGCGGACTGAGCGACTGACGCTGAGCAACTGTCGCAACTCACTAAAAAGATATTAGTGTTATTAACCGTACACCGACTTCTGAACAAGGAGGTTATCAATTCATTAAAATACTTATTTTTTCATCGTCTAATTAAAGTATATCAAGCATTACATACACTTGTACTATAATATAAAGAGTTTGAGCTTCTAAAAATATGTAGTAAACGTTTATCTGCTGTATCCATATTGTATTCGTATTTCTGCAACTGTAGGTATTTGTAAATACCTATGTAAATATTATTTTCGTAAAACTATTATAAAAATTAAACCTTTTCATGTCAGGTGCAAAATAGCCTTCATAGCGAAACAAAGCCTGCGATTCCGTGAGAAAATAGTGTAGTTTATTATTTTTACCCGACTACGGCGAAGCCAAAAGGAAGGGTAATGATTTTGGCAGTCTATGTATGTGTGTATATTGGTTCCACCGTAGCGCCTTAGCTACTGGTCTGAATTTAGTAAATGAGGTCGTCAATAAATTCGTAAAAATATCCCGGGTAATATAGACTATATAATTTGCGTAGTCGGGTTATTTTTTTTTTTTTAATTGTAGATGTGGCATGTATGTATGTTTGTTCCATTATAGCGCCGAAACTACGAGGTGTCAATAGATTCGTAATAACGGCCCGTAAAAATTACATATCCAGTTTGCGTAGTCGGGTTGTTGGTTTTTAACTTTAAGTTTATAATATATATACTTCTAAACACTTATAAATAATATTCTGTAAACATACAATGAATGGTTTAAACGTGTAATATGAGTTAATTATAATTTTTTTTTTATATTCGGTAATGAGATTAAATTAATTTAAAAAATAATATCTTAATAAATGAAATGATGTTCAAAGTGTAATACTTATTTTGTCCAAAAATGTTAATATTGAGTATCGTCCAATTGTTTCGAATTGTTGCAGGAATAGTGATAGAGACGTCAATGAGATACATGTTAAATAATTTAAAAATAGTTAATCATGAATATCATTAATAACATACACATACGCACATAATATAGCGATAGTAGAGAAGACTCTACAATAGTAATAAATATTTTAAGGAATATTCTGCTGCTATAAATCAAAGCACTATGAAGTAGGTGATTTGGTACAACGTTATATCGCCTGTGCATTTGGACTAGTTTATTGCGACTTCATTACAACTCTGGCGTACGATAATTTTGACGCTTTTGGAACTGTTGCATCGATGTTAAATATCATGATGTATCACTAACGTTGACACTGCTCGTAGTCGTGTCCCGCTCAATATAAGGAATGGACTGTTTACTGTCTACTGCGTGTCGGATAGCGTGACCAATATTAGCCTTTTCAGTCTCGTAGATTTCCTTACAATTGTTTTTCTTTATCCTAGCGCCCTTATTGAAAAAACAGAAAAGTATCTTTGGTACACGCGCCCAAAGATCGTATCTGCACCCCTTCTGAGTGCAATCAAAGTGATCTATAAGACCATGGACGCTCATGCTCATATATCCTAGTTACTTACACTAATAACCGAATACTGAAACCCTAATCAAAATTAAGAGCCATCCGATTCACCGGCCGTCGCTGTCTCTGATAGCTGAAACGACAAGGACAACATGTGACTTGAGCGTCACTTATTTTAACTATCGTTCCAGTATTCGTCCGTATATCGTACTAAATTCGGACATACGGCTTAATAATACCAAAGCTTACACTTCCAGCAACAGGTATGTTCCATAAATACCTTTTGTATGTAAAGGGAGCCTCGGTAATAAGGTTATGTTATGCGTTTTATTTTATGCTTATTGCTCAGGTGCCTCGTCTTCATTGGAAGGGGTCTCTGGTTCTCCATTAAATGGGTATTTCAAATAATTTGTATTCATTTTGTTTCAAATAATTTTGTTTTAGTTTTATTTTGTGGCAATATAATGATGAGGATTATAATTTCAACAATTCTCTATTTATTTTTTCCTTCAAATTTAATTCAAATGCCATTATCTTCCTATATATAAAAATGGATTGCAATTCCAATGTTTCGCTAAAACTCGAGAACGAGAAACGACGATTGAACATAGCTGAGACAGTACAATGTGTGTCGAGATAGCTAGTTATATATAGGAATTGAAAAATACATGAGTTGCAATATTAAACGTCTTCATTTACCACTTTAGCATTATGAGGATGCTAACCGAAAAACCATTATACTGAAACTCATAAAGTCAGCTGTTTTGTACCCACTACAACGTCAAGGACTCTCGACAAATATCGGGGACTGTTAATATATTTTCGACGTTTTTAGTGGTGCTGAAAGCCATTTACAACGAACGTTTTTCGTGATCGAGGGTCATTATAAAGTGGAAATTATAAACAGTCATATATATTGACTTTTTCTACTAATGCTACACTAAAAATTCTACTAAGTACTTTCTATCTGCATTAAATCAATTTGTGTGAGCTAAAACTGAGAGGTAGTAAAACTTATTGAGTGTTAGAATAAAGAGACTAGAAGAGCGAATTACTTTTATGTAGATCCATTTCACGTTTTTGGTGGAACTCGCCTGCAATCCGTACAAATCCGATTACGTTCAATTTTCTAGACTATCCCACTTTTCCTTACTGCCGGGCGAAAATAGCCTTTATCGCGAATCTCTAAGCCCCTAAATCTTTTGACTTGCAAACTAGAGTTTTTTAAGTTTCTAAATCTTTTCTCATTCTTGAAAGTACAATTACGTACTTTGCTTATTGTTTAAATAATTAAATGCGACACTCAAAATTGTAGTATAAATTAATTACTAATTTATATGAAAGATAAAAATATTACTAACTAGTTTTTGCCGCGGCTTCGCTTGCGTAAGTTATATACCCACGGGAATACTGTAGTTCTACGGGTTAAAATGTAACCTATGTTTTAATTCAGATTTTAAACTACTGCCACATAAAATTTCATCAAAATCTGTTATTCTCAAAATTTATCACATTTATAATAGTAGTAGGACAGTTTGTATGTTGCATAATGTAACAAGTCGATTGTTAAAAAACAAAACAGATTAGATAATTATTTTCATTTAATTTAAAAATCGACAGAATCGGGTCGTAATTTATCATTAACGGTCTAGTTTTATGTCCTATCTTGAGCTGCGGTGAAATGCCAAGCGTCTCATAATTTTCTAAAAATATAATATAACGCTCAAAGAAGTTATGGAAATGGAAAGGAATATATTAGAGCTGAACGTCATATAGAGGAAAGTGTAGGGTGGTAGTAACCTATCGCCCAAACCCGCGAAGCAAAAAGCGAAGTAGACACCAAGCAGACTTCCCGCAGTACATTTATTATTTTTATGTTGGCATTTGTTACCGCTCTTGTCACCTGGCTTAACTAATTTATACAGGAAAATTTTAATAGTCTTTTTTTTTAAATTAATTTATGTATTTCGACATAAAATTAAAAAAAAATAACAACACATACTACTCTAATTAATAAAAAACACTACTTGCGTTTATATAATAGGATAGATGACTTGTTTTTATTGCACAAATGAATAAAATATTAGTAACTTCTCAGAAGAAACAGTCAATATTTTCAAAGGTACAGCGATTTGTATACAAATTTTCGCAAGTCTCGTGAAAACGCTCCATACTAAAGTCGTATCTAGCTGTGACGTCTCGCCTAGGGTAAAAGTGTATGAAGTATACGGCCGCAGGAACAAATTTGTAAATATCTCCGATTTTTGTGCGTTTATGTTCATACTTACCATAATTAATGTTTTTGTATATGATGTAAGTAAACTAATGATGTAGGTTTTGTTTACTAATTTAGCAAAGAATTTTTTATACTTTTTTGCACTTTTTAGATGTAGGTATCTAATTAATGAACTACACATAAAATATTATATTTTTTTACATTTACCAAGTAGTAATGCCTCAATATTTCTAAGTATGTATATGAGGAATATGAGGAACTAAATATTTTATATTTGGTCATCTCCCATATTTTGTTACACGTTGACGTCTGTCAACCTGCCACAAAATATATTTTTTTATATCTTAGAGGCAACAGAAATTTATACAGTTCAAACTATAAATTAAATGAATTTATGGTCGAATTTCGACCACTAGGCTTAGTGGTCGAAATTCGACTAGTGCTTACAAATATAACATTTTTGCATTAAATACATTCAGCTAATATTATGTAAATCGAATTCCACATAATATTATATAACAGAAACATTTTACACCCGTAATTAATAACCGCTAAGAGCGATTTCTCGACAGGCAATAAATTATACCGCAGCGTCACCTGGCGATTATGAACGGAATTAATTTTACAAGGACGCAGGTGGGCCAGTGTCGGGCTAGGTCTTTGGACCCGATGGTGAACTATCAGACCTGTAGGCCTAAAAGTCCTCTGGCCTGACAAGCTGTCAATACGTCGGTTGGTTCGGTTCAATATAATACAATAATATGCGGATCTGTTATTGCCCGTTGCATTTCCAATCAATATTAAAATATTTGCTCTTTGCAATTCACTTACTACTTTGCAATTCATGTTTACACAGAAAATTAATAATAATATAAAATTATATAGAAATAGATTCATTATTTTTTTTTTCAAATTAAATTAATAAAAATGAATGAATAACTCGAAAATATAATATGATATGGCAGGACAACTACCTAATAGATGTGTATGCGTAGTACATGGGATTGCGATTGAGAAAAGGAGTCAATTTAGACAATAATATACTCAACTTTTGTTGTATAACTTATTTAGAATTAGTTACCGTGTAGAAAATTGTGTTCTCGCGTGTCGACCGACGATAGCAACACAATATGTGATTCATTTCAATTCACTTAAATGTAAACCATCTACACAGTTAAATCACCGGTTATAAGAAATTGGATTCTTACAAAACCATTAGAGTTAGAACAAACAAATGAGTAAAGTGGTTTCATTAAATGACGGTTCTTACATATAATTTTGGTCAAATTATAAGTTATATATTTCTATTTCATTTAAACATATTGTCAAATAAATAGGATATGTTTAGTATGGTTTAATATAAACCTTTGCTTTTATATAAGCTACATTCTTTAGTATAAGCTACAAAGCAGCTATAAGATTTAAAAAAAAACATACCTACAGTGGCGACTGGGCCCGCATTCCGAACAGCTGGCGGCTCAAAACTGATGAAATGTTACAGGGAGCTTAGACATCACCTCATTGGTATAAGGCACGTGCCTTTTAAATTCGGTTACATATCATCTATAAATACCTCCATAAAACTAATTAAAACGTAATTGTGTGGTTATATTCCAGTTTCCGTCCCCGCCCGGCCTTGCCTTGATTCCTGTCACTGTGTGTCTGCTGTATGAATGCACGGCTAATTAGCTGCCAAGCTCACCGTGTAGTCCATTAGGAACGATTAGAGCCGCCGCCGCCGGTGGAGGCCGTGCGTGCCAAGTCACATGGAATAAATGCGGTCAACTAAGCGCATGCTATTTCCCGCGGCGTGCATGGCAAAAACTTAAAGTGATAAAATTACCCCCTTACTAATAAAAAGATTTACACAATGGATAACTTAAACAGCGTTGCTGTCTTTGTCTGTCAAGTCACTTTTCCAACGCATCTGACAAAGACAGCAACGTTGTTTAGTTATTCGTTGTGTAAATCTTTTTATTAGTAAGGGGGTTTGAATATAAGTCGACGTAGTAGGATATAACTATAAAGTAAATTTTATTAATTAGATGTTTAATTACTAGTGATAGTAGTAAGTCGGCGACTAGTCGGCCAAGCCGATCACGGTTTCGGGGGTTTCCGTAACGCCGAATTTCGGGCGAGCGCTCTCTTAAGACAATACAGTCTAAAGACAAATTTTTCATTAAAAAATATACGACGATGTGCTCACTGTTGCATATTGACAAAAGTAAGTGTCAATGTCACCATGTGGAGGGCTACGAACTCTTGATTTGAATGTCCTTCTTGTGTCAGAGTGGTGATTATAACAATACAGCAACAATTCTTATATTCTCCATTATTGGTGCTTAACACTGACTACGTATTACATATGAGGTATATGCCATAATATACGTATACACTATTTATAGCCTTTTGGCCAACTGAAATAAACTAACTAAATAGGCTTTACTTCATGACATCTGTCAATGTCAAAAATGACATTGGCACTTACTTTTGTCAATATGCAACATCTCCCTTTTCGAGAAAAAGCAAACTAATATTATAAGTACATAACTAATACATTACTTATCTACTCAAATTTCTCATGTATGTACAATTTAGGACGTTTCACACTTCTACCAGACCTGGTTACGTAACCGGTATTTTTCTAGACTCTCCATAGGAACAACAGTTAATCATCGATAATGCAATTTTGAACAGGACCGTCTCCGAACTATGCCGAACTCATGGGATCTATACTCTCCTGCATGGGAAGGCATATTGTCAGTGCTGCCGTTGCCATAAAAGAAGGTGGAAGATTTGTATTTTTTAAATTCTTTTTTCTAGGTCTAATGTGTTATTAATATGTTATTCCTCCTATACACAACACCATTTGGATCCACAACATAATATGATCTACCACATCCTAATTTCTCTTTAATTATTCCGCCGAACCAAAAAGATTTAGGATTTTTTTTGAAGTAAATGTCATCACCCGGCTTAAACTCATAAGATTGTATACTTCGCATTCCTGTCAAAATAAAAAGACATTTTGTCTCTGCTCTCTCTATGACATCTTTCAAACGTCGAAAATTTACCTTACCTTACCTTACCTTAATTTACACTTACCTCCTCTCAACAAAACTTACGCTCAGATTGAAAATGAATTGTTTGCCATACAGTTTGGATGTAATAAATTTCACCAATATATTTTATGGCAGTAAAATAACTGTTCATACTGATCACAAACCTTTAATTTACCTTTTAAAAAACCTCTTCATGAAGTACCTGCTAGACTACAAAGAATGATGTTATCGTTGCAGGGTTACGACCTAGAAGTGGTTTATGTACCTGGTAATATGTAGATAGCAGATACTTTGTCAAAAGCCTCACTTAGTGATACATTACATACCTCAGTATGAACATGACTTACAATATCATGTAAATTCAATATTTTCTAATCTCTCAGTGAGTAAGCCATATTTAGAATTAATATTATTAGAAGTAAAAATGATGATCTTTAAATCTGCTCAAGTCTTATATTCAGAATGGTTTGACCAAGAAGCAAAGACAAAGTAAGCTGTCTTGTGAAACCATATTGGAACATTAAAATGAAATACATATAATGAACGACTTAATATTTAAAGGTAATAGGCTTATTGTTCCAAAATCCTTGCAAAGACAGATTTTAGATAAAATACACTGTGGGCATTTAGGTATTAATAAGACACTCAACATCGCTAGAGAAACAGTTTATTGGCCAAATATAAACGCGGATATTAAAAACCTAATTGATCAATGTTCGGCGTGTGCAAAATTCATGGCAAACACACCCAAGGAACCGTTAAAATGCCATGAGATATCTTATCTTCGTGGGAGAAGGTAGGTATAGATTTATTATATTTTGATGGAGAAAATTTCCTTTGTCTGCATGGATTATTATTCCAAGTACATAAAGCTAGCTTCTTTGCATAAGAATTACACTGTCGATAACGTTGTTAAAAACCTCAAATCCTTCTTTGCTCGACATGGAATCCCGAAAGCACTAGTGTCTGACAATGGTCCACCATTTAACTCTTGCAAATTCAAGTCTTTTCTTGTTGATTGGGATGTAGAACACATTACTACCAGTCCTTATTGGTCCAGGTCTAATGGCCAGGCTGAAAGTGGAGTTAAATTGTCAAAAACATATTAAGAAAATTTAAGGAAGATGGCTCGGGTATACATTTGCGTTACTACACTACCGCAACGCTGCTAAGGGAGATTTTCCCAGTCCGGCCGCATTATTAATGTCTAGAAACTTGCGAGTAAATTTACCAATTCTAAATAGAAAACTCAGACCAAAAGTTGTAAAATTTTTGACGTTTGAAAAATGTCATAATCAAAGCAGAGACAAGATGTTTTTTATTTTAACAGGAATGCGAAGTATACATCTTATGAGTTTCAGCCTGGAGATGACATTTACTTCAAAAAATATCCTAAATCTTTTTGGTCTCCGGGAATAATTAAAGAGAAATTAGGTTGTGGTAGATCATATTATGTTGTGGATCCAAATGGTGTTGTGTATAGGAGGAATAGGGGACACATTAGACCTAGAAAAAAGAATTTAAAAGATACAAATTCTCCACCTTCTTTCTATGGCAACGGCAGCACTGACAATATGCCTCCCATGCAGGAGAGTATAGATCCCATGAGTTCGGCACAGCTCGGAAACGGTCCTGTTCAAAATTGCACTATCGATGATAACTGTGTTCCTATGGAGAGTTCTAGAAAATACCGGTTACGTAACCAGGTCTGGTCGAAGTGTGAGACCGTCCTAAATTGTACATACATGAGAAATTGAGTAGATAAGTAATGTATTGTTATTAGTTATGTACTTATAATATTAGTTTGCTTTTTTCTCGAAAAGGGAGATGTTGCATATTGACAAAAGTTAGTGTCAATGTCATTTTTGAACATTGACAGATGTCATGAAGTAAAGCCTATTTAGTTGTTTGTAGTTTATTTCAGTTGGCCAAAAGCTATAAATAGTGTAGACGTATATTATTGTATTAGGCATATACCTCATATGTAATACGTAGTCAGTGTTAAACACCATAAAGGAGAATATAAGAATTGTTGCTGTTTTATTATCATCACCACTCAGACACAAGAAGGACATACAAATCAAGAGGTCGTAACCCGCTACACTCACTTGAAACAAAACGTCTCAATGATGAAACTGTCTCATAGATAGTGACAAAAACTACACAGCAACAAGTCTGACTAACGATTGTCTGCTTCCCTTTTTAAGTACTAATCTAATCGGTCTCTATACAACCGACTAACCGGCTAGGCCGGCCAAATTCATGATCGACACATCTCTTGTAATTAGTAATTGAAGTACTTCGATAGTAATTAAATACTGCCACCTAATTTATCAATATAGTATACCCTACGGAAACACGGTTCTTTGGGATAGAATGTAGCCTAGGTTTTAATACAGAGCCTAAACTACTACCATACATTTTTTTATCAAAATTCATTTAGTTAGTTTTTGCACGAAAGAGTCACAAGTATCCATCCATACATTCATCCTCATAAACTTTTACATTTATAATAGTAGTAGGAAATGGTATTTTAATACGCTGAAATTGGATATTGTAGCCACTAAAAGACGCGTAATCATCACGAGAAAATATTATTTGTAAAAGTTGTTAGTATAATAATTATATTAATGAAGATAATGAATACGTTAAACTACATACATAGTAAAAATATTATATATAATCCGGGTAATATAATCCGGGTGTCCCTTGACATCTCTCAAGTTTTTTTATTATAGTTACTGTTATTTATCTGTCAACTGACTTTTCCAACGTATCAGACAAAGACATACAAGACAAGTGTAAATATTTTTATTAGAATGTGTGATAGTTACGTAGGTATTATGATTATATTGATATAATATGTCATATTTTTATACAGTCAACAGACTAAAGTTAACGAAGCGAAAGTTTTAGTATATTGTAAATACAAACATCAAAAAGTCCGTACTTAAGGAAATTTACAAGAAATGGCCTTCGGTAAACTTCTTTTGATGAACAAACTTTTAATCGGGCAAACAAATTTATTGTTAACAAAGTTACACCATTTTTAGCTTTTAAGGTTTAAGATGAGAGGATCGAAAGGATAGTAGTAGATAGGTAAATTTGTAACTATCCATAATTTTATGTAATAAGCTTTAATTTCTATAAAAGTTTTTGCTTCCCAATACGAATAATACGATCTAACCGCAGATAATTAAATTTAATTTTATTATTTTATTACTAAGTCCTGCTTATACTTTATAAAATATAGGTTGTTAGGTATTTTTTTTTAGGTTTCCGTACCCGGTAAAAACGGGACATATTACTGAAACTTCGCTATCTGTCTGACCGTCCACCTGTCTGTCACCAGGCTGTATCTCCTCAAACTTAATAGCCAGTCAGTTGAAATTTTCACAGATGGAGTATTTCTGCTGCCGATGTCGCTAAATAACAATCCTAAAAATTAAATAGAATAAAATAATTATTTGACACAAAAAAATCACGTTTGATTTATGAGAGCCCCGGAGGAGATGTTATAAACGTGTTTTATTTGCCGTTTTGTATGGAACAATCAGTGCGCGAGTCCGGCTCGCACTGAGCGGTTTACGAAAATTATGCAAACGGGAGAGCAGACGATCGTACATGTTACGTGGAGTAAAAACTTTGAGTACAGTTTTAATAGAATTGTGCGAACGGAGGAGTACTAAATTTGCCTGAGTTAAAGTCTATGTGGAGGAAGGTGTGCAGAAAGCTAATATTTTTTATAATAATACTTAGAAATACATAAAATTAATAAGAACAAAGTTACACACACTACTTTAGATAAATAACTCACACTGCCATGTGTTTGTATTATTAACAGTAGGTGTTGGTTTGACACAATTGTCAATCTTTCTTTCACATTCCACACACAACATTTACATATTTTCATTGCGTATCTAAGACGCAAAATAGCACTAAAAAGTTGAAAATTAAAATATGAATTACGCTTGAATTTCGACTACAAGGCGACCACGTGTTGTAGAAAGTTGATAGATAAATCCGTGTAAATTGTAAAGATAATTTAGACGATATAGTTACACTCACATTTTAACAATTTATATTTTTTATTAAGTTTAGATTAAGTTAAGAGCTGGCATATATAATTAGCCCCTTACTTATATAAATATTTACACGATGGTTAAGCTACGCAATGTTTTGTCCGTTTCTGTCAAGCGACTTTTCCAACGTATCAGACAAGGACAAAACTTTGTATAGCTTATCCAATTGTGTGAATATTTTTATTAGTAAGGGGGTTGATGTTCATGATTTGTTTATTCGCAATTTAATCACCCGTAATTGTGGTGGTAGGTGTGACACGCGTCGTGAGTCGTGACACAGTGTGGACAATATACCGTACAGATGTAGATCACTTAGACTAATGACTGCTCCAGGTGTAATTCATTACGCTCTACCACCACTGTTACTTATTACGTAGCTTGTCTGTGTATTATTATGCATATAGACTTAGGGTCAGGTCCCACCGAGATGCGGACTCGATGATGTTTGAAGATGCTGTAAAAATGTAATGAATAAGCAGCGCTGTCTAGCGCGATGCCGCGTGCAATTTCCAATTCGTATTATAAGTGCGGACCGCGTCGCGTTCCTTCGCGTCTCGGTGTGAAGTTACCCTTAAGTCCTCAGGACTTGACCAACAATAGAGATTTGATTGTGCGTTGTTGTTAGTGTATTTACGCATCACAAAATCTTTATAATCTTGATTTCTGTATTTTTATGGAAATGGTTTTTTATGATAAATCACAGAATAACGGTTATATGATTTACCGATCTATGGTCTAGTAGGCAAAGGACCTAAGGCGTTTTAAGATATAAATACTTAATTTATTAATATGAATGCGTGTAGTTTATAAAATAAACTAAGAAGCGGTTGGAAAATGATTTCCATTATCCCTTTGTAGTAATGTGGGTGGCAATCCCCAAAGGGAGATCTCCGACCGAGCGAGATGGTATGCTTGGCCAGACCGAAGCCGACTTATATGAATTTAGATATCGTATACATAGTGCCGATCTTGGAAAACTTCGATAGCGCGATTCAGGATTGTGGCGCTAATTGGTCCGCCACACCTTGTTTACATTTGCCATATTAAAACAATTATACGTGAAATTTAATGTCGTAGTCATTTTCTGGGCGCGGCAAAGTGATTTTAAGTTCTATTTGTATTGATACGAGTAAAGCAATGTATTTTCACAAAACAGTAGTTTATAAATCGTAAAAAATCTGATACTTGTAAAGATTTCACTCGCTCATTTGAAATGCGGTAGTAGCCCGATTGACATGCAAAAACATAATATCACATACGTAGTAAAAAATATAACCCTTCTTTTGGCAGTCAGGAAATTAATTATGGAACTCGATACTAACGGGACAACACTCATAATTTTATCACGATTAAAAATATTTAACGGCCAACGAATTGGGCACGGGTCAGCCAGTAATACATAGATAAATTGATTGCATACACAATATTTATATATTCGAGTTTATGAACAAAATCAAAAATACCTAACGAATGAAATAAAAATACACCAATGTACTGTATCCACAATATTCCTGCTCGACAAGTTTCTAAACATTTTCCTTGCACTAGAAAGCCTAAAAATATTTAAACACAAAGGATGTGACCGAAACGACTGCAGACTTGGTTGAACTATGCATTTAGAGGTGCGAATGTACACGTGCGCACAATTCAACGGCGCTGTTAAGCGATTTTCATCTTATGCTTGATCGTGCGGAAACTTGTTAGAGTACTTGTTAATGTAGTTTATTGTTTAGTCATTTTAAATTACTATTCATAATTTATTTTTTCTTATGTATGCATTATATTATAATTTTTTCCCTGTAACCAGTAACACTCAAAATACCTTTCACTGCATTTGTAACCACAGTAGTATTTTGTGGTATTATACTCCGATTAATAATTATAATATTATAAGGCTTTTTAAAAATGAATTCTCAAACTCTTTATTCGTCGGCTTTACGAGTTTTATAATATTATGAAGCGTTTTGAAACAATAAGGATCGAGGGCGCTACGACGTAAGCCAGAGCTACGCCGCCGTAGACCTTGCTACGCGGTTTAATTATACGATGCCAGAAAATGAATAAACTCTGATACAGTGTCTTTTGTTGAGTTAATGTGAATGGTGCATTACTTAAATTCATTACTTTAGTTGTTTTATCTTATATAGGCACTATCTGTCTAATACTATGGCTTTTGTTTTAGTTTTTCAACAAATAAAAATAAGTAGCGACTAATTGCTAGTTTTAATTATATGTAATCAGACTGCGATCAAATGCAGTCCTTTTTTTTATAACATTATCTCTTTAAATTTAACACACACAGCAAACAGAAAGAGCCCTACATTACGGACACTAAACGTTCAAAGCTGAAACATTTTCTGCCTAACATTTCAACTGACAACTCTTCAATTCTCGATTGTTTAGTATTTCAAGCGAGGATTTTGAACGGATCATCTGACGCGCGGCGCACAGTGACGTCACGACTCTCCCCTCTTTTGCACGCCCGCTCCTCCTCCCCCGCTATCGCCCTCGGGGATGGGGGAGGCAGGACCGAGGACGTAAACGTTGGCCAAAAACAACATCGATTTAATGTTCAACCAAAGAATAGATTTTATTCGCAACACAAATTGTGTCAGCCCTGACCCGAGACCCGAGACCCTCTTGACCAGCGTTATAGTTACTCATAGGACTAGTCATAATATGATGGATGTTGTGATCATGATCGTGTTTTGATTATATTGTATCAATCAAAAAACAGAAAAAGTCGTTCTTTTTCTGTTGTATCGATTATTAAATTTAGAAAAATAATACCTAAATAATAATTTAACTAGGTAGTAGTTTTTGTTTATCTCGATGAAATGAAAATGCCCTCTTCAAAATACTAAAATAAATATATATCTTATACCATTCTTATAAAATATAGGTCTGTACTTCTATTTTTAGACAATTATTGTAGTATATTCGCGTAAAGAAGACAGTAAATATCAATGTATAACGTGTACATAATGTTATGTCAAAATGGCTTATTATAATTGGTTAATGTGAGCAAGGCGTCAATTTTGAGTTATTTTTTTTACATTTCACTGTCTTCTTAACGAGAATAAACTATCGTTACTACAGATTCTGGTATGAGAAATTCTTAGTTATCTAGTAAGAAGCCAATACAGTCATAAAGATTTTACGACGTGTTTTCACGTACGCGGTAGAGTGCCAGAGCATATTTATGTGTTTACGTAGAAAAATAGAATTAATTGAGTATAGGAAACATTAGGATAATCTATATTTATGTGACGCCTTACTATAGCGAGCTTATAAGTTTCAGGAAATATTTTTATTGTACCAAATACGATTTGATTTTTTGTGTGTTTAAAACGCTATCACTTAAACACTTGAATAGATTTAAGGAACTTTGCTCACTTTTAGTGCTTAGCCTAAAATAGGACATGGGCTTCTTTAACCATATTCTAAGAAAAATCTATAGTTTCATTGAAAAATATAAGTTTCTAGCGAACGAAGTGACAGTAAAAAGCTAACACTATTTCACTCAACATACAAAGATACGTTCTCGGTCTCATGCGGAAAAAAATCTTTGAATGAAACTGCTTTAGATATCTCAATAACTTAAAAGGGTATTTTTGCTTCAGTATCTCAAACATTTTTAGATTAGCTTCCATTAATGTTTTCTTTGTTAAAATTCTACAACGCTAACACATTATTATTTGTAATAGCCATTTGAAGAATAAAAAAGAATTTTCTCGTGATGATACTTTTTATATAGGTTTAAACAATGTGGAACCTCAATTGATAGAAATCTATTCAGCATTTTTACGTCGATCTTTGGCATAATTATAAATTTTCATCATATGACGCCAAATCTAAAACCGTAAAGTGAATAAAATAAAACCCACGCTTTTATCGTTTTGGCAGCGGGTTCGAGTCCAGTCCGGTCCAAATGAGGCCGGGCAGAAAAGCTTTGTTATTTGCTCACGTTCGTACTGCACCGGGATGCGGGTATATTAACCCCTTCCCCTTCCCGCAGAGTGTTGGTAAATACTGCATGTCCTGCGCCCACTTACATGCGGCATGTGTCTTAACGTTGCACAATATTCAATGTGAATTTGCGTACGATTTTTCTCCCTGTTTAGGCCAAAAATCTTTTAGACGCGTCGCATGAAGATATCGTTAAAAGTTTTATGGGTGTGTTACTTCAGTAGTTTAGATGGGGAATTATACTAAGGAAATCAATATAGTGCAGTCTTCCTTAATCAGGACAGGCGCAAAATTCTATTAAACTAAAAACTAAAAACCAATAACTCTGTTTTGTAAATATATGTGACTTCTTATGAACGATATTTGTAATTTTAAAAGAGTTCTTTCTTTCTTAGTTAACTGCGAATGGTTTGACCAAGCAACCTGTTTAAAATGTGTTTTATATTTCACAAACGACTCGCATAAGTGAATCGCTGCACGAGTCATATGTTTATCAAATGTTTTGTTTGGTACATAAGTAAGCGCAATACAAAAGGCAAACACTTGTTCAGCGAGCAGAGCGCCGATGCGTTCCGCTCATAACATAAAGGTAAAACTGAGTTGATATTATCTTGCAAGTTGCTTACAATTTGAGAAAATAATATAGGTAAATAGAACGTATGTCATATACGTTCGACGACGAACGTATATTTCTCAGAAATACGTGGAGCTAAACTATGAGTATATTTTTATGAGAATTGTGCAAACGGAGCAGTATGAAATTTGCCATAGTTATAGTTTATGTGGAGGAAGGTGTGCAGAAAGTTATTTTTAAATAATAAGCTTAGAAATGCATAAGTTCATAAAAATTAAGTTACACACACCACCTCACTAACTCTACCATGCGTTTGTATATTACACGGTATATTATCAGTTAGTTTGACACAGTTGTCAATCTTTGGTCCACATTCCACAGACGACATTTACATATTTTATTACGTATCTAAAAAACAAAATAACTCTCAAAAGTTGATTCTTCAAAATGTAATATGAATTATGCTCGAATTTCCACCACAGGGCGTCCTCTAGTGATCTTAATTACGCGTAGCTATTATAAAATTATTTATATTATATATATAATTATTAAGATTCATTTAATTTTACATTTATTTATAATTGATTTTGAAATAAAAACTATTATACTAATAATATAAATGTGAATGTAAGTTTGTTTGTTACGCTTTCACGCGAAAACTATTGAATGGATTTTGATGAATTTTGGTATAGTAGTAGTTTAGACTCTGGATTAAAACATAGGCTATTTTTATCCCGGAAAAGTACAGTGTTCCCGCGGGATACTCGACAGTATATTTACGCGGGCGGAGCCGCGGGAAACAGCTAGTAGTAAATAAATGCTTGTAGCGGTAGCGGCTCCTGGAGATAGAGAGCTGGTTAGTTAAAGGTTTTGATAGTTTAAGTTACATATAAATAAGGGTTCGTAAATTCATATCGCTATTAACGGCTAAAAGAGATAACAAATCTGCGAATTATTAAAACAAACCCAGTGGTAATTTGGCTTATAACGGCGCGGGCGGCATTGTATTGGCGATATTCGGGTATTGGTTTTCCTGGGGCTATTAATTGGCGCCCGAATTGGCGTCCTTTGTTCATCACACGCTTATAACGTCGTGCTCGATGCTCAATGCTCAATGCTCATATCGTTTGAACATTTCGCACAAATTACACGTGAAATACGTCAAATCCATTTTCTTAATTCCAATTCTACTAAATAAAACCTGCAATAATACAATTACAATCAAGTCCCGATACGCTAAAACTGCAAAACCGGTATTCCCGTAAAAGTTAAACGACCGTGTATCATGCTCTGATTGGTCCAAACTTCACAAAATAAGTTTATGATAACAAGTATCTTCACTTATAATACAATCAAAGTAAAATTAAACTCTACTTTAAATACGAGAATTGAGGTTCTGATTATAATCTGACTTATAAAACGAGTACTCTATGGTTTTAAAATGTATGCAAACATCAAGTTTCTGCTCGACCAGTTTCTAAGGATTTTTCTTTGCACTAGGGCACCTCAAAATCGGCGCTGTTAAGCGATTATCATCTTATACCTGGTCGAGCGCCAACTTGTTCGATTGTATATAATCCAAAACCATTATTGTGCGTGTAATTTTTAGCATAATAATATTATGAATATATTGCGATAATTACAGACAAAATTAATAAAATATTATGTAAATTTTGAAATTAAAAACATCTTGCAAGTTTGCAGTAAGCTGGCAAAAATGCTTGGATACATAGATAAATCATTGGTCTCGCTAGGAGAGCACCCAGAAAGACCAATAATTAGTCTATGTTTGCACAGTAAGCCTTTTTACATACAAAATTCTGTGAATGTTTCATAAAACTAGTTTGAATTCCGAAAAACCTATTGAAAAGCTGTAACACAATTAATCCGCGGAACTATTAAAGCCAGGTTTATCTGCGTGTAAAAATATTTACAACGCTGAAATTATGTTCCTTTCCAACTGCTCTTTTAATGATTTTCCATAGTTTTAATGGGGAAAATATTATGTAAATTGCCGATACTCTTGAAAGCTTTTAAATTAAAATGTTAAATTGACGTTTTTGAAGTCCCGAATCCCAGCTTTATTCTTACAGATATTTAGACTAATTCTGTTAGGAAGGTCCCCTTTTACCAAATAATCAGGAGGACCATCTTCCTGTTAGAAATGTTTTTTTTTTTTAAATAAGCGCGTATCTTTAACTTAAATACACTTATATGCCCATAACTGTAATGCTAGGAACGTGTAGGAACAAAAATTGGACAATAATTTAATTTAAAATTTTCATACACACAGAACATGAGTTTCCACGAAGTATTCGGTAGGTAATTTGTCCTTTTGTTTATTCCCTGTGTTTAATTTAAAAATGTACGGAGCTGAGTAATGAGTTCATTAATAAAAGTTTCACTTAAGATCGCTTAATACTAAAATGAGGCATATCATATCAGTCAAGAGCTTCGTAGTTCGTAGTGCTTAGCTCACTTAAGTAAATTTTGGTTCTGATTCTATTAAAAAGATACAATATTAGTGCAGTTTACGTTTACAACAGTTCCGTAGAAATTACGTAGAAAGCTTACCACTTGTACAGAGGAAAGAAAATATTATGCAGACGACAGATGGCGTCATAATTATAGCAAGTTTATTTACTTATGTAATTAAATATATCGTCACGTATTAATATCAATATATTATTATGTGAAGCAAAAACTTTCAGTATAGCATAGCATAGTATAGCAAGATGTGCAGAAAGTTAATATTTTTTATAATGCTGAGAAATACATAAAATGCGCACTGGCAACAGAATTGTCTCTGTCCCGCTCCATTTGCATTTCGATTATGAACTTTAGCGCACGGTATATAGAGAACACACTAAATTAACGGTGGAGAAAGGAGACAATTTTATCGTATGCGTAAACACACACTACCTCACAGGGCGATCGCAAGTATTTGCGTTCGAAATTCAAAGTTTTTACCTCAACGTCTTCTGTACAAATCATAATATACTCGCTCTTACAACTCCTATACCGTTATATGTGTACTTTTTCAGACATCGCCTGTGATTGGTTAACTGTTAACCAGAAATTGTAGATTAATTTTAAAATTAAAACTACGTTATACTATCGCATAAGTTTGAAAAATTATTTTCAATTTCAAATCATATTTATTATAATGAAATAGTGATTTTGATAAAATAAATTGATGTACCTGTATTATAATCACTATAACCATGCTTTATCTCAAAGAATATAGGTGAGTATTTGTATAAATTTTACCATAATTTAACTTCTCGACTTAATAAGAGACTTAAGTTTATATTTTTTGTTTCAATCAATGAAATAATATATTGTGTAGTGATTTTAATGTGTACGCTAAGATTTAGATACTTTTCTTACAGATATTGGTTTATGGATATTGGTGTATAGCTCATATTGACTTCCTAATATTAGTTAAACGTAACATTCTTTTCAAAATACAGACATAACATTACGTTTTCTTCTGCCCGTCAGTAAAAACTTTATAGTTTAAATAATAGGTAAATAATAATACTTAGCGAGGTTAATAATAATTAGAGGTGGGCGACATATTATAATAGTAGGTACTATACTTATTTATAATACTATTATACAGTTTTACCACATACCCTTTTGTTACTTTTCTTTGTTGAACCTTTGTTACTTTTCCGAATAAGTATACCATACTGGATTTTAATTTCAAGGGCCCACAATAATATTGACAACATAAAAATATTTCAAGAATTCTCACCACACCAACGGGTAACCGCTGAAGTTAATCAGGCTATGCCGTATGTGATAACCCGAAATATTTTTGTTACCAACCTTTAGCCCTCGTACCCACGAGAGTTTTTTTGTAGTCGCGACAGTAGAAACTGCACTATAAATATATTTCTGCACTAGAACATACAATAAAGCTGGAGTTTTGCCGGGGAATTCAATGGGTGACGTTGTGGATTTTGTATTTCCTTCATAAATTTCTGTTATTTCGGTTCTTAATGTAACTATTAAATATTCGTTAACGTGCACAAGACTGCCTATCTATTTAGACTTTGACTAGACTTTAGAATTGACGATTTAGGAATACGGTGTTGAAAATTGAAACGAAAATTCTATTTCCCGCCTTTTTAACTTGACACTGGCAAATGGTTTTAAGCCGACGCCATATATTTAAATAAATAAAAAAATAATACAATAAAGCTGAAAATCGAAGTGTCAAGTGTAAAATGTCAGATTTGACATCTGTGCACGATTTTCTGAGTTCTATTTATAGTGTCGTTTTTTCTCTCGCGACCACAAAAAACGCAATGTATGTAAAAAACGGAATGTAGCCTTACTTTTGTATTTTTTTAATGCAATAAAAACGAACGAATTATAGTTGTTTTTATCCGTTTTAAATAATTATTAATTAATAATAATTATTAATAAAAAAAAAAAAATTGTAACGTAACGTATGGTTTTTTTTTCATTTGCTTCAATCAAGCTTGAGTCTTTTGCATTTTTAGTCGATAATACGTAAAATAGCAACGGTAATATTTTGAATTTCGAAAACTTTTTTTATTCGGATTTCCACCTCTTATTCTATGGCAACATTTACATACATTTTTTTAATTCTTTTTTATATCTAAGAGGCAAGAGAGCCCTTATTAAATTGAAACTTAAAAATTATGTGAATAATTTGGGGCGAATGTCGCCCACCTCTAGTTTAAATTAAATCTACCTGTCGTGTAAATTTACGTGTACCCGTGACGGTGTAGTATGATAATGTATTAAGGTATAACTGTTTCAGCGACTAATGTAAGTTACTCTATATTGTCACGAGTGCAATTAACTGCAGTTAGGTAAGTTATGGCGACGATGTTCGTGTTGCTGCTCCCTGTGCGGTGTGCGCAGCGCGTGACTACTGACTACTGCATTTGATGTTATAGAATATAATATTGTAGCTTTGTAAGTACCACTGGCCATCCTACTACTATTATAAATGTAAAAGTTTGTGAGGATGGATGGATGGATGTTTGTTACTCTTTCACGTTAAACCTACTAAACAGATTACGATAAAATTTGGTATGGTAGCAGCTTGCTTTGGATTAATACATAAGATAGCTACTTTTTGAGACGAAAAAGCACAGTATTCTCGTGGGATACTGATATTGGAGATTTACGCAAGCGGAGCCGCGGGCAATAGCTAGTATATATTAAAAACAAGGCATGTCAAGGAAAAAGTGTCGCCACTTAAACTGCCCTACTTTTGGGGTTGTTTGGGGCAGTCGAGGTTTGACATTTGTCATCTTGACATTTACATTTTGACATTTGCTTTAGCATAATCTGTCCACATTTGACAAAATCTGACGTAACTTTTTCTTGTACGAAGATTTTCTGTCAAATGTACGTCATAGCCCACCCTTAAGCTTTGAAATCATTGCCACTGGTGCTATTTGACAAAATTTTGTACTGTGTTAGTGCGCAGTAGCCCTACGGGCCTAAAAAAGCCAAGTTCGGCAATTCACTTTCAATTCTTGTTATGAATCAAAGATCGTAAAACGGCCACTTGACCGCCAATTAATAATTTGATTAGGATACAATTCATATGCAGAAAGACTTTGACTTTTTCTTTTGACAACTTTCTATGAGAATCCTTAAAATGGTCCGCAAAAGAAGAATTGCTCGTGTCAAATAGTGTCAAATAGCAGATTCATAAAAAGTTACTCGTCAATAAATATTTAGTGTTATAAATAAATACAATGAATTTAGAATTGTATGAAAACTTTTGAGAGCATTTTAGTGTTAGTGTGAGCCGTGTTATTGAAATACATAATTGAACAAGTGCGTATTTTCGTAAAAATTGATAATGGATATTGATTCCGAAATTCAGGAGTTGTGTAGGATTATTTCGCCTCAATAAAGGCTTGTGTCGCTCATACAAGAGTTGGAACCTGGAATGTATGGCCTTTAAAGTAAGTAAACGTTTAATAAATGAGTAAACTATCTTAAGATATTATGTATCTACTTTTATTTCAATTTAATAAATAGAACCCTCGCAGCAGTAAAATAATTTTTACTGCAAAGAACTGTATGTTTCAATTTTAAAGTCAAGATACGAGTACCTATCGTAGTCAATAAAGGAAGCAAAAGCTACATTGGATTAAAAACGAGAAAGAATGTGTGCGCGCGTACTGCTGTCTTGCTCCTATAGTAATCGTAACTCTCTTTTTTTCCATCTTCACAACTTATATATCGAGAGGGATCTCAACTTCCGTTCGCCTCGCCCGATCACACTTTTTGTAACGCTCTTGTCACGAATTCACCAGCTTACTCCCCAAGTCAAGCGTGCGTAAACGAGTTTTACTTCAGAAAAATTTAACACAATATTTTGTAGAGCCACGGGAAAGTTTCAAAAAGAACTGTATAGTGTATAGGTAGTAAATTATGCAGGTGTGAATTTCGAAAAAATTGTTGTATTGCATACACGAGTTTGTCTATAACCCTGCCAAATCCAATAGTAATGTGCTCACGTACGGCGCAAACGTGACGCGCGCACGTCCCACATAACCCCATTTTTATTCGCATAATATAACCGAAACGTGGCTCGCGCCCCCGCCGCCCACTGCCGCGGGACAATTTACCACACTCGATATTAAATTTTACTGTTAAATATCTGGATTACCATGTAACGATGCTTTAAATTTAGCATTCTAATGTGTTACAATAAATTATAAAATTAACATGAATATGTGTTACTTATGTAGGTACTACAGTCTACTGTCTAGAGACACCTACATACCAATACAGAGATATGAGAGTCCAAAATTATTTTTGACTGTCTATCCATCACTTTACAGTTGCATTACAGTACCATTTTTTTATTAAATAGATCAGGAAACGAGCTGATGCATCGACTGATGGGAAGATTTACCGCCGCCCATGGGCACTCGTAACACTTAAAATCCCCAACTCCCCTTGGGCCTCCGATAACCTCACTCACATGCGAAATGCAACGCAAGCATTTTTTCACACCGGTTTTCTGCGAGGCGGTCAAGCCGGCTCATTCGTGTCGTAGTTGCATATCGTACATACTCGTAAGTCGTGACTACTTTGCTGCACGAAACAAAATGCTTTCATCTAATCTCACCAAACCTTATATGATATTTTGGGGTAATTAAAATAAGTACCTAACTACCTATAGCAACGTATTTAAAATCAATGAGTGAACTTGAAGGATTATCGCGATAGAACAACGTTTGTATATATTATGAAATTCTTAGTCTATTTGTGGGTTGTCATATGCACATGTGCATTTGCTCTGCGCCTGTCAGTGCTGTCACTGAATAATTTGAACGTGGCGACGAATGCCATGCCATACACGAGCAATTAATATGCCGCGTGTAGAACACGATGTAGAGGTTGGAGATACATCATTCAATAATTCTTCAACAGCCTTCATACTTCAACATGCATTTATATAAATGTGAAAATTTGTGAGGATGGATTTCACCCAAAACCTACTGCGGATTTTGATGAAATATAGGAATAGTAGTACTTTTGGCTCTGAATTAGACCATAGGCTACACTCTATCCCGAAAAAGTACAGTGTTCTCATGGGACACTGTATTTACGCGAGAAAATAGCTAGCTATGATTAGAGATCGAAATCGGAATACATTTTGGCACATACGCCAAAATGTATTCCGAATTCGAAGAAAACGTAAAATTTGTAATTTTGTACGCCTGATATTTTTAAACCATTTATAGTCTTATTACGAAATTAATTTTATTTATATTGTGTTTCCGAATGTTTGTCAGCAAAAGGCAAACAATAACTTGTAATAAAATCGATGCGCACGCGCCGCGTGGTACAGAGGGCTCAACAAAAAACATCATAAACGACGTAAAGTATGTTTATTGCCATAAAATAAATGTACATCGTACGTGTCTATTCTGTAAAAAATATTATGTTTATTTGTTATTTATCCATATTATGAAAGTACGAGTAATGAATATAAAATGATTAAAATAATTATTGACCTTCGGGAAGGCCGCGGATGCGTCGCGACACTTGGCCAGGGGCCAGGACGGTAATAGGCACGTGGTACTTTATCTAATTCAAAAGATTTAACAGGAAGAGTTGTCGTATGTAAATACTGACTGTACCTTGGATTCTATATGTCCGTTGTCATTTATTTTAATTATCGTTTTTGATGCACATCTACACTTTGTCCACGTAAAAGAGATTTGCTGAATTTCTGCTAATTCAAGAGTTAATATATATCGACTCCTATTCTTAGTTCCTATCCCGAGTTCAAAATACTTATAATATAATATATACGGACGCTTTCACACCACGTCAATCTGGTCCTGTACTAAGATCCGAAGAACTTGTATCACTGGTACCAGACAACGGAAATACATTTCATACTATACACATATTTACTAGATTTTTACTATACTATATATACATATATTTAACACACATCCGTGACCCAGGAACACGGAAAAACTTTTTGCTCGTATGGCGGGATTCGAACACGCGACCTCCGGCTTAAGTGCCGACGCGCTAACCACTGAGCTGCAGAGGTGGTCTGAGGCGTAAGTTATAGATATTAGTTAGTTGGAAATCATTATACACGTCAGTCTCATTTCACAAAATGAACCAACCCCGCCTATTAATTAGCAAGAAAAAGGTAGATCAATATCCACATAAATATACATCCTTGTTCTTTGCCATAAAATTTTTCAAACGAGTAGGTAGGATATCGTAGTAAATAAGCACTGAGTGGATGATTTATTAAAATTATATCTTACCTTTAAAACATGACGAGGGAAGCACAGCACGTTTTTCAATCACAAACCACTTAAGTTTCAACAAACTATGCAAAATTTCTCAAGTGTTTATTTGCGTAAATTATAAGTGGAACAAAAATGTGAGGCACTTTGTACTACAGACCATCGACACTTGTTGCTCGACTGTTTATCTGCACCGCTCACTCCTGTACACACACTACCTGAAACAAATTAAGCCTTTCATGTAACCAGCTCATATTATATGCCTACATATAAGGAATATTGTCATACTATATGAGCCGTAACATATCGTTAGTACATAACGCGTCGTGTTCTTTTTCACTGACATTATACTAAACTAAAGAAAGTAGTAAAATTGTTACGGATCGTACTGAAAACTTAAGGATGACCCTTCAATATTTATTTATACGTATGTAGAAACGATCTGACAATCCATATAATTTATTTATTTAAATAATAGTTGTCCCGACATACGTTGTTCTGTCTTAGATACGAACTAAAATAAATAAATACAGTCACAATTACATGTACCATCAACCATCTACATCTTTAGTAGGTGTAGATGTTGGTGTATCTGCACTTACACATACATCCACACCTACAACTGCACCTAAATCTTCACCTACTCGGAGCGGCCGATTTTTTAAAATAAACCAAACAGGAAAACTGAACGCACCTACAAATATTTGTCAGCCAAATGACGAATTTCACACGGTGAACAGTTAGCATGGGAAAATTGAATCGTCCTTTTTGGTATTTTCCCCGCTTTTTTTCCAATATTTTTCATCGTTTAAACCTTTCCTGTACTTCCGTTTTTTTCCTAGTAATTATTATTACTATTAATTATTTTTAAGACTATATAATTAGTTAAATTTCAAGCCGTTTTCGAGTATTAGCGAGACGAGAAGATATATTTATTTACAACATGTTTAGTAAAATTACTTTGTGTTTTCTAAAACTTTTATACTTTAAGTCATATATGGGCAACCACCGGCCCGCTGTAAGATATGATCCGGCCCGCGAGATATTTTGAAATAACCCAATAAAAAAATATTACATTAGGTACTTATACTCACGGGAGTGACAGTGAGGCGGCAAACATCATCTTTCTATCTTGATCATGATATCATGATATCTTTGATAATCGCCGCCACTCGGCTTGCTCGATCAAATTCATTGAGGTTTGCCGCCTCACGGGCGACACATCAAAAGATTTTTTGCTTTTCAATTATTCTAAACTAGTTTATTCCAGATTATTCCTTATAAAAAAGAAGAAAAAAAAGGAATAAAATGAAAACGTTACCTTTTTCGGGCCATCCAACCGCTTATATATAAGCGGTTGGATGGCCCGAACGTTAGTTCAGTTCCATTTGAGCTACCGAGGTGATTACTTGGATAAGCGATATCCTAGTGAACTGCTCGATCCATCAACTTGCTTTGTGACTTAGTGTGCATCTTGAGTGGTTACTAACTGTAGTTTGTTATAAAGTTTATTGAACGAAAAGTAAACAAAAATGATGTCTGGTGGAAATAAACGAAAAGTAGATACAGAAGGTCGCCAGTTTCAAGAAAAATGGACTGAAGAATTCTTTTTTGTCTTGCTCAATGGTAAGACTATTTGTTTGCTATGTAATGAATCCATTTCAGTAATGAAAGGATTCAATATAAAGAGGCATTACTCAACTAAGCATGCTACGCTGCACTCACTGACAGGACAATTAAGAACAGACAAAATCCAGAATTTTACCGCAAATTTGGAAAAACACCATGTTTGTTTATACAAAGAACACAACTTGAAAATGTTGTGTTCTAAGTTAGTTTTATAGTTAGCTCAAAATTGGCAAAGGCATTAAAACCTGAAGAAGTTTGCGGTATTTTGTGTCCTGAAAAGGAAAATGAATTTGAAAAAAATAGTTTGTCAAGACGAACTGTTGTTCGACGTATAGAAATGATGGCTAATGATATAAAAACAACATTGACTGACCGTATGGCTGGTTTTGAATCATTTTCCATAGCATTAGACGAGAGCACCGATTTGTCTGACACAGCTCAACTGGCTATCTTTATTCGAAGTGTTGATAAAGAGTTCACTGTTACTGAGGATTTGCTTGCTTTGCAGCCGCTAAAATGAACCACTACAGGAGAGGATATTTTTATTGAAGTTCAAAAGGTATTCACAAGTTTTGGCTTGCCATGGTCAAAATTAATTGGAGTATGCACTGATGGTGCACCTTCTATGGTCGGCTTACGTAAAGGTTTCATCGGAATTTTAAATGAAAAAGCAACAGAATTAAATGTGCAAAAAGATGATTTGATAGTCCTTCATTGCATTATCTACCAACAGAACTTGTGTTCTAAGTCCATTCGACTCCAGAATGTTATGAATGTGGTAGTGAAAACCATCAACTTTATTTGATCCCGAGGGCTTAACCATTGTTAGTTCATGGCGTTTTTGGATGAAATTTCAGCTGAATATAACGATGTAACATATTATTGTGAAGTCAGATGGCTGAGCAAAAGAAAAATGTCGAAACGGTTTTACGAGCTTAGAAATGAGAGAGATAGCAGACTTTATGAAAATAAAAGATAAACCACTATCTGAATTAAGTGACCCAAAATGGATATGTGACTTAGCATTCCTGGTCGATCTTACGGCTATTTGAATGATTTAAATTTGAAACTTCAAAAACAAGGACAGTTAGTAAATGATTTGTACAGCCATTTGAAAGCGTTCCAGATCAAATTACGCTTGTGGGAGTCACAGATGCTGTCTAGTAACAGTTACCATTTCAACACGCTCTCTGCGTATGAAAATATTGCTTATGCTCAATATGCTAAAGAAGTCAAGTTACTTTCGGAACAATTTTCGAACAGATTTAGCGACTTCAAAAACATGGCAGATTGTTTCAGTTTATTTGCTACTCCTACAAAATGTAATGTACAAAATGCTCCACTCTAATACACTTACAAATAGAGATAGTTGATCGAGATTCAAGAAAACTCACTCCTAAAATCCAAATTTGAAGACGTAGAGTTGTGCGATTTCTACAAAAAATACCTAGAAAAAGGCAATTTTCCGCATCTTAGAAAATTCGCAAGAAGATTGATTTGTGCGTTTGGCAGTACTTATAAATGTGAACAGTTCTTTTCATTGACGAAAGTTAATAAATCAATACATCCTACAAGACTGACTGACGATAAATTGGAAAATTCTTTACGTTTTTGTATCAGTGGAATTAATCCAAATATTCCCAAATTCAAGCTCAAATGTCTCATTGATTTCGGTGTATTTAACTTTAGTAGTTTGTAACAATTGCAAATTTAACGATTTAATTATAATGTACCATTTTTTTAAATTTTATTTTGTTATTTTCATAAATTGTACTATAACAACATTATCGTATTATTTTATGTCTAATATCTATCGCAAAAAATATTATTCCTATTTTAAAATGCACTAAGTACTTTTAAACGCGGTCCCCGAACGTATTTGCACGCTAAAGTTTGGCCCTCAATATGTCAAAGGTTGCCCATACCTGCTTTAAGTATTAGAACCTTTACCGAGACAAAGTTAAGTTAAACTACGTAACTCTTCGGTTAAAGCTGGGACGCTCGATGCATAATAATTTTATGCACAAACTTATATTTTGTTAAACTTAGGTATTTCAAAGCATACTAGGACGCGTCTCACGTTACAGACGCAACGTATTGGAAAGGATTTTTCATTTATTTTACTCCAAATCTTACACCATTTTGAGTGAATCCAATGGCGAAAGACGTCAAACCTTTTGTGTATCATGACAAGCGTTAACGGCTGGACTATATATTCTGCAATATTAAAAAGATATCTGGCACGCTGCCGGTAACTTTAAGCTCTGGCAGGTACACGAGCGTAGAAATCAATAACTATAAGCGGGAAATTATTTCAACAATTTTTCATACATTTTCGCTATTCGAGAAATTTAAAGCCGTAAAAGTTATTATATTTTTTGAATAGTTTTAAAATAGCCTAGGACCAGTGCCAACAGTAATAAGTTCATTTTTAGGGTTCCTTACTCCGTAACAAAACGGAACCTTTGTAGGATCAGTACCCCAGTAGTTAGTTAGTTAGTTGTTAGTTGCCCATCTGTAAAGAGCTCTTTTCTCAGGAACGCGTAAATCAAGTATAAATGAATATCAAATAGTCAAGTCGGCAATCCCTAGTTAACCATTTAGCCTACTCTGACCCTCGATTCTGTTTACGGAAATTTAGGTTATTATGTTTGTCCAAATTGGTTATTTAGCCATGTTTGAAAACATATGAAGGTAAAAACTGTTGAAATAAAGTAAAAATAACATATAACCTAATGAAACAATTAATGTTACATGCAGCTACTAATTTTGATTAGTCTTATCTCTACCAGTACCAATTAATTGAATTTATAGTTTAGGTACTTTTGGAGGCGTGGCGCTTATCCAAACATTCATAATTTAATCTAGATACATTTTCCGCTATCAGCACAATAAATAGCTCTACTTTGTAAACATTCCAAACAAAATTAATTAATTCAAAATTAACTTTCATAATAAGTATTATGAGTCTTTAAGCCTACATTTTAGAGGTATTTTAAAGATAACATTAACATTGCATAATTTTGAAATGTTACCTGTTAAAATCTCTATGATAAAAATTACTACTAAATTGAACAGTATTCTTTATACATCAAGTTTTATTCTACCTGTCTATTTATTTTATTTGTATTTTTTCCATTAAAATTTAACACAGGTTACAGCAGTAGCTAGATGTGATTTAACAGATCTGCAACACATTTAATATGAATTACACACTACACATACGCAGCGAATTAAAAGTAAGTTGTGACGCGCTAGCGGCGTTCCGCCCTGCACTACGCTCGGCTACTGCGAGCAGTAATGAACACAGAAGGCTCGAAAGCAATTAAGTGTTAAAGGAAATTGCTCCACTTGGAAATAACTGACAAATTGCAGGAATTGTCAGCGGCACCTTCATTACAGTGACAGCGTATTTCTATACTAATACCTACTAATAATAATATTACAAAGGGTAAAGATTTGTTTGTTTGCATTATATAGGCTCCGAAGCAATTTCATCAAAAGACGATTTTGATGAAATTTGGCACGCATATAGAGTAGACTGCGGGGATGGACATAGGCTGTATTTACGCGGGGGAGCCATGGGCAACATCTAGAGTTAAAATGTAGACTAAGTTACATAATACATAATATTGAAGCCGTGTGTCGTACAGTTTATCGAACTAATACTTTACAAAATAATACTACGAGATTTTTCAATATAATTAAATTCTTGCATACAATTTTAAAATATTCGCTCGTGTGCGGTGTAGCATAATCTGCAACCCATGTAGGTGTAAAATCCTACTGTCAAGGTATTTTCCGCAAAAATAAATACGCTAAAAGTCTTGTAAATATTATAGACAATTCAGCAAATTTGAATAGCAAATTTTAAGATTAAAGATAACGTGGGTAGCGGATATACACCGCGTGAAATATAACCCAACAGAACTCGTTTCAGAAACGCAAGCTCAATAAATAAATTTAAGCTCTACATCGCATTTGCGATAAGGAAGTTGAATTATTAACATGAAAATATATTTAAATGGTAAAAGTTAAGCAGGTATAGGGGCGTAAGGTTTCGAGAAATTTCTTTGCCCCATCGCCGGCTATACAAAGTTTATTTATTAACCATTAACATATTAATTCTTTCAAAAGTAATACATGCAAATCACCTGAGTTCTGATAAAAGTTGAGTCTTTTCTGTTTATTATATTTTACGTTATAAGTACCTAGGTGGGTACTTATAACGTAACCTTAAACTACATTGAATGAAGATTCGTATTCCTCAATAATAATGATAATAAATCATAGGTAGGTGTTGAATATGAATAGTTTTATATTGACTTTAACCTTAAAGCTCAAATTATATTCTTAAAGCTCAGGTCAGTTTTACAGGATTTGTAATCTCTTCCAAGTTGATTTAATTATTTCCTATTATTCATAAAACTCTTCATTAAGGTTCCGTTGTAAAAATGAATAAACAATTGAATATAATACATACGATAAGCATTCAAATTAAAAAAGCCATAATTTCTTTCTAAATAATACACGGACCGAAAAGTACCTATTTCTTGTCTTTCTCTTCGAAGGGATACCTGTAAGTATTTGCACCCACAAGGTATCATAAAAGTGCTAAAACTACGGACTAATATCTAATCTACGCACTTGTATCTATATTTAATATATATTATATTTAAATGTATGATAATAATTATAATAATGCTGTCATACATAGAACCAAGTTATTATCTACTTTGTTAAGTTATTGAAACACTTTAAAAAGCAGTGTGCTAAGCCACAAAGCACATGTCTTGTGTAAAATATCATAGTTAAAAATATCATAGTTAAAAATGTCATATATAAAATAATCTCAATGGCGCTATGAGAGAGCTATAAACATTATGCAGGCTGTAACGCTACGCACAATCACAAGGCGACTTCATTTTCAGTTATAACATATACGTACAAAACATAATGTTAGTAGACATTTAAAATTAAATTAACAAACTCTTCAAGAATATCGTTTTTCAGCAAAAGATACACCGTACATCTGTGATAACGCGAGCCCCTCTGAAGTTATCTTATCAAAGATGAAAGCCAACAACGTATCAACAATTCGCCGAAAATATCGATTTTTATTATTTTTATTCTAATTCAAAGATTTATTATATATGTAGTATTTACTATTTTATATTATGTGTCATAGTAAACATCGGTGAGTTGTTTTCTCATTTCTAATTTTCTAAAATATATTATACTCCAAAAAGATGCGCGAGATCGGAATTTGGCGTCAAGCCAATCGCAGTCACTACATACAAGCTATTGCTCTCTTCCTTCTCCGAAAAATGTATATGAGAAAGTGTGACATACATTTGAGGATTTTAAAATAAAATAAATAACATTAGGTACTTCAAACTCAATCTAATTTTAAGATTAACTATTCAATCTAAGTTTTACTAATTTTAAGAGTCGATCCTATTTTAACTGCCTATTTGTCGACTACATTACGATTGTTAAATGAGAATCATCATGTATTAATTAAAAAGCGTTACTTAAAGTCCTCTTGAACTAAAAAGGCTTAAGTGCAAAGAGCTTACCGTGTAGTATATTTAATTAAGCACACCTAAAAGGGACCCGGATTACCTCCGAGAGGTGCGTCGGGTCCATTTAAATTTGCAGCGGCGCTACGCGACAAACTCGGCTCGTATGAATTAAAAGTGTGAATATGTGAGTAGTAGTACGTGTTGGCGCTCTGAGCCGGGGCAGGAGCGCGGCAATACCTGGTCGTATCGAGAGTGCACCGCGACGAGTAATCACACGCGAGCGAGTGCGACCCACCGTAGGCGCGCGCTGCGAGCGACTGCCGCCCGGGCCGCACGCACCGCCTGCATCACACGCACCGCTCCGCAGCAGCGCTGCACACGGGCGTCGGGCACCCGGTCCGCCGGCTGCAGCTAGCGCGGCTATCGATGTTTTTTTGCCACAAGTAACGCGAGAGCACGGGGGAGCTGGGGCACACGCACCGCGGGGCGGGGCGGGGCGCCGGTCCTGCGCGCTGCGTCACGCATCTGTCTCGATGATTTCTTGCGTGCTCCCGCATCCATCCGCAAAGCGCGCGCCGACGCCCGAGCCGCGCCGCTCCCGTGTTACTAACTTCTGACATTAGCTCCGAGTGTCTCTGAGCATTATTGTTATACCAACGCAACACGCTTGTGTCAACAACCATCCTACAACATATTCTATCTCATTTTAGAAACTTGAGAAATAAATGATTAATCTACTCTGAAACAGTTAGAACTTTTCTAAGCATACTCGTATATGTTGACAAATTCGTTTCAATGACTGTGGATGCAAACGTTCTTAATGTAGCTATTTTCGTAGAAATTATGAGGCTCTACAATGTCGTAGCTGGAGCTACGAAATTAAGATTACTAAGATTTTATTAAGATGCTCATGAGCCACAGCAAATAGGATTAGTTTTTGTTATGAAAAGTCTACTTCCTACTACTACTTACAATTTATTACATATAATTACTTCCTTACCTGTTGTACGTAATAATATAACCAGCGTAACTACGTTTGAAGATTCTAGATAGAAGATTTTATTGGTCTTAATTAACAAATTACATACTTTCTAAAATACTTTAAACGATAAAAACATTTTTTTTCAGTAAATATTTTTTTTTATATTTAAAAAATCTAAGAATATGTAAATGAGCAACTACATTTTCTGTGTAGACTGCTACAGTAGCCGTAGTTGGCAACTAATGATTCGTTGCAACAACAGATGAGATGAAAAATATCTGCGGATGTTGTGTTGATTCATCCCTCCCCCTTCCCCCCGGGGGTGGGCCCCCGACAAGATTCGCCAAAACGTTCAATTATTGGAAATTGCTAGTAAATTGTGATAGTGAGTGCTTTTTTTTACAAACATACCAATACTTTGGTATAGCCAAAGCATAGGTAATTTTCTCGTCTGAGAGTATTAACTTATGTATGTAAATATAAACTTACTTTAAATTACCCATAAATGTTATTACTCCTACCAGATTTGTTCCCAATTAAAACAGAACTAAAGCAAGTTAAATCTGATTATGCTGCTGTCTTCTTCAAACACCTATCCAATTTTGTTTCCACAAACGAAATTAAGAAAGCTTCGTCATAGCCTTAGCTTGGTTGAGGTTGACGCCCTCTGTGGCTCAGTGGTTAGCGCATCGGCGCTCAAGCTGAAGGTTGCGGAGGAGGTTTGAATCCCGCCGAGGGAAAAGTTTTCAATATCCCTGGGTCATGGATGTGTATTAAATGTTTATAATATAATAAAAATCTAAAATATACATAAGTAAGTGTAAAAGTATTCAATATACTTTCCGTTGTCTGGTACCTGTACTAACACAAGTTCTATACATACTTACCCCGGGACCAGATTGACGAGGTATGAAGCGACTATGTATATTATTCTATTATTATTATAGCCGGCATGAGCAAATGTTATGAATTTAAATAAAATATTTAAATTCAACACATTCAATAAAAATACAGCTTACTAATATAGCCCATATTATGTTGCAAAAGCCTCATGCCTTGCCAAATGTATGGCCTCATTTCCATAAGACCCTTTCCAATGTTTTTGTAAGTTGTAGCATGTTCATAGAATAGTAACAAAATATGTTAGTATGGCTGTGTAATCTTACTTTAAACACTACTTGGATCGTTTTGTTTTCTGAGATTCTATTGTATAGGCGTATACATTTACCTTTAAAGGATTTCTTTACTTAGTCTGATCACCGGTATGTCTAGCTTGTGCTTATTTCTAGTTTTTCTACAGTGATTATCGCTTTTAGTTTTAAAATTACTAATATTCTTTCTAACATATAATACATTATGCAAAATGTATTGAGAAGCGACGGTCAGAATACCTATTGCATTACTGACTTCGAAATTATGAAGATTGTGTAGAGAAATAGTTAAAATTTTAGCCAAATTTAAAAGGGGGAAGGGGAATATTTAGAAAATATGATTTATTTCATACTTTTTTTGTGTATTTTTACTTGTGAAGTCGGTTTAGTTTTTTGTTTATTTCTTCAAATAATCGCATTCAACAGTTGTCCAATATTCGAACATTTAAAAAAATATATTAAACTTGTGTCCTTAATATTTTACGAACCATAAACTGTTACAGTTTACACTCAAAATATCGAAGCTACTTCAGTATAACCGTTAAAATAATAAAATTAATAATAATAATAATCCCTAACAAGTTGGATGATTCTAATCTTGGGGCACCGTAGTGCCCCCGCCAAGATCAGCCAAGCGAAGCGTAGGGGTACTACCAGACCACCTTTTTTCGAAGCGTTTCGTCGATTTTTTGAACCCTCATAACTTGGGTTTCGGATTATACCAGAAACATGAAATTTTCAGGATATGTTTCTAGTAGCAGACTTATTAAACATGTAAAGTTTTGATAACATAGGTCTTATACTTTAGATTTTATTGATATCTAAAAACCCCTGATATCGTCACTGACTCACTGATGATCAACAAAATTATATGGTACTTCTGAATTTCCTAGAATGCTGAAATTTAGTACGTAAGGTTATATAGGTTATATTAAAATTTCCAATTTTCACAATTATTATGTTGGTTGTTTACGTGAATTAGAATGTTACCTATAAGTTTACTTTTCAGTTTAAATTACTAAAGAATATTCGGGAGATAATTATTCCATTATTACGTCAATTAGTTTCCAATACAAGCGATGAACGCCAACATAACTAACATAGTTCATAATATACGCGATAGATGACAAGTTTAATAAAACTTTTAAAATGGTGTTTGGACGCTGTATCACACTTTCGCTTGCCTTCAATAGATTACTTATGAAATCATAGATTCTGTAATTATATTTTTTTCACCAAAAGATTCGGCAATATTAATATGCCGCCGCCTGTAAACACACGCAACACTGGAGTTTACATTTGTAATGTAAATTCCTCTGGAGGAATTACACGTGAAATCAGCGGCTGGGTCACCTGATGAAAAGCGAGTACTGTTGCCCATGAATACCGGCGCCACCATAGGAGTTGCTAGAGCGTTTTTGGCCTTTAGTATACTAGTACTTCATATTTCTTTTCTACGTCACATCACACGCAATATATGAACGTTTTGATGGTACTGCATTATTTAATGGATGTAGAATTCCAGTTTTGGTAATGTAGCTGTTAGATATCAATTATCGATATATTATGTCTTGATAAATCCCGCTACCATTTTATCATTACCTGTATAGGCAAATTTTACGTAACAGATCAAATAATTTGTTGGGTAATTTCCGTTATCTTGTGGGCAGGATTATGTAGCACTCTCTACAGTGACTAATTTGTAAGGTGTTCACCATATAAATATTGACTTTAGTAGTGTTAAAGCAGTCAGCTATAGTCGAAGAGCCAAGAATCGCGATGATCTGTCACTTATTATAAATAGGAAGCCAACAAAGAAAAAAAATCAAACAAGAAACTGGGCAGTAAAATGGCGTCTCTGTTGTGCAAGAAATATAGGTACCCTAAAAAGTGTAAGAAAATAAAAATATTGTCATAACAACTTACAAAAAGAAGTGAAATCCCACCAAAAACATTTTCATGTAAAGAGATGCCAAGATCGCTCTGTCAAAAAGTTATCAGATCTCATGTAAAACCAATCTAACTAAATATAAGTAACGTCAACTCACTTTGATGTTGCGTAGTTACTATCAAATTACCTCCAAAATAACATTTAAATGACCGCAGCATTTGTAATATTTCCGCAGTAATAATGGGTTGACGAAACCCAATTTGTAATCTCATATAACGAGTATGCTGTTCGGCATAATAATATGACTGCAAAACGTTGACGGCACGGTTGGCGGACGTAAATATAACGCTAACTTAATAATTGAAATTTTGTGGTTTTAATCCATACATAAATGATTGGTCTCGGCGCTTGACTAGATATCAAACTATCTAACAATAACAGCTTCGTGAATGCGGCAACTCATTATTGTAGTGTGGGTTTATATATAGTGGGTACGTACGTACATCGGACACGAATATTTGAATGTGATGGGCTCAGGCATGCCGACTTCGACGTACTATATTATGTTGCCGCATTTTTCAAGTACTCCATCGGTATCTAGTCAAGCGCCGAGACCAATCATTTATCTAAGTTTCAATCACATTCCTCCAAATTAACTGTCACATGGCCTTTACCCTAATCCGTTTTTGCATTTTCGTACCTAAATTGACATATGTCTTACGGTGTTGTCAACTGTGGAAGTTCCCTCAACTTCTCAAACAGTTGGATGATACCATAAGACTAACGCTCTCCACTATTTTGAATACAAATTTCGATGACCGCGCATGGACTCAGGTAACGCTTCCAGTTAGGTTCGGTGGCCTGGGTGTTCGAAAGCCCTCTGACATATCGCTTCCGGCCTTCTTGTCCTCAGTCCACGCGAACCATAGTCTTATCTCCAAAATACTACATCACCCATCCTACTCCAATACAGTTACCTTTCTGGACGAGGCCAAGGACGCCTGGAGCGTAACTAGTGCTTGTAGCGAATTGCCTGACAATACTTTTTCCCAAAGGCTCTGGGACGAGCCACTCTGCAGACTGGTACGGAATAATCTTCTTAATACGTCCTCCAGTCCTGTGGAGCAGGCTCGCCTCTTAGCTGCGGAGAAGTGGGAGTCGGGCCTTTGGCTACAAGCATTACCGTCACCCAATACGGGCACATTGCTGGATCGAACAGCTTTCCGGTTAGCCACTTCCCTGCGTCTTGGCACCCCCCACGTCGTCCCCCATCGCTGTGTTTGTGGTGCAAATGTGGACAGCCTCGGACACCACGGGCTGTCCTGTCAACGAAGCGCCGGCCGCCTCTCCCGACATCACTGCCTGAACGATCTCATCCGTCGGGCTCTTGTCACCGCCGGAGTGCCAGCTGTGCTGGAACCCTCTGGTTTGGCGCGCGACGATGGCAAGAGACCAGACGGTATGACCCTGGTCCCTTGGAGAGTGGGACGGGCTCTTGTATGGGACGCTACTTGCGTCGATACACTTGCTCCGTCCCATGTCCAGGGCACCTCGAGTTCTGCAGGTGCGGCCGCCAATCAGGCGGAAAACCTCAAGCGGCGCAAATATGAGAACCTTAGTGGGGATCTCATATTTGAACCGTTTGGGGTTGAAACCTTAGGTACATGGGGTCTGGGTGCGCACAAATTTTTCGGAGAAATCTCCAAAAAACTCATTGAGGCCACCCGAGACCCCAGAGCCGGCACCTACCTGGCCCAGAGAATAAGTATCGCAATCCTGCGAGGCAACTCTTTGAGCCTTCTAGGTACTCTGCCTGGTGGGGACGACCTGGGAGATTTCTTTTTTTTGTAGCATTTTAAGTTTTGGAGTAGTTATTATTTTTTTAGTACTTACCTACTTTTATGGTACAATTGATTTTGTTATCATAACTAGTTTTTAATTCTTATTATTTAATATTGTAATGTGAACCTTATGTTTTTAAAAATAGGGACTTATTAATTATGAATTTATAAATTTGGATTAAGAATAGTGTAAATGAAAAAAAAAAAAATCACATAATAATTATTTTTGTCGCAGACTGACATAATTTTGTTGTTTAGAGAATAGATTTTATCCAGGTTTACAGAGATACAACTATGATAGCTGACATTTAAGTTGAAAAGTTATGGTTGCTAGCTATATTATTAAACCATAATATAATAGGATACTATACCAAATATTTTATACGTGACTTTGTTGTCTGTTGCATAGTCTAGTTTGGTACATAATATGAACTGATGAGAGTCATAGTTGTTGATCACCGGAGAGAAAAATATTCTTTTTTGTCGAAGTATTTACAATGTACATAACTGTCGGAATAGTGGAAGTCCCAAATGGAGATCTCCGACCGAGCGAGGTGGTATGCTCGGTTAGGCCGAAGCCCACTTGTAAGCATTATGGATATTGTATATATAGCGCCGAACTGTGAAAACTTCGATAGCGCGATCCAGGATCGTGTCGCTAATTGGTCCGCCACATACTCTCCAGTTTTTGTTGTGGCAGCGATACGTTAGTAGTTAGAGCCATTCGTTTGAGCCATTCTTTTGTGATGTTGAACTGCACTTTTATATTTTTTTCGCTGTAATATTAATGTCGGTGAATTTGGTGTTGATTTGCAACCTGACATTGTATCAGTTCAGCCTGAACGGATTCGGCACATACAGGAAATATCGCTTCAGTTTGTTTTGGTTTGCTGCGAGATACGGTCGTGTTTATTGGTGCTAGTTTGCTGCAAGCTGCTAGGTGTAAAGACGCGGATTATAGACAAAACTGAATTGTTATGTTATGCTGTTTTAATTGTATAGTAACTTTTTATAATTATAAATCTTAGCAAGCATTTCCCTTCATTTAATTATTCTAATCATTGGATTTTATGAGCCAAAACGGAACTATAATTCAAAACAGTTCAATCGAATCTAAAAAAATAGACTTTGATAATTAATTATATACAACATGTAAAACATGTTAAACTGAAGTGATTTGTCATAGTACACGGTCCGTTTAGTCCATCCGTTCCGGCCGATCTGAACGAATCGCTTCAGTTCATCCGGTCGATTGATGCGATCTTGGCTCAAGGCCAACACAGACGATACGATTTTGCATCCGTTCAGTCCAAACTTAAGGTATATCGGACCGTATATATGGCGGCATTTAGTGTTTCGTTTTGCCGTATTACTTGTGTAACTATCTAACAGTAATCTGTTAGATAGTAAGCAAATTTTTAATCACACAATCCTATATGGCCTGGCCATTTCGTTACATTCGATTGGGCGTAAGGTGAGAAAACTTTACAGAATGTTTTTCTATTATACTATTCACACTAAGTCACATAACTTGACTAAGGTGTAGAGTTTGTGAAGTTAGGGTTGTAGAGTTAAGACGTGTAGAGTCAGAAGCTTGGTTTTACATTTAATCTGATAACTTTTTGACAGTGCGATCTTGGCATCACTTTACATGAAAATGTTTTTGGTGGAATCGTAGTTTCAGTAGATCATTAATCACAAAGAGGAAGCCGCTTAGAAGCTCGCTTTCAAACATGTAGCACGAATGAAAATCACACGTAGTCCCATAATTTTACAACTATATAGTTATTTACGGCTTTTTGTACTTAAAAAATATGATTGCACGGAGCATGTGATAAATTATGATCCGTGTGATCATGTGTGTTATCGGCCGACCTACATATTATGTTTTGAAATTACGAACCTTGTTCTGTTTAAAATTTCATTAAGTAGGCCATTTCCAGTTACATCTTTAAATCTTTTTCGGGGAACTCATCAAATATGAACTTTATGATGTTATTTATTTAAAAGGGAGTAAGTACAAGCTAAGTTACCATTTTATGTCCAATTGCAGTTTTGAATTTATCTTACGTTACACCTTTGATGTTGTGTAACGTAAAATAAATTCAAAACAAGTCATTTGCCGGTCTTTTAAATCCTTACGCGGCGAAACACTACGCTAGCTATACCTACTTTAGATCGTTTTATATTTGAGATCGTGAGTATATCTCTCAAATCCAGTCAGCTCATATTTTGTTGTTTGGCTCTCTTACACATAACAGTGAAAATTTTTGGCTCAAAAGGATCAAAAAATATTTAAAGTTTCCAACAGTGTGACAGTTTTGCGGAGCCAAATCATGTGTTATATCGGCTTCATCCCCGCCGCTGCGGCGCCGAACTTAACGCCAACCGCTCATTGCCAGCTGACACTTACACTAGTTTTGTTTTAAATTGCATTGTATTCTATAGACCTGGAATTTGACCGATGCGTTGCTATCATTATTGAAGATGTAGTTATGTATTATATGTAGTTATGTAGGATTGTGTGATTAAAAATTTGCTTACTATCTAACAGATTACTGTTAGATAGTTACACAAGTAATACAGCAAACAAAACACTAAAGGCCGCCATATATACGGTCCGGTCTACCTTCAGTTTGAACTGAACGGATGCCTTGGCCAACACAGACGATACGATTTTACATCTGATCTTGCCTCAAGAGGCAAGATCGCATCAATCGACCGGATGAACTGAAGCGATTCGTTCAGATCGCACTGAACGGATGGACTAAACGGACCGTGTACTATGACAAATCACTTCAGTTTAACATGTTTTACATGTTGTATAAAATTAATTATCAAAGTCTATTTTTTTAGATTGATTGAACTGTTTTGAATTATAGGTCCGTTTTGGCTCATAAAATCCAATGATTAGAATAATTAAATGAAGGGAAATGCTTGCTAAGATTTATAATTATAAAAAGTTACTATACAATTAAGACAGCATAACATTACATAATGTGGGAAACATTAGTGAACCTCGACAGAACACGAGGGTATGTAGCGGACCAATTAGCGACACGATCCTGGATCTCGTTATCGAAGTTTTCACAGTTTGGCGCTACTATTATATATATACAACATCTGAAATGCTTACAAGTGGGCTTCAGCCTGACCGGGCATACCACCTCGCACGGTCGGAGATCTCCATTTGGGGCTTCCACTATTCCGACAGGTATGTACATTGTACATACTCGCAAAAATATATATTTTTCTCTCCTGGGACCAACAACTATGACTCTATCAGTTCATATTATGTACCAAACTAGACTATGCAACAGAGTCACGTATAAAATATTTGGTATAGTATCCTATTATATTATGGTTTAATAATATAGCTAGCAACCATAACTTTTCAACTTAAATGTCAGCTGTCATAGGTGTATCTCTGTAAACCTATATAAAATCTATTCTCTAAACAACAAAATTATGTCAGTCTGCAACAAAAATAATTATTATGTGATTGAAACTTAGATAAATGATTGGTCCCGGCGCTCGACTAGATACCGATGGAGTACTTGAAAAATGCGGCAACGTAATATAGTACGTCGAAGTCGACATGCCCGAGCCCGTCACATTCAAATATTTGTGTCCGATGTACGTACCTACTATATATAAACCCACACTACAATAATGAGTTGCCGCATTCACGGAGCTGTTATTGTTAGATATTTTGATATCTAGTCGAGCGCTGAGACCAATCATTTATGTATGGATTGAAACCACAAAATTTCAATTATTGAGTTAGCGTTATATTTACGAGCGCTGCACCGTGCCGTCAACCGTGTTGCGGTCATATTATTTTGCCGGACAGCATACTCGTTATATATCCTTAATGAGATTACAAATTGAGTTTCGTCAACCCATTATCACTGCGGAAATATTACAAACGCTGCGGTCATTCAAATGTTATTTTGGAGGTAATGGGATAATAACTTCGCAACATCAAAGTGAGATGACGTTACTTATATTTGGTTAGATTTGTTCGCTTATAAAATTGTAACAACTGCTGAGAATCGACGAGTTCTAACATACATACATGCTGACCTTTCTAGAAAACTATCATCTTATAATAGGCGTATTTGCTAGGTATGAGAATAGGTTGTAGGTAAGATCTTTTTATACCCCTAAGTGATAAGGGTGGCCCACCCCATTTTTTTTGTCATTTTTCTTTATTTTAGTATTTTATTACTTGGCATTAAAAATACATAATATTATTATAACCTTAATTTTTTACCCTTCTAACTCCAACCCCCATTGTTTAATAGCGATGTTAGTACTGCAGTCATCTTCAAACTCCACTGAGTATTCGCCTGTAGCTTGAGACTTGTAAAGGTAGTTGATGGTAGGTGTAGGTAGTAGGTGTAGTTTGTAGGTAGTAGGAGTAGAAAGCAAGTGTATGTGTTTCTACACCAACAACTACATGTAGAAACTGTAGGAAGTAGGTGTATGTAGGTAGTTATTTATTAATTTTAGTTCGTAATTAAGACAATACAACGTCTGTGGGTTAGCTAGTAAAATCATTATAAGTTGAGACGTTAACATGCTTTGAAAATGTAGAGCATTGTATACCTATACCTATAGTAATTTTGACTTTATAGGTTACAAAAAAGTGAGTTGGACCCTGGATCCAAAATCACTGAACGGCACTCCTCAGTCTTTGAAGATACACGTTTAGAAATTTCAGTATTGTTTAAAGATCTGCAAGCATATTATGTCACTATGAAATAATCACCATCACCACACCATGATATTATGTTGATATCTAGGTATTTCTCATAGTTTTTTACACCGATATCGATTTCTTTGAACATTCACAGCTACCAAAAAGTCAATATTGTGATAGTGCCCTAATACCCTGGATCCAAATGGTCTGAACAGAACTCCTCAGTCTTTAAATATACACGTTTAGAAATTTCAGCATTGTTTAAAGATCTGCAAGCATTAATGTCACTATGAAATAATCATCATCACAACCACCATCACATCACATCACATCACATCATGATATTATGTAATATGTTGAGAGAGGTATTTCCCAATTTTTTTTTATACATTGATATCGATTTCTTTGAACATTCATAGCTATCAAAAAGTGAAAAAAGTGAAAAGTTGTGCCAAGGTATACCCTGGATCCGAAAGGTACTGGACAGAACTCCTCAGTCTTTCAAGATACACGTTTGAAAATTTCAGCATTGTTTAAATAACTACAAACATATGTTACTATTTAATAATCATCATCACCACCACCATCATCACACCATAAATAATCATATGATGAAATAGGTACTTCTTTTAGTATTTTACACCAATATCAACACCTTTGAACGGTTGCTAGTCAAATCATCATCATCAATATTCCTGTCCAGCAATTCATGCAATGAGTGACTTCGAAAAAAAAGGATTAATTTTTATTTATCACTAACTACGAACCAATCAGACACAACAATCAATGAGACACGGGGCCGGCTGATTCAACATTGGGCACTTTTGACTAAAGATTTCATTTTTGAAATCGCGAGTGTGGGACCTCTTGCTCCAACTAAGTTCATGGAGGTGTTTTGTGCGTAAGTGCGTAAAATCGACGTTTAAAAACAGCTGTTTATATTATAGTGGACGTTGCTCGCGACTTCGTGCGCGCATAAGGAAATCTCGCGGGAACCGTACATTTTGCCGCGATAGAAAGTGGCCTCAGCTGGATAGTATAATGGTAATTTGTGCGTTGTTAACAAATTGGTCTCGGGTTCGAATCCCAGTCAGATTAATATTTTTGTGATTATTTTCTATTTCCTTTCTCTTATATTATTATTTATTTCTAAATATTTTATAGTCCTACTAAAACTATGAGCAAAGCTCGGTCTCCCAAGTACTAGTTAATAACATTATATCACTAAACAGAATAAAATAAATAAATATTAAAAAATAAAAGAATATTATATAAACCGACTTCCAAAGTAAATGCAATAACATTCATCAGCTAAAATTTAACTATTTCTCTACTCAATCTTCTTATTTCTGAAGTCGGTACCAGCCAAAACAATTGTATAAATCCTTTAATGAATAAAATCGTTAATTTTAATATAACTACTAATTTTATATACATACAAAGAATATTTTAAAGAGCTCACGTTCAAATTAGCTGGTACCGACTAAAATAAGAAGATTGAGTAGAGAAATAGTTAAATTTTAGCAGAATTTAAAAGGGGAACTCTTTCGGCAATAAGAATTATTTCATGATTTTTAGTTATTTTTATTAACAATGTTATTGCGTTTACTTTGTAAGTCAGTTTATATATTTTTTTAAATATTTATTTATATTTATTGTTGGTTAAAAAGATCCGCCAGAATCATTAAATTCTTCTCCGACTTATTTTTTATGTCTACTAGCTATTATTGTCTATTGACGATACCTGCTTCATAATTAAGGCTTCTAATAAGATTAGAAATCAGGAAAGTTAGCACTCTCATAAGAAATTAAACTACGATAGATAAAGGCTAATATTTATTTAAGTTATTATCTCTAAAACGATATTAATATGCAAACGTGGAGGTGATTTTACCACTAAGGGCTTCCACACATAATTCGTGTACACAAACTATAAGAGTTATTACCACACAAATAAGAGTTCGTGCGAATTCGCATCGCATCCGCAAGCTTGTATACAAGAGCCCATATACGAACTCGCGGATATTTGCGATGCGATGCGAATTCGCAATTATGTGTGGGAGCCCTAAGGCTCACTTGCGCTGATCTGGGTTAAAATATCATGCCTTCTCTTTTATAAATACGAAGAACGAGTGAGATAGCATGACATTTATTAACTCGGGGTTAACTTTAACCCAGATCTGCGCCTCTGGGCCTAACCAAATTATAAATACAGCAATGTGTAGGTATTATTTACTCATTAATTAATTAGTTCGTTGCTTTTACTTACATAATATACACATATAACAGCATTTATTTACAATTCTTGTGCTATCTTGCTGCTATTACAAGCACATTATCACTAATATTATATACAAACGTACAACTATGTTTCTTTTTTACCTACTTACTTTTTTCTTAATACTTTTTCTTCTATTGCTAGGAACTATTAATTAAAGCAACTGTTCCAGAAGCGGTCTAAAGTGTGGTAGAAATGTCGGCTGACACTTCGCAGAGAATGGTTTTCATCTGTGTAACTCTGAAAAAACACAAAAAATATTATTAAAATACACAAATCATGATGCCTAAATAATAAACTTTAGTTGTATTTTCCCATAAGACTAAAAAATTAAATATAATTTAAAGTGCATGCCCATTATTTGTACTTAGCACTTAGAGAACATCAATTAAGTTTTAATTATAACTTAAGTGTTCGACGTTATTAAGAATTTGACGTCATAATAATAATTACTGAGTGAATTGAAGCATATTCGTGAAAACCAAGCCTTGTTATGTATTCTAATTGTAAAATTCAAATTCCAACTTAACGCTTAAAAGTTTTTGGTTAAAATGCAGGGTAGTTAGTTTTTTCGTAAAAACATAAAAGTTGGTAAGAATTGTAGTATTATCATACACATCTACTAACAAGTGCCTTATATGGTTGCGAAAGCTACTATCATTTATGGAATAATATATTCTTTAAAGAAACGAAATATCTTTATAAATGTAAAATTTACAATTATAATATTTTACTTATTACCAAACCATGTTTCTAATGTTACCATCTGTTCAAACTCAATATCGTTGAGCTGCAGCTGTTTCGCCAGCTGGAGCGAGTGCTGGATGTGAACGTTGTCGTCGCCCGTGCCGTGCACGATGAGGTACCGGCGCCCGCGCAGCTTCTCCGCCAGCGGTAAGATGTCGCCGCGCACGTACCCCTCCGCGTTGTTCTGTGGCGTATCCATATATCGCTCTGTGTATATTGTGTCTGGAAGGATATAAGGCATCTTGCATAAGAATGTAGTAGTAGATTTTCAAAACTCCATTATTGACGACCTCTGTGGGTCAGTGTTTGAGTACAGTGGTACTCAAGCCGGGGGTCGCGGGTTCGAATCCAGCCGAAGGTACAAAAATATTTTCTGTGTTCCTGGGTCATGGATATATGTATGTGTATTAAAGTATTAAATATACGTTGTCTGGTCCCCGTAACACAAATTCTTCGCATACTAAGCACGTGGCCAGGTTGACGTGATAATAGATATCTTATAAAAGTATGTTCCCGGTAGCCACTTCTATTCTAGCGTCCGCTTCTGCCCGATTGCATATTTTGTTAGTACCTAAGACCATACTTACAAACTTAGCTCTAACTCAAGTGTTCATGTATATCTAAACAAATCTGATCCGATGGAAATGTGATTGCCCCATTACGAACTCTTGATTTGTGAAAATATTTAAAATATCCTACTAATATTATAAAGGTGTAGCTTGTGATGATAGATGGATGAATGAATGGATGGATGTGTGGCGGACCAATTAGCGCCACAATCCTGAATCGCGCTATCGAAGTTTTCTACGATCGACACTATATATACGACATCTGAATTGCATATAAGTGGGCTTCGGCCTGACCAAGCACACCATCTCGCTCGGTCGGAGATCTCCCTTTGGGGCTTGCCACCACTCTTCCTACATTGGTGACCCTCGACAGAACACGTCTCCTTGGCGGAGACTATCCCAGGAGACCATCGATAACATCACTCTCAGTATGCCTAGACGGGTAGAAACTTTAATAAGAGCACGTGGAGGAAATACGCGATATTGATCACCATTTTTCTAATTTAATTAATTGTTATTTTAATATTAATTTTCACTTTTCCCGGTTACATGAAAAGTTCAAAAATGTACCATTTTTCACAAATAGCCTTTACTCGCAAAATCTGTTCTTAATGTGATCTCATTTTAAGTAAAACAAATGAAACTTTAAATACCAAAAGAAGTGTAGTAAGTAGATTTTAAAATAAAACCATATATTTTTAATTATGGACCTTTTTTTTGTGTTCCGCTAAATATGCCGGTGTGTTTAGATTTACGCGGGCGGAGCCGCGAGAAACAGCTAGTTATTTAATAAAGTTTTATTGAGAATGCCGAACATCCTACTTTTTAAATGTTAATTGCAAATAAGTAAAATTTTGCCAATGCTTAAATCTTAATTAACTTTTTTGTGGTTATGAACTGGATGTTAAATTATTATTTTAGCATAATAATTGTTTATTACTTGTCTCCATGACATATATTATATACCTCGGTATGATAATAGATATTTGCGTTTCTATGTTATATAATCCGTGCCTACAGTGTGGGTAAAACCTTACTATACTAATATCGCCATACTTACCTATATTTTTAGAAAACTAAAAACCAATGTCATTTCTATATTAAACAGGGCAAATAAAAAAAATAACTTAGATTTAATATCTAAATTACCTTACTTTAAGTTTTATTCAAAAACTCCGCAAGTACTAAATTCGTAATTTTTCAATAGCAAAGTTTAAGTTTTGCGTTAACTAATTACACAAAGCTTAATGGCTTAATGGCTTGAGTTGATTGAAGTTGAAGCTAGTTAAAATTTTCCTTTGAGACACTTGTTAGATGCAGCTGCAAAGCTCTCTCTATATTTTTCTCCCCATTTCAACTTTTGTATCGAACAAGCTCCTAAAAATTTGTAACCATCTTCATTTAGATAAAATATAAATTAGGTAATTCTTAAATGTAGGTAATTCTTACCTACATTTAAGAATTACAAAATTCGAGGTAATAAAAGGGATGAAATATTTTTATACTTACTACGTACTTTTCTTGTTCCGGTTTGCATACGTATAGTACTTTTTTTCCCCAAATGCTATTTTTATAAATAAGGGAGGGAGATCCGTCAGTTTGACAAACCCCCCCCCCCGAGACATAACCCTAATCTTACCGTAGTAAAGCCAGGAAGTAACGGGCGCAACGGCTGCGCCACAGGCGAGGGTCTTGTCCTCATCTCTGATAAGCATCATGGTGGTTGCGTAACCACCGTAACTCCAGCCCCAGACACCGATGCGCTTGGGGTCAATGAAGTCGTATTGGGAGACTAGTTTCCTGAAAATAAAGAGAATTTATAAATTGTTGCCGACAAAATAATTAATAGGATTTGTATATAAACCTACACCGACAAAAATATCGCGTCACATCAATTCACTTCACTGCTTTCTCCGAACCGCTACGATGCGAATTCCTGCGGTAAGGCATCTTCTAGGAAAAATTGGGGACACCTGATCCGCCCTTTTATTTTTAACCCTTATACGTAGGAAACATATAAGTTCTATTTGATGAAAATTAGAACTAGAATACTTGGAATTTATCTGGAAGAATCTGCTACAACCTACAGAATATCGAATTGTATCAAGTGTCCCTATATACCCAAGGAACGCTTGATCCCCCGACATATTACGATTATTGCTATGTAACTTAAAAAGTGTTTTAAAAAACATTGATTTAAGTGCCACTTATTGCTTAATATACTTTTACCATAACACCGCCTTATTTATGGTTTGCTAATCTTTCTTGTATACTTTCCCTTGATTTTGATCCTTAGAACTATGGAAATATTAAATCATTATTGAATGATTAAAAATATTTTGAGGGGCACTCGATCCAGGGGAATCAAGTCTCCCCGAATTACTGTACCATGTGTACCCGGGAGTAATTTTATGCTATAAACAAACAAATTATAAAAGTCGAATAAGATTAATACTTTTTTGAGTTACCATAACGAAAGTCATAAAGATTCGCTTCAATTTAAAATTACAAAAATCATTTTTAACCGACTTCCAAAAAAGGAGGTGGTTATGCATTCGGCTGTTTATACATATTAAGTAGGTCCTTACATATGAAATTGGCGTTTTGTCGTACAGGCCACTTTGATTTGAAATATGTATGTTCTTTGGTTAGGAATTCCAATTTCAAATATATACCGCTATTTACTCATGCACTTGTGTTTCGAAAACCGTCATTCATTTATTTTTCCTCTTTTGGTTTTTTCTTTGCACTCTGTTTACAAAATGAAAAACTTGAAATATCGTATTATTTTCGACTACGAGTTCCACCGTGGCACCAGTGCTGCAGAAACGGCTCGAAGGATTAATGATGTGTATGGCGGCGGTGTCGCAAAAGAAAACACAGTGCCTTTATGGTTCCAACGTTTTCGTTCTGGTAATTTCGACCTTCAGAACAAGCCGTGGACGGCCGGGGACCAAAGTTAATAATGAAGAATGGGAGGCTATTGTGGAAGCGGGTCCATCGCAAACCACGTCCGAGTCAGTTGCAGGCTGCGGCGTTAGTGATAAAACTGTTTTAATCCACTTGAAGCAAATTGAGAAGGTGATAAAGCTTGAAAGGTCGCGTCGACTGCTGTGTTACATTACTCAACCGGCACAATAATGAAGTGATTTTAAATCGAATCATTACCTATGATGAAAAGTGTATCCTGTACGATAAGGCCTGCCCCAAGCCAAAATCGACTCAAAAAAAGTTACTTGTGAGCGTTTGGTGGACTAGTGCCGGTGTCGTTCACTACAGCTTTCTTAAATCTGGCCAGACAATTACGGCAGATGTCTATTGCCAGCAACTGCAAATCATTATGGAAAATCTAGCTGCTCAACAACCGAGGTTGGTCATTCGCTCTAGGCCACTGCTGCTTCAGAACAACGCTAGACCACACACCGCACAAAAGACGGCTACCAAATTAGAGGAGCTTCAATTGGAATGTCTAAGACATCCACCGTACTCCCCGGACCTTGCTCCCCGAACAGATTACCATTTTTTTCGAAATTTGGATAACTTCTTGCAACGGAAAAAAATCAACCTCGATGGGGCAGTCCAAAGCTCCTTCAAAGATTTTATTGATTCCTGTCCGAATGTTTTTAGTAAAGGAATCAATGAACTACATATGAGATGGCAAAAGTGCATAGATAGCAATGGTATATACTTTGATTAAATAAATATATGTTTGAAAAAATTCGACTTTATGTTCCTCCTTTACAAAACGCCAATTTCATAATTATGTAATGACCTAATATTTATTTTTAATTTTATTTTTGTATGTTCAACGATAATTCCGTCGTCTGTAGACCGATTTTCAAAATTCTTTTTTTGATGTAAAGGGTAATCTCAAGTTATTCCCGTTTTCATCAAAGTGGTGACCTAATGATGGAATCCATGAGGAATAGAGGGAATTCCTTCTAAATTTATATGGACACATATGGTAATTTCGACTTTTACTGAAGAAGTCTAAGCATATACTACCAAAAAGTAAGTGTAGCGGGCTACGACCTCTTGATTTGTGTCCTTACGCTTGAGTGGTGATGATAATAATACAGCAACAATTCTTATATTCTCCTTTTTTGGTGCTTAACACAGATACGTATTACATATGAGATACGTCTAACACAAATACGTCTACAGTCTACACTGAGTATGCCTTTTAGCTAATCGAAATACATCTAAGTAAATAGGCTTTACTCGTGACATCTGTCAATATGACATTGAAATTACATGTCTTAAAACTACTGTTGTCATTATGCAACAGTAAGATTTTGCACCAAGGTATACCCTGGATCTAAAAGCACTGAACATAACTCCTGACTACTTATAGATACATGTTTGGGGATTGTAACTCGCGTTGTTTAAAGAACTGCAAGCATATGCCACTATGTCAATTACGGTAATCATCATGATCAACACCATTGTCACACCATACATCATCACATTATGAGTATATAATAGGTACTTCTCATAGTATTATACATCGACACCTATATCGATATCTTTGAACATTAGTAATTACTTTGCCATATGTAAACCTATTTGCAAAATTGTTTTGTTGTTGTAAAAGTTATAATTGGAAATTTGCCCCTTATTCACCAAAGTAGAGACCTGATGAGCATTCTGTTCATGGATCTCCTATATTATGCCATCATACTACTTACAGTAATCATCATCATCATCACCACCATCTTCACAAGAAACACCAACATATAATTATGATGACATAGGTACTCACTACTCATCAGAGTTTTGTGCATCGATATCAATGTGTTCATAATAATATAGATAATAAATTTAACTAAAAAGAGAAAAAATATTATTTTTAAACAAAAAATTAAATCCTACTTCCAAAGTAAAAATGCACAAAAAAGTATGAAATAAAACTTATTTTATAAATAATTCCACTTTTAAATTCGTCTAAAATGCTAACTATTTCTCTACTCAATCTTCCTAATTTTGAAGTCGGTACCAGCAAATTTGAACGTGAGCTCTATAAAATATTATAGGATATTGTTTGGGCTGGTACCGACTTAAAAACTAGGAAGATTGAGTAGAGAAATAGTTGAAATTTTAACCGAATTTAAAAGGGGAATCATTTAGAAAATAAGTTTTATTTCATAGTTTTTTGTGCATTTTTACTTTGGAAGTCGATTTTAATTTTTTGTTTAAAAATAATAATTGTATAAATTGAGTATGCCTAGTCTCCCATAACGATAATTTTATTAACCGTGTCATACTTTTTGTTTATTTGCAAGGTGCTTATGACATTATATACGACAAATACTATACCTGATGGCAGCCAGCGTGTCCGTAACCTCAACGGTACCGAGCGCGTTGTTAACAGCGTGCATGTTCTCCACGCCCATGGCTCCCGAGCCGCGCACGTCGATCGACGCTACGATCATACTCCGGTTGCTGGCCAGGTACGTGCTGTAGTATTCTGAAAGTATTGAATTGAATAGTTCCTTTAAAATATATTTCATGGATTCTACATAATCCCCAACATTCAAAAATTAACTATCACAGTAACCAGCATGCTACAAATATAAGTAAGGACGCTATATACTTGAGCAGTACAACGTCTTTATGACGTTTGTCTTCGACGACGAAGCTATCGCCAGCCACCGCGCATTTTGTCATTTTCGGCTTAGCTAAGTTATGTTTCATTTATATCGAGCCAAATGAAAATAACGCACACTTATGCTACGGCCAGACTTGCACGCGAAGATTCGTGTTCGCGTTGTCGCGATAAAAGTTCGTGTTCGATCCATGACGAAGTGCTTGGCTACACTTCACTATGTCGCGATAATCTAGAACGTCGCGATAATTATTCATTTCCCGAGAAAGAAGGCATTTGCCCTGTATCACATGGCGGCTAATAATTATTTACTGCATATTTATTACTTAAACAAAAATAAAAAGGTCAGAAAGAGGAATAAAAGGCGATGGTGGATGTTATCTATACACAAAAGTATAGATATATATATATATATATATATATATATATATATATATATATGTCCTCTCATTACTCCAATCCATGATTAAAAAGTTTAATAAACACGTTCAAACCGCTCGGCGTCTCGCGAAGGGCATTCGTATTCGCGAAGATGATTCGCGATAGGACGAATTCTTGGCCAGACGTGTCGCGACAACGCGAATCTTCGCGTTATCGCGATAAGTGTGGCCACAGCATAATTAAAAATTTGCTTAAATAGAACTTACCCAAATCGTAATTATCTCTAACCCTCGTAGTGCCCGGACCGGCGTACACCCTCACGATCATGGGGTACTTCTTGCCCGCCTCCATCTCTGGAGGCAGGAGTAGCTTGATGTGCGCCGGCACGCCGCCCGCCAACTTTATCATGTTGAAGAGCACCATCGGCATGCGGTACTTCTTTAGTCTCTCGGCTAGTTCGACGTTATCCGACAAAAGTCTGAATTGGTTACTCTGAAAATTGTTCAAGCATGTTAATCAGAAAGATTATTTTTCACGCGTACCGTATAAATTAATTAGAATTAAATATTTCGCATTATTTAGCAGGTAATATAATAAAAATAGCTTAAAAATAATCTTTTTATCTACACAGCTTAATATTTTAATATGACAGTGGCTTATTTAAATAAGAGCAAACTATAAAGACTATTTGCAAGAGATTCGTACAATAATACAAGAAAAACAAAGTAAAGTGAGTTATCTACTCGCATCTTTTGGGTTCGCGCGGTCAGTTCATTAGCATACAAAGTACATACTCGGGCGTTGTACAAGTACGTCGTAGGGGGGAAGTTAATGGCGCTGCATGTGATAATCCCATAACTTCCGCCAGTGGAGAAATCTCCGTCCACATTGTTACAGTGGGTATGCCTGCAGGACACACATTTAGGGACGCCCTTCTTCGTAACCCAAAGCTGCCTCTGCCACGGCTCTGTCCCAGGGGAAACGATGTAATAAACTGAGTCCGTTTCCTGATCCCAGCCCAGGATTTTCATCACCGTCGCATTTCCGGGACTTAAATCTTCTATGACTAGGGTGTTAAAGTCAAAACGGGCGACGTGCATGAAGCGATTCTTCTCGTAGTACAACGGTTGAATCTGTAGCATTTTGAGTCCGGACGTATCGAAAAGTGGATCGGAGATGTCTATCCATCCTTCTGGTTCATTCTGCTGCTTTATAATGCTGCATTTATTCTCGCGTAGATTGCAGTTTATGAGGGAGCTTATGTTCTGTCGCCTGTTGAGCCATAGAACAACGACATTCTCTTCTGTAGCCCATTTCACGTTCCCCAGTATGTAGTCCGTTCCGACGACATCGATCGGCACTGGTATGGCGAAAGTCTTGCTGTCTTTGTCATCTAATTTGTATACTCTTAACCCTACCTTGGGGTTTGTACGACCTGCCTGACAAATTAAATATTTTTAATCTATATTACGAATGCAAACCATATTTTAGTACTTTTGTATAAAGATAAAACTCACCTTGGGATACTTAAATGATACTAATTCTACGTATTGGTTGCTGATATTTGACGGTGTTCCATAGTAGGAATAAGTGGCGGACTCCACTATTGTGTCGTTGAAAGAGGCCACAGCTAAGTACGCGCCGGTCGGAGAAAACCACAAACCCTCAGCGGCGTCGAAGATTTCCTCTGTCAAATCGAAATGAAAATGTACACTAAATTTTAAAGCTCATAAGAGTATGAAAAAAATAACCACACCTAAGTTTTTAAATTCATTAAGACTCTTACGGAAAAAAAACTGTAACTTGTTAATACTTTTATTATATTCTACTATTAGATGTCGCCCGCGACTTCGTGCGTGAACATGTTCGACCTGGAAATCCCGCAGGATCCGTACAGTTTGCCGCGACAAAAAGTAGCCTTTATCCGTCTTCGTGGTCTACACTATGTCTGTGCAAAATTTCATCATAATGGGTCCAATGATTTCGGAGCCTATTAAACGCAAACAAATAAACAATAAAATCTTTCCTCTTTATAATATTAGTATAGAAGCATAGACTAGCTCAGTATTATAATAATGATCTATCTCAAAATAATAATTATATATTATCTGTTCTACAACAGACACTTCGGTCAAAGAATATCAAGCAGTCACGGCACCTATCATTAATTTATTTATTTATTTATTTAATAATTTATGTACACATAGTAAAACATTGACAACTTAAAAATAGAAAACAGTTTTGTACAAAGGCGCTACTTGTTCCAAATTGGAATTTCTTCCAGCAGACCTGATACAGGAAAGTTCAGTTTTAAAAGTAACAATATATGGTGCGTACTACTACAATTTACATATAATAAATGAATGCATATATATACGAATACTTACATAGATAAACTAATATATATATTATGATATATATATTAGTTTATTATAATAAACTAATATATATAATTACTATTGCAATAAAATATTGGATAAAAATTACATACTTATAAATAATAATCAATCATACTATATAACACTTTAATTAATGGCTAAGCTGAGATAGTGCTCACGCAGCCTTTTCTTAAATAGCCCAAGTGCCTTACACTCACGTATCTGAGTTGGTAAGGAGTTCCAGAGCTTAGTAGCGTGGACCGTGAAGGAGTAGGCAAAAAAGTCAGTACGATGGGGAGGGATATCTAGAAGGGTGCGTCTAAAGGGTCTACAAGATAAGTTGTGAAAATTAGGAAAGGAGAAGCGCTCGTTTAAGTAAGAAGGAGATGAGGGACTAAATAAAGTATTGAAAAGAAAACATATTATGCGATAATTTATGCAAAGGCGAATAGGAAGCCACTGGAGCTGCTTTCTGTATTGGGATACGTGGTCTCGTTTCTTTAATCCAAAAATAAAACGTATGGAGAGATTCTGCAAACGTTCTAACTTGTTGTGGATCTCTTCATTCGCATCCAGGTAACAGACTTCAGCATAATCGATTATAGGTCGAATAACGGTTTGTGCCAAAAGAATTTTAGTAGGAGCTGGAAGGAAGTTTTGGAGTAACTTGAGCGAATGGAGGGAGTGGTAAACTTTACGGCTAACATTGTTGGTATTGGCATTCCAAGACAGGTGAGAGTCAAAGATAACTCCCAGGTTTTTGGCAGAGTCGGAAAAGGGAATCAATGAACCGTTTAGACTAATGGGAGGAAGTGTTGATTTATTTAGTAGTGCTGACATCCGTTTGCTACCTATTAATAATGCCTTTGTTTTAGCAGGGTTTACTCGTAGACCAAAGGATTGTGCCCATTCACTTATTCGACTAAGATCATCATTAATAAGAGCTATAGCGGATGCTGTATGAGGAATAATGAAATGACGGTATATCTGAAGATCACCAGCAAAGATGATACTTAGCCACTATTACCTTAATAATAAAGTTAATGAAGATTGAGAAGAGAAGAGGAGAAAGCACCCCACCTTGGGGAACACCCGTATCAAGATAACACCAATCTGAGAAATTATCATTAACTTGCACTCGCTGCGAGCGACCCCGAAGGTAGGAGTTAAACCAGGACAGGACAGAAGGGGACATATTGAGAGACTGGAGCATACCGACTAGGATATCGAAGTTAATGGAATTGAAGGCATTGCTAAAATCTAAAAGAACGAGGGCACTAAGAGATTATCCTTACTAATATTATAAACGCGAAAGTTCGTCTGTTTCGATGTATGGATGTTTGTTACTTTTTCACGCAATAACTACTGAACAGATATTGATAGGTAGGACAGTAGTTCAAACTGTGGATTAACACATAGGCTAGTTTAACGGCAGTAAAATGTACGATTATTAAGGCATTACTTATTGCGCGCAAGTCGCGGGCAAGATCTAGTAACGCCAAAAATAGCACTACAGGGTAATTGCTATAAATAATTATCGTAAAATGAATGTTATGAACCTTCATAAATCCAGTCGGTGGCGCCATAGTACACCTCCCCCGGGACGCCCGCGGTTGTGAGCGTGGTGACGGCGTCGGGCCGCGACGCGTCGGACACGTAGTACACGTTATTGTCCTGCACGTAGGCCAGCGAGCTCCCACTCCAGACCACCACCTGAAGAGGCCCCTTGCCCAGCTTAGATATGCTCCTGGTAAACAAATGTCGCTGGTGAATAGGTAGGTACACTTTCAAACTTCTTAAAAATATTATTCTCCTTGAAATAGCAAACATAAAATATTGTGATGCAGGAAAATATTATAAATGTTTCCTCATGGTAGATAAATAATATTGTTTTCACCGTAATAGCTATTTTCCTCTCAAAACTGTTCAAGGAATGCATCAAAAGGCCTTCAAACTGCGTGACTCGATGCCTACTTTTACCTAGGGTTCCGCAGGTTATACAAAGAAAAATAGTTTCACTCTCTCTATCCTATCTGTCTGTCACTCTGTCTGGTTGTCTGTGTGTCTGTTTTTGAAAAAACATTGCGCGTTGATAGTTCTTTAGATATGCCCTGACATGTTCTTGGTTAGGTTATTTCACAAAATGTTCCAAACCTTTTGACTCGCAAGATGAGGTTATTTTTTAAAACTCAAAGAATGTAAAAATATTTTTAGGTACGTACTACTAAGGGCAACCAGTAGCCACTCACGCTGTGATTAATTGTCCTACGATTTAAAGCACGATGCCGTGCGTATTTTATGTTGTAAAACCAGTTCGCTGCCCACGTAGTAAGGCAATTAACGTATAAAATATCCGGAGCGAAGCCGTGGGCGGCTTTGGAATCAATCGATCAATAAATCACATGGATCATTAGATAACACTTTCCATGTTATATTTTAAAAAACTTAACAAGTCACTTGTGCAAGCGACTGCCTCTCGAAAATATCAGTCATTTTCATAGAAAAATGATTACCGAGGGACAATAACAACGTTATATAGTACAACTACCTTTTTAGTACTATATTTTGGTTATAGAATTTGTGGTAAATACTAAATATTTTAGACATTTGCTTAATTTTTGATGGTTTTTTTAAACGTGTTCGTGATGGCATCTCATGGTAGAGCTGAACTGTTTTTCGCGCCAGCGTTACTTTCCAAAGTTACGGATGAAAATACAACTTTTTAAACGCTATTGTTTTAATACTTTTTTATTTATAGATTAGTGAACCGCAACGATTAACAGTTAATTATTCTCTACATTCTTTTTTATGTACCATTGCAAAGGTAAAACTACAGAAAATGTTCTACAAACTCCATTTTGATCTATTAATTGGCTGCAATCTTGTCCCTAGTAAACTATTAACTGTCTGTATCTCGTGTGTGTATTTCCTTGAGTGGGTATGTGGGGCGCGCACGTTGCTGCAAAGTTTCACTTTCATAATTGACATTAAATCCCTTAGCTTTATCTACTTTATTGCATTCTTGTTAACAAAACTTTTCAAATCGTAGCTACAACATGATACGCAACATTTTGACTGTTTGATAAAATGCCTACACTTGAGATTAATTTATATCATTTATCAAATATAAAGTATTTTAAGCTCGGTGCAAATGCCACAAGCAATCGCAAACGACCCTTCACGAAACAGTTTATTATAAATTTTAGTCGCCGCTATCGACTAATGCACGTGTGCGGAGAAGACTCTTCGCACACGTGCAGTAGTATAATATAGAGTATTGTTAAATAAAATGTATGAAAAAACCGTCCAAGTGCGATTTGGACTCGCGCACGAAGGGTCCCGTATCATTATACAAATATTTTACACGTTTACTTATTATATCGTTATTTTTGTACGAATTTTTTCAAGGAAGCATATTTTACAAGTTACGCCTCTATAACTCCTGAACTAACAAAGTTGTATAATTTTTCCTTCAAAATTCATCACATGGATTACCATCGTGATTTTTTTCAGATTATACCATCATGAGTTTAGAGAGAAGGTTAGTTTATTAAAAAAAAAAACTTTAAAGTTGATTATCTCGCCAAACGGATACCTAAATCAATAAAATCATAGCAACTTCTAAATGTTTCTAAACATACCTATGGGGTGGACGCGAGAAAAAAAAAAATCATCCGCGTAATATTTATTGTGTAGAAATAATATTTTACGTGGTTTTATTTTAGCAGTTTGTAGGCGTGGTGAATACACATATCCATGCTAAGTTTCATCTTTCTAGTACTAACCGTTTGGAAGGTAAGCCGAAGACGGACAGACGGACGGGCGGGCTAAACATGGAACAAGGACAAGGACATGACGAAACCCTAAAAAGCGTTTCAACAAGCTAAAAAAGTGTACTTCACATTTTTTGATACAGCTATGCCACAACCAATCAAACTACTTAGAAAAATCTACCAACAATCTTCAATGCATATGCCTAAACTTTAATATCGAACTGAAAAACATCAACCCTGACTTGACAATCCTCTATGGTGAATACTGAAAAGTATAAAAGTACAGGGACCAATTTTGGATTTTAATTTAAATGCCTAAAAACTAATCTTAGATATTTCAAATTCAATATTTCTTCAAGACCACGGGGCTTAATTATCAATTAATTAATAAGTAAATATTTTGTAAATATTTTCAAAGTTAAATATAGATGCAAGTTAAATAACAATTGATATTATTAACTAAAATTATTATTTTATATTATTATTCTTGTTCAAATAAATTTATTAATAATAATAATTCGTAGATTAGTATGAATGACAAAAATTAAATGAAAAGATAATACCTGCATAGATCATTTATATTACTTTTACTACGGAATACGGTGTCTAAGGGCTACCAATACCTACGAGGTATACCTACGAGGTAGCTGTTGCCTGTTCCTCACCGATCCCCAACTAGGCTAATCTAGCTTATATGGAGTACCTTAACTAAAAAAAAAAGGTAGGTAGTAGGTACTTACTTGTCTTCTAGATTATAAATAAGATAATCTCCTACAGATGAGTATCGATAAACCTGAAAAGAAAGAGATCACGTAAATAGTTTAGATATTATGATTAATAAAACGATAATATTTAAGTAACAGATCTGTACGGTGTCATAAATCACACCGTAGCATTTTTCACTTCACAATGCATTTTACCGTCAGTACGCGTTCAACTACTTGCGAACGACGCGGTGCCGAAGTGTGCGTTTTTATAATAGTCCCGTTCATAGTTACCTTGGAGTTTTAAGGGAGTGATCCTTATACCGTTGGCAATAAAGGTGACGTCAGGGGTAAAATAATTTCTAAGCGAACTGTACACCCTTTACTAACACAAATATATTTTAGTCTATACATTTTATCTTTACTAATATTATAAAGAGTAGAAGCTTGTTTGTTTGTTTGCATTGAATAGGATTTCGAAACCACTAGACCGATTTTGATGAAATTTGGCACAGATATAGAGTAGACCATGGGAAATGACATAGGCTACTTTTTATCGCGGATCAATGTACGGTTTCTGCGAGATTACTTTTTGCGCGCGTGAAGTCGCGGGAAAAATCTAGTATAATATAAAGCCAAATAAGTGATAAAATCGATTTTAAGTAATGACAATTATTATTTGCGTATTTTACAGGTAACTAACATGTTACTTTCAACGGTACAAGTATCCGCAGTACGTACCTGCCTATACACGCAGGTAACTAGAATAGGCTAGACGACAGAATAGTTTGTATTGCATAATATATGAATACTACTCATAAATAAAATCAATATTTTCTAAGGTACATACGATTTGTTTACAAAATTTCGCAAGTCGTACCTAACTGTGATGTCACGATTAAGTAAAGGTGTATGAAATATTTGGTCTTTACCTATGAAATTGCCGTTTTGTATGAAAAAAATTAAACGAATTTTTTTCATGTATTTTTATTTGTAGTAATCCAAGTAATCACCCATGCAATCAATGCAACTTTGATTGCATGGGATGACTCCTGTCGTGCAGGAGCAGCGGAGACGAGCGATTGACCAATGCTGGTTGGTGATGTGCCAGCTTCTCCATCATTGTGTTCAGTTCTTCACAGTACACATCTGCAGTAATGCTCACCCCGTTTGGTAAGACGCTGTGATGAACCACACCGGCGCTAGACCACCAAACAGTGACCATCACTTTTCTAGGGGTAAGTTTTCGTTTAGGGCATTGTTTAGGTGCTGAACCAGGATCCAACCAACTTGCTGAGCGCTTGCGGTTATCAAACAGAATCCATTTTTCATCGCAGGTAACAATGCGATTCAAAATTCCTTCATGTGTGTGTCTGTGGAGCAGTGCAAGGCACGTCTCGACGCGTACTTCGCGCTGGCGATCATTGAGTTCGTGGGGCACCCATTTGTCAAGCTTTTTTACCTTGCCAATTTGACGCAAATGGACCAATATTGTTTTGACGCTAACGTCGAAAGCTGCTGCTAATTAAGCCGTAGATTGTGTATCATCAGCTTCCACAATCGCTTTAATTCGTCATTGTCGACCAAAGTTTTCGGACGACCGCGAGGTTCATTTTTCAGGTCGAAATTTCCAGAACGGAAACGAGCAAATCAATAACAGTTGGTGCGTTGATTTGTAGTGTTAGCTCCGTAAACGTCGTTGATGTTGCGTGCCGCTTGTGCCGCGTTGCTGCCACGACGGTACTCATATTCCATAATTATTCGAATTTTTAACGTATCCATACATAACCGACAAAAAACTCCTTCCAGACGAGCAGTTCGCCTTCGCGAAATGCACAGCTGTCCCGCTCAAGTACACCGCTTAACGGAGTACATATTATCTAGCAAAAACGACAGGAAGACGACATGCGCCGTATTCTTTGACATTGCAAAAGCTTTTGATAAAATTTGGCAATAACGGACTGTTATACAAACTCTATCAAATGGAAATACCCGATTATCTCGTCTTACTAATTAGTAACTTTTTAAAAAATCGTAAATTTCATTTCCGCGTAGAAGGCGCACTGTCGTCGCCAAGATATATGGAGGCGGGAGTACCGCAGGGCTCGGTCCTCTCGCCCTCCCTATATAACCTGTACACAAGTGACATCCCCAAACACGCTAAGGTGCAATTAGCTATGTTCGCGGACGACACAGCCCTTTATTATTCAAACACACGAGCCGTACCGCGTCTAAAGTCCTCCAGGAGTCAGTTACCGCTCTCGGTAATTGGTTCTCCAAGTGGAGAATAGAAGTCAATCCCGATAAAAGTCACGCCATTCAATTCAATGGTAATATAATCAGCGGGGCGTAAGTGCCCCCGTAAAGTAATGAGCCCTATTAGCCTGCACGGCAACATTATCCCTGAGGTCTCTCAGGTCAAATATTTAGGCGTAGTACTAGGCAAGTCGATGACGTTTTCGAGTCACATCAGTAACACACTGCGTAAAGCGAAATTTGTACTCTACAAATTATATCCGCTACTTAATTCGCGAAGCAAAATGTCCCTTAAGACATAAGCTTACATTGTATAAGGTTTGCATCAGAACGATACTCACTTATGCGTGCGTCTCCTTCGCACAGATAAGCGAGTCTCAAATGGACCGCTTGCAAAGAGTCCAGAACCGGTTTCTACGCATGGCAACAGGCGCCCCCTGGTACATGCGTAACATCGACTTGCATAGGGACTGCGAACTAGTCACCATTAAAGCCTATATCAAGGAACTCGTAGAGAGATTCTTTGATAAAGGCAAAAACCACCCAAACCCCCTTATAAAAAAGGCACTGGACTACAACCACGACGCACTGACTTTCCGACACCCGCACAAACGGCCCTAAGCATATCTTAGCCGATCCCGTTGACCCGATCACAAAATACGTAACGTACTGTGTACAGTTACGTAACACAAATCACACGCACCCGCGTCGCTAGCATTGCACCGGGGTCGACGCCGGCGCCTACCCCGAGGTCCCACATCCGACACGACAACACGTACAGACGTACAGACCGACCCTAACACGGGACCGGACCCGAACCCGAGTTCGAGTTCGCATCCCAGTAGTCTAGGTACACTCCTAAATAGTGTCCGCGACCGCGATATTGATATAGAGAGCTCTACCAATACCGCGAACCTCATCGACATTAGGACTTACGCGCGCGAGTCATCCCGACCGTACGCGGAAGGGGAGAGGGACGGCCCTCTCAGTACCGATATCGATCAAATCGAGAGCTCCTCTATCGCGATAACTCGCACGCCCGCTAGTCTCTGCTACCGCGCGCGAGCAACCTCACTCATCAGCGAGTGAGGAAGGGTCGGACCCCTCAGCAGGAGAGACCCGCGTCTCCCCTGTCAAAATAATAGCTTCTAATCCGTAGCTGTCCCAATATCCGGTTTGAACATCACCCGGGTGATGTTAGGGAGGGTCAAACCCTCCCATCGTCTACCACCAAACAAACTAGCCACCAGGCTAGTTATAGTCCGACTTAGCTACAGCGGTCTTAACCCGACCCTTAGCATAGACCCGTTCGAAAAAAAAAAAAAAAAAAAAAAAAAACGTATCCATAATGACGAAAAAGATTGAAATGCGATGAAATTTAACACTAATCAATAAACAAAACTGATGGAAAAAGAATTCCATGTTTTTAAAATAAAATTAATTTGAAATTAGAATTCTTAGCCAATCCAAAATTTTTTGATTTGAAATGCCCAGTACTGCAGAACGGCAATTTCATAGGTATTTTATTATTTCAAATGCCAGTACGACTTTTGTATGGAGTATTTTTACAAGACTCAAAAAAGCGCTTCAAACAATCCGCAGTTTATGAAAATATTGTTTTTAGCATAAGTACCTTATTTTTCCATTATGCCTTTTGTGAAAATTCTTATTTTTCAGAGCGCTATTCATTTATGTATTAAAAAATTACAGGCAAGTTCCCTAATTCCCTTTATTCTACATATAGGTAGATTACAATATCTTAATTAATACTTTATTAATATACTACTACTACTACTACTATATTAATATATTATTAGTTAGGGTATTAAGGGAATTAAGATATTTGTTAAAATGTGTTATTAATATAAACTATCAATTTGTTAGTTATAAAGCGATTCTTATCGTTCAATCATTGATATGAAATAGCAAGACATTAGACAATAACTTAAGTAATGTTATGCTGTGTCATGGGTGTTACATAAGTAATGTTATGCTGTGTCATGGTTGTTACGTTAAAGATATTATTATACGTGATATTTTGGCTTCCGTAGTACTCAAGGACCGACCGAAACGATATTTTAAAAAACCTGTTTATATTATTTTTTATTGTTTTCTTTAATACTTTTATGCACTATTTGTTACTTTTGTTTCTCTGTTCACGCTTTTTTTTCCATTATCTTCTGTAGTTTATTTCATCTCTTGCATTTCTATTCTTACTTTTATTTCATTTTCACCGTTTATACTTTGTATTTACTTCTCTATCTCTAACTCTCTAAAACTGGACATGGATATAGCCTACTAGGCTAGAACCTTCGATTCGGCTCTTGGAGGACCACGTTTTGCCCACTCCGGGCTCTCCAAGAGAAACAACCGGCCGCCTCAAAAGATTAAATGAAACTGCCGGTTCAATGCTCAATCCTTTTTTTTGGTTGTTTGTGTTCTCTTCTTCTCATAGATTATAGATATTTAATATTATAGTACCTGAGATTCATTAAATAACCGTCAATATTTTTTGTCTTAAGCACTTAAATTAATTAATTAATTGATTTTGCCGCGATAAAAATGCGCCTTTATACCTATATCTTTCCTCGTGGTGTAAACTATATCTGTGCAAAATTTTGTAAAATCAATCCAGTAGTTTCGGAGGCATTGTATAGGCTCCGAAACTATGAATCGATTTTTACAAAATCAAAATAAGCAAAGAAACATACAAGCAAACAAACAATCAAATCTTTCCTCTTTATAATATTATTACTTACATAATAATATACATAAGGATGTTTGCACAGCTTGACGCACATTATTATCTAGGTTTGTATTTCACGAAAAATAGTAATAATATTCGTTTCAAATCCATTATAACATTGTTTCTTACCTTCTGCAAATTGTCTGCGAGCAGTAAATACTTCTGATCACTGGAAAACTTTAACATCACGTAACGGCCTAATTTCACCTGAAACAAAGATCATTGATCAATAATTTCATTTACAGTTAAATGGCACTTGACTACAATTGGTACCAAACAAGGTAATTCAGGATAAGTAGATCACCCCACAGGTATCAAATAGCACAGGTATCATCGTGCCAAGTAAGGAAATTTAGATAAGTCGATCAGTGATCACCCCTTATTTATCAAATAAGGCAAATTAATGTAGGCTCTTACCAGATCGGCCTGGTCCAGCAGAGTGACGTAGTTGTCGGTGAGGGCATCGTACCTGTTCACCGCGGTCGGCTCCATCACGATATACTCCGTGTCTAGAGAGCAGTTTAAAGATTATTAATAACAATAATAATTAGACTTTGGTTTTTTTTCGAAAGGGCCTACGCTAATACCAGAGGCCTTTTTAGCTCCGTCGGTCTATTACTGCCGGTTGGCCGTTTTGGTAGTGTTCAATAAACAACAATAATGTATTTATACCAATTTTATGAAAAAAATATGGTTTCCACTGCCTAAATAGTTCCCTACATAATGCTGCCTTGATATCAGATGTTCAGTACATATGAAATCCTTTCAGTATTAATAGATATTATTATTATTCAAATCTAAGCATACCTGACACAACCCATTCTGCGGACAGCCTGGCGGGGAAGAAGGCATGCTGCAGGGGTACCAGCTCTTCTAGAGTGAAAGTCTTCAGGAAGCTCTGGGGCTCTGGAGTCGCCTCTATAACGCACCTCGCCAGAGCATTGACCGCTAAAATATACAGCAACTACAAAAACAAATTTGAAAATATGTTAATTTTAATACTTTATAATAACATCAAGAGGGTCATAATAATACAATTTCATAAATCCACTTTCTAAAGTTGAATAACTGTATTGAATTAAACAGGCACCATTTTTTGTTTACACACAGTATGTAAACGAGACTACGATGATCTAGATTCTAGATTTAGTTTCTAAGTTATTTTTATTTTATGTATCATATGAAACCGTAATATTTCTTATATTTATCTGTGTCTAAAGTTTCTAAAGACTTGTAGAGACAACATAAAACGCTTTAAACAACACAGTCAGATTCGTGGGCTAACTGTCCCCGCGGCAAAAGGTTAAAGGTTAATAATCTTAATTTGTAGATCATGGGAAGAAGGCCCGTGCGCTAACCAGTGCATCGAAATTGGACGTGCAAGTTACATAGATGTCTCATCCGTCATCATCAGTATCGTCATTATAATGTCAAACATTAAGTAACTATGATGATTGCAAGAAATATATCTCATAAATATGTCATAAACATAATATATTTATATAATCAAAATCTATGCATTTTTGCCATCTCACAGGTAGTTCATTGATTTCTTTACTAAAAAACCATTCGGACAGTAATCAATAAAATCTTTGAAGGCGCTTTGTACTGATCCATCGGAGTTGAATTTTTTCCCTTGCAAGAAGTTATCCAAATTTCGAAAAAAATGGTAATCTGTTGGAGCAAGGTCCGGGGAGTACGGTGGATGTCTTAGACATTCCAATTGAAGCTCCTCTAATTTGGTAACCGTCTGTTGTGCAGTTCTGTGGTCTAGCGTTGTCCTGAAGCAGCAGTGGCCTAGAGCGAATGACCAACCTCGGTTGTTTAGTAGCTAATTTTTCCATCGTGATTTGTAGTTGCTGGCAATAGACATCTGCCGTAATCGTCTGGCCAGATTTAAGCAAGCTGCAGTGAACGACACCGGCACTAGTTACCGGTACCGGTACCAAACGCTCACAAGTAACTTTTTTTGAGTGTATTTTACCCTGGGACAGGCTTTGGCTGGTTCGCCAGGGTTCAGCCATTGCGATGAGCATTTCCGATTATCGTATAGGATCCACTTTTCATCACAGGTAATGATTCGATTTAAAACCCTTCATTATTGTGCCGGTTGAGTAATGTAACGCAGCAGTCGACGCGCGTTTGTCGGTTTGCTGCACTCAATTCATGAGGTTTTCAAGCTTCACCTTTCAAGCACCTTTCAAGCTTTTTCACCTTCCCAATTTGCTTCAAGTGGATTAAAACAGTTTTATCACTAACACCGCAGCCTGCAGCTAACTCGGACGTGGTTTGCGATGGATCCGCTTTCACAATAGCCTTCAATTTTTCTTTATCAACTTTGGTATCCGGTCGTCAACGGGGCTTGTACTGTAGGTCGAAACTTCCAGAACGAAAACGTTGGAACCAAAAACGCACGGTGTTTTCTTTTGCGACACCGCCGCCATACACATCATTAATCCTTCGAGCCGTTTCTGCAGCTCTGGTGCCACGGTGGAACTCGTACTCGAAAATAATTTTCCATTTTGTAAGCAGAGTGACGCAAAGAAATAACCAAAAGAGGCAAAACAAAATGAATTACTGTTTTCGAAACACAAATGCATGAGTAAATAGCGGTATAAACTTGAAATTGAAATTCTTAACCAAAGAAGATATATTTGAGATCAAGTGAGATCAAGTTGAGTGGCCAGTACGACAAAACACCAATTTCATATGTAAGGACCTAATATATATTTGAATACATGAGTCACGTTTTGGACCTGAGTATATACTTATATAAGCTTCAATAAACAAAAAAATAATAGACCTTTTCATCCGTTATTGGATGATTTATACAGTATTCTCCGATCAAAGTAACAACTCTTAAAATACTGTAGTGCCTGGGACAGTTGGTTTTTAAATGTCGTATGGTTGCCCAAGCACATGCGGAATTCTCATAACATAGTGAGCCTATTCTAGAGGAATGACTGGTTAATACGTCTGGGGCCAACCATGTGCGGGTTTCCACACGATGTTTTCCTTCACCGTTAGAGCGTCCGTATAACATACTTGAGATCTGAAAAAGTCTCATTGGTACATGCCACAACCTGGGAATCGAACCTGCAGTCTCTCGAGTCAAAAATCTAAAGTCTAAACGTCTATCTAAATTCTAATCAAACGGTCTACCCACTAAGCCACGGAGCCAAGTTAGGTCGAACAAAGCAGGAAAATAATGCTTATCATAATATCATTATCATTATCAATATCAATTTTCGTAGTAAAGTTTTCGTCATCAAGTATCATCAAGCCAATGAGAGCGAGCAGATAGTGAATTCGTGAGTGCAAAAAGTTTGAATTTGGGATAGTTAAAAATAGTCCATACTCAATAGACATTCTCGTCAATTTACCATTTTTAGTGAATAAATAACATACACAAACAACAATGCTATCTACTTGTGTACTAAAAGAGACAGAAAAAAATTAGGTAAGCTTCTCTACTTTCCTACACGCGACACGTAGAGCAGTGAATATTGAGCCTGCTAGCTGGGTTCGTTCGTAGGTAAACTTTGTTGGATCCATTATTAGATATTATTAAAATTATTTTCAATTCGTTCATCAATAACCTAGCCATCATATAATAAATATTTCAAAGCAATTGTTATTGTAAAATTGTAATATTTCTTGACATCCATAGTTTGTTTTTATTGATATCAATAACCAGATCTAAGCAAATGACCTTTGAAAAGAGGAGGCCCTTGATTTAGAACGTAACATAATAAGGCCTACATAAAGCGTTGTACTTGTGACACTATGTTATATATTCGCTAATAGGTAATTACTTAAGTGACATCGATATTATATTTATAATGAATAACGTGTTGCCCGCGACTTCGTACGTGCAAAAAGAAATCAAGCGGGAGGGATATTTTCGTGCGATAAAATGTAGCCTATGTGCTAATCAAAAGTATAAAGTCTGAAGTACGACCATACCAAAGCAGTTATCACGTTAGGAAGTAACAGACATCCATATTGTGTGCCTGTTGAGTCCTCACTTAGGAAACTCTACGCACTCTGTTACCACCGACCACGTTATGTTACTGAGAAACTGTTAATTACTTCGAGGAAAGTTTTTGAGTTATTAAAAATAAGTACCAAGTATTTATGCTACTTAATTAGGGTAACAAAGTTTTGCTACTTAAACTATACTACAGGACCATAATCCGTAGTTGCAATAACCAACTTTATCAAAATCCAGTCTATGGCTTACGTAGCTATTTAATTAATAGTTAACTATTTATTAATCTGTGGTAACTATTTATTAATATGTGGTAACCATTTATTGATCTGTGGTAACTATTTATTTATATGTGTTAACTATTTATTAATCTGTGGTATTGTTAGTTAATTAGTACAAATTACCTACAGACAATACACTTGAGTAGCAAAATAGTGTATCGGCTATCACGAACTCTACCGGCTTTAGTGACAGTCACTTTGCTTGGCCTTGCTTTTTGTCGTGTACAAACCTATGTGACTTGAGTATTTATTAAAAATTATTCACCATTGTATGCTAAAATCGGCCACTATTTTCTTATATTACTGGGTTAAGATTTATCAAGTCAGCTTATAGTTCAAGTGAAATTGAATTATTGAATCTGAGTTGAATCGTTGAGTCCATGCCTAAAATAAACAATAGATAATCTCGGAAACCCCATTCGTGTGTTCTTAATTGTCGACTTCTGTGGCTCAGTGGTTGAGCGCGTTGGTGCATGCCTGAGGTCGCGGGTTCGAATTCCGCCGAATGAACAAATACTTTTTTCTGTGTTCCTGGGTCTTGGATGTGTCTTAAATATGTGTATGATATAATTTTACATATATGTATAGTGTAAAAGTAAAATATACTTCCCGTTGTCTGGTCCTCGTAACACAAGTTCTTGAAGAACTTAGCACGGGGCCAGATTGACGTGGTGTGAAGCGTCCACTTAGATATTATAATTATGATTAATTTTTATCACAGATTAAATATCCCACCTAAGGCCCCATATACGGTCCGGTTTTCCTTCAGTTCGGCTTGAACGGATGCAAAATCGTATCGTCTGTGTGCAATTTCGAGATCGCACCAGACTGAAGTGATTCGTTCCAGTGTTGCCAGCCTGTTTTTGCGAAACTACTAAACTCGCGTCGATTTCTACTAAAAACTAGTAAAATAATACTGAAAACTATAAAAAAGCTACTAAACTTAGGAACGAGTAAAGCCCCCAAAAAACCACGGCATTTCGGTTTGTCGGTTTTCGGTTGTATTAAAATTTTATTATTTATTGAATTATATTATAAATTTTGTCGTTAAATTAAAATATACTAAGAAATGTTACGTATATAGTAATTAAACGGGTAGTTTTAAGCAAATTACGGACGAATGTATTATTATGATATGGTGTATTTTTTTTTTTTGTGCCTAACCTAGACCATTTTGCATATGATTACTGTCTGGCTCTTGCCTACTAAAACACTACTAACAACTAAATTCATACTAAGGAGGGAATAAAATACTTAATTTAATAGTAAAACTTTGTAAAATAACTACGTTGGCAACATTAATTCTGGACTGTACGGACCCGACTGAAGGACTTTGTATCCATGGTCATGAATAAATTAAAATTAAAACTGTACGGATGGACTGAACGGACAATGTGTGGACAAATCGCTTCAGTTCTCGCCAGAGCCGCGGCCGTGTGGGCGTGTATCGTGCACAAGCGTAGTCTTTACAATTAATAAACACGATCATAGCTCGCGGCAAACCAGAACGAACTGATGCGATTTTGCCGTGTGTGTGCTCGAATCCATTCAGGCCGAACTGACGTCAGTTGGGTCGGATGCTATTTTTCCGTGTATGTGCTCGAATCCGTTTAGGCTGAACTGACGTCAGTTCTAACTGAAACGATCGGCCTCTCGTCTGTGGAGGCCTTAAGTGCCTACCTGTTAGAAAGATTACTGAAGTGACTGCAGAACATACCCGTAACAGACTTAGCCTAAGAACTCACGGAGCGATTTTCAGTCGCGCCCGCCGCGATCGTGGAACTGCGATTTTATTTCAAAACTCACGAGACCGGTTATTTGTGCGATTACAAGTCACCGCGGTTGCGATTTTCGCCCGCAAACGTGGTGGGCGAAAATAGAAAGACGGGCGACTGCAAATCCAAACATAATAATTTTGCCCGCCAATCGATCACAGACCGCGCGGGCGCAAATCGCCGAGGCTTGCGGGTGATCGCGGCCCGCGCGATTCTACTAGTCGCCCGCTGGTTCAGCGCAAACAATCGCGCACGCGCACGGGCGTATATCTTGTCGTGAGTTTTGCTTTAATTTTTAACATTTTATATATTTGCATTCTACAGAAGCTGCGGGCCCACAATCGCGGCGGGCGCGACTAAAAATCGCTCTTTGAGTTCTTAGCCTTACAAATGACAGTACCGTGGTATTGAGATGAGTATTTTCTTATTCTCACCTATATAAATGACTTACCTTATCTAGTTATACCTAATGAAATAGTACTTTTTGCCGATGACACTTAACTAATTTATTATGTGAAGCGACAACAGTCAAATTTCGACGAGGTAAATAGCGCTCTCTTGAAAATAGTTTAATGTTAATAATTTTCTATTAAATTCAAATAAAATAAAATGTTTTTAAGTTTACTTTGCCCAATGTTAGGCAAGTACAAACTAATATTAAATTAAATTAGTACTATTAAATGATGAGAAAATGAACTTAGTGGACAACACTAGATAGTAAATTACAGTGGGGTCCTCATATTGCTAATCTTGCATATAGGCTCAGTTCTGCAGCAGATTCAGTCAGAAAAATTAAGAAAATTTCTGACGAAGATACGTCGCGACTCGTTTATTTTAGTCAGTATGTCTTACGGCATTCTTTTATGAGGTAATGCCGCCGACATTAATACAAATATTTGTGCTGCTGAAGCGAGCAATACGTTCGGCTCACAAAATGTCCTGCTTTGAATCTCTGAGAGAAAAGTTTAAAGAAATAGGTATTCTGATCGTCGCTTTTTAATACATTATGGACAATGTGTTGTATGTTAGAAAAAATTTAAGTATGTTCAAAACGAAAAGCAATAATCACTGTATGAACACAAGAAATAAACACAAACTAGATATACCGGTGATCAGACTAAGTTAGTTTTATAGTATAAAGTAGTTAGTAAGGAACTTTTGTGTGCTTATTATAAGATCAATGATTTTATTGACGATCGCACACCATGGGAATAGGATAGCCACCTGCAAAGCTACTTCTTTGTACTATATGTATCCTGACTTTTGTTTATATTATATACTAAGTTTTCATATTGTAAAAATGTATATTTTTTTAAAATAACAATTTTCCATCTTTTTGCTAAAATATGGCCCGTGCTAGGTTTTTACGCCAGTTCTTCTCGCCTGGTTAGTTCCCGAAACGGTGGTAGGCATTACGTAGGGACAATTTTAAAAAAAACAATAGTTTTATTTCGATGTAGTGATATTATTATATTATTACATGGAATTAAAACTTTCTGAATTTGAAAAAGTACAGGGTAAAAGAATTTGCGACATTATGCCATAGTCCATTCTCCTTCACATATGGCATATTTTACTAAATACTTATTTGAAAAGATTGAAATCATGTGAAATATTTTAATTTCATTTAATGAATTGATGATATATTATAATTTTTCTCTTTGGTATGTTCTCACACTTTACCACTTAAAACAAGAATGTATCTAGGGCATTTCTGTGTTCTGTAGCTTTTTTCATAATATTATGTTTTCATCGAAAGTCTAAACATGTCATTCAAACACAAACAAAAAAAAACGTGTTTTTATTTGCTAATATATAATAATAAAGTTAATTATAACTACTATTGGTTATTTTTTATTTGTTATTTCATTAATCGTGACGTAACATCGTAGCAACACTATTTTCAGTGTTCTCGACAAAAATCTTTCATTTTTATGACATCTTATGCTTCTTATTATATTTCCGTTGCTTATGTAAATTTGCCATTTGAAGTTTATAACTGTTTTATTGTTTAAACACGAATAATAATAAATTCTTAAATATTTGGCCAACAAGTTTCTTAAAGACACATCTGATCCAAATGAAAATTTTGCTGAAGTAGTCATTAAAATGAGAATAACATTAGGGTAAGTGTGTTAATGAAAATTTTTGAGATTAAGTATTTAGCCTTGTAAGTTTAAGAATTGTATTCAACAATTCCTTTAAATGTGTGGTGATGATGATTAATATAAATGACATAGTAGCATAATACCTTTTATGCTTTATGTGCTTCTTACAGTAAGTATATCATCAAAGATATATAATGTATATCTTCAAAGACTGCATGAATGCTTTTGGATTAAAATCATGAACAAAAAAAATATTTTAACTGACTAAATATTAATATTAAGGAATAAAAAAGTTGGTACTGTGTAAACATATCAACAAACAATAATACATCAACAAAAAAAAATCCTAATTTTTAATTAACTATGCTTGTGTTAATCAATTCATTTTCACCAATTGAAACTTAACATGAAAGCGTTGATTATTACAAAACTAGAAATCTTGATTTTTTTTACTTTTTGGAGCTAATCTTAAAAGAGTTGAGCCCAAAATCACAATTTTCGGTGGTCCAGGTTAGGTTTTGGACGAAATGGCACTTGTGAATCAAACTATTGGTAATAAATGAAATTGACACATTTCTAATTATACGGAAACGCAAAATTTCACACTTTCAATATTTACTCATGTATCATTTATGAAGCAAAAACAGCCTTTCTAAAGGTTAGGCTTTACAATACACTCGAAACACTTGTTTAACTAATACTTAATTCCCCATAGGTATCAAATTGGCTGGTATCATAGAAAAATTTAATATAATATCGCAGAAATATATTATATCTCATAAAGCCATATTATGTCCTGAAACATTTTTATTTAAAAGCTATTTTACTAACTAAATTAGTAAAGCATAGCGTTCCTGTAACTGTAACGACTGAGAAATTTCTGAAAATATGTGTAAAATCGACGCGGAAATCATGAAAAACCAACAAATATAATCACCATGATGGATCAAATCACAGAGACCGTAAAGAGGTCAGGCCCTCAATGAGTTAAGTGGTCCAATCAGCACATCACTCCGCTAGCCGCGAGTACCCGCCGCGGCGCATGAACGCAAACTGCGTGCGCGGTGCGGTTCGCGCGGCTGCGTGCATGGTGCGCGCGCGCCGCTCACTGGGTCGAGCTATGAACCTTTTGGGAACCGAACCTGTTCGGTGTCCTGGTAATTTTATCGCCATAACAGGTCCATTACGTCAACGTTGTTTGCAATATTATAGCGAGACCATAGGAGGAAATTTACATCCATAGCTGTCTTCCGATTTAGCGAATAAGTCGAGAGTCGAGACCTTTTAAGTAGGTAATCATTTCATCGGCTTGCATCTACGAAGGGCCTACTAAATGTCATCGACTGGTTACTTCACGCTGAATCACGATAGTGGAAGTAAGTTACTTTATATTATACATTGTAAAATGCTACCTTAAAGCTGATTAAAATCAGAGAAATGTCTTTGGCCATAATTTTGTTAATTATACCTCAAGGTAACTATATCTATATTCTCCACATAAAGGTATATTCACATCGATCGCAATAATAATTATATTCATCATAATTTATGCCCAGGGTCAGTCTCGCGCTACGGTCTGTGACCACTTTCACTGTTTATGAGATATGAGTGTAACATAATCTCTACTTTCTCTACTAAATGGACTTTTGCAAAAATTCACAACCAATTTACCTTTTAAAACTTGTTTCGACGCTGCTCTACATTTTAGTTATGGAAAGCAGTGAATTTAAATTATTAATTCCTCGTTCTTATTCAATAATATCTTGTAACTATAATTGTTATTATTTATAATATTATAATATTAATAATATTAATCATTGTTATTATTTTATTTATTTGTTCAGTTATGATAGTAATGATCTAAGCAGTCAGTGCAGTGGGTCGAATATTAAAAGCATTTTATAGCTCTTACATCACATAATAGACAGTGTCTATAAACAAGTACCTAGATTTAAACGTTAGGTAGAGATTATTTATTATGTAATAAAATAGTATGTCAATATAAAGGACCTAACATTTTCTGGAAAATTGAGGGCCAGAAAAGTCAAATGGTTAGTAGCATTTAGTTGTTAGAGCCTACCGACCGCAATATGTGAGCATCTCTACATTTCTATAAACTATTCTGAAATGAATATAGGAAAAGTAAAGAGGATTACTAAAAATGAAATGGTAATGTTATAGTTATAATAAGCCTAATAATGCCATTGACTGCATAAATGTGTTAAGATGTTACACTTAGCGACGTCTCGTGTTGTTCTGCTCTAGTTGGTGTGGATACAACAGAGAAACCACTGTCTCGACCACTATATAAGAACGACAAGGCACGACAAAGTGAAAATTATAATTTATAAGTAATCAGCGGATGTCCCGGCTGTCTAATGTCGTGTCCAAACACTGTTGATTCATTTTTAGTTGTATTGCTGCTATGGACTATGTAATACAAAGCCTTGTGACATAAGAGTGAGTGCACTACTGCTGTTATGTCAGCTGCTAGCGACGATTCCATGCATGTTCCGCAAGTGTAACAATTTACTCGTTCTAAGGAGACAAAAACATACCTCACAGTAATAACACACATGACTTCTTGCACTACATACATACCTAACTTACATTTTGCAGAAAATATTCAAATCACCCATTTATTTGAAAAAAAAAGTGTATCAGCTCCGACGCACGACTAGAGTTTACTCTAAAAAGTAAGTAAGTGAGTAGTTTGTGTTAGTGTAATAGCGTAGTTTTATAACCTTTTTTATATTTATTTGTACTCTATAATTTATGTTTTATTAAAAAATAATTTTTGATTTTTTTACTTTTTGAAGGTTGTCAATTTTTATTATATTTTCTGATAATGAACGGGGAACTTAAAATGTGATATCTTCGGCTAACATCGTGTGACATCGCCGTGTGACCGTCAAACATCGTCAATTCGATTTTACTCCCTCATACTATCCATACATTTTCATATCCTATAAACGATTTTCTTATAATTATAGGCTTATATAATTATATGAAAATCGTTTCTTAAGAAGTGAACTCCAAAAACATTAAGATTCGAATGTATTAACGGCTTTGTCGAGATCATCTGGCTATTAAAAAAATAGTTAAGATGTGGGTAAAAATAAAGAAATCAATATCAAAATCAGTCACGAGAAATCATTAGGTATATCGTGGCCTCGGAAAAGAGGACAACATGGTATTTTATTCTTTTATTAATTTCATGTATTACATAAATTTTAAAACAAAAGATTCCCTTGTTTCCGACCTTACAAATAAGGCAATGATTGTTACTGTCATAATCATGCCGATTGTATAATAGTATAATTGTACAATAAAATACACAGCCTTAAGCATAATTACTTGCGTTTTTATATGTTGTTTTATGCGTTTTTATTATATGTGCGTAATTTAAATTATTAATATAATTATTAATATAAGTATACAATATATATAACCTAGATATTATCTCCTAGATAAGGATTAATATTGTATCCGTCTAACAATTGAAAATACCACATTATTCATGATTTTTTTTAAAACTTAGAATGGATATAGTAACCTAGTACTTAATAGATTGTCATAATATTATATTCCGTTGCGAACTTTTATGTAGACCTTTAGAAGATTAACAATCCCACCATACATTGTTTTGTTATAAATTATCTCCAACGGGTTAGGTTAGGCAGCGTTTTCGATAAAAGCTCCCAGACAGCTTGATTTTTTTTCGACACCTTCAACAATTATCGTCATAAATCTAAAATTTGAAATATGGCATACGTATTTCTCATTTGACGAAAGCATCAACTAAGGAAGGATTTTTCAAAATTCAACCCCCAAGGTGGTGAAATAGGGGATAAAAGTCTGTATGAAATTTTTTATTCCTTGAAAATTTCGTATGAATTGAGTACGGAAAAATAATGAGCTACTTACGTATTTTAGCATTTTTCGATATTCAACCCCTAAGAAAGTAAAATAGGGGATGAAAGTTTTAATTTATTATAAAGATATCGTTTAAACTCCAATTTCACGCGGGAGAAGCCGCGGGTAAATGCTATTTATATCTTTTTCAGGCACTATCAAAGTCTAAAACTTTTCTCTAGAACTCTATTGAGTTCATCTCTCATCGTTTCTCAAAACCGATTTCATTCGCTCGATTTTTTTTTCGTTATAATATAATAGTTTTTATTAATTATCTTCCATGTACAGACAGCGACCAGTTACAAATTTATTATAAATTGTATAGATAGATATAGATTATTTATGATTAAATACTTATCACTTACTTTTTTACTCATTACTGGATCATAGATGCACCCAGGCAAGATAAATGAAAGTGAACTGCGACAATAATTTACAATAATAATATACGCGTAAACATAGGTGATAGGAAACATTTTTTTTCTGTTTTATTAACTTAGCCTTCGTTTCATAGGCTGCTTAACAAGTAAATCACCCACTAAAATGTGTGATTTAATGTCAAATTTCCCATTTACAATAACTAGTTATTAATTAACTCGTTATTTTATGTAATGGTTTTTTACTATGCTGCTTTACTTACAAGTATGCTAACGAATATTTATGGTTAAGGCTGAACTAACGAATGATAATGATTATTAATAAATGACGGCAATGTACATGGTAGATTTTATTGGAGAAGGCGTGTATTAAGGTTGAATCACACATACTTATTTAAATAACAAGTTTGACTCCTTAATATGTCGGTTATTGCCCCATGACCAAACATGACTGCAATAAATTCTTTGTTATGATCGCAGATTTTTAGGAACCGTTAGGAACCATCTTCCGGGTAACAGTTATTATATTAAGTAGGTAGGATATAATAAGGTAGGTATATAATTTTATTCAACAACTTGCTATGTCTTAAAAAAATCCACGATTACAATAAAATCGATGTACCTAACTATCTACCAGCACGCTTAGCATAACCACCTAGAAATGGTTTCATTCTATGGAAGAATAGACAAAATGACAGATTGACAAGGGAAAGCTGTCATTTTGTTCATATTATCTGTCAGTATATTATCTCTATTCTTGTGAGTTGATTAGACAAAACGCATTCTATGGTGGTCATTCTAAGCGAGCAGTTGAGCGGTAATTGTCTATATAATGTGATAAATGACTTATCGCTACTTGGGTCGTTAACAATATATTGTGCGCAATAGCAATATATTCGTGCGCAAGTGAATGACACGAGTAGCGATAAGTATATGTAGGTACGAAATTCTACGTGCTCAACGACCGCACCTTTACCTTTGGATTACGGCTTGATGTCATCTTTATGCTCATTGCTTTTATCTTTTGAAACTTTGTCGTTGTATAGTACCCACACTAGGAACAATATCGGCAAAGTTCCTGCGACCGGCGATGGCGACCAGTTTCTAAACATACTTACTTTGCACTCGGACGCCTCAGAACATTTCAACACAGTGGAAGAGACAGCATAGACTGCAGACGTAGTTGAAGTCCGTATTAACAAGTGAGTAGGTATGCGTTCGCACGATCCATCGGCGTCGTTAGGCGATTTTAATCTTATCTGTCTGGTCTAGCGGCAACTTGTTCAATTATACCTAGCACCTAGTTACGTACCTGCCTAGTAGGTACCTACTAATTATGTTTTTTGTGACGCTCGCACGCAGTTGCAAGTAAGCGAGGTGAAAGGACTAAGTCTATAGGTACAAGACTTGCCTGACTTAACACAGCGATCGGTATTGTATAATCCACGTCATCTCCCTTTCACTTTTACCGGATGCTGCGGACCATCTCAGATCTCGAGACTAAGTAATTGAATAGCACCAGATTTACACCTATACCTGCAGTCTAAGATGTCATTAGCAACGTAATTATACAAAACAGTGACTCAAGAGCATAAACTTTCTAGATTTTTATTTATTATTTGGAGCTAGCTTTTCCCGCGGCTCCGCCCGCGTAAATACAATATCCCAAAAGAACACCGTACTTTTTCGGGATAAAGTGTAGTCTTTGTTTTAATCTAGAGTCTAAACTACCTACGGTGGGTGGACCATGGAAGGCCACGCTCCTTTGAAGGCCAACTATTAAAAAGTCGTAGTAAGGACGTAGTACACGTAAGGACATATTCCATCTATTACATACTAAGATCCATCAAACTCAAGGCCATAACCGCGGCGGCAGGTCGCTCGCGCCGCTATTTTGCCAGTGCGATCCCACGTTTCGTAGACTTCGGTCGTCGACGTTACAATTGTTATTCACGCGCACAGCAAAACGTTAGTTTTTAGTTAAATAACCTATTATTTTCTTATATATTTTCTCTATTTTTTGTCTTATATGACAATTCACAGTGAATTGTCATATAAGCATTTTTTCAACGTAGTAAAGAAAAAAAAAAATTCCTCGATTTATGTTAAAATCTTGCTAGTGTTTTTAAGAAAGCCGGTTCCTTATAAGGCCAATCAAAAATTTGACGGTTGGCCTGGCTAGGATACACGGGACCTACAAGGAACATCTATAAATCATAAACAAATAAACACTTAGTTTTTAGTTTTAATACGTAGGTATCGTTAACGTTTTTTTTTTTTTTATATATTAATATTTCTATGTTTTATAAGATTAAGGGGTAGCTTTGGAAAATTTTGGCCTTATAAAGAACTGACCCCTCAGTGTGGCCATTTTAGGAAAAAAAAGGTTTTGATTTCATTATAAAACGCATAAGTAAGTTATTTGATATCAAAATAATACTCATTACTACTATTTTTAAATAATTTCCATTCATATATTCATAGTTAAACTATAGTGTTCATGTATATATTAAGCGTTTACCGTTTTGTTTAAATGAGAGAGCATATAATGCGGTTTATTAAACGTTGATATATTAATTGTTACAACTGTAATTTAAAGTTGAACGACTGATCTATAATAGTGGCCTTGTTTGGAGCCCTGTTCCTTGCAAAGCCATTTTAATGCCATGTTTAAAGCTGGGTTAAAAAAATATGGTACACAATGAAACAAAGTATTACTTACTTAATATGTTTTTCTTTCATTTATCCAGTAAATAAACGAATAAAAAGCGTTTACTCATTAGAGTGGCCTTCCATGGTCCACGCACCTTACTACCATACCAAATATCATCAAAATCACAAACATCCGTCCATCACAAACTTTTTTTATTTATAATTATAGTAGTAGGATGAAATATAGTTTATCTACTGTTGGATTGGATCGTAGATTCTTAAGTAGATCATTTGAAGTGACTTCGCACTATTTTCGTGCGAAAATGAAATGTGCGTAATCAAGTGAGCGTGATAATCGGCTGAGTTTGGATAGGTTGTGCCTTACATTTCAATAAGTCCACTTAAATGCCTATATTATTAATGCCTAATATTGCCTTGAGCATGTGTTTTATGGGTTCGTTTTAAATGTTAACTACATCCTCTCGGGTGCTGTATCGCTTTATAAAAGTGAATGTAATCTGTTTTACATTGAAATTGTAGTAATTTAAGTTATTTATGAACTTATAAGTAAAGCGTCTAGTATAGGACGTTTCAGGTTTAAGTTGTATGTTTAATTATCAAGTTTTAGTGTGGGTACTAGGTAACGATAATGTATTCTGGTTTTTCAACATGAACTGAGTGAAAAATGCTATTATAAGCAGAACAATGTTTTATATAGAAGAATAAATTTGAATGTACCTAAGTATACATAATAGAGGATTAAGAAAAGAACCAAAATGTGAATATTATAAAAAAGTTTTATTTATCTTAAAATGTACATTATTTATATAATATCTAGTAACATAAGTTATTTTATTGTTACCTGTTGGTAAGATATTCTTATGGCTAATCAATCGTCACATTACACAATATAGTTCGTATTTTTACAGATATAGTTGTATTGTTATTATTTTATATTGCGTGTATCTCCTCTGGCATCCGGATGCACCTCTCGAAGTAGCGGTTCATGGCGTTGTACCGGTGCATGTTGACTCCCGTCAAACTGTGCGCCTCGTCGGGGTACGACTGAGAGGAAATAATATTTTGTCACCAAAATTGTTAATCACACAAAAATACTTTGAATTAATCGGTGAATTCTTTATTTTTTTATTTTTATGGCTAGTTAGTTTCGGTCTAAATGTTTTAAGAATGGATCGAGGCTTATCATTTAAGCGTCAGTTCACACCGAGAGGCGTCGCGGCGAACACTTTTTAAGATAGCGATTTACAATTGAAGTTTAGTGCACATAGAGCACTACACAAAAATATACACGTTTCATTGCAAAAGTTGGAATTGCGGCTCCGCTCTTTCAATGAAACAATGATTTAATCAATCACAATATTAAAAGGTGCGCGCCGCCTCGCGTCTCGGTGTGAGCTGACCCTTATTACGATATACATAACACGCGATAGGAGTAATATTTGATGAACAATAGGTAATAATAGCCTACTAAGAATTTCATTAGGCTAATCCTAAGCTTTAGACATGCATACCTACGTAATCAATGTCTAATATTAAACTTAATTAAGGCGATATTCATTTTTTTTAAATTACCTAAGCCGCAAAATCAATTAGGTACTTAACTAAATTTGCTTATCTACTTGATTTAATATTCTTATTAAACACGTCACACTATCTCACTGTTATTTAATACATTTGCACCAAATCATACCTTTTTAGGGTTCTGTGCCGAAAGGGTAAAAAAGGGACCCTATCACTAAGATTCCACTGTCCGTCCGTCTGTCTGTCTGTCTACGAGACATGAGATATGAGTCATGAGTCATGAGATATACCCCGGTGATCCGGGGTATATCCGGATATCTCATGAACCGTAACAACTAGACAGTTGAAATTTTCACAGATGATATTTTTTGCCGCTATAATAACACATTGAAAAAAAACAGAGTGAAATGATATTTAAGATGGACTGCCATACAGTAAACGAGATTTTTTTGACTGATTTGTAAGGAACTCTTCGTGCGCGAGTCCGACTCGCACTTGGCCGGTTCTTATTGTAAGATGCGACTATTTTGTTGTAACTCATTATTAAACAACAACTTCTAAAATCTAAAGTGCAAGAGGATTTCAGGCATTTCAGGCATTTCACGCATTTCACGCATTTCACGCATTTCACGCATTTTAATATGTAGGAAATATAATGTAGGATAAGAATTTTCTTAAATGTCGATTATGTCGATTAACTTTTTAATCGCAGTTACGCTAATTTATATTGCAGTGACGATACCTAATAAAACTTTGATATATACACACTATATTCAAATACATGTCGTCGATTAAATAGAAAATTGAGTTGATTAATTAAAAAGCCTATTGCTAGGGGACGAGCTAAATATGCTAAGCTATATTTTTGTATTGATAAAATACTATTATGTAATTACATCGCAATATTGATAAAATACACTTTATGTAGGCGACGGGAATCGCTAACGTCCGATCCGTCTGCTCGTTTCCTGGTCGATTTTATCTATACTAATATTATAAAGTGGACAAGTTTGTTTGTTTGTTTGCATTGAATAGGCTCCGAAACTACTAGACCGATTTTGATGAAATTTGGCAGAGATATAGATTAGACCACGGGAAAGGACCTAGGCTACTTTTCATGGCGGAAGAATGTACGGTTTCCGCAAGATTAACTTTTGCGCGCACGAAGTTGCGGGCAACATGTAGTAAAAGATCATTTTGGCTCAAACAAAGAAATCACCATCTGCTCGAAGGGTATATCGAGCTCCTGAAGCGCGCGGTAGAGCTTGGCCGCGTTCTGGTAGTGGACGTTGTCGTCGGCGTTGCCGTGCATCACATAGAAGTCGTGCCCGCGGAGCTTCTCGGCCAGCAGCGTCACGTCGCCGGCCTGGTACCCCGCCAGGTTGTCCTCCGGCGTCGGCAGGCCCATGTAGCGCTCAGTGTACATCGTATCTAAGTAGGAACGGATAATGTGATGCAATATAGGATAGTAGGTGAATGCGAAAGACGAAATAGACATACCAAATGACGGTATTTCAAATTTTATCATCACAAATTATGATAATAAAATAACGTATACATAAAAAGTGTTAATGTTTTGAATGGACGATTTCTATGGACTGTGACCTTAAAATGTTTTAATTTATCTTCTAATTAAATAAGGTATTAAGTAATTATTATTATTTATGTACAAATTCATTGTCTTTTGTCAGCCATTCACTTTACTTCATGTTGGCGACTGAAAAAAAGGTTCATCAGATTTCCTGCCACAACCGAATGCCAACTAGCAGTCATAAATTGAACCGAGTATTTTTATATGTAAGCGCGGCAGGCAAAATACTAACGATTTTAAATTGACCCCACTCCACTTATCCCACATTACTATAGTTAACACTAGAATTCATTCAAGTTAAGAATACAGAGAATCATTAGTCCAAATGTGAAAATTTATCAATGACGCGTCCGTACTGACCGAATGGCTTACTTCAGGCAGTGAATGTGAACACCGATTAGGGTCTGCTCACACTGAAACGCGACGCGGCGCGCACTTTTTATGATAGCGATTCAAAATTGAATTTTATTCAAAACATATTTTATAAAATACAAATGAGCATTAATCTCGGAATAAGAGATAATAAGCTTTATGTGTTTATACACATAAAGCTTATTATCTTCTTCTTCTCGTTTTTTGTATTGTTTCTATTGTATAAAGACTTACGCGTAAATGACATATCACTAACGTGTCACTTAATCCGATTTCTCTCTCTATACATTTTCATACCCCTTTTTTCATTTTCATACCCATTTGGTATATACAAATATAAAAATTGATTCTTAAGGAGTAAACTCTAAAAATCCTGCCCCCTAGTAAACCGCCGTAGATTTTTCCCCTAATTTTGGGGAGAAAATCCCTAAGTTAGCAACACTGAGATCGGTGTCCAGCCCAATCGCCCGACTGCTCTACACACGCACGGATTTGGTACGGAGCATACCATATCTGATGCGGACCGCGGCGGACACAATTAATAATAATTATGTTCGCCGGACTACTCTACACACGCTCGGATTTGGTACGGAGCAGACCAAATCCGTGGTCCACTTCGTACCGAATCTGTACGTGTGTTAGCACTTTAACATTTGCATTCAAACGATAATTTAGTGTCATGGATGGTGATGAGCAGCACGATTGGGTATAAACTCACTGTAGTAGAGCCACGAGGTGACGGGCGCCCCGGAGACGCCGCACTGGAACAGGTGGTCGTCGTCGTGCAGCATGGTGAGCAGCGTCGCGTACCCGCCGTAGCTGTGGCCCCAGATAGCAACGCGAGAACGGTCGATGAACTGGAAGCTGTCCAGCACTTGCCTACAAACAACGGTCAATAATAGTGACCACACTGAGCATGAGAAAGCATACGAGACTGGACGGAAGGTAGAATCAGAAGCACTGACATCTTTCCGTAACAGCTAAGGTATTTTTTCGGAAGGTCAATAATTATTAATAAAATTGATTTAAACTTTTCTGTACCAGCTTGTTAATGGCGACCCCACGATCGTTGTCGATGCCATACAAATTGTGGTTAAACAATTTTCACGTCGAATAGTGATTAAACTTTTAAAACTCGCACTCAGCACACAGCTCTCCATCAACCTTACTCCATAGACGTATATAATATAGACGAGGCATATCTAGGCAAAAAGTGTCCCCACTTAATGGGAGTTTGATATTTGAGGTATGGTGAAAACAAGATGGATATACTTTTTCTTGTATGAACTTGAAGATTTGTTCAGTCAAATGTATACGTCATAGCCCATCCTTAGTTTTGAAATCATTGCCTTACTCACTAAAAATTACTTTGAACATCGTGCCGTGATACATGGTGCAAATATTATTGCGTGACAGTCGAAGGGTATTTACAGACCTCAGTATGACGAAGTGGTCCTCAACCTCGACGGTGCCGAGCGCGTTGTTGAGCGAGTACAGGATGTCCTGGCCGTTGAGCCCCGAGCCGCGCCCGTCCGCCAACATGTACACCGTGTTGCGAGACGTCGTTAAATACGAGTGGTACCCTGGAATGTTGGGGTGTATGTTACCTTTGTGCAGTACCGGCTTTAGCATTACCAGCGCCCCGAGCGAGGTAACGGCGCCTCCCATACAATTGTACAATTTCACAGAGGACATCGATATCCCAGGACCAGACAACGGTACTAACAATTTAGAAAAAATTGCTAACTGGCACAGGAATGTCAGGTTGCTTGCCTGCGGCGCCCATTTTGTTCGGCGCACGGTGGATCGAAAATCAGCTTTCATAGACATATAAATGAAATCTCGAAAGTGACTGATTTTGACATTGCTTCAGTTAGGTATTATTATGTAGAAAATTAAATTTGAGATAATTTGGCCCAAAACTGAGGGAGTGATAATTTTTTTACGAAAAACTTGTATGGGGCCAATATGAAAAAATCAATTTTCTCAAAAACGGCAAGTTTAACCGTAATATCATGACATATAGTTTTAGTACTGATGTTATTGTAGTGTGTGTATCAACTCCCTATATATTGTAATGTAAGTTCATTAAATGGATGAGATAATAAACGTTATTCGCGAGCACAACATCTTTCATTGTACTCCCCAATCCGTCACTGCATGGCGACCTTTTTTTTTGACAATTAGTATTAACAAGTCGTATAAATTATGTGCATTTATTGGCAATATTAGTTATTAAAAAAATATATCAGAGAAAATGTTTCATGGTACCTATTATGTTTTCAATTCATACAAATAAATTTGAATTATTAAAGTTGAATTGGAATAAAACGAACGGAACGAATAGCGTGTTTTTAAATATTTGGTATGTTACGTATAGGTAATATATTTATCGTCATTTAGTTAAAAGTTCAGAATGTTTAAGTTATTAAATTTTGGGTAAATAATAATTTTGGGACACTATACATATTGACTTTTTCTCGGGAAAATTTAAAGTCTTTTAGTGAAACAATTAAATAAAATATTAATAGTAGATAATATGGGTTTGTTGGTGTCGTATAATACATCATCTCAACTTTACACTCACCATTTATGGTTCAAACCAAAATGATATAAGTACGAAGCATACAAACCATAGCAATACGATGCATGAGCTTAAGCAATATGCATCCATAATTGTCAAGTAAGCATGCCATATTTAGGTTGGAAAGATTCCATGAATTTACACGTGCAAAATTGTGTTGCAACTTTTTAAAGTACCTACACATTTTTTTAGCAGAATACCTACATAGTACCTACATAGTACATAGTACCTACATAGTACATAGTACATAGTACCTACATAGTACATAGTACCTATACAGGTGACAGAATAAAACAAGACATATTAATCTTTCTAAATTAATATGAATTCAGGGAATCATGTAGTACTTTCACTTTATTTCCAGTTTAGGTATAAAAAAAATAGGAACAATAAAATATAATTGGTAAAGAAACTAAACGTCTTAACGTACTTCGAATTGGTGATATTTATTAAATTTCTTTTGTTATAGTAACTTTAACTTTTTGGAAAGTAAGAACAGAGTAAAACGGTTATAATAAATAGATAGTTGCTTAAACAGGTAAAAAAAAATAAGATGTCAGGTTGCTATGTATTCCAATCCAATTCAATTAAGGTTAAAGGAACATAGAAATTAATATTTAAATAAAATAAAATTAAATTCATGTCAAGTCACGTCATGTCAAGTTAAAAATAAATTTTTATTTTTAACTTGACAGTAAGATTTATTAAGATAATTAAAAAACAGTAAGATTTATTAATTAAGATATTAGAAAAAGTAAAGTAAAAGAGGGATAGGTAAAAAAAGGTTAGCTTATAGGCATGTAAAAATCTCAAAACGAGACAGTTATTTCAACGAAGAAATGTATTCAATTCTTTTTAACTACTGTGTAAGTTGATTAGCCACATTTTCTTGGATTTTATACTAACATAGATTTACTTAAAAAATATTTACGTTCGTACGAGATATGACGTAATATGACGTAACGTGAAGAGGATTAAGAATGTGATATTTAGTTTGTAACATAGTTATATGTAGACAAATTTTACATGTAGACAAATTATTTGTGAGACAAACGTGGCCACCATTTTTTTTGCAACACTCCGTGAACAAACAATTTTTGTTGGCTTTAACTCATTTTCGGACACCCAAACTCGTGACTGGTTTTTTGTTTCGGGTTCGTACGCGTATATCCAGGATTCGTCACCTGATACGATGTTATATACAGCATTTGAGGATCCTGCGTGGAATCTTTCGAGAGTTCTGACGCACCAAGTAACGCGAGCCGCTTTTTGCTCTTCACAGAGCAAATGCGGTATCCATCGGGAAAACAACTTTTTTACACCTAATTGTTCATGCAAGATTATTTGTATTTGACTCATATGTCTAAAGTTGCCTGAATTTCGCGGTATGTCACATGTCGATCTTCCTCAATCAGCTTACGCACAGCATCAACGTTTTCTTGGGTGACTGCAGTTTGTGGACGACCTTGACGGGGATCATCACTGAGCTTGACACGTCCACGTTGAAATTCAGCAAACCAGCGATAAATTGTGGTTTTGGATGGGGCTTCATCGCCAAATGCAGAAATCATCCGGTCAACACACTGTTATTGTGTTAAACCACTTCGAAAGTCATAATAAATCATCGCTCTAGAATTTTCTCGAGTCAATTCCATTTTCTCAACGACTAAACAAGTTTGACAAGACCTTGTGACAAGACCGAGAATCTTTTTTAAATAAATAAACGGTATTCGATTTTTAAAACCAAGGAGTTTTAAATTAAAAACATTTTAATATGACAGGAACAGTGGAAATATTCCATTCCCGATACTTTTAGTGCAGCCCTCGTAGTAAAATGGAGATTGTATTTTTTTTTAACTGAGAGAATATAATAAATAAAAAAATGTGGATGTTTTGGGGATGACGATCATGACGATCATGACGATCATGGGGATGTTTTTTTGTTTGGAAATGTGAAATATTAAAATAAAATATATATTAATAAAAATTGAATTTATTAAAAACAATTATGTAACCATTTAAAAAAACCTTAAGTTGAAATTAAGTCAAATATATTCAACATTATATATGACACATCACGAATGTAATTAAAATCATGTTTTACAAATAAAATAAAATGATGATGAAAAATGGAGCCAATATAAAGAATTAAATCTTCTAAACACAACGATACCGCGATTCAGAAAAATTTAAGACTCGTATAGTGACATCTATCGAACCAGTGAGTAATAAAAGTGCTAGTAATTGATTTCATCTTCATTTTCTTATTAAAATCGGATGAACCAATTCACCGATTTTGATCTAGTTTTTTTTGTTTGAAAGCTGACATAATTAAGAGTGGTCTTAGCTATAATTCATCATCATCAGCTCGTTCACTGCTTCACAATATAGGTGTTATTTAATTTTTTTAATTTGGTATGTATTGCCTGTAAAAAATTGTATTTATAAAATAAAATATAATATTATGAAAGAACATAATATATAAATTATATATTTATAGTCTTATTATACGTAATTTTAGAAAATTGGACAAATATTGTACGAATTGTATTTTAAACGTATATTTTGACTTAAACAATATGATATAATACAATATATATATACAAATTATGTAAATATTTGTAGTGTGCTTGCCAAGACCTTTCTTTTGATACCAAACGTGATAATTATCTCGAATTAATTTTTTTAGATGTTAGAATCTGAGGTTTAATTTTCGAAATACATAATTTTGAAAAAAATTATATAGCCTATGTTACCCGCGGCATAATTACGAATCTATTAACACCTCATTTATTAATATCGGACCAGTAGTTTAGACGCTACGAGGGAACAAACATACATACATACATACATAGACTGCCAAAATCATTACCCTTCCTTTTGGCTTCGCCGTAGTCGGGTAAGAAATAAAACATATTAATTTTGAGGTTAAAAATATAAAATGAGGTTTTAATATTAAGTTATAATAAGTAAAAAAAATATGTATCCAATTTTTTTTTCAAAAATACGGGGGAGGGGTAGTGTGTGTATCAACTCCCTATATATTGTAAGTTCATGAAATTAATGAGTTAATAAACGTTATTCGCGAGTACAACATCTTTCATTAGACTCCCCAACCCTGCACATTAATAATAATAATATATATGGACGCTTCACACCACGTCAATCTGGCCCCGTGCTGAGTATCCGATGAACTTGTGTTACAGGTACCAGAAAACGGTAAGTATATTTAATAAATACTATACATATATTTAAGATTTTTATTATATTATGCACATATTTAATACACATCCATGACGGGATTCGATCACGCGACCCTCGGCTTGAGCACCAACACGCTGAACCACTGAGCCACAGAGGTCGTCAACCTAACTGCTTCATATTTTGAACAAATGTATGGAAAATTATATAAAATGTTAAAATTAAGCTCTTTCCTCAACTTTCTTGAGTGAGAATTGAAGAGCATTTTATATAATTTTTCATACATATTTTGTTCAAAATATGAATCAGTTTTTAAAAATTCAACACTTTCCTTAACAATTGTTCCTTAGTAGTAACACTATTGAATCGTGCAATAATACCAGGGTATGTACGTATTTTTGGCATACGTACGGTACGTATGCCAAAAAATCATGAACAATTAGAACACAATATGTCAGGATATCACGGTTAAACTTTCCGTTTTTGAGAAAATTTAATTTTTTATATTGGCTCCATACAAGTTTTTCGTAAAAAATATTACTCCCTCATTTTTGGGCCCAATTATCTCAAACTTTATTTTCTAGTAATACCAGTCTAGTCATAGTGTAACTAACAGTGCTAATGGTTTTGTGCGTCTCAACGTAAGGTTAACAAGACCATTCGAAATAAATAAAAGTTCTTATGTTCTACGACCGTTTACGACAAAATGGGAGACCAAATTTAGTTAAGAAAAATCCCGGGGTAAACTTACCAATAGTAAACGTATCGTAAACAGTGTTGGTGTTAGGTCCGGAGTAGACGTAGTAGACCATGGCGTATTTGGTATCCGTATCATTGAGGTCCAGCCCAGGAGGCAGCCACAGCCTGACAGGCGCTGGATATCCGTTGGCCAAGGGTACGGTGGTGATGAGCGAACTCGGGATATCCTTGCCCACCAGACGGTCGCGAACTATCTGGTTGTCCTCCCACGTGTAGAGGACTTGGTTGTTCTAAAAGAATAATAATATTTTAGTGAAGATACGTGATTTACACACCACAAATTATAACACTCACGTTTATAGTTCGAAACTGGGTTTATTACGGTCTTTTACATGACTTTTGGGAACAAACTGACACTAAAATTAATTAAAACTACGGGAGATGCAAACCCAGCCACCATTGCCGACTGCGTCCGCGCTCTCGAATGTTCCGTCACCCTCTAGCGGGGAATAGGTGAAAATATGGCGCGATACCGGGATGGCGGGCGGATTCGCCTTCCGGAGGCCGTATTGCGCGGCAATTGAAATTACCTGGCGCTACATCCTCCCCCCTCCAAGTCACTAGACCGTCCCGGTTGTGACTTGGGTCTACCCCTCGACTTAGCGGCAATAGGTTCGGATTAGGGTGTGAGCTGGCTGACATGGTACTTGCCTTTCACCACGTTCTGACTATCCACGACCTCGTACGTGGTAGGCGATACGACGCGGCTAACCTTAAAGTGACCTATACGACGCGGAGCAAATTTCTTCGTAACACCTTTAGCTGCTTGGCTGAGGGCGTTATTGGTGACCCACACAAGGTCCTCCTCCTGAAAAGAGAGTCCTTCTCTTCTGCTCCGATCGGCAATTTTTTTCGAAGATCTTGCTGATGCTCATGCCTCCAACGAACCTCTTGTAAGTTGTCTACAAAGTTCTTGAGATAAGGGGTGATCTGGGGTACAAAATTTTCTTGCTCACTCACTCACGACACGTCTGCGCAACCCGTAACGCAGGAAGAATTCCTCAATCAGGACCTTGGCGCATTTCTCAGAGGTAGCTTCATCAAGGGCGAAAATCTCTACCCACCTCGTGGCAGTGTCTTCTATCAAGAATATCCATTTTTCACCCTGAGTACCTTCTGGTAGGGGCCCGAATAAGTCCATAGCACACTACATAACAACATTGGATACTTCTACATTGATAACAGCAGATTTAACATTTTTGTTACAAATAGAGCCGTCAGCTAGTTTTATGTCAACATTGCCATCCTTACACTTAACATTGTTTTTCACTAGTACATCTTTCATAGATTCATTCGCGATAGAGATTTTTGCGGCGGTATCCACGAGAAAACAACCACTAACACCAAAAATCTTAATTTTTATTTTAGGTCGAGCGCGCGCATCGATTGGCGCTGTGCCGACCGCAGAAACGGAGCGACTGGAGAGGAGCCGATGTCGTAGGCAGCTCATCCTTCTTTTTGAAGTTCGTACAGTTTGCTCGAATCACTCCTGGAGTGCCACACCCGAAACATATTATAGGCGATGGCTTTGCCTCTGGTCTCGATTCACTTGGGCCCGTCGTTACCCTGCGTGGTTGTAGTTTATGACAAACATCCTTCTCATGGCCAAACTTCTTGCAGTATCCGCAATAAGTACAGGCGGTGAAATCACAGCAGGCACTGAAGTGACGTGATGCGGAACTACCACAGCTGGGATAGCCGAAGCAGAGGAAGCAGGGGAACGCACTTGTGTTCGCGTGCGACTTTCCTCTAGGAGATCTTCTACGGAGCGAGCCTTCTCTAGTAGCTCGGCGAACGAAGAGAAACTGGCGCGAGACACTCTCTCCCGCAGTCGTCGATGGAGTAAGTCGTTATTTATGAGATTATAAATGTGAAAGCGTGGATGTTTGTTATGCTTTCACGCAAAAACTACTGAACGGATTTCGATTAAATGCGGTATGGTAGTAGTTTAGACTACGGATTAAAACATAGGCTACTTTTTATTCCGAAAAAGTAGTGTTCCCGAGGGGTACTATACTTACGCGGGCGGAGCCGCGAGCAACAGCTAGCAGGTATATAAACAAAACGTCTTTTGTGGTGTAATTACAATCCTAAATTACCGGACACAAGAAAAGAACCGAAGACAGTCTAAAAGCACTACGCGGGCACACACTATTCTAGAATTTTGTCGCTAGAAGTGAGATTTCGGCAAGCCTAGGTAACCTATTAGAGTAGGTACGCTTCACAACTAGGATGAAAACAAAGTTCCTAGAACCACTCTATGTGAAATAAATCTCGTAGACACAGTTCTTATCACGGTAACGCAGTAAATTGTTCACTGGTTTGCACTGTAACTATTTATGTTCACTTTTCTTTTGAAAGAAGAAGAAAACCGGTTAATACTCCGGCCAAACGTTGGGCAGACAATTTTAGTGAAGATACGTGATTTACACACCACAAATTGTAACACTTACGTTTATAGTTCGAAACTGGGTTTATTAACGGTCTTTTACATGACTTTTGGGAACAAACTCACACTAAAACTAATTAAAACTACGGGAGACGCAAACCCAGCCACCATTGCCGATTGCGTCCGCGCTCTCGAATGTTCCGTCACCCTCTAGCGGGGAATAGGTGAAAATATGGCGCGATACCGGGATGGCGGGCGGATTCGCCTTCCGGAGGCCGTATTGCGCGGCAATTTTAAATTACCTGGCGCTACAATATGGTTTACTCGTTAGAAGTGTGTATTAAGATTATGAACAAAATACAGGTAGGACTATCGCTAATATAATCGATAAACTCTTGTAGGGCTTCTGGTGATGACTCCCATTGGTCGGATCTGGTGATCACAGCCCAGGCCCAGGGCCCACCGCCGGGCAGGGTTAGCCAGCAGCTGAGATAGAATTAATGGCAGCTGCTATGGCAGCAGCTGAGGCAGGCCAAAATGAATGCATACTCATACTAGAGATATACTAACCAGAGGATCAATAATGTATGTAGCCGAGGGTTCAGCAGGCGAGGAACACGTCACCGACAGATATCTGGCGTTCTGCGACGCGGTAGCCGCGGCCCAGGCGCACGGCCCGCCGCCGGGCAGGGTTAGCCCGCAGCTGAGGCACTCGGCGCGCGCGCCCGCCACGCGCAGCTCCGATCGCCACGGCGCGCCCTCTAGCGTACGCGTGAAGTAGCTGATAGCACAGATGTATTTATATATTAATGTATTACCAATTCGCTTTCGCCGCAATGCTCGTGTGCTTTCGCTCCTTTATTCCATTTTATTCGATCCCAACAGCCCTCAATACCTAAAAGTAACTTTTAGTTTCCGTCTCTCCGACAGGCAAGAGCTACGATCATCCACAAATCTCCTTCTCGATATTCCTATCCACCACACCAAGTATTTCCACTCCTCCTACTCGTACAATCTGTCCTGCTATGGAACTCTCTCCCTACTCGAATTAGACAATGTAAAACATTAAATACTTTTAAATCTGCCCTTAAAGACCTTAGTATGTGTCGAAAGTAGTTACGTGTGTTACCTATTTATCCATGATATGTAATTATTGTTTATATTTATTGTTTAACATTGTATATATAATATTTTTTAAATATTAATTAGTTCTTATAATATTATGTATGTTTGTATTATTATTTTTTTTTTATTTTTAATTTACGTATTTTATTTTAATGTATACTCTATATTTATAATTTTTTAGATATACTTTTAGCACAGTACCCTTCTCCAGCAATTTAATCCTTTCTTTCAAAGGTTGTCTGGAAGAAATTGCTGTTTAGTAATAAGGCCGCCTTTGTGTACTTTCGTCTTATTCTGTGTATAGTTTATATTGTATATGTGTGTGTGTAACTGTTGATTGTGCACAATAAAGTATATTCTCATTTTTTCATTTTTCATTTTATCGTAAAACAAAGCTAAACTAGGTCTTGTATTGAAGTCTCCTTTTGGTAGACAGGTGAATGAGACATAGCAGATTGACGTGTGTAAAAGCATCCATACATATTATTTTATGACAACGAGTTAAAAACATTTCAATAAAAAATAACGATCTTAAACATGTTGCGGCATTAAATTCAATATGTGTACTTGCAGTTCTTTTTTTTAAATAGATGTTGTTGTGTTACAAGTAGATCCTATACCTATTTAAAACAGTAATTGGGATGGAAATTTTAAACAAAAGTTAAAACTTACTAGGCCAAATTAGCTTCATCCATGCCGACGAAGTTGTTGACGGTAGCTCTGCCGGGCGTGATGGAGGACGACACGATCTCTCCGCCCAGCCTTATGCTGACGTACAGGTGTTGCCAGATGCTGCCGTCCGCCTGCTCCATCGACCACCGGGTGGACACGTAGAAGTCCCCGTTCGCGCTAAACCGGGGTAACGCTATTGGCACCCAACCGTTTGGCTGCTGACGGTGCTCCTCCTAAAACAAAAAAAAAATACTGAATATAACAAGTAAAAAACCAAAGTTAAGCCTTGTATATATTTTTTTATTTTATTTCTTGCTCAAACCAAAAAGCCATACTATCATGGTAAGCATGACACCTGTGAATTCCGATATTACATAGTACAAATCATCATTTGTGCAAACGCCAAATGTTTGTCAACAGATTAAATGGTCCACATAAAAAGAATGAAATATACACTGGCGGACACATAAACTGCATTATAGTGCAAGATCACATTCAATCAAATTTTATTATGAAATATGCAAACTTTTTACATTTATTGGTATTGGAAAATAAAGGCTGGTTTATAAACACAAAGACAAAATCAAATTTAAATATAGTACTGTCACAAAAGAAAGAAAATATTCTATAGAAGAAATCTCGTCAATTTACTAAAGATTAACTCGTTGTTACGTTAATGTTGTGATTGATGGTTATTTTTTTTTTGTTTTGTTGCATGTTGAATTATTGTCGTTACTAATTGTTTAATTGCTAGTCTGTTTTCATTTTAAACACGTTTTTCTCTCACGAATATGGACGTATCGTCCGATAAAGCCGCACAAATTGTTGCTCTAGTGCAGCAAGGCCTAGACCAACGAACAATTGCTGCAGATTTAAATGTAAACCAGTCTACGGTTTCCCGAGTTTACAGAAGGTTTATGGAGGGAACCGGCAGAACTCGGGTGACAACGTCTCGTGACGACAAAATTGTCTGCAGCTCACAGGCAATTTTTTATCAGATTAAGAACCAGTCTTACCATTATCATTGAAATAAATCAAAATAGTTTGCACTTTCACTAATTATATTCATTGAAAGTTATCTTGCACTATGATGCAGTTGATGTGTCCACCAGTGTAGAATTCGTTCGATTTATATTTCTTGATAGCAAAAAATCAAACAAAAGGGAATTGGTCAGTGTTAAACCCATAATCCACCTCACAAATGTCAGTGATGACATTGCAAATCCTCAGCACAGTGTAGTTCTGTCGCCTGTTGAGCCAGTGTACGGCGATCTCGTTAGCAGCGGTCCACGTCACTCCGCCCAGGATATGGTCCTCGGTGACGGCAGATGGCGCCTCCAGGGTCTTGAAGGTCATCTGGCTTTGGTTCACGAGGGCATTGAGATCGACTACTCGTAAGGTGACGGTGGGATTTTTGCGTCCGACCTGAAACAAGTAGGTTTAACAAATATTATTAAAATTAGAATCTTGCTATAGTAAAACGGAACGCAAAATTGTGAAAATACTTAATAAAACGAACACTTATACGCAGGTGAGATTCCACAACTTTAATTCTACTTTGAAGTTAGTTAAGACATTACACGCTAAATCGAGAGACAAGAAAAAGCTACATGATGAAGTTAGCTAAAGTAAGGCCAACGAGACGAGATAAAAAACGTAAATAAACGGACCGCTACTGAGTTGCATTATGAAAGTGAGTTAATATTATATCTGTCCTTATCACTCGTATGCAAAAATGACGTCAGTTGGTCGACGACAGCTGTCGTAGCGTGTTTCGTGGTACAGGAAAGCGGCCAGTGCCGCAGTTGTCAACATTTGGTCCGCCAAACAATTGTGAACAAGTTCATTCCTGTTTGGATTGCGTTCGAAGTGATACATATTTTTTCGTCTCCGTATTTACTTGGTTTTTTGTTGTTATTATTCCGTTTCGGTTAGTTAGTTAGGTTAGGACTCTTCCGACGAATCATCTTTGTCTAGTACAGCGATTAAAATTCGAACTTTATAATAATTTATTCAAATAAAAATGTTTTGAACCCCTGAAAATATGTTTACATTCTTTATCTCGTCTGATTGGTCTTACTTTAGGTGATAATCAGCTAACTTTATCATGTAGCTTTTTGGCGGTAGTACGTACGCGGCAAAAGAACTAAAACTTCAATAATTACACATAATATTTTATAATACTTAGTATTTCTTTTGATTTGTTCTACATATTTAACAGCTTAATGATGCCTATCAAAATGTATGCGATTGAGTTTTAAAATAAAAATATATATATACTTTAGGATATTTAAGGTCGATCAGTTCGGGATACAGATCCTCAGGGTCGGCCTTGTCCTCGAAGTAGTAGTAGGAGTAGCTCTCGACTTCCGTGTCGTCGAAGCTGGCGAAGGCGAGATACGCACCGTCGGGCGAGAACCACGTCGCCTGACCCGTGTACAGCACGTCCTCTGGAATATTATATAAAGGGGTGCAAAACTAATTAGCTTAGTCGATTTAATGGGTAGACACAATAAATCACCAATGTATCAACAATGTTCGTGTAAAAAATTGGTGTATGATACCTGATTGTGACAAGGATCATACAAGATAAAAGTGGTGCTTGTGTAAGGTATGAAACCTGTGAAATTATAATAGGTCTTTACCTATGACATTGCCGTTCTGCAGTACTGGCCATTTCAATAAAAATAAATTTTGTTTGGCTAAGAATTCTAATTTCAAATTAATTTTATTTAAAAAACATGGAATTCTTTTTCCAAAAGTAGTCATTTGTTTATTAATTAGTTACATTACATTACAATTACATTTTCATCGCATTTCAATCTTTTTCGTCATCATGGATACGTTAAAAATTCGAGTAATTATGGAATATGAGTACCGTCGTGGCAGCAACGCGGCACAAGCAGCACGCAACATCAACGACGTTTACGGAGCTAACACTACAAACCAACGCACCACCTGTTATTGGTTTGTTCGCTTCCGTTCTGGTAATTTCGACCTGAAAAATGAACCTCGCGGTCGTCCGAAGACTTTGGTCGACAATGACGAATTAAAGGCGATTGTGGGAGCTGATGATACACAATCTACGGCTGAATTAGCAGCAGCTTTCGACGTTAGCGTCAAAACAATATTGGTCTGTTGAAATTATATAAAAGTAACTATACCTTCATACACCCAATCCGCGTGGCCATTATACACGACACCGGGTATGCCATCGGTAGTCAGCTGTATGGCCGTGGTGCTGCTCTCGGGCAGGTAGTACAGGTTGTTGTCCAACACATAGGCCAGGGAGTGGCCGCCGCCGTAGATACACAGTTGGAGACGCTGGTGGTTCGCTATCTGGACCGTTTGACTGGGGAATGGGAGTAATTTGATTAATATTCAAATTCTTAAAATAAAAAGATTCTTGTACGTATATGAAGTTAAATACTTCGGAAAATCCAAGAAGTGCTAACAAGAAATGAGTACCTAAATGTAAAACTTACGAGGTAGCGATGTTGTACAAAGAAAAGCGAGCGGTAGTTGAATATCGGTATACCTGAAAATAAAATAGTTAACATCAATCGCAACCTAAACGTTTCCCTTACAACGTCGGTCCCTCGAACAAGATACCTACTAAACAAAATAAATATTTATACAAATAAAGAAAAAGATAGGCAGAGGAGGCGGTCATTTGCTTTATTTAAATAGTGATTCATAAGCACAAAATTCATAATAATTAATACGCAAAACGATTGGAATGATTTAATTGTAATTGATTGTAGTTGCTTACTTAGGTACTTATTATAAATTTAGCTATTGGAAAAATGCTCGTAGCTTATCAATGTTTGGTATCATGAGATAATGTTTAGTTACTACAATAAAAACTTATCAATAAAATACCTAATTACCAATTGGTAATAAGCCAAAAAAGTATTTTTGACGTGATGACGTCTTATAAATTGATGGAGCCGGCTGCACGCACGAAAAATCATGACCATACCGTTACCACCGTAATATGACGCATTTGCCGTTACCTCAGCTGCCGCGTCAGGTATGTGAGCGGTGGGACGGAGACGCGGGGGCGCTTGATGTTATTACTCAGTTCGGCGCCGACTTCGCGGCGGCAAAACGCCTACCTAAGGCGCGGCCAATTAGTTCCGCGCGCACTATAAACATGACGTTGTCACGTTCAACTATCGTCAGTAACCGACTTTACAGACAACCGATTTTTTTTCTTATTTTGTCCGTACCTACGAGGTAACATACATTAACATACCTACATAGTTACATACTATTTTAAAGATATCTATAACTACTTAATTTATGTACCTAACGTTGGTATGTAAGGTATAAATACCTACCTAAGTACTGTAGCTTGCCTAAGTAAAAAATAAAATGATTTGCAAAATAAGTAACTAGTGAATTAGTGATTGTTAACTTTTAATATCTTAAGTGGTTATTAGATAGTTTCTTGCTGTGTCACACTGCGAAACTCGTGATGTCAACTGCAAAGGCCGCAAAGGCCTGCAAAGGAGTAGCTACAGATTCTCGTATTTTCCTAGCAATAAGTAGGATACTATCTAAATAGGTATGATAATCACAAGTCAACACTCAACTCATACTAAAGCCATATAGTTACTTATTATTAAAATCTCAAATTAAAATACTCACGGATTCTACTTCGCTCGGAGCCAAAATATATTGTCTATCGGTAGATAGAATAGGGTTATTTGTGTTCAGGTTATTCTGAAAATAAGAAAAAGTTTTAAATGAGGAAGAAGAACATCCTACCTATATGAAACTGTCTTTGTCCTTTGGTAGGTTAAGGTGAGTAGGTACAATATCGACAAAGTTCCTGCTCGGCCAGTTTCTAAACATTTTTATTTGTCCTAGGACGCCTCAAAATATTTAAACACAAAGGAAGTGACCGCAACGACTGCAGACGTGGTTAAACTGCGTAATAAGACGTGAGTAGGTATGTGTGCGTGCGTACCATTCAATGGCTAAGTTAGGCGATTTTGATCTTATGCCTCATCGAGTTGTCGAGCGGCAACTTGTTCGATAGTACCTTAACCTTCCTATGTAACCCGTCGATGTATTGAATATTTTGTTTCTCCGGTAGGTACTCAGTAAGTATTGAGTTTACGAGTTACTTTGTTCTGTAATTCGGTTCGTAAACGGCAAATCACATACCATAAGCTCCCCGGAGACGAGCACACTTCTCGTCAGTGTGGGAACATCGAAGATGTAAATCCCGGACTCGCCCGCGATCGTGTATGTGAACTCCGTATCTAGAAACAAATAAAACATTAACTCGAACCATATATTTTACATAAATACCTAAGGCAATCTACAGATCACAATTCACAACGCATGTCAATAAGTTGGTAGATATTATAGGTAATCACTAATCAAAGGATTGATCTGTACCTAAGTGCACTCGTAGCAATAAAACAATTCAGGCAAATCTGTCTTATTTTGTTCACTACTTACAGAAAAAAATAAACTGGTCTTTAATGACTAAAGTTTGCTTGGAAACCGAAAGTTACCTACATCTTATTTTACTTGATACACATAAGTAGGTAAGTTGTTTTTTAATTTATACTTTACCAGATATCCATGTGCCAGTGAACCCTCTCTGACCAAAGTGTCCCCTAACGAACTCCTCTAGGGTGATGGGATTCTGAGCCACCGCTGCTCCCAGAAGCACCACAAAGATACTCCAGCGAATCTTTCAAATAGAAAAACATGGTTAAAGTTAAGCACTTACGGCCGCACTCGGAGATGTTTAATGCTTACTTATGGAGCTACTTAGCACAGACTTTCATATCCATACAGTTTCTGTCAAAATCTCTACTAAGTGACTCCTTATGAAAGCATTAAATGTCTCTGAGTGCGGCCGATAGTGTTTGTTTTCCGGGTCTCCGTGTGTAGGCCTTAAAGTTGTTGAATGTCTTCGTCCCTACGTAGACATTCAACGAGTAGAGAGAGTATCGTCAACTGCAGTTTCAGTAGCCATTTTTCGAATTCACTACCTAGGTATGACTGGTATGTCTTAGGTAGACGCTTTCTGTGGTTTAATATAAGTCAGGTCCATCCTCTTACTATTCACTTGTTTTTCTATACAATTATCTCTCGCCTTGAATAGGTAATTCTCCGATCTCCTACACCCTCAACTATGATCAGGCAAACCTTGGAAAAACTTCAAGGCCTATAGGTAGGTAACTGAATATTCCATACGGAATGCAGAAAAATATTATAAGGTGGTACCTATAGCTCTAAAGAGCTTGGGCGCAACTTAGTGAATTTTATAAACTATTTCATTTTAAACGTTTTGTCACTGCTGGCGTTGAAAAAATAATATATTTATAACTTACCATTTTCACGATTCTAGCTGCATCAGTTGACGGACACAATCCGCCAACAAGACTGTCTCAAAAGATTGGATATCAGAAAATTACTTTATCCTATGATAAACAAATTGATATTCATTGATAAGGAACACCTAATTGTACAAATTCTTAACACCATGTTAATAGGTCAGCTTTGATATAAAATAAATATTAAACAATGCGTTCCATTTACCTATTGTAATAGTTAATTAAAATTGAACAAAATAAAAATAATATTGGTATTGTGAAGTATATTGAAAATATCTGATTAATGTTACTTTCACAACATACTATAGAGAATCAGCCTAAATTTTAATTTGGAGACATGAATTAGGTTAACTACATCAAAATAAAATCAAGACATAAATGAGAAGATGTTTATTTTACATTGAACAATATTTCATATTACGACGATAATAATTCCGTATAAATCCAGTAAAATCCAATCTTGAAGATTCATTGATTGAAGTCCGAAAATTTTCATGTCTGTTGGATCTTCGAATTTCCTTATTTTGGGTACCATGATAAAATGTAGAAACAGCTAAGAAATCGATAGTCCATATAGGTAGACGTACTTCTGTCTTATATGTCTTTGAGTCTTGTACTCAATACCAGTGCCTTTTAGTTCGAGTTCTCATCTTACATATCCAAAATATTCTTTCGCATTGAACAACGTCAACTTATGTGTGACCTCCACAGTCGGAACATAGGACTGAGGGCAAATACAATGATGAAATCACCAATATCTTCCATCACAAATCAGCGACGCAATCAGTTTTACAATGCGGCTCCTTCGCGTGGAATCAAGTGACTCCATCACTCCAACGACGAATTAATCATAGGATTTCCTCCAAGCAGTTCCTTTCTATAACATTTCGCATAAATTTAATTATTCGCTCGCTCGATTCATTCACACAATGTCTTCTTAAAATCTTGAATATTTCTTAAACCTAACCATTTTACATCATTTCTAATTTCCTATAAACTTTAATAAAACAATAATTGTCACTAAAGCTACAGAAACAGAGAATCTGAAAAGAAAAGCCCAAAATCGCCAGAAATAATTAAAATTAAAAATGTGTATGAAAGGAGTAATGGTGTGTAAAAAGTATGAGTGTGGTAAATATGTTATGAAAATGTATATGTGTTAATATAAGGTGTATGTATATGTGTTAATATAAGGTGTATGAATTTTGTTGGCAGCGTGGGACGGACCATGCTAATGTCTGCGGTGAGTCCGACGCATCTCCTGCATGCGGCGCTCGTGTTCGGCCATGTGCTGCCTGCGTTGCTCTTCCTTTACTGCAATCTGAAATTTAAAATTGATTACAAAAAAAATGGTGATTTGTCGTATAGCTAAAATACTAAAAGAGATATACTTATAAGACCTTATTATGTAAATTTTATTACATATGTAGACAATTTATTTAAAAAATAATAACAATAATGTTTTTTTTTAAAATACCTAATAAGAATTTCAAATTTACCGTTTCTGCAGACAGCGGAAGCCAGTATATGCATGGAGTTGTTTTAGTCTTCCTGAACAAATCATCTAAAAGCTTAGCAGGAGCTTCCTCTTCTTTCTTCTTAAACTTCTTGGCTAAAATTATAATATAAAAACCTTGATTTCTTATGTTTACGCGAATATTGTTCATTGTTTTAAACACTTACGGATTGTGTCGCGGTGCACTTTTATTTTTCCCAACATTTCAGTTACTTTCCATAAAATTTAATTCAAAAACACCGTGGCTTCAAGATACTGTTAGTATGTTTTGCGTGGAACAGAACACAAATAATAATCGAAGAATCTTCGGGTAGTTTGAACAACTTCAACACAGAGCAACTGCCACCTCAGTCCTCCCGTGACCACGCTGCTGAACAGTAGCCAAAACATCGGGAAAAAGAAAAGTGCATGGCGACACAATCCGTAAGTGTTTAAAACAATAAAAACCTTGAATTAATTTTCAAGCATTCATGTTGTTAACTTAATTTATAACTACATATGATGTGTTTTTAGAGTTCCGTAATACATAAGGTATTATTACGGATTATTATAGTTTCGCTCTGTCTGTCCATCTGTCTGTCCATGCTTCTAGCTTCTGTAATTATGAATATAAATAGATGAAATTGGGTATAGTTATAGATTGTGTACAGATCTCGAATTTGGGATCATGCTAAAAACTCTTTAGGAAAATTATTTTGGATGAAATCGGACAGTAACTTCTGAAATAATTTGAAAAAACCTATTACGCGTTGATATTTACAGAACCCTCCTTATTTTATTATTCTGATCTTTCATAAGTTAGTAATATAATTAAGAAAAAATATATATATTAATGTAAAACTCTATTGAATGTCTGTGACATCTCACCTGGCTCAGGACTTCTTTCATGTGATCTATGTCTTCTTTTGTCATGTAGTCGTTCATCTTTTGGGAACTTGTCAAGGTGTCGGCCTGATTCCTTGTCTTTGTCATTTTTACCCACATCCCACTCTCTTGTCACAGGCTTCCTTTCCCAAGGCTTTTCCTTTAAAAAATATTAAGCAATACATTAATTAAAAAATTAAAATTATAAATAGAGAGCTTTATGTAAATTATTATGAATTCTAGTAATAAATAATTTAATGTAAGAAAATTAAGTTTTATCAAGTTTAGTACCAATTTCACCAATGCCTGTTGGTGTTAATCATTTGTCTAAATATCATGCCTTCTTTATTAATATGAAGAACAAGGGAGAAAACATGATATTCATTCAACAATTAACTCTGACAGGTGTTGGAGAAATTGGAGAATTTGGAAAAAAAGAAATTGGAGATAGGGACACCAGTGGAAAAAGATTAATAAAATGTAAGTAAATTTTCTTGCTTATAGTATAACAAACAATATTACCATGTCTCCTCTTTCCCGTTTCATATCCTGTTCTCTTAACCAGTCTTCAACAGTGCCAGGAATTGTGGAAACTGGAGCTGTGTCCAATGTTTCGCTGACTTTAGCTTGGTCAAAGTGCTCTTGTGTAGAGAAATCTACATGTAATGTTTTTGGATTTGAAACTGGCCATGTCACACCATGTAGAGCATGCCTTGTTTCCACTGCTTGGCTGAAAAATTACAAATTTATTAGATATTAGAACTATGCAATAAACTGCACTTATAACACTCAATGACAGGATAAGTAGTAAAATACCCATATATTTTATTTCAAAATAAGCTTCTTGCATCTGCAATCTGCATGCTTAAGGTTTATAAGTTGGCAACAGATTAAGTAGATATCATGAAATGAACACAGTATTTTTAAAATACATTGTGGTTTAAAAAGTCTAAAACTAAAAAATATTACTTACTCCTCAAGTTCGTATTTAACATAACATTTTGACTTGATCCTGTCAATCCAAAATCCATCTTCCACTATACGACCTGTTCTTTGTAACAGATTCTTAAGTTGCAGCAGAGTAAATGGTCTCACTAAATTTGTAATAAACAATATATTTGACTGTTTGTGTCTGGGTGGACTCGGTGGTCTAGCAATAATGCTGTCCTCCTCTTTTACAATAGATATTTTTCTTGAAGCTGCCAAATGAACATCTTTATTTTTTACATTTTCCTTATCTTCCGAGCATGGCTCGTTCCTGGAACTATCAGTATTATCAATAACAATTTTGGGCAGTACAGGTCGGTCCACTTTATCAGGAACCTCAACTCTTTTATGTTTCTTTTCTTCTACAACTTCATGAAATTCAACTGGTTTTACATCAGGTATGATTTCCTTGAGGATATCTGTAGATATAGTTATTGATTTTTGGGATGTTAATTTACTGCTACGCGATCCCCATCTTCTTTTACGATTGGATACTGGTGCTGTTTGTCCATTTTGAATATCTTTAGAAGAATCTGGAATATTGTCTTTTTGGTTACTACTTTCTTCATTATTTTTATTTTTTGCTTCATTTATCTCTTCTGGAACATTTACACCACTTTCAGGTTTTGAGCTTTGTGAACAGTCTACAACATCAGTCATATTAGTACTAACTTTATTTTCTTCATTAGATTGGGGTTGTTCTGAAATGTCAGCTTTATTCTCACTCATACTTACCTCACTGGAAACCAAATCTGTCACTGAAGACTCTTGATTCTCGGGCTTGTCAATTTTGTCCATTTCACTTCCTTGACTTTCATTAAAATTTAAATCTGAAGATTCACATAATTTACTCTCTTCAGCCTGCAACTCTAGAACTTCTGATTGGTCAGCAGATAGGCTTATTTCTCGGCTCGGGCTGGGCTGTACAGGAGCTTCACAGATATCTTTTTCTATACCTTCATTTTTAGGAGATGATACAGTGGTGTCTGCATCTGATGTCTTTTCTTCCGCCACAGTTTCAGCAGTCTTCTCTTCATCTTTGGCCTCACTTTCGCTTTCCTTATTAGGTTGATCTTCAGGCTCGGTATCTTTAGTTTCCATAGCAGTTTCACCGTCGCCTTTTGTTTCTTGATTGGTTGTTGACACTTGGGGTGGCTCTATCACAGTGCCTGTCACTTCCGTTTCTTTACTATCTGCTGGCATCGTAGATTTCTTTGGATTATCAGCAAGTGTATCTGCTTCGGCCTCATCGGGACTTTCTTGATTTTTTTCAGATTCCTCCTTCTGTTCCATAGAACGCTTTGATCGATGTTTCGATTTCTTCTTTTCATCTCCCTCAGTACTGGGAGTATCACTAGAGCTAGTAGCACGTGAATGTTTTCTTTTGCTGCGTGGTGATCTCTCCACTCTCTCAGGCGTAGATGAGGGCCGGGTGAGACAAATTTTTATCTTTTGTATTTCTCCTCCATCTCCAGAACCAGCCGATTTCACTTGCCATACCTGATCCTCCGATTCTTCAGGGCTATCTTGTTTGGTGGGCGTTACTGGAGGATCAGTTTTTACCTCGATAACCTCAGTAGGTTGAACGGGAACAATTTCTTCAGTGGATTCATTTTCAGAAGATGAAGATTGTTTACGGCGTCTTGTACTCTTCCTTTTTACTTTCTCTTTTTCTTTCTTCTCCGGTGAAGGTTTGGTTTTTTTAGTAGCGGTTCGTTCGCTTTTTCGACGCATTGTATGCGCGGTTATGGCTGTGCGCTTGTGTTATAAAAAGATCTGTAAGCTATTTCCTTTAACCTATATGGTTGAGGAAACGATTAATAAATCCTACGTTAATTTTATTCACTAAACAGGAGTAAAACAACAATATCTAAAAATTTCTTGTTTTATCGAGAAGACGCCATGCAAAATATTGTATCACAAGGCGGCCATACTTTTTTTTAATTCGAATTTCGACATGTACGAGTGTTGCCAGTAGCAGATAGTCAAATCATAAATGTTATTTATTACTACTGTGAGTCAAATAAAATATGAGACAGCTCAAACAATAACATTTTGACGAGAAAAGTAACATTACCTTATTTATTGTGGAAAACGACACAATATAAGGCACTTAATTACACAAAAACTAAAAAGAGTTTCCTGTCCCATTTTTTGAACTTCGAAAAAATTATAATAACGACTCGGAATCGTACTGACCAAGAAAATAAAAAACCAGCACTGAAGGCGCTCTATTTTCTTACATTTCTAGCATCATTACACAAAGCTGGGATGTGATTATCTCGAAAATTTGACATTATTGACATTTTTATTTAGTTCACGAATTTTCCGCAATATTGCGAGGACAGGACTGACATGAACACTGTACTGACAATAGACAAAAGTGACGTTGTGGTTTTTGTATACATTTATAAAATTTGTGTTTTTTCGGTTCTTAAAGTGTAATATTGGTAGAATATTAACCATTAAATATTTTTCAACATGCACAAGTGTGGGCAAGTGATTTGTATGACTTCTAAAAATGTGCTATTTTGTGTTTCCTCTGAAACTCCCTAGTAGCTTTCACTAAAGCTTCTACCACTTTCCTGAATCGACTGACATAACTGTAGACTTCACTGACTATTTATTTGGACTTTGACTAGACTTTAGACTTGACGATTTAGGAATCATCATTAACAGCCATAGGACGTCCACTGCTGGACATAGGCCTCCCACAAAGATTTCCACAACGAACGATTTAGGAATACGGTGTTGAAAATTGAAACGAAAGTTTTATTTCCCGTCATTTTAACTTGACACTGGCAAATGGATATAAGCCGACGCCATTTAAAAAAAATATTGACAAAAGAAAACGATCAAGGCGTTTTGTTGTCAAAGGAAGCTAATTTTCAGCTCATCATCTAATTCCCCACCCAGACTGCTCGCGAAGTAGGCCGAGGTTATCCGAACAAGATAGTGTTGCGTGGCAACGTGCACCACTTTTCTATCTTATCACTATGGAAATAAGATCTAATCAATGTACACCGGGTTTGTCGATGTATTATGATTTTGTATTACATATAAAAGATTTTTTTTTTAATGAATGCTGATTTGTAAATAATGTTAATTTTGTGTTATGACCTAGCTATAATTAGATAATCCTTTATTAATTTTTGTTAATAACTTTTGGGTTAAAACTTCGGGTAACTTTGGCAAGTAACTCGGTAACGGAGCGAGTAGTCTGAACAAGGAATCAGATTTTCATCTTTTCCTAAAAATAATTTCATTCTACCTACCTATATTTTTATCCTTTGAAGATATATTTTTAATAACTAATAAAACTACCTACATACCTACCTATTTTATTTTATCGTAAAAATATTGTTAAGAGCGCAGTGCAAGGTCAAAACATTAATTAGAAAGTTGGCTCTAAAGACTAGTTTTGTCTTAGGCCTATATTTTACGCTTTGCAATTTAAAAAATTTATTGACAGTGCAGCCCGTTTGACAATTGACGTTTTTTCTGGCTGAACCTGAAATCTATAACCTGTCAATTGTCATTACTCTGGAAAATGTACTTTGCAGCGCTTTCCACTATTTTTATGTTTTCATTTACATAGTGATGTGATTTTTAAATATAAAGGTACAACAAATGAAAATTAATCTTCTATAATAACCAGTTTTAAGTCACATGATTAAAATAATAGAGTATTCATGTCTTTTGTTTTAGATACTATGGGCCTTTTATGTCACACTAGCGATTCGGCACTATATTTAAGTGTGTTTAAACGTGTGCATAAAGAATAATGATTAATTATTTATAACAATAATCGTTTCGTTAATAATGGGTAATCAAAACAGTTGTTGTTGTTACCGAAGTCCCTCCCCGATTCGGAAGGACATCGTGAAACTTGATTACCTCCCAGAAGGTGAAGTGAGTTCAAACAATCTACAACACATCAGTGAAAGAGAACCTGACGATGGAGACATCGATCCCTCGCAAGATCCGATTGCTGGCACCATTTTCATGGAGAGGTCGAAAGCTTCCATTGAAAATGGGATTACAAGAAAGCGTAGTCAACATCAAATAGCTGATAACAAATTGAAAAAAAGCAGTTCCTGTTCGACTATTTACTTAGATGATAGTACAGTGTCGCAGCCAAATTTAAAGAATACTGTTAAATGTGTTGCTCTAGCTATTTACTATCACATAAAGAATAGAACTTCCGAACGAAGATTGGATATATTCGATGAGAAACTACACCCAATGAGTAAAGAGGGAGTTGGGGATGACTATGATAAGTATAACCCTGAACATAAGCAAATTTATAAGTTTGTGAGAACACTGTTCAATGCTGCCCAATTGACTGCAGAATGTGCTATCATAACATTAGTGTATTTGGAAAGGCTTCTTATATGTGCAGAGTTAGATATTGCTCCTTCCAACTGGAAAAGGATAGTTTTGGGAGCTATCCTGCTCGCTAGTAAAGTTTGGGACGATCAAGCTGTGTGGAATGTTGACTACTGCCAAATACTAAAAGATATAACTGTTGAAGACATGAACGAGCTGGAGAGACAATTCCTCGAGATGCTGCAGTTTAACATCAATGTACCATCCAGTGTTTATGCTAAGTATTATTTTGATCTACGTACTTTAGCAGAAGCTAATGATCTCGCCTTTCCTAGTGAGCCACTGAGCAAAGAGAGAGCGCAAAAGTTGGAAGCGATGTCTAGAGTAATGGAGGATAAGATTGCAGCAGAAGTTGTCAAAAATGGCCTAAAAAAGTGGTCAAGCTTAGACAATGTCAATTCAGGTGCTGGAGTCAGGCGCAGTGTGGCCATATTGTCCTAATTTATGTTTGGGTTGTGTTAAAATTGCAACAAGAAAAAATGTTTGTGAACATGTATTAAGTAAGTTTGCACTTTGTAATTTGACTTTATTTGTAATATTGGTATGGCATTTACAGAATGGGATATACACAAAATATCTAAAATGATTAAATTTTATAACTAAACAAGCGCAGTGTCAAGAAATTAATAATAAAATATTCCATAAGTCTTACACTGCGCCATTCTTTAATGAAAGTGCACAAAGATTTAGTATTGAATGGTTTTCTTTGAAGAGCTTCACATACTAATGTAATATTAAAGATAAGTTTAACCATGATAGACTAACAAAAAGAGGTCCAATATTTACATTAAAACACCCATAAATACATAAAAACATAATTTGCCATCAATGTTTTATAATATAATTTATTGCCTTCCATGTAATATTTTATGTAAGTGATAGCACTAAATAGTAAGCTTCCAAATTTGCCGCTTAGATTAAAATTGGGCTATTTAAAATGTGCAAGTGCATTTTGACTGAAGTATTGATCTTGTGACTGCTGTGTAAATGTTTGAGTCAGCAATATTCTTTCTATAATTTTATTCAATTTTAAATAATAATAATAAATGCATTTAGCATTAATATACTTATAATTATGCCAAATTATTTTATAATCATTAGACAGTCAAAATAAATATTAATTGATAAAAGTATTGTATAATAGAGTCAGTATAAAGTACACTACTTATAATATTAATATTATGGTTTTCTATACTGATGAAATAAGAATTGGTCAAAATAAATAATCAAACAAATTTTTAAGTTATTCTTACTTTATGTATTTAAAATGTAATGAAAATAAACATTTTATATGAGACTTTTTTGGGATATTTAATTTTTAACCATCAAAACTATGGGTAATAATAATGATAATCATGGATTTGCAACAAATACTTTTAAGTACCAGAAGGGTATCAGCAGTAAGAAATCCCTAGCTTTTGTGTAATTTGATGTAATGTTTTGCATTTATGTTTCATGTTTCATTTAATCTCATTGTTCAAGTTTCATGCTAAAGGCTTCAAATCTTTGAGATATGTGCTGTAGTTTTCAAGCATATCCACTACCTCACTTGTCTTATTTATCTGCTTATCAAATTCATATCCAACAGACCAAAGTGTTTCTAAATCATATATTTTACGAGTTTTCTCAGAAAAAATGTGTAGCGCTATATTACCTGAAAGTAAAAGTTAATATCAAAACAACAGATTTATATTAACATCATGCAGTTTAAAAAATATTTTCACATTTACCTAAATCCAATGCCATCCACTCTACAGAATCCTTGCCCTCTATTCTTGGTATAGGGTCACTCTTGTAGCATTTGTTTTTATAAACTTTGCGAACAAATTCAGCTAAAGCTAACAAATGTCTTCTACTTCTTCCGCTGACAATACATATGTACTGTACAAAATTTATTTCTTTTGGCACAGTTGCTACAAATATATCCTTTGAGTTTTCTCTTTGTAATAATTCCACGAGATCTTCAATTTCAAAAACACCATTCTTTCCTCCTGGAATTTTTTAGTTTGAATTATTATTAATAATAATTAATATGGTACTCTATTCTTAAGAGGCATATTACATCTCGACTGTGAGATTTGCGTAAAATGACTAATTATTTCATTCTTGATCTCAGAAACAAAGATATGTAATAATGCAGAATAGCTAATTGGCCTAGTTCGCAGTGGCCTCACTTTTTGTAAATTTTGCTTAACTTTTAAATTAAACCCAAAATTGCAGAGAAAGATTTTCATAAAATGCGCGAAGGAACTTTTTTGAGCTCCAGGGTTGAACTACTGTTTTAAGCAAATGAAATAATAAAATGAGAATGTTATCTCCTATATAGTCGTATAGTTCATAGCGGCCTTAGAATTTTGAAATATCTTTGATTTAATATAGAAAAAAATCTTGCTCTAAGCCAAAAAAACTTCGAAAATTGCTTTAAGTTAACTGTGAATTACTCCTATCTACAATAATATTATTAAGCAAAATTTATACCAGAACAATTGTTACTTCATGAGGAATAAAGATTATATAATTTTAAAGCATGAATTTATTAACTTATTTTAATAAAAACGATAAATACAACTCCAAAATTACTACAAAATGCGAAATTTCGGAAACGCTTCAAATACCTAATCTCGCAGAGTGCAGATTTGGAATAGGGCTCTTAAGTCTGTCAAAAGTTTAACATACTTTCCATATTTATTCCCTCAAATTCATCGCTAATCATGGAATACTGTTCCTCCGATACAACTTCGTCTGCTGTATGTTCTATAATTTGTGCATTTGTTTCTGATATAATTTCATACTTGCTGGCTATAGCCGCAGATGTCTGTGTTTTTGGTGGGACCCTAGGCGATTTTAAACAACTATCACAAGACAAAAATCTACGATCTATACTCTGTTTTTTATTTAGTAAAGACGCATGTTGTTTTAGAAACGATTGAAGTTTAAGGTTATTGATAGTTTTTATCACTCGTCTATACATAATTGGTTTGAAGGTTAGTTTGAGTTATATAAGACAAAAGTAAACCTCTCACGAAAACAATACGGCCATAAATCAAATTAAAGGACAAGAAACATACAAATTTTATATTCTAAGTATAAATTTATCCACAAAAACTGAAAACATTGTAATTTGTAAGACGTTTGACGTTTGTCAAATATTGACAGCTGTCAAAGCAGTCTTGACCTTTTTTTTTAATTTTTATTTTGAGTTTTGCCGGGGAGTTCAATGGGTGACGTCGTGGATTTTATGTTCCATAAATTTGTGTTAACTCGGTTCTTAATGTCTAATATTGGTAGAATAATAACCATTAAATATTTGTTAACGTGCACAAGTGTGGGCAAGTGGTACAACTTCTAAAAACGTGCTATTTGTGTGTTTCCCACCAAAACTCCCTAGGAACTTTCAGTAAAGCGTCTACCACTTTACTGAATCGACTGACATGACTCATTGACTGTACTGACTGTTTATTTGGACTTTGACTAGACTTTGGACTTGACGATATTGTAGGAATACAGTGTTGAAAGGTGGAAAGAAAGTTCTGTTTCCCGCCTTTTTTACTTGACACTGGCAAATGGTTTTAAGATAAGCCGACGCCATATATTAAAAAAAAAAATATTTTTGAAAGATCATAAAAATAAATGGATGGATAACGGATGCTTAACACGGGGCCAGATTGACGTGGTGTGAAGCGTCCATAGATATTTTATATTATGTTATATTATTATAATATATTATTATTATTATTATTAATGAGCTTGTTATTCGTTTACAGTGTTTATTTATTTTATAATTATTGATAACTAGCAGATCCAGATAGTCCTTAACGTGTAGGCATGTCGATGTCGATGCGTTTGTTTGTATGGCAATTTCACATCAATATCAGTATCTAGTCGGACTAAGTATTCCTACCCTCTATTCCCTTTCTCCTATTTCTATGAGAATTTCACAGGTAGGCAGATTGCGTTCTTGAAATAAAGAAAACTTTGTCCAGCTTATCATTTCAACTACGTAGTTATCTTATCCGGTTATCTCTTTATCAATAGGCGTGGGTTGCATTTAACTTGACTCATTTGTTCGCAAACATAACTTGGTTAAATTGAAAACATTAGATAGAGAACTATGTTATTTAGGTGAACAATTAACGAAAACTAATAATGAGAGTCAAATTAAAATTAACTAGTTGCTAAGAATGGTGGTGTGTAAATATGATAAGGAAATATCCGGTGAAGTTCTGGGATGGAAGCTGCCGGCTTGGCAGGCTTTGTTCCTGCATGGAGTGTTGCCATCATGTGGGGGGCTTGTGGTATATTTAACAGTTATTTGTTTTGATTTCGCCCTCATAATAGAAAACATTAAGAAAGGAGAGAGAACGTAAGTAAATCTTCTATTAAGCTTTACCAATTACCAAAAATTAGGACGCTGAATTTCCAATAAGAAACTGCGAATCAACAAACTAATATGTTGGTATGATAATAGTTAACGAAAGTCTTGAAAATGTAAAAGCTAAATAAGACAAAATCCTTCCTAAAGTGCTTAAAGAATAACTTTTACCATTAGGTACTGATAAGATGGCCCCGTGCAAGACTGGTTTCAGGGGTTGTGTGCTGGATAGAACTGAAAATTGGAGTTCTTTGAAACCTTTTTTCTCAGTCATGGTCATATTGAAAAATCCCAAAAAAAAAATTTATCCCAAAGTAAAATTATATTTAGCCGAGGACTTGTCTTTTTATAAATAGAATTTTTTAATTTTTTTTTTAAATTTAAAACTTTTTTTCTCTTCTTCTATAAGTCACACGAGTGTGAAAATTATTTCAGTATTTTAAGTAAAACAAGACTCAGACAAAATTTGCAAAAAGTAAAGCGACCTTCCCGCTAGCTTTAATTTTTGAAAATTTTGTCTCAAATATTTATAGCGATTTTTATCCGATTTCAATACTCTCCGTTTGGCGCGATACGCCCTTGTCGCCTACAAAATTAGTATGGGACTTGACGCTCAAGGTCACATGTTATACAGAGCCTTAATATAGGTATCTACTTGTATGTTTTGCTTTTTATTCAATAGATCACGTTACTACATTATAATAAATATTTTATTAAAAATCAATTTTCCCATCTTTTTGCTAAAAAGTGGCCCGCGCCAGTTACGCCGCGCTGGTTTTTCTCGGTGGTCGCGCGGCGCGGCGACGGGTTGAATCGGTAGTAGATTTATTTTTTCTGACATTATTTAATGGCCCGTTTCAATAACCTATGTACCAGTAGCTATCCGTTAAAAACGTCAAATTTGTATAGCAAAAGACCGTCAAAAGATTGAATGACGACGTTTTTAACAAATGCCTAGTTATTGGTAGATAGGTTATTGAAACCGGCCGTAAATAAGTTTGTAAGTTTTCTATTTTACATATTAATAAAACAAAATTTTATTTATTATTATTTCAAAAATAGTATTTAAATTACATAATACTATTTACCTTCTATTATGTAGATAAAAACTAAAATACCTGGTAGGTATAGCAAAAGAATTAGCCCGTACCTACCGCGACCTTCGCGTCTGTATCAAAATTGCTTTGCCGGACATGTTAGGTTATGGTTTACAACAGTGTTATTATCTTATGCCCTTCAAATATTGAATAGTACCTACTACCACGGTACCTAAATAGTACCCACTACCACGGTACCTAAATAGTACTTACCTACCACCACGGTACCTAAATAGTACCCACTACCACGGTACCTAAATAGTACTTACCTACTACCACGGTACCTAAATAGTACTTACCTACCACCACGGTACCTAAATAGTACCTACTACCACGGTACCTAAATAGTACTTACCTACCACCACGGTACCTAAATAGTACCCACTACCACGGTACCTAAATAGTACCTACTACCACGGTACCTAAATAGTACCTACTACCACTGTACCTAAATAGTACCCACTACCACGGTACCTAAATAGTACCCACTACCACGGTACCTAAATAGTACCTACTACCACGGTACCTAAATAGTACCTACTACCACGGTACCTAAATAGTACCCACTACCACGGTACCTAAATAGTACCCACTACCACGGTACCAAAATAGTATCCACTACCACGGTACCTAAATAGTACCCACTACCACTGTACCTAAATAGTACCTACTACCACGGTACCTAAATAGTACCTACAACCACGGTACCAAAATAGTACCTACTACCACGGTACCTAAATAGTACCTACTACCACGGTACCTAAATAGTACCTACTACCACGGTACCTAAATAGTACCTAATACCATTGTACCTAAATAGTACCTACTACCACGGTACCTAAATAGTACCTACTACCACGGTACGTAAAAATTACTAACTGTTTGTATTTTTCAGTATTGCCGTAATATGTTCAATACTCGTGATGTTACCAGCTCTACTGTCCGCCATCTTTACTCTCGCCTCTCCTCCTCCGGGGTTGCAGATTGAGGATTCGGCATTTGCAGTTAACATACAAAAGAAGGAAATACTATGGATCCTCACACAAATTACCAACATATTTTTCTTCCCTGTGGCTGCTGTTGGAAGGTAAACATAATAATATCTAGGTATAGCTCGACTTCGTACTGCGTTACGACATGAATTCCCAGAAACACAGAAAGTTCCTTGGCGGACTTCTAACCTGCAGTCACTGGCTTACCGCGGTTGCGTTGTACCCACTGCAGTACCTAACCACTGAGCCAGTGATTCTCAAAAAATATAAGTACCTACACACTATATAAGCGTTCACCGGTTTAAGACTAATGAAGTCTAAATCGATTAAATCATTAAGTAGGTACTTAATGACCTACAAGTTACAACTGAATTAGAAAATTAAGTATTATTAGCAATAAGTAATTATATGAACTCAGATTTGGCAATTTTCATAAATAGGTAGGTACAAAACCACAAAGGCAGCTAGATAGGTTTAGGACGACTGTTAAACATAAACTCCTTTTACTTATTCTATTTAAGGTACACCTACTTAATATTCTGGTGGACGGAAGCAGTGTATGCATCTATAGAACAAAGTGACGAAAGAACGAAGGAGGCTATTTCTCGCGCCAGAAGACCGTCTGCTATGGAGCTCTACCTCTTCCTTCAAGCGTTCATACACTCAGCCCCGATTGCTGTTGTCAACTTTCTCGATATGATGTCAAGATTCAACAATCCAGCTTTCGATAAAAGTACGTAGTCGTTAAAGTATATTAGTTACCTAAGGTCTAAGTCTTAGATGTCTAATGTAAAAATTTGCCCTCACTTTGAAACGAATTATCATAGACTAATAAAATTTTCAAAACAAATGCAGCTAGGTAAGTACTATTTATTTATTTATTTATTGAAGCTTAATGCACAAACATGTACAAAGGCGGACTTAATGCCTTATGGCATTATCTACCAGTCAACCTTTGGGCGTTACAGGAGCAAAATTATATAGGTGCCGGTAAAGTGAAAAAAAATAAAAATGCTGAGGATACTATTGTTACTGGACTAGCTTTTTCCCGAAGCTCCGCCCGCGTAAGTATACAGTATCCCATGGGAACACTTTTCGGGATAAAATGGAGCCTATGTAAAACATCCATAGCCTAAACTCCTGCCATACCAAATTTCATCAAAGTCCGTTCAGTAGTTTTTGCGTGAAAGAGTAACAAACATCCATCCATTCATCCTCACACACACATTTACATAGTAGTAGGATAAACATACTTACTTTACATGTAATACCTATGTACTTACAATAGGCAGAAAAGGTACACATTCCCCACGTGCCTAGTGTCTACATACTATTAGCTCTGTAACAGTTTGATTTACTTAACAAATATCTTGCCAAAGGCATAACATTACATCATTGACCTATATCGTTCGTTATTTGCAGTTAATATACAAGCTGTTAGTTTAGTTGCATCGTCACTGAGAATGGCGAGTACCGCAACTTTGTATAGAAGATTTGAAAGGGAAAAGTTGTGCGGCCGGAGGTATCCATGGAACATCACAACAAGCTCTGATAAGACTGATAAAGCTGACGGACGGGAAAATACCAAGGGCAGTGAAGATAGCAAAAGTGAACACATTTACGAGCCGATGCTAAAACGGCGATCCACACCGTCCCGGGAATACAGAGAGCAGGTAGTCAGCGACATGATACAGTTTTCGCCGAGGACTTCCGAAGTAAATATAAAATATAAAAATTCTCTGATTTTCGACCACACTGAATCCGACACGAGCTCCGATTATCTTCCACCGGTATCACCGGAAGATCCTTTGGATAGTGACGACGAGTATGTCCGACCGATTTCTATAATCGATCGGGTGGCACCGTACAGACGTGAAACACAAACACAATACGTGATAGAGACGGTGGACGTTCCGCCGCCGCCGCTAGCACCGGCGCCGCGGCCGGGCTCGCTGGCCGTGTGGGCGGAGAAGATGGTGGAGAACGCCGAGGCCATACCCACGTGGCTGTCGGCACCACCCAGGCGCAAACACCAGGAGATTATACAGGACGAGCCGGACATTCCCCACAGAGCACCCAGGTGGTACATGCGAGGCTTGGAGCCCCCGGACGCCACAGCAGCGCTAGTCCATTTCCTAGGGTGGTACTCTTTTTTCGTAGCCCGACTCCTCTCTATAGCTGCATTTATTAACTTTTTTCCAGTCTTAGCTATAATTATTTTGTTTTCGCACTACCAAGTGATGCTACTATTTTTAATAGTTCCCCAGGCTAGCTCGGTTCGGAGATCGTTTTACGTGTTTCTCGCGTTCATTTACTTATTTTGCCTGATGGAGTTCAAGATCCGTTTCCGCCACGTTCGCGTGTGGCATGCGTTTTGGTTCCTAGTGTGTACCGTGGAGATCATTATATTCATCCTATTATGGGCAACTATCGACAACAAGCTTCATAATTGGTGGAGAAATTACGTAGTGTGTGTGACCTTGGGCGCGATGTTTCTAAGTTATATGCTGCTTCTTGTATATTTCTTAATCTTGCAACCTCGAGAGACGGTTGTCCAGATAAATAAGGCTGACGAAGAGGATGAAATTAAACAATATGATCAAAATAAAAACACAACAGTGTGATCGAAATATTCACACATAACAGTAGTACGGTGACTTACCAACATGTAACCTTAGGTAGAGTCAGTTTGAAGGTAACGCGTAAGGGCTATTGCATACGCATTTTTACATAGTCGCTAGCGACTGTGACCTACTAAAGTTTAAATAGTTTTGGCGCACTAGGTCTTCGGTCACCCATCTGACTCACTCTATGTTTGTCGCCGTGAGACCTAGTCGCTATTCGCCGGCGACCAGTCGACAGTGCGTAATAGGTAATAGCCCTTAGGTAACGACTAACGACTTAACGAGTTTCGTCGTCGAGGTCAAACTCGACGTAAATGTTACCAGATACCCAGCTATCACCAGAAACTTTATTTATTCTATGAAGTAGGTATCTCAATACAGTGTTCAAACAATTAAAAAAATATTTTTATTTGGTTTTTCAACTGAAATTCTAAAAGCTGTGTGTCGCAAGTCGCAACACTTATAGCAATAAACACTACGCTTTGTTCGTACTTCAAAGAAAACTCCGACTTATAATGGCGATTGAAATCTTCCTTTTGGAACATACAGTTGTTGAGCTTTTACACATTTTTATTTTTTATTATTTTTAAGTAGGTAATTATTGAATAGATTATTTATTTGTATTAAACTATTAAATATTACTATAATCAGTATCTTATTACTTTAATTTTCCCAACCCTTTATTGTGCTAAAATAGAATTCATACATAAGTACTTATACCTAATCACGTCAAGACTTCTAAAATTCATTATAAAATCTGGTGTCAATCATTAAACCGAATATATTTTTTGTGGAGACTTAATTAGAATATCATGTTGATAGGTCGTCCTTCAGACTACGAGATTATGAGCTTTGAACGAAACGCGAATACAATAATTCTTCATTCATTCCGACTTGAAGTAGCAGCACATTTCACCAAGTGTTCGATGTTGTTGTTTGTTGTTCGGTGTTGTATAATTATGTCTCTGCAAAATCAACAAAAATTATAATCAATGACATATATAGGGTAAGCGCGCACTGGCGGCCAGGTCGCAGCGACCAGTATGGGGGTCTAAAAAGGACACTAAGTGTTTCATATTATGTTTCATATATTTTTTTTCAACTTACATTATGTGCGCCATTTTACGCATTTCTATTGAAAACTGTCAAAATTGACGTTTTTTAATATGATGAAATCAAATGAATCATGTAGCCATTTTACAATTTCACGATTTTTGTATGGAAAGAAACATACATGTATTATATTAAAAAGAGGAAAAAATATATGAAACATAATATGAAACACCTAAAATGGCCTTTTTAGACCCCCTGGCCGCCAGTGTCGCGATCATGCAGCAAGAACTGCGGTAAGTTTGTAATTGTAAGGTATATAGTAAGTATAATAAGTAATTGTAAGTCCGAGTACTTACAGAGTGCTTCGAAATGGACGTCGAGGAAATAGCGTCTTGCAAGTAAGAAGCGAAAAAACAAGAAGAAGCACTAGCAAATATTTCTGTGATCTCTTTTCATTAGCAAATATTTCTGTGATTTCTTCCCACAATATCCTTTTTACCCGACTACGGCGAAGCCAAAAGGAAGGGTAATGATTTTGGCAGTCTATGTATGTATGTATGTTTGATTACTCGTAGCGTCTAAACTACTCTTCCGATTTTAATGAATAAGGTGTCAATAGATTAGTAATGATGCCGCGGGTAATATAGGCAATATAATTTTTTTTAAAATTTTGTATTCCGAAAATTAAACCCCAGATTCTAACGTCTAAAAAAATTTAACCCAGATAATCATTACGTGTTTGATATCAAAAGAAAGGTCTTGGCAAGCACATTACAAATATGTAAAAATATATTATATTACAATTTATATCATATTGATTAATATTAAAATACACGTTTAAAATGCGGTCGTACAATTCGTACAGCCCAATTGTCCAATTTTCCAACATTACGTAATTAAAGACTCTGAGTAACCCAGCTTTGCTCAGAGCTCTAATAAATACGTAATAAAAAAAAAAATCGCAGAAATATTTATCTGACCGGGGGAACCATCACATTCCAAATTTTCGTACAACGCAAAAATTATACATAGGTAATTAGGTACCCATACCAAGCTGCCACTTGATTGCAGTTGATATATTGTTGCACGACGAAAGAAAAAACATATATTGCTTAAAAATGCGCATTTTCTAAGGGATAAAACCTAGGTAGATCGATTTTTCTCCCCCAAAACTCCTTTCTTACTAAATTTCATGTAAATACTTGCCAGCCGTTGCCGATATTACGAATATATATATATATATATATATATATATATAAACAACATTGTCTCGTTTAAAGTATAAGATAAAATTTAATTTACATATTATAGAACCTTCATAAAATATATTTTATTTATTAATATAATTTTTGTAGACAATGCATAACAAAATAAAAAATTAAATAACCTCAATATTGTCAAGCAGTCAACGAGCTGATAGTGATGAATTATAAGCTAAGAACACCCCCGATCATGTCCGATTTCAAACAAAAAAACTAGTTTAAAATCGGTTAATCTGCTCATCCGTTCTTAATTAGAAAATAAAAAAAATTGATTACATACTTATTAATTATTCCGAAAAAAATTGTTCGATTGGGAAACGGAAAAATACGAAATAAGTAAAAAAACTATAATCCTTTTTTTACGTAGTCGGGTTATAGTTTATTTAACTAATTTTTTTCTATGTCTCGGTTTGAATAGTCGTCGCAGGACGTATATAAATAGTATAGAGGGATCTATTTCACACCCCAAGTAACATTTTTTTTTTCAGATAACTAGTACTAAACTATAGAAAAATATAGGTAATAATAACTTTATACCCCAATAAAAAATAAATCTATCTATTGGGCCACTAGATGGAGCTTTTACGACACAGATTGTTTTCAAAAACAATTTACAGCATGATAACCATAGACTCTATAGAATGGTGACAACGATTACCGCAGATAAGTAAGTATTATGCACATAAAGTCTCTGATATTCGGAGATTCATAACTTTTTATTCCCAAGTCCGAAAAATATTTTCTTTTTTTATATAATAAGTTTTTAAGTACTATAAAACCACTTATATTCAAAACTTGGCCGCTTTGGATAGAAAATCGGGCAGGATTCGCCAGTGTCCTTTAGTTACCATAACTGAATTTAAGATGCATATAAAATTTAGTTATGTTAAGATGCTATCCGTGTCCAAGAATTTTGACACGTTGAAAACATTAGGTGAATTTAATATTTGTTTTAAAACATTATCTGAGTGGAGCGGGCCAGATAGTTTTAAAAGTATAATACCGGTTCCAACTTATTAAAACATTATAATATTATTAAGTAATCTGCAAAACTTACAGTAAAATATACCAGTGGTGAAGGCTGGTTCTCCTTCAAAGGGAAGCCCTAGCCTGTATAATAGGTAGGGATTTGGATGAGGGTGTTCTAAAGATAAGTGATAAGTGAAGCCAATAGGAATGGAGTTATAGGAACCCCACGCCACTGAAATATAATATACGTCATGTAATCAATAGCGAGCGAGCGAGTCGAATTTTTTACGTATTTTTTGTTAGTTCTGGAAACCTCGAAATTTTGGAATAAAAATGACTGGTCATAAATCAACATCGGAGTAACGCGAGAGTAACACGTTATAAACATTGAGTGGTAATAAATTTACATACGTGATAGGAGTTTAGTGGGCCTGATAATTTTTACCTTAGACACACATGGTAATCCGAAAGTTTTCTACGTGTTTCTCAAGTTTCTGTCTTCATCATAATATAGCCCATGAATTGGCATTATAATGATATTATGATTTTTTTTATCGAGAAGTACGGGCTTAGAGTGAGACTGTGTAGTGTGTAGATAATGTTTTACGATTATTTTTTTGTCACACGTTTGGGGTCCCCCGTTGCCCGGGGGCGAACAGCTGATACAGCGGTAGCTACGCCCCTAAGTCCGACAAACTTATGTCGGTAACAGGCACAGAAATTTTGAAGAGAAATATATAAAGTTTCATGTTATAAGTAATAAGAATGTATATAAGTACCTAATAAGTACGTTCAAATATTTACAGTTTATATTCGTAAGACTGGAAATGCATAACTAATAAAACCCGCATTAAAACTAAGAAATAAAGACATTGGGAAAATTCATAATGCGTGAATATAATGTTTCGCATGTTAAAAACCTTTCATCGACGTAATCGTATTTAATAATGAACATAATCACATTATATTGCTTTATTCGAGATGAAATTAATACGTAATGGGCATGTAGGTACGAGTGTCGAGTAGGAGCTACATTGATAAAATATGAAAAGAAGTAGATATGTTACTAGCGGGTAAAAATGAAGACTCGATCAGTTGCAACTTGCAAGTCTTGCAAGTCTTGTATGTATTTTTTTTGTATGTTCAACGATAACTCAGTCTGTCTAGTCTGTCTGTTGACCGATTTTCAAAATTATTTTTTTGATGTAAAGGGTTACTTACTTCGAAATTAGTTGCTTTTTCACAAAAGTGGTGACCTGATGATGGGATCCATGAGGAATCGAGGGAAACTTTTCAAAATTTATATGGACATATGCGCGTTTGGAAATTTCGACATTGTTTAAAGAAATGCAAGCATATGCCATTATGTCACTTACAGTAATCGTCATCATTATCTTATATACAATACCTAATGGAAGCTTGGCGCGTATTAAAATTATAAATTCGATCGTTTATTTTAAACGTTCTTAAAATGTGTTAATAATAATTTAACAAATATCACTAAAAAGAGAAAAATTATTATTATTTTTAAACAAAAAATTAAATCTACTTCCAAAGTAAAAATGTACAAAAAAGTATGAAATAAAACTGATTTACTAAATAATTCCTATTTTAAATTTGGCTGAGATTTTGACTATTTCTCTAATCAATTTTCAACATTTTGAAGTCTGTACCAGCCAACTTGAACGTGTGTTCTATTTTAATAATTGTTTTATCAGGATTTTGTTCGGGCTGGTACCGACTTCAAAATTTTGAAGATTGAGTAGAGAAATAGTTAAAATTTCAGCCAAATTTAAAAGTGGAATTATTTAGAAAATAAGTTTTATTTCATACTTTTTTGTGCATTTTTACTTTTTGTGTTAGGTAGCCATACATGAAGCCACCAAACGTATGTAATACTGTCCCAACTCCAAAATGGGTGCAGTTGTTCTATTTGTTTTTTATTGCTATCCTATTAAATCAATTCTCTGAAAGATTAATATTTCATTAACACGCCCTGCGACGGTTTCGCAGCACAAAATTCTTTTTGTTTTTTAAGTAAGCTTACATACGTGCCGCAGCTCCCGTGCCGCCTCTGCTGCACTAGAATTTGTATGGATGCTGTGCCGCAATGCGAAGCGGTGAAACGCCGCTGCACCTGCAAAATCCGACGACGCATAGGTAGGTATATAAAGGCACTAAGGTATAAAGCTAACTCCACACTACTCGCGAAGTAGGCCGAGTGTAGCCGAATACGTTAGTGTGGACACGCACTTCGCTTTGCTTCGTGTCACGCTTTTCGTACTTTGGGTTACTTCGCAAAGCCCTTCCTTACAGCAAGCTTACAGTGGCGAAGGCTGGTTTTCCTTCACATGGAAGCCCTAGCCTGTATAATATGTAGGTATTTGGATGTGGGTCTTCAAAAGGTAGGTAAGTGGTAATTGAAGCCGATAGGAATGGAGTTATAGGAACCCCACGCCACTGCTAGCTTAACGTATCTGTATTTTTTATTAATCAATGGGTATGAGATGTGTGGCGAATGTCGGCGGCGCGCGTTTGATCGTTTTTCGCTAATTTACCGTGCGGCGTACCCTGTCGATGGAAGTCCGCGCCCGGTGCCGGTGGTAATTGCGACCAGACCGCCGAGTATTATCGAGCGATTACATTTTTAGTTCAGGCCGTTATTTTTATTGAATAAACCTCTTTCATTTATAAATTAAATTATGAAAACTGTTTTTGTAAGGGGGTTGAATATTTATTTATAATGTCGTCAAATGTGTACCTATACGTGTTATATTCTTAGTCTGGCCATAAATACTGTTACAATTAAAAAGAAACAAAATATTACATTTGAATTTGGAATCTTTCATTTTTATATGATTGTTCATTGTTTTTCTCATTTTGGCGCCAATACATTGTACAATATTTTACGATATTAAAATGGAGTGGGGTGATAAAGAGAACCGAATCGCTGTGATTGTATTACACAAAGTAGGTATGGAGCCAAATGCAATTTTTAAAACTCTCCATACGCTTGGTATTAGTAAAATTTTTGTGTACCGGGCTATTAATAGGTACAATGAGACCTCCTCTGTTTGTGACAGAGAAAGATCTGGCCGTACACGTAGTCTTCGTACGAAAAAGGTGGTCAAAGCAGTAAGGGAAAGAATTCGAAGAAATCCTGTCCGAAAGCAAAAGATTTTATCTCGGGAGATGAAGATAGCACCTAGAACCATGTCGCGTATTTTAAAAGATGACTTAGGACTTGCAGCCTATAAGAGACGTACTGGTCATTTCTTAACTGATAATTTTAAAAAGAATAGGGTGGTAAAATCGAAACAACTACGGTTGCGGTACGCAAAGGGACGTCACATAAAATTTCACACAGTGACAGAGGTTACGGATGAGAAAATTATTACAATTGAGCAACATTTTAACAAACAAAATGACCGTATTTATGTTCAAAGCTCTAATGAAGCTTCCCAATTAGTCGACAGAGTGCAAAGTGGGCACTATCCGACTTCAGTAATGGTAAATCAAAAAAATGAAGGAGTGACTGAACCATACTTTTGTGAAAAGGGTATCAAAACATCGACACAAGTGTATCAAGATACCATTCTTGAGAAGGTAGTGAAGCCCCTTAACAACACCATGTTCAATAACCAAGAATGTTCCTTCCAGCAAGACTCGGCGCCGGGTCATAAAACTCGGTCTACGCAGTCTTGGTTGGAAACGAACGTTTCGGACTTCATCAGAGCTGAAGACTGGTCGTCGTCTAGTCCCGATCTTAATCCGCTGGATTATGATTGCTATAATATGGCTTGCTCTAAACGCCATGATAATTTGGAGTCCCTAAAACAATCCGTACGATTGGCAATGAAGAATTTTCCCATGGAAAGAGTGCGTGCTTCTATTGATAACTGGCCTCAACGTTTAAAGGACTGTGTTGCAGCCAATGGAGACTACTTCGAATAAGCTTTTTATATTTTAAATTGTTTTATATTTATGTATTAAACTAACACACTGTAAAAGTAATAAATGTTATTTACAATAGAATTTTTTTTTCTTTGTTTCAGTATTTATAGCAATACTAAGTATAGGTTAGCTACTTAGGTTCACCTATTTATTAACTATTGCATAGTTACTCTGTTATTTACTGTCATGGAAAATAATACATTGTATAACTATTTTAACCTACTCACAGTATTATGCGAGAACGGCCCCAATCACTTATCATTAAATCAATTTATCGTGAAAGATAGATTACGTAGGTTACATTCATCCTTTATCAAAGTTGATCAGTCAAAGTCAGTAATAAAGTGAAACCTGTGTTATGTGATCGAGCGAAAAACAAAAGTTTATTGAACTCACATTAATTGGAATTTCGTTGCAGCAATTTCTAGATTAGTTCGTGCGACATGTCGAGAGTTTTATACACGGCCGGCAAGGTAAAACCGACTTCCAAAGTAAAAATGCACAAAACAGTATGAAATAAAACTTAATTTCTAAATAATTCCCCTTTTATATTCAGCTAAAATTTCCACTATTTCCCTTCTCAATGTTCTTAATTTTGAAGTCGGTACCTACTAGCCCAAACAATATCCTACAATATTTTATAGAACTCACGTTCAAATTTACTGGTACTGACTATATTATTATGAACACATATTAAGAAAGTTATAAATACAAAAAAGAGAAAGTGAGAATAGCGGATTCTCACTCTCTCGGCAAAACAAACACAAGGGTTATTTCATGCCAGTTTTCTGAGAGGCCAGGAGTTCTGTTCAGTACTTTTGGATCCAGGGTATATCTTGGTGCAAAATCTTACTTTTTGGTAGCATTTGGACTACTTCAGAAAAAGTCAAAATCACCATATGTATCCATATAAATTTCAAGGAGTTCCCTCGATTTCTCATGGATTCAATGATCAGGTCATCGTCTTTGACCAATCTAAATGACCAATTTGTGATTATACCCTATAAAACAAAAAAAAAAGAATTTTGAAAATATGTCAACAGACGGCGGAGTAATCGTTATTTATATATATATACAGCCGAACGTATGACCGCCTCCTTTTTTGGAAGTCGGTTAAAGTAAGGTCGGTAAAATACATTTCATTACTTTGTTTGCAAATTGATTTGATCTCGTAGGGCGAGAAGGACAATAAATACGAGTTCGGCCGTGGCCTGTGGGCCGGCCGAAGCCTCGCCCGTCCGACGCTCGTAATCCGACACCTCTTGTACTCAATCTTCTCTACTAATTTGCAGACCCCGCCGTGTAGGGCTGTGTGAATTTGAAAACGATTGAAACTTTCCAATCGTACTTCCCCATATTTACAAACTTTCCTCATTTACACTAGCCCACTTTCAAATAAAAATGCGTGAACACAAAACCCGTTACAATGTAATACGGGCTGTCTGTGCATGGGCAGTGTGTTGTAATTGCACGAGGGGGCCCCGGCGGCTAGACCTATGAGTTCACCCCTCAGTCCGTTTCATTATATCCTGCAATTAATAACCCTTTGATCCAGTTAGGGCTTATTTTTGAAGTAAAACCTTTTTACGCACGCTTGACTTGGGCAGTAAGCTGGTGAATGCGTGGTCGGACGAGGCGAACGGAAGTTGAGAGGGAGATATAAGTTAGTCAAGATGAAAGAGAGAGAGTTATATTTCGTACATTACTGTAGGAGCAAAAGAGAGCAGTGCGCGCGCACATTTTCTTTCTCTCTTTCTCTCATAGCCAGTGCTTGAAATATATATATCTCAGTCAGTAGTTCGTTTGTGAGAGCATTCTGCTCTCGGACACCGTCCGATGAACAGCTCCGCTCGCTACGATCGTTGCCGTCGTCCCGCGCTCTCTATTTGCGCTCTCGCTCTATCCGAGTGTCATTGCTCACAATAGTGCACCACTGGAAGAAAGAAGACAGGAAGACAGAAGACTCAAGAGTCAAGCAGCAAGAGGCAAGACTCAAGAGTGAGGAGCAAGGCGCCACCCAACCGCCTTTGCCGCCCGACCCGTGCCGTACCGTGTCTCGCGCCGCGCCGCGATCGCCGCCTACCGGACGATTCGTGCGACCGCTCGCATCGTCCGTCTCGCTCTTTAGTGCGAGCCTTCTGCTCGCACACCCGCCGCGAAGTTATCGCCGCGTTAGGACGAGCGTGCGACCGGTCGCATCGTCCGTCTCGTTCTTAGCGCGAGCCTTCTGCTCGCGCTCCGCCGCGTCTCGTTCGCGAACACTAGCGCCCTAGTGTTAGCGCAACGTTAGTGTGTGAGTGAGTTCCAGCCACCCAAGGAACAATTGTAAGTACCGTGACACGGTTAGGCACACTACACGAGGAGTTTTCCTCACTACACACCTCCCCTCCCGGTCGCCGGGAGGGGCTGTATCCCCCAATATTAATTAGAGAGCAGAATTTCCTTTCACAACCAGGATAAAACTTCCTAATTATGGCCGACGCCTTAATCAGGAAGTTCCTGACGTTCCTTCAGAACGAATTCCCTGATGCCGCTAAGAAATGGGAACGCTTCGCGAGCGCCCATGACGCAGACTCACCGGCGTCGCCCGAATGCGACGCCCCGCTAATCCCGGCCGAAACAGAGGCCTTATCATCTCCTTCAGAGATGTCTTGCTCAGAGCAAGAAACCGACCGTAGTGAACAAGGCGAGTTCACTACCGTCAGATACAAGAAGACGAAGAAGAGGAAGCGCCCAGAAGGCACCTCCTCTCCAGTCTTATCTTCCCCGACCAAATCGGTCCGCAAAAATAGGAAAACCGTGCAGGCTCATGGCTCCGCGACCCCCGTTACCTCGACGGCCCCTCTGGCCTCCCAGGCCCCTCTGGCCACCCAGGCTCCGATGGCCTCCCAGGCCCTTCCGGCATCTCAGGCCTCCCTGGCCCCTCAGGCCTCCCAGGCCCCTCAGGCCTCCCAGGCCCCTCAGGCCGTCCGTACGCCAAAAATGCCTCCTCCTGTAATCATACAGGAGAAGGCCAAATGGAATATAATTTCTGCGGCAATAAACGAGCAAAAGCTTCGATACTCTTCTGCGCACACGACCCCCATAGGGATCAAAGTGCAAGTTAAATCGTCGGAGGACCACCGCCTCCTCACCGCGTTCTTACGCGCAAAGAACATAGGCTACCATACATATGCCCTTGAAGACGAGCGCCTTCTGCGCGTCGTCATTACAGGAGTCGATAAGTGCCTCTCCACAAAAGAGGTACTCATGGACATCCAGTCCCAAGGTTTTCCCGCCTTAGAGGTACATCGCATGTACCACCCCATTAAAAAACACGAGTACAATATGGTACTAGTAACCCTCCCTCTTACACCAGAGGGCAAGGATATCTTCAATATCCGAGCCGTCTGTCATATTACGGGCATCCGCGTCGAGCCCCCCCGTAAAAGGGGCATCCCTGGCCAGTGCCACCGATGCCAACTTTACGGGCACTCGGCACGGAATTGCCAAGCTAGGCCGCGTTGCGTTAAGTGCCTCGGTGACCACGGCACCTCTGACTGTCTCCGTAAGAGCCCAGCTGAGGAGTCCGAACCCCCCAGCTGTGTTCTCTGTAAGTCTAAAGGACACCCCGCCAATTATAGAGGGTGCAAAAAAGCACCCAAAGTAAAAAAGCGTAGTGCACCGCAGACTAAAAGTGCCCCCCCCAAACAGAGATTCGTCGCTGCTCCCCTACCCTCCCAATCTGCATGGTTCAAGCCCGCGCAGAAACGTAGTTCGGAGCTAGCGGTTTTCCCCGCTCTCCCCAGTAAGGCCATGCCCTCCGCGCCCGTAGCGCCTAAGGCCACGCCCCCTCCGACTCCCAGCTTCACTGCAGACCTCTCTTTCGTCCAGCAGTTTTTAAGCAACATCGGGCCTATTGACCCGATGGAGCTTTCTATTTTAGCGACAAAGCTAAAAGGTTCGGCCACAGACCGCATCCAAGCTTTGTCAGACCATCAGGTCTTGATCCGTCAGATCAAGGCCCTCTCCACAAACGGTAATTAATGGAGCCCTCGGGAAGGACAAAGCCGCACTCGTTACGCGTAGTGTCGTTCAATACGAACGGCATTAGGAATAACATTAGCGAAATTCGCGATTTTGTAAGCAGCCAAAATGTCGATATTCTTCTAGTGCAGGAGACTTTCTTAAAACCTAGCATGAGGAGCCCTAAAATAGCTAACTACAAAATAGTCAGAAACGATAGAACTCGATCCCGACTCGGAGGTACTCTTATCTACTATAAAAAATCACTACATTGTATTCCACTAGAGCCACCGTCATTGTTAACTTTAGAAACATCTGTTTGCCATATTAGTATGTCCGGTCACGGACCCATTGTTATAGTAAGCGCGTACTTAGCGGGCAACAAAGAACTCCATTCAAGCGACCTACAGGCGCTATTCAATTTAGGTAACGCTGTCATCATTGCCGGCGACTTTAATTGCAAACACACCGAGTGGGGCAATGTTCATAACAATAGAAACGGCACCATCCTTTGTAATTTAACCGACACTTTAAATTTTGCACTATTAGCCCCCACCGACCCCACTCGCTATGACACCAATGAAAACATCAACGGTGTCATACGCGATCCTAGTACGATAGACATAGCCTTAGTCAAAAATGTTTCTCTCAATATCAATATTGAGACTCTCCACGAGCTTAACTCAGACCACAGACCGGTTATGATTACACTCGGTAGTCTTAACCCCAATAATTCTAGTACTAGGAAGATAATAGATTATAAATCACTAGCGGAGAACATTAAAGTCCTTCATTCTAGCCACTTAGACAAAATCCCCGATATTATAGATAGTAAAGAGACAGCCATAGAGGCCGCCTCCCACTTGACCGATCACCTGGTAGCGACCATAGAGAACTCATCTAGGGAGGTGCCAACGACCCCCAAGGGCCGTTGGCCCCTCCCTGAGGACATAAGGGAGTCCATCAGACTCCGAAATGCGGCTAAGCGCACATATGATCGCTACCCGTCGGAAGAGTGGAGGAAAGCCCTCCGTCACTACGAGAGGGAAGTTAAGTTTAAAATCAAACAGCACAAAGCCGAGAGATGGGATCGACTTCTCAGTGATTTAGAACCGTCTCACGTGGCGTACTGGCCACTCGCGAAGGCCCTCAAAAACAACACGGAGAGCGACATGCCTCCGTTAGATAGACCTAACCGTCCTCCTGCATTCGAAGACATTGACAAGGCCGAGTGCCTAGCTGATAATTTCGAACAACAGTGCCGGCCGAGTACTCTCCCGATTGATCCCGTGCACCTTAGCTTAGTTAATAGCGAGGTCAACAGCCGACTCTCGAGGCCACCTGACGTAGACAGGGTGAGGATGGTGGACTCGGAGGAGGTCAGTGACATTATTAAGTGTATGAATGCCAAAAAGGCCCCAGGCCTCGACGGTATTTCAAACAAAACACTTAAAATGTTACCGTCCGAGCTAATTCAACTCCTAGTGAACATCTTTAACGCCCTCTTAGTAGGATGTTCATTTCCAGACATTTGGAAAGTAGCTATTGTCATAGGTATCCACAAACCGGGGAAACCCCGGAAGGTGCCTGGTAGCTACCGTCCAATAAGTCTCATTAGCTCCCTAGGTAAAGTCTACGAAAGAGTTATTAAAAGGCGCCTTAATGACGTCATAACCGACAAAAAACTCCTTCCAGACGAGCAGTTCGCCTTCCGCGAAATGCACAGCTGTCCCGCTCAAGTACACCGCTTAACGGAGTACATATTATCTAGCAAAAACGACAGGAAGACGACATGCGCCGTATTCTTTGACATTGCAAAAGCTTTTGATAAAATTTGGCATAACGGACTGTTGTACAAACTCTATCAAATGGAAATACCCGATTATCTCGTCTTACTAATTAGTAACTTTTTAAAAAATCGTAAATTTCATTTCCGCGTAGAAGGCGCACTGTCGTCGCCAAGATATATGGAGGCGGGAGTACCGCAGGGCTCGGTCCTCTCGCCCTCCCTATATAACCTGTACACTAGTGACATCCCCAAACACGCTAAGGTGCAATTAGCTATGTTCGCGGACGACACAGCCCTTTATTATTCAAACACACGAGCCCGTACCGCGTCTAAAGTCCTCCAGGAGTCAGTTACCGCTTTCGGTAATTGGTTCTCCAAGTGGAGAATAGAAGTCAATCCCGATAAAAGTCACGCCATTCAATTCAATGGTAATAAATCAGCGGGGCGTAAGTGCCCCCGCAAAGTAATGAGCCCTATTAGCCTGCACGGCAACATTATCCCTGAGGTCTCTCAGGCCAAATATTTAGGCGTAGTACTAGGCAAGTCGATGACGTTTTCGAGTCACATCAGTAACACACTACGTAAAGCGAAATTTGTACTCTACAAATTATATCCGCTACTTAATTCGCGAAGCAAAATGTCCTTAAGACATAAGCTTACATTGTATAAGGTTTGCATCAGAACGATACTCACTTATGCGTGCGTCTCTTTCGCACAGATAAGCGAGTCTCAAATGGACCGCTTGCAAAGAGTCCAGAACCGGTTTCTACGCATGGCAACAGGCGCCCCCTGGTACATGCGTAACATCGACTTGCATAGGGACTGCGAACTAGTCACCATTAAAGCCTATATCAAGGAACTCGTAGAGAGATTCTTTGATAAAGGCAAAAACCACCCAAACCCCCTTATAAAAAAGGCACTGGACTACAACCACGACGCACTGACTTTCCGACACCCGCACAAACGGCCTAAGCATATCTTAGCCGATCCCGTTGACCCGATCACAAAATACGTAACGTACTGTGTACAGTTACGTAAACACAAAACACACGCACCCGCGACGCTAGCATCACACCGGGGTCGACGCCGGCGCCTACCCCGAGGTCCCACATCCGACACGACAACACGTACAGACGTACAGACCGACCCTAACACGGGACCGGACCCGAACCCGAGTTCGAGTTCGCATCCCAGTAGTCTAGGTACACTCCTAAATAGTGTCCGCGACCGCGATATTGATATAGAGAGCTCTACCAATACCGCGAACCTCATCGACATTAGGACTTACGCGCGCGAGTCATCCCGACCGTACGCGGAAGGGGAGAGGGACGGCCCTCTCAGTACCGATATCGACCAAATCGAGAGCTCCTCTATCGCGATAACTCGCACGCCGCTAGTCTCTGCTACCGCGCGCGAGCAACCTCACTCATCAGCGAGTGAGGAAGGGGTCGGACCCCTCAGCAGGAGAGACCCGCGTCTCCCCTGTCAAAATAATAGCTTCTAATCCGTAGCTGTCCCCAATATCCGGTTTGAACATCACCCGGGTGATGTTAGGGAGGGTCAAACCCTCCCATCGTCTACCACCAAACAAACTAGCCACCAGGCTAGTTATAGTCCGACTTAGCTACAGCGGTCTTAACCCGACCCTTAGCATAGACCCGTTCGAAAAAAAAAAAAAAAAAAAAAAAATCGTTTGTGAGTTTTACTTCAGTCGTGTGGTCTAAAGCACACTCGTTTTTATTTTTAAATTAAGTACCTACATTTCAGTAAATGTTCATTATGGAGGGTAGAGGAAAGGAGGAATATGTCCATACATGAAAAATGTCCGTAAATAAGAGTTAAATAACAGTTCTAGAACTGGCCATAATGGCGCTAGAGTCAGAAGAGGGTATGATATGAAGTTAGCAATAAGAGATGGAGAAAGTTAGTTGAGAGTTAGTTAATGGTGAGTTATTTAACGCAACTAGCTTTTCTGCCTAAGAGAAATAGTCCTCCTTTCCTCTACCCTCCATTAATGTTCATGAATTCATTTTTCTACTTTATTTCAAAATTTAATTTCAATAACTCTGCACCATGAAGTCGATAGGAATGAAATTTTGTGTACTTACCACGATTAAGGCCAATTTAACGTTTATAATAATTACATGACCATACAAAAGCTTGTTGAATTATAAAATCTTCTTCATTTTTAGGGCTTTATATTTTATAATTAATTATTTTGTCAGCCCTGATGTGTGAAGGCGACGAGTAAAGAGGCGGAACCGAACAACGGGCTCCGTTGTGGCCAGCGGCTGGGCCCAGCGATAAATTCCATTTCGCCGAGGACAGCGCTGGTGTCAGTGATGGACTCGCGATACCACATGTTTAAAGTGAACATCTTAAGACATGGACTTATCTTCGAATCGTTATTGCTTATCTAGCGCTAGTTTGTGCATCTAGGAAATGATTCCTGACTTCTTGGAATAGGCTTCTAGGCGCGCAGTTTTAGAAAATTACTGCAGAATGCATGAGATCTTCTAGTGACATATTTAAACATTATAATAATATGACAAATAGGTAACTATTTTATGATTTCTAGCACTTATATACTGCAACTAATCGTAAATTAATCGATTTTACTGCTGTGCAACAAGTAACTGAATATTACAAACACTGCGAAATATATTTCAATTATTATTTATTGTAGTTAGGCGGCAACACCGGAGATAGGCATCGGCCCACTTGAACATTTGTAACACTATAGTAACCTAAAGTGCCTAAAGCGTACCACAAAGCCTGTTAAATGATTGTAATAAATTCATGGATAATATAAAGTTAAGCTATCACAAACAAACGGAAATTATATCGGTAAGGTTTATAGCACTTGACCACTTGGTTGTACAGATATACACAGAACGACAACACTCATTAACCAAGTTCGCCCATCTTTTACACGCGACAGTACTCTCTTATACAGTACCTATATTGACTATTCACTAAGGTAGGTTTCGTTTCATTCTGCCGTATAAAGTATGTATTTAAAACCTACCTGCACTTCTATTTGTTAAGGTTTTACATTGATATTCACACTATGTAGACTGAATACGGTATTGATAGCCTCCATAATTATCAATGATGATGATGATGAAACTTTTTATCCAAGAGAGGGGAGAATTACAAATCCATAACAAAATTATATTACAAACTAGCAACCAATGAGGTACGCAGCAAAGCTCTATGTAGAAACCTAAATATTGGAAATTAATATTGTGTTTAAAACACAGCGAGATGCCTGAACAATAATAATTCTGCATTCGCGAGTTGCGAGCCATGTAATGCCGTAATTCACCTGATTTTCCAGCGGTGATAATTACAATTTGCGAGGAATTTTATAGCGAAAAGCGTGTTGTTTTGTAAATTGTGGGCTTTGAAAGACAATACCCAATAACTTTTTACAAGAATGTGGTTATAAGAGTATATTATAGCGTTTGAAAATATTTGTTTTCAAAAGCTTTACTTGACTTGTGATTTAAAAAACAAATACGCCTATTCTTATCTTTCTCTTTTATCTAAATAAAAAGTAACTTGTATAACATTAATACATAATAAGACATTATCAAACGGGAACTTCCAAATAGGGAATGCATCTAAGCTCTAGAATTATTTACCCTTTATTTTTAGGAACCAATAAAGATACTGGGGATGTTTACATGCACAAAGTTCAAGAATGTTAATCAATAAACATCTATACGTAGGACAACGCAGTGATAAGTGGTATCGGCCCCGATAAAGAGTGCACGCATTTCTCCGTCCGTCCGTGATAACATAATGACTTTCTACATCGCCTCACGCTGCCAACTCATGCCTCAGACAAACAATTTAAGTTCTATGAACTGTGGCATACGATACTAAATTTATGTCAGCCTACCTCGACCGTTTTGTAATGGCACGCGTTTTCCGTTGGCAGATTCCCTACACAGCCACCTGGTATGAAAGTTTCAATATTTGATAAAAGTAGCACCGCACCGCAAATTCTTAATAGGTATTGCAGATGTTTTTAGGTCTTAGTTTTAAATAAAACTTGTAGGTTGGCTCTCAAAGATTCTTGGGAACGATTACTTACTTTTAAATTATATTCTGACATTTAAAGAAAAATGTAAAACTAATCTTAGCTCGTAAAAAGTTCCATCTTCAGAAGAATAACTAAGCTCCGTCAGTGCTCCCAAATATTTTCCACACTATTACCTAATTGTAAAAAAGTTAAGTACTCTATTTTCATAGAGTTATTCAAGGAAAATTATTACAAGCAATATACCCATTATTGTCGCAATTGCAATGTTAAGAATGCATTAAATTACAAATCAGTGTTGATGTCAAAATACTTACAATATTATTACTTGACGCAACAGAAAGTATAATTTATTTCTAGGTATTTATGTGTTGTTGTTGTTGTTGTCACACAACAATAAAAATTCTATTGACGTTAAGAAAAAAAAACTCGTATAATAATAATATATCTTCAAGAAGTAGACACAGGTACCTACAGTAAGTCCTACTACCATTATAAATGTGAAAGTTTGTGAGGATGTGTGTATAGATGTTTGTGACTCTTCCAACTTCCACACTAAATCTTACTTTACGAACGAATGAATTAGATAAAATTTGGTATGGTACTAGTTTAGGCTCTGGATTAACACATAGGCTCCGTTTCATCTCGAAAAAGTTTAGTGTTTCCGTGGGATACTGTATTTACGCGGGCGGAGCCGCGGGCAAATGCTAGTCGCTTACAATTGTTTTTCTGACTTGTGTTTACAATTCTTAATTATTATTTGATTCATTCATGATTCAACAATCGCAGCGTAGCCGCTTATTAATTTTTTTAAACACGGGGTCTAATAATGCTTGCGAATGTAGCAATTACCTGGCTACAGCTAACATAAAATCTAAAGCTATTATAAAATCTAAACTGACTAATGTTATATGCGTTCTTACATTACAAAATCCTATGTTAAATATTAACAATATTCATGACATGTTAAGTGTGCCTTGTATCGCATTACCTCTAAACGTGGTAACTTACAAGATCATGTACCTATGCTTGAGTATGAACTAAATTCCTAGAATTAATTTAAATATTGAAAGTTATGATTAAATAATAACGCTTTCATGGTTTAGTAGCGCGTTTCTTGAATGAGGATGGTCTTAGGTTTGATCTTCGCATATTTTATAAGCATTAAGCGCCACTCAAGCTTATCAACTTTCCTATAAAAATAATGAAAATTCTCAACTCTATTATGGTCTGTAGTCTGTTCAGATCCAAATAATTCTAAACGCACACAAAAATATTATATTCGTACAAATTAATGTGTCGTTGTATTTCATTATTATTATTGCACTGTAAATAAGTAACTTTTAAATTGATAGTATTATAGAACGCTCCGGTATCCTATAATGGCCGATTCACACCGAAATGGCAGCGAACAGCCGCGCCGCCCGCCGCACACGGCCGCCGACGGTCGCTAGCGGCCATCGGCGGCCGTGAGCGGCGGCGGTTGTAATGAACGGCGCTTTATAGTAATGAAGATTAAGTTTAAAATTATATGTCAGTTATGCTGCTGGCCGCTCCGCTGCCATTTCGGTGTGAATCGGCTCTAATACTACCAATTTCTGCATTGCATTCGGGATTTATGTGGGGACAGTTTTCACCTCAACATGCCTCGTCTATAACATATACGTCAAGGTTAAGACCAGTCAAGATGCATTCGATAATTTTGACGGCGAAATTCTAAAACAAAATGTATGAGATTTGGCATAAGGCATCGCAAGCGACATGTCACTTATCGATGACTTATGTTAAATCCGATACATTTTTTATTCGAATGCATCTTGACTAGGTCCCTGGGACCCTGGGTCTTTAATCAGTGCGTTCTACCGGTAGTGACATACGGAGCCGAAACGTGTACTCACCGTATGGCTGGTTCTCAAGTTCAAGGTTGCTCAGCATGCGATGGAAAGACAATTCTCAGGGTATCTCTGGTGGATAAAATTCGTAACGATGCCATTCGCCAGAGAACTAAAGTCCCATACATTTCTCATATAATTAGTACGCTGAAGTGGAAGTGGACCGGCCATGTCTGCAGACAGACAGTCAATGGAGCAGTTCACGGTTCAGCAGTGGACGGTGATAGGCTGATGATGATAGGATTGTTTCTTTTTTTACCAACAGGTAATGCTGAGATCAACAAATAAACCACTCAGTTATTTGGAGGCCGATTACTAGAAATTGGTTCACTTTGTAAAAAAAGTCCTGTATGAAACCTTACCCCTATTTAAAACCTATTACACCACAATACCCCGCACGATATTCACGACTTCACATTTATTGAGAGCCACATCTAAAATATAAAAATATTATAACTTTATGATGCCAAAACTGTAATCTATACACAATCTATAAGTATGCTAATCTATAAGTACATTCATAATTATAGAAGTTAGAAGGGCGGATAGATACTATAATGGGTCCTTGAAGAACCCTAAAACCAATTCATATAAAATTTTGTACAGCAATAAGAATTATTAAGAATATAATTTCCCTTTATAAGGGTTTACAGTTATCCGAAATCAACATTTCAACTAAGTAATTTATAAACGTAAACCTACATTATTGACTGCACAATGAAAATGGCGGTGTTAACGTCACATAAAAACGGTATTCTATAAATAAATACGAACTCTTAAATATCTGCAGTTTTACTTGATACCGTTATTTATACCATTGTGCATTTATTCATTGCAGGGATTTACAGTAAATTTCAATTTATTTGAAGGAGAACTTTAGTTTAAGTGTTGAAAATTTCAGTATCATTCCGTAGGATAGATGACCGTTTTTAGTTTAGAAAAAGGCTACAATTTTTTAAAACTCCCAACACCAAATTAAATCGAATGTCAAAAGGTGGCCAGAAGTAACCCAACCGTTCTTCATTAATCTTCCACGCCGGCAATACCTCGGGAAAAAACTGTGAACCATAAATTAGGTTCACGAATCCTTTTCAGATCCAAACAACTGTACGTTTGCATAATAATGTGAGAATATGCCGCCGTACGTGTATTCTATACACAATATTACTGATTACTGGCTTCCTCATAGACCCGACGTTTCCTAGTTCGGTCGTTTCTCCTGGTTTAATTTCGAACGACATTTGCATTGTGACCGATTTTTTGGCACTATGACGCAGGAGTGACGCGGGAGATCAGCCGGCACATACAATGTTATAGCGACTGTAAATCATCACGACCACACACGGTGCGATGGTAAACGCTGGTACCACATCATCTGACCATTTTATTCGTAAGACGCGTGAAATTATCGGAAGTCGTAACATAAAATACTTTATGTCCGTTTGTAAGTATATAACCTATGGAGCTGTAGATGGCACAACTCAATGCATACGGCCCTTTATATTACTATTAAAATTTTATTGCAAGCGTTTTACTTTCAACAAGGTGACATATAATTATATTATAAAAATATAGATTGTGCGCAGAAAATATTTAGATAGAAGTATTTTTTGAAAATGTGCTTTTAAAAATAGAATCGTGACTCTGAGATAACGTAGAGCTTTTCACATTTTCAGGCATTTCACAATTTTTATGAATAGGCACATAATAGGATAACTTAATATTAAAGTCAAGTGCAAGGTTGATAGCTAAATATGATAGTATTGACAATATTCACAGAAAACTAAATAATTTATTCATTAGGACTATTCATGTAATCAGTAGGTACTGCTGGCTACTTGGGCATGACAACCTCATTTTAATATTTCAAGCACGCTCTTCATTTGTTCTACTGCAAGGCTATCTAATTATTTTAAACCTTTAGATATGAGGTATTATATATAATAGTACCTGGGTAACCGAGATTTGTTCGGAGCTCTAGTAGATTAAAAAAAAAACACAAACGTATTTTATTGGGTTAACCATCACATTTCGAATTTCCGAACAGCGCAAAAATTACACAAACGGCATACCAAACTGCCAATAGGACTGACATAGTAGAGTCGAAATTATTGATATATTATTGCACGACGACAGAAAAAACATCATATTATTTAAAAATAAGCAGTTTCTCAAGGATAAGACCTAGCTAGCAGTGGCGAAGGCTGGTTCTCCTTTATAGGGAAACCCTAGACTGTATAATGGGTAGGGATTTGGATGAGGGTCTTCAAAAGGTGAGTGTAAGTGAAGCCGATAGGAATGGAGTTATAGGAACCCCACGCCACTGCTAGCTGGATTGATTTTTCTCACCCGAAACTGCCGACATACTAAACATAGAAATACTCATTTAAAAGCATAATATTTTCTTTCATGTCGCAACTATAATGACGTGGCTCTGACGTTTCTAAGATAAAGAACATAAAAATCTTACATGACATGTTCTTGTCCAGGGAATATTTAGGGGTTTCTGATTCAACACAAAGCAAATTACTATAGATATATTCGCTTATTTCCAAAAGTGAAAGCAGAAAATCATTTAAATTTTCCACTTTCCTGCCACTTGTTCACCTGTTCACTCCACTATTCTACTAAAATCTTAAATCTATTCCTTTTTTTCATAATTCTTTCTTCTATTCTTAAGTTAAAGATTTTCCCTGCGGTAAAAACCAATTTTACGTTTGCAAAATCTATCATTAGCTGATTATAAGCGTCAATAAAAATACAATCCAGTAACTAAATGTATAAAATTAATTAGGTACCTACTATTTTTTCTCGTGAGAAAAAGAATCACATAAATTCAATATGATTTAAGTATTATTTTATCACACATTATTATTTAGTCTATTGTTTATTCACATCGGCGTACGCTCTCCGATTTAGATGTATATTAAAAATCTGCAGAAAATTTAAAGAGTTTTTTAAGTTACACAAAATAATACTTCAATAAATTATATAATAAACGTAGATAACTTAAACTTTGTAAAAACTGTATATTATGGATTGTGTGTTTTAGTGTGTTTTTTACGTGCCAGCTTGGCCTGATAGGCTCTACGGATTGCAATTTGCAGGACATTATGAGGTTAAGTTTTCAATTATCGTCAACTTAAGATGCTGGCATGTTTTGTTCTTATTTTGACACATATATATCAATAGCTCAGGCGGTATAATCACTAATGATCTTTTAATAAAGCTAATCGATAGCTGATTTTCAAAATTAATCAAAATAATTGGTGATCAGCATGTTGATCAAAAGTCTGTTATAATGGTTATACCTACTATCCAGTTATTTGTGAAAAATACAATAATTTAAGTTTTGTAACTTTTGAATTATTAATAAACTTTATTAGACGAGTACACTGTACAGGTAATAACAACTTAATAACCCTTAGAACTAATAAAACATTTTCAGCTTCCAAATTTTAATTTTGTCACTATTTTTAACGACCCTACGCGGGGTTCATTTACTGTCGATATAGAGTAGATATATACATACATTTATGTCAATACAACTGTATTAGAAAGTACAAGTCGGTGACGAAGCGGCGCCTTTAAGGCATTATTGCTGGCACAAAGGGACAGGGGAGGGGACAATACAGAAGAAGGAGCGTGCGTGACGGGAGCGGCCTACATCGTCACCGTGGAGTGTGGTTAGCTATTCACGCCGCGAATGGCATCTAATTATCATTGCCTGTGCTTTACGCTGGTATTTCCCGCATATTACAATATACACGAGAAACTATTGTGGCTACAGTGATGCCATCTAATGCTTATTCTATGATTCTTTGTTTATACTAATATTATAAAGAGGAAACGTTTGTTTCTTTGTTTGTATGTTTGTTGGCATTGAATAGGCTCCGAAACTACTGGACAGATTTTCATGAAATTTTACAGAGATATAGAGTAGACCACGGGGAAGGACATAGGCTACTTTTTATCGCGGAAAAATGTACGGTTTGCGCAAGAATAACATTTGCGCGCACGAAGTCGTGGGCAACATCTAGGTGTATAAACAACAAGATGTTGCCTGCGGTGGTAGATAGTTATAAAACTATCTATCACTTTCTGCGGTTTTTTGAAAATGCGGAAATAAGCTTGTAAAGACACTAGCGGGTTTTTTTCCGTTGTATTGATATCAAATGATTATGTACCTATTTGAGCTTACGAGTGAATCTACAACTGTGGCCAATATTCGGTACTTTTTAATGTTTGAAAATAGACCTTCTAAGGTAGAGTTGAAAAACAATTGATTAAATTATATTTTTACAAAATAATAGCTTATAATGCGTTACGCTAACGCTACGGCTATTTAGTAATATTATAATTTAATCAATTGTTTTTGAATTACATCTTAAAAGGTCTATTTTCTAACATTAATTAAACAAAAAATTAAACCGACTTCCAAAGTAAAAATGCACAAAAATGTATGAAATAAAACTTATTTTCTAAATAATTCCCCTTTTAAATTTGGCTAAAATTTCTCTACTCAATCTTCATAATTTCGGTACCAGCCCGAATAACATCCTGATAAAACAATATTTAAAATAGAACTCGCGTTCAAGTTGGCTTTGTGCATTTTTACTTTGAAAGTCGGTTTAATTTTTTGTAAACAAAAAAAACCCTTTTTAGTGATATTTGTTAAATTATTATTAAAACATTTTAAGAACGTTTAAAATAAACGGTCGTATGTATAATTGAATACGTGCCAAGCTTCCATTAGGTATTGTAAATAAGATGATGATGATTACTGAAGTTATATAGTGGTATATGCTCGCAGTTCTGTAAGCAATGCCGAAATTTCTAAACACATATCTTCAGTGCTTTTAGAGCCAGGTAACCTTGGTGCAAAATCTTATTTGGTAGCATATACTTGTGTTATTTTAGAAAAAGTCAAAATCACTATATATGTCCATATAAATTTTGAGGAGTTCTCTCAATTCCTCATGGATCCCATTATCAGGTTTCCACTTTAGTGACTAAACGACCAATTTCGAATTATACACTTTACAACAACAAAAGAATTTTGGAAATAGGTTCATATACGGCAGAGAAATGTTCAAAGATATCCGTGTCAGTGTAAAATACTATGAGAAGTACCTTTTATATCGTGGACCAACTTCGGATTACAGCCTTTACATCAAAAAAGAATTTTGAAAATCGGTCAAAAGACGGCGGAGTTATCGTTCAACATACAAAGGGCTTACAAAAAGGTTTTACATTCAGTTTCACTTGACGACTTATCAGGCGTACCACGACCAGTTTAAATCGTGCCACAATCAATTAGTTAATTTAATTAATTTGAAAACAGTCACGCAGGCCCTATCCCGCCGGACTGCAGATTAGATGTACTGTAAACTGGAAGGCACTACTGCACTGAGGAAACTGTTTTGCAAGAGCCCCATTACTCCATACTTTAGACTAGAGGCTCCCAACCTTTTACCCTATGCGCCCTGACGCCTCCGTGGTCCAGTGGTTTAGAGTTTTGCTCTCGACTCCGGTGTTCGTGGGTTATTTTTATATTTTAATAATATATCCCTCCAACTGTCGTTTCAGCTGATTCTTAACAATGTCTGATGTGAGTTTTATGATCTCTGAATCTCCATATTGCGTTTGGATTTTGGAAACTATTTGTATGGAAATCGGAACGCATTCTGGGATCACTCGCCAATTTCAAGTTAAATCACTTATAAGCACATCGATCTAGTTATAATCCTTAAATAACCGAACTTTACTATATATAGATACGTAACATTAACCATGACGCCGGTCTGTAGAGTTATTTCTAAAATAATCTTATTAGAATCTGAAAAGTTGTAAAAATATTTTTCCGCATGACAGCTATTATTTTATGCACAGGCACTTTACATTTTATTCGTTTGTAGATGGAACAGATTTTGTATACATTTGAGAGCGACAAAGCACTTCTGCAGGGCAATCGAGCTAAGTTTTCTCTGTTGAACCGCAAACGAAACGTGAACGTTACTCGACTTTTTTAATGATTCGGTATCGCGCTAACGTTTTGACGTTTTGACTTGGTTGGAACGCAGCCGGACCGTGAGTTTAGGGGGCCATGGGCTAATACTACTTGGGGCCCCCCTAATCGTTTATCGGAGCTCTCTAGCGAGGAAAATAACAATTCTACTACTATTATAAATGTCGAAGCCTCGGGCAATAGCTAAGATAGCTAAATAGATTATGTTCCTATACAAGAGTTTTCACACATTGCATTGAAAAAATTGTACTAAAATCATCAGCAAATCGGGCGGGCGGGCCAGACATTTTTAAATATTTTACCAGTTCCAATTTTTATAAAACACTATGATTACGTTGTATGTTGCGAGCCGAAATTTTTTCGAATATTTTGTTTCTGGAAACTTTTAAATGGCTTGCCATAAAATTAGCAGCGGAGTTACAATAACAAAATTTTAGATATTGTCCGTGTATAAGAGTTTTCACACGTTTAAAATCATTAGCTGATTCTAATCTTTTTATTAAAATCATTAGCTGAGCGCAGCGGGCCAGATAGTTATAAAAATATAACACCGGTTTCTATTTTTTTAAACATTATAATAATATATATTATTAAGTAATCTTCAAAACTTACAGTAGATAATAATATATAATAATATCGCTATTGATAACGTGAAGTACCTATAGGTACGAAATTTTTGCGTATTTTTTAGTTATGGAAACCTAGAAATAAAAAATAAAAAATAATAATAAATTTCCTAAACCTAGTACTGGTCAAAGTGAGAGAGAGAAAAAGAGTGAGAGAGAATAGAAAATAAAATATATAAATTAAAATATATGGTCGATTATGCTAAAATCATAGATATTTACACAAATATTAGGTTCGCATCCCTACTAAATATGTCTATCAAAAGTTACGTTCGAGTTTCGTCTGAGGTTGAGTTACGTTTAGAAGGACAGTGCGATCCTAAAATATGTTTAGACGCATTGGAACCGAACCGAAACTGAATCACAACCAAAGCAGAGTTGAACCTCAATTCAAACGATAAACAATAACGCGATTATTATATCCGCCCGCAATACCCTGCACGGTATTGCGGGCGTTAATGGCTGGTAGACTTAGGGTCTAGGGATAAAGCTAAGTGATACTTTTGATTGTTCGTCTTAGCTTAGCTTAGACTAATAGTGTAAGCTAAGCTACACTATTAGTCTAAGCTAAATAGGATTGTGACTTGTGAAGTTTCTGGATTTTCTTGCTGGGAACACGTAGGATATCTTATACTTTAAACGAGACGATCTTGTATATATATAATCGGTATCTTGACAACGGCTACAACTGTTATCATTAAATTTAGAATGCAGTTTCCAAGGAATAAGACCTAGCTAGATCGATGATCTAGCTAGGTCTTAATCCCTTGGAAACTGCGCATTTTTATTTCGTCATGCAACAATATATCAATAATTTCGACTCTATGACGTCAGTCTGATTGGCAGATTAATAACCAGTATAATTTTTGCATCGCTTGGAAATTCGGTATGTGGTGGGTTCGTACCCCGGTAAGATAATATTTTTGTGATTATTATTATTTCTTTTTTTTTTATATTTTTTATATTTATTTTTAATTATTTTATCGTTCTAATAAAACACCGAGCAAAACCCAGTCAACCAGGGTACTATAATAGATATAAGTTCGGAACTGTAGGAGTCTCATTTCGTACACCGCAGTTTCGCGGCCGTCTTTATTATTCACTGGCCATCGTGCGCGAAATTTTGGTATTTTGATTTACAACTCTGGCCCCTTAAAGCAATGCTGCTGACATAGATTTGCGTAAGACTAGGTTCCTTTTGTGAATTTAACTACGCACTGTTTTTCGCTGTTTTTGGTAGACAATGTCAGAGCGAGATTGTAAGAAATATAAAGTTATGTAAGACATTTTGCAGTTGTACTTATGTAGATTTTTTTGGCCGGATACTGTGACACCATTTTTCTTAATAATAGATATCCTAATAATTAATAACAACTGAGTTACTGAGATACGTATTAGCATTTAGCAATTAGGGTTAAGTTGTATACTGGGTGTCTTTCCAGTCAGTGTCCAAACTTACAAGAGTGAATATACTCTTAAATATAAGCAACTTTTACTATGGGATCAACTTTCCTACTTGAAAAAAAAAATCAAGTGTTTCCTACAAAATGCTGTTTATGCCGTAGCCCTTTTGTATGAAAAACACCCGGTATACATATTATACATATTATGTGATCGGCTCCACATTATGTAGACCTAAACACGTACCTACATATTTTCTTATTTACCTGTTTGTTGTTGCATGCAAGGTGTTGCCAGTCGCACCCATTGAAGTTATAAAAATGGAATAAGCTATGATATTCGCGAAATAAGGTACATTACGTTTTGTTGAAATTTTCTGTTAAACCTCCTTGTACTCGTAGGTACAGAATAATTAAACCGCAGCTCTCCAACGCCATAAAGGGAAGTATTAGCAGGCACGGCGCGTACGTTACTAGTAGCTATTAAGTCACAACATTACTAATTAGCCACACGATAAACGACGTTGAATAACAATATCATTTGGAAGTAAACTGAACTTACACGCTTCTATTGTTACCTACTAGTTGTTTAAAATGTTGTTACAAACGGCCAAGTCTGTCAGGCCGGGCGAGCTTGAATGTGACTTGGCCAAATTCAAACATTATTCAGTGTTTAATTTTACCGCGAAAATGTATTTAGTTTTATGTTGTACTCGTAGATACCAAAATTTTACTAGGGTCAATTAAAACTCAGGAATACCTTAGAAATAAATAACATATGACAACAAAACAGAAGATCATGAAAAAGGTCCATAAACTTTAAATACAACTCTAATGTATTTTATTTTTTCTCTTACTACCCTCTGGAAATACTAATACTATAGATTCCTTTACCAAAAGACCAAGTAACCCTGAATTCTGAAAGTATATCATGAATATTTTAATACAGTTACAACTTACAAGTGTTGAGAAATAAAATAATAAATCTTTATGAAGTACTAGTCATAATCTTAGTCCTTGTATGATTGATGTGAATTTGTATCTGGTCGCTGTCTGTACATGGAAGATAATTAGAAAAACTATAACAGGCTTTATGAATGATATAGAACCCAAAACAATGATTTTAGGATTTTTGTTTGTTTGTCTGTACGTTTGTTCGCGCTAATCTCAGATTCTACCGAATGGATTTTGATTTTGACTTTTTATTACTACTTAAACTGGTTCATAAATATGAAAGTTATGTCAGTCTAAAGAATATAATATATAAAATGCTAAATAGAATAACTGATCAGTTGAACTGGCTGAAACTTTACGTAGATATTATTGATGTATATTAATACCAGGACTTAAGTGAGAAGTTCTATTCAACTAGGATTCAACTAGGATGGGTGACCACAATCCCAATATTTTTGACGTGATAACGTCTTATAATTTGATGGAGCCGGCTGCACGCACGAAAAAACATGACTCATATCGTTACCACCGTAATATGACGCATTTGCCGTTACCTCAGCTGGCCGCGTCTTAGGTATGTGAGCGGTGGGACGGAGAGGCGGGGCGCTTGATGTTATTACTCAGTTTGGCGCCGGACTTCGCGGCGGCAACACGCGTTGACAGTTCTGGCTAGTTTAGACAAAACGCACAAGAGATTGCAATAACAAGATGAGTCCGCCGATAAAAAGACAATCTAAGGAAATAATATTTAAAGTGCATACGTTTTTTAAAAAACGGAAAGCCGATGTCAATAGTTTAGAATATAAACCTGATGCGTCTTTAATTTATTCTTTCCAATAATTGAATAATTATTGTTCACGATATCTCGAGATTGGTCGTCACTGTCTAATCTCATGTTAATTAGTTCCGCGCACACTATAAACATGAGGTTGTCACGTTGAACTATCGTCAGTAAACCGACTTTACAGACAACCGATTTTTTTACTAACATTTTCCTATTCAAAAGATTTTCAAAATCATTAAAACTCGATGACGAAGATACCCTTACTTATAATATTATAAACTTGAATTAAGTTTTATGTATGGATGTGTGGCGGAACAATTAGCGCCACAATCCTGATTCGCGCTATCGAAGTTTTATAAGATCAGCGGTACATATACAACATTCTTCTGTCTGACCGAGCATACCACCTCTCTCGGGCGGAGATCTCCCTTTGGGGCTTGCCACCACATTCCCACAGATGTATGGATGTTCGTTACTCTTTCACGTAATAACAACTACATGGATTTTGATACAATTTGATGTGGTAGTAGTTTAGTCTCTGGATTAATACATTCGCAGCAAAAAGTACGGTTCTCCCAGGATTTCTTTTTCGCGTACGAAGTCGTGGCTAATATCTGGACTATACTAATACTATAAAGAGGTCAAGTTTGTTTCTTTGTGACTTTGCGACATACCGAGATTGTAAGGGGCCAATCTCTGGATCTACTTAAACAAATTTTTAAAATTCTTTTACCAATAGAAAGTCACATTATTTGTTAGTGTCATAGGCTATATATTAACCTGAAAAATTAAGTCTTCAACAAGTATTTTCCGTGGTAGTCGGATTTGCAAAATAAATCGAAAAAGAAACGGGCGAACGCAATCATGTTTGGGAAACTCTGCCTTATCGATGAGAGCTTTAATATTGAGTTCTAGAAAAAGTTTAAGAATTTGATAGTGCCTGCAAAAAACTCTTCGACAGCATATTATTTAAGCCATAAAAGATGATTTTTATATGAAAAAAAGTTAAATTGTAAGGTGATCTTTATTGGTCATATTATCAACAATTATATAATTTTTAATCAAAATAAGATAATTTATCGTCTCAAGTGTTTAAAACATGAGATCTGGATATCATTTGCACTAATTGTTAAAGAGATAAGGCTGGGACTATATGATCCGGAATCGGCAAGGCCGGAAAAAATTGAGAGCGCTAAAAATAGAATTCTGCGTCAATACAGTAGAGTTGAAAATCGAACACACAAATGTTAAGTCAACGGTCAATGTCGTTTATGACAGCGACATATCGACAGTCGACACTTTGATTTTTAGCTCTATTGTATTAGCGCAGAGTTCTATTTTCAATGCTCTGAATTTTCCCCGGCCTACCAGATACCGGAAAATATAGTCCCAGCCTAAGGTCGTGTTAACTAGCGTAGCGGGTCCGGGCAAGCAGCGGATAAAACTTATTGAGCAAATATATATATATATATATATATATATATATAATTGCAGTAGGTATATTTTTAAAGAAGTTTTTTACCACTAACACTCTCCCACGCGGGCGAAGTTGCGGGCAATAGCTAGTATAAGTAATATAAGAGTCGTTCGTGTCATTCGAGCAAACAGTCTTTGTTGTTGATAATGTGCCCTTAATGGGAAACTAAATCAGTTTGCTATCCTATGTCTTATAAGGAAAGCATATAATGCCGGACCACTCATATAAATATTTGTTTTCTTATCCCAGTTCTTATTTTATTGTTCGAGTATATATATAATGTATATTATGTATTAAACATAATCTTCCATATGCTCTATTTAATGATACAATTATGGAGTTATTATAAAACTTTGAATAGCTAGTTTACCTGTTTATATTAAATTTTATTCAAAAATAATATAAATAAAATAACATTAATGTAATATTATATATTTTAGAACCTAAAATAATCTGAATGTTTTTTTGTTATCGTTTTAATTAATGTCTTTACGTTCGGCAATCCCCGAAGGCTTCCTAAAAACTTATCAGTCTCACAAATATAACTTTGATATATTGTGAAGAAAAACCCTTAATTAAATTTGTCGGGAGCCTGAGAACGAAATTGTATCCCGAGTAACGAGTGAAATCAATAATTGATGACACAACGTGAAATTAGAATTGCACATGAGTTCACATCTGCGATGGGCCCTGGTGGCACATTTTGTATGCAGGTGACCTTCTTGGTACAAGTGGAGGCCGAACTTGGCTGAGGTGAGTTTCAAAAAGAAAAACAAATGTGGTACGTATCACGTAAATACTCTTTCTCTCTGTGTGTATAAAATAGGTAGGCTGACATTTTATATTACTTAGTCAATCATACTTACACATTATACCATATAATAATATCTATTGTGGCTTAGGTGTATCAAGTATGAACCGTTTTCAAATTTTCTGGAGGAAATAATGTAGTACAGTTGAAATATGCCGCGACCACATCGGCGACAATTAATCAAACTGTCGCGCACAGAAGAGCGTGGGTCCGCTACAGACTGCATAGCTCCTCTTGCAATAAATACCAAGTAACAAATCGTTACAGCCATCGACAGCCAGGTAATAGGCCCTGGCGTCCTTCTCCGCCAGGATGGTAACCATTAACCATATTTATAGCGAAAATAAAGTCTGTTGTGGCCTGCTGCGCCTCGCTTTAGCCCACGGCTTACACACGAGTCACAACGCAAATGATTTCGAGCCTACTCTCAAGTGATATATTACACCTATTAATCGTGTCCTTATTAATTTATTTGTGACAGGAGTTGCCTAGAGGAGCTTGGCTACAGCAAATGTAATTTTTTAAACCTTAAATACCCAACCTTTAACCTACCATTGTCTAGTTTCACCCTGCAGAAGGCAAGTAGTCCCGAGTATAAACTTTATAAGCTTATACAATAATTATAGTTATAAAAATCAAGGCAGCAATCTTATATGTGTATATTATAAACAAGCACAGACTATTTTTCAGCTACTTACCTGCAAAAGGCATTCTGAAAGTACCTACTCATCGGAGTAAACTATCCCTACAGAAATAAAGTTTACATTATTTGCCAAAACTTAGATTTAGAGGATATTTTACTAGACACATGGGCGTACCGGGCGAAACAGGTATGAGCTGCCTAGCTGAAATCCTGGGTACGGTCTTGACTAAACAAATAAAATTTCCTTTGGCCTATTGTCTACGAGAGTGGGATTTGTTATCATAATCAATTATTACATAATACCTTTGTCATTTTAGGTAAATGCGAAAATGTGAATGGCCACAATTTACCTTTCCTGGCTCACGATTGGTCAGGGAAGACAAATATATTATAAAGCATGTCTACAACTTGCTGTCATTACACAATGGTGTCTCATTAATCACAGGTACAATGCGATAATTAGCAGGTCTATTATTAATATCGATATGGGTGAAAGTAATAAATTTAATTATTACAATGTTAACTTTTTAGCAATTCTTTCTAAAAGTATTTCTTAAGCTTTTACCAAATATTCAGTTTTTCCCAATTTTTTCACAAAATGTTCCAAACCTTTTGACTCGCAAGAAGAAAAATAACATTCAAGGAATCCTTTAAGTCATAATTAAGTAAATTAATACGTCAATGAATGAGAAATGACAAAAATAATAGCTTCTTCAAACCTACTTTCATCGCCCACTTTCAGGCTCGGCAAAAACGGCGAGACTCGATTACACTGATTGTGGTCACCCTCCTAGTTGAACCACGACTGGGGAACTGCTTAACATGAGTCATCTCTACGACCACAAAGCTATACAGCTTCTCACTTATTCCTCAGTGTATTATAATAATTATTATACTTCAATGATTAGGTAATACCTACGTGAAATTACAACAAATTCAACTGATTTTTCAACAGTACTTTTTAAGTAATTTTTTAGATTTTTGTTTTTTTTTATTTATGAACCGTTTGAAAGGAAACAAAGGTAAGTGGAGCAAATCAATACGCATTTTTGAAAACGGCATTTAAATCGGTTAAGCCGTTTCTGAGATTAGCGCGTACAACGTACAGACCAAGAGACAAAAAATCTAATAAAATCATTGTTTGGATTATTTATTTCGCTTATTAAGCCCCGTTACTATGGTTATTCTTATATAATATTTTCCATGTACAGACAGTGACCAGTTACGATTTTATTTTAAGTATTGATCATTCAGCATTGCATTGCATTGTGCAGCAGCAGGGAATTAAAATTGCTTCTCTTGTTCAGATTTCTGGTTCATATTATTTATTTATAATCGCAGTCAATTTTCGTAGTCAGGTAACTCGAAATAACACTAGAGTAAGTACTGTGTTAATAATCTTAAGATGCTTTATGAATAAAATATTATTCCTACATAACTTATTCTTGACAATGTTTAATTATTGACCTAATTGTTTTTAACTAGGTACACAGTTCATCGGCGGACCACGATCCGTGATGGATGCTTTTTAAAAACCTTCCTCAAACAAAGGGTTGCTAAAATATCAAAAAGATAATAAATTAGATGGTGCAGTGATAACTAACAAGTTTATTTTAAATAAATCTAATTGTATTAAAATAATTTCATTTCAAGAATGCATACAAAAGTATTACGTGAAATTAACTGCGAAAGCGAGCTTGTTTCGGAGAAAGAATAATGTTTACTATATCTCCTTTATGTTCAAAGATTGACCAAACCTAATAAGTAATTGGTACACGAAGGTCACGGGTTCAATCCCGCAGGAAGCTCGTCTCATCCTCCGAGTATCCGGAGACCGCAGGATATAACAGTTGGATTCACTTGCCGCAGCGGGGATGTTTATGCCGTGTCAAAGTTCCTCAAATATTCGATTAAAGATTGAACAAATAAAGGAAGTACTTCCTTAGATTTTTTAAATTTCTTCCGTTAATGTTGTTAATTTTTTCATGTCGCTTTTACTTCAGTTAGTGTGATTGATGTTTAAAATCTGAAAGTAAAAGATAAACAAAACGGACAGATACGATTTGCAAATCTACAAAAATATACCTGTGGGTGGATGAGAAAACATATTGTGCCTTCGTAAATTTTATTACATTTAAAAATAATCGTATGTAACATAAATTATAGTGAAGGAGATCAACGTTATACATTCCGTCAGTAGCTGTAAATTATTGTTCAATTTATGTAAATATTTAGTTACTACGCAAGCTATATTTTCAGTGTTAACATGTCTATACATCTTTTCGTTCTGCAGAAAGACTAGACAAATCCTCTCGTTAGCTTATTTTATATGCCTACATTTTACATTAAACTATTACTGAATGTGGTCATAATTTAAATCCTTTGAAGTTAAACAATTATTTCTCTACGAGTTGAAATGTGAAATGCTTGATTTTCTATAAAGTGAGGAGTGTTTTCATAAAATTTCTAATTGTTATGTTTGTGGGAATAATGTAAGCCCCAAAGGTCTCCAACCAAGCGAGGTGGTATGCTCGGACTGCTAACATCCAAGCATTTATGAAAGGTGAACCGGAAATCTGCTGGCAGCGCTCGAAGACGCCGGTCATATCCTCACTCCTCTATATACCGGTTGTATGCTGCGATATCCGCTAGAGCCGCTTTATATTTTTCTCGATTCTTCGATACGTCGTCTCGAGATTTCGATACTAGGTCTACCATTTTCTTAACCTGGTCCGGACTGAGCGAGCTGTCCCCGCTGGCGTTGCGCTCCTGGTTCTGCGCTGTCTGCTCCGGCTTACACGCTGTGTGGTACTCTAGCCGCGTGCACTCCACCTTCTGCAAGAATTTGGCCCATAGCTTCTGCGCCTTCTTGAACGCCTCGTCCAGTATAAAAAAAACGTAATAATAATATTTAAAAAACTAACAAAAATAAAATAATAACTGTATAAATTCTTAAATAAACACAAAATTTGTTAAATAAACATCAAAATACGATCAAGTATATATTAAAAAGAAATGGCGCAAAATTGAAACGTTAGTTGTAAGGATGGGTCAAAATTACCCATTTATAAATTACACGCTTGTAGCTTCCAAGGCAGCCACTTCCTTACTGATTTTATATCAAAAATATGTAGAATTAGAATGTTAGCTCCAGCTACTCAGAAAAGCAGCGACAATACACATAAACTTTTAATTATATCGAGTACCAAAAACATGGCGGGTAATTTTGACCCAACCCCAATGACGCAATTACTATTCATTCAAGCAATAAAAAAAATCAGTATTCTAGCGTATTGTTCACAGGGGCGAGACTCTCTACAAATGACAGCTCGAGCACCGGCTAATGTCATCCATGTTGACGTAAGCCTAAGGTTGACACCGAAATAATTTGTGATATATATTGTGGTATGGATGTATCATGGGTACAGTTTAATAGTTGTTTATTACACTTAAAGTCTTTTAAAAATTTAAAAAAAATACACAGTTCCTTTCGTTCTTTTAGCTGGATAATTAACTTGTGATAGGTGTCCTTCTGCCAGTTCTTGATCTATGCGATGACGTCATTGACCAGGTGGTACCGCACACTAACGTGCAGATCCGACAGCCACTCCGTCTCCTCCATCCCGCCCTTCCACGCCGTCTGCATTGTGCCGTACTCTGGACCTTTCTCTGTAAGGTCGTTCCATTTCTACGCTCATCCCCTCAGACTTTTGGGGTAGGCCTTCTCTATATCAGCTCTCTCCTGTACCAGCGCCTGCAGCTCGCCGCACGGCCGGTGACCGTCGTCGACGCGATGGGTGGTGCGCTTGTACTTACCCGGATCCCAGAAGGAATCCGACGTCACCGTGAGCAGCGCCTGCTCGTCGCTGTGGTGCGGCACTCACACACCGACGCTATGAAACTAGATGGCGCAACGTGGCGCTTCCTAGGGCTAGGAAAGTGCATTCATGAGACGGCGCTAGGCTTGCTTACTTCTGATTATTTGATGTCGCTGTACAGGACGAGTTGGAATGTAGATGCATTCTTTTTTTTAAAGATTAATTAAAATATTAGTAAGGTACAAAAAAGTGACTATGGGACACATCGATAAGAGAAGATATCTTTATCATATAATATATTGAAGTAAATAAAGTTCGGGAAGCTATTACATAATTCGGAACATGCAACCAAAATTCGCAGTATGGAAATACCCAAGTTCATATAAACATCTCGACAATAAAAAAAATACTTTTGGGTCAACATTTATTTATATAAAATATTATGAGTATGTTTGTCCGTACAGCTTAGAGATATCACTCGAAACATAAAAAGATTATTGAAGTTTATTACCAATAAACGTTACAAGTGTTTGTATAAGTACTTAGGCAAATGAATTGGTAAAAACCTCTGGGCCGTGTTCGACCGAATAAAAATAAATGTAGGTAGTAATTAAGCCTTAATTGCAAATCTATCGATTAAAATTGTGTTTTGATAGTAAACTGTTACCTTTATGTCTACAACAAAAACCACAAAAAAAAACCAAACAAAAGCTTAATTCGCACCAATATTGTTATATTAGGTTTTAGGTCTTAATTATGTTAGGTGCGGTAGTCTGTGCTTTCACCAAGAAATATAATTTAAACTTAGTTTATTTTGCAATGTAGACACTATAATCATTTGCTATACAATTTTAAGAACACTCTACGATATAGCTATATATCTATACTAATATTTTGAAGAGGAAAATTTGTTTGTTGGTTGGTATGTTTGTTTGTTCGCATTGAATACTGCTCCAAAACCGCTGGACCGAATGTGATGAAATTTAGCACAGATATAGATTAGACCACGGGGATCGACATGGACTACTTTTTTATCGCGGCAAAATGAACAGTTCCCGTGAGATTTCCCTTAGCGCGCACTAAGTCGTGGGCAACATCTAGTGGATTGTAATCGTGAAGTACGCAACCATAATAGCAAACAAAAATCACAAGAGAACGCATAGATACGAGCCCTGAAGGAAACTGCAAGGACATCTCTACGTCTGAAAAAGATAAAAACAAATTAACGAAGGCGCGTGTTACGTAGTTTATTTAACGATTATGACGAATAAGTGATAATAAAAACTCGACACACCAGACATAAAGTAGCCGAAGTTACAGTAAAACATACAATATTCGATATATTTCGCCATTAAAGCAATTATGACTGCGTAAACATAAAAATACAAACTAAATGTACGGGCAATTTGTATGCGGCGTCAAGTCGTGGGGACGTTATTGCAACTCGCTTATTCATTAGCTTTTAGTGATCAGCCCAAGCCGCTTAAGTGAAAATCGTCATCGGTCCCTCCATTAGCCATTACAACTCTGATTTTGATTGCGTTTATACGACTTTATGTAAAACAACTCGATAAATAAAGTGTTTCGCACACTTTTGAAGTGTAAATTTTAGGGTTTCGTACCCAACGTAAAAACGGGACCCTGTTACTGAGACTTCGCTGTCTGTCCGTCCGCCTGTCACCAGCCTGTATCTCCTTAACCGTGATAGCTAGACGGTTAAATTTTCACAGATGATGTATACGTATATTTCTGTTGCCGCTATAACAACAAATACTTAAAACATAAGAAAATAAATATTTAATAGAACAAACGTAATTTTTATTGCCGTTTTGTACTTAACCCTTCGTGTGCGAGTCCGACTCGCACTTGGCCTGTTTTTGTTCTTCTGTGTACAAATTGTTTTACCCAATGCATTGCAGACATACTCGTCTCCTCCGAAACTCTACATTAAAATGAAGAGTTTTCTAAATACCGATAAAAATACGCTGATGATCATATTGGAATGTAAAAATTATTAAATAATTTTGATTGAATGTCTCAATACACCGGTTATACCTACCTATCTATTACAAAAAACTTGAGATAAAGCTCTTTCGTCGATAATGATGTATCGTTGATTTATTGAGCAGCTTAAAATGTTTGCAACAAAAAATACATTAGTGTAGGTAAGGATCTATAGTTATAAAGTTAGTTTAAATGAAGCCGGTATTTATAACACTTGGTGCATTATATAATTACTGATTTCTTATAAGGATATCAGAGGAACATAGTAAGTTTAGTAAGCTTCACGAATTTTGCTGCCGTAAGATTTTCACACAGTGTCTACGGGGCAGCGTTTTTCGTGCGAGCGACACATGTTCAAGTATTTTGATCCAATATCTTACAGATCAGTTCACGAAAGATGACCACTTTTTAGAAGGTATATTTCGGTCCCCTTAGAGGTGCGGAGTGATACACGGGTGGACAGCCAGCATTATACCATAATATTACATTATTTTACCAATATTTAAATATTACCTTGTCTTGGCCGTCTACCGTACACGCTTAACGAAAATAATTATTTTCTTTATGTGTGCTCGGTAAAGGGCATGTTGTCATCTTTCGTGAACCGAACTATACACGGTAAACTTACTGTTGGATTAATGGAGTATTGAGTACGAGGAGTATGGAGTTGGATTCGACAACTCTTAAATGAAAACACTCTAACTGATTTCTAATTAACGTGTGTAGGGAAGTTGTATGCAATGCCATACAATTTCCCTACACGCATTCATGTCGGTTTGGTAAATCGGCGGTTAGTAATAGTGTTTCCACTTTCAACTACTAGATAATTTAGGAAGAGTTAACTCTACTGCTCCTGTGAGCAGTATGCTGTCAGTAAACAATAATTATTATTTTTAGGGTTCCGTAGGCCACGTCTCGGAATCACGAATTCGTTTTGCCAGCCAACTGATACGTGAGTTTTATAAAATATTGTTTTATCAGGATATTATTTGGGCTGGTACCAACTTCAAATTATGAAGATTGTGTAGAGAAATAGTTAAAATTTTAGCCGAATTTAAAAGAGGAATTATTAAGAAAATAAGATTTATTGCATACTTTTTTGTGCATTTATACTTTGGAAGTCGGTTTAATTTTTTGTTTATTTTAAATAGGGTGCTCTAAAAGCTAAACGGCTGGCTAAAAAAATCTGAAAATATTCATGATGGTATTTCATGTGATGAAGTTTGAAGGCTAATACAACTTACGGCTTATACAACTTTGTTAGCTCAGGAGTTATAGAGGCTTAACTTGTAAATTGCGCTTACTTGAAAAACTTCGTACTAAAATAATGACATAATAAGTTGACTACGGAACCCTTCTCTATGGCTTGACACGCACTTTGCCGGTCTTTTATTGAAGGATATTTATTTGTGAATGTGCCTTGATTGATACGTTAAAAATATTCCATAAACAAAATGCATTCACGGAAATCGTTTACAAACGATTTGTAAATATTATTTGTTTACACCATGATTTGTAAAGAGCAAGTCTTTACAAATTACAGTTCCATATCGTTTTAGCATGCAATTAACGATTTAGGGACTTAATTTGTCTTTTTTTGCTTCTATTCCAAATTATCTCAATTATAATAATTTATAATGCTGTTCATTATATGTGATAGGGAAAGAACGTTTGAAACCGATTTGGCCCTTGTTAAGGCTGTGACTATATGCTCCGGAATCTGAAGCGCCGGTGAAAATTCAGAGTACTGAAAATAGAACTCTGTGCTAGAGTTGAAATTGGATGTTTCTAGTGTCGAGCTGTCATATATTATGACAGCTCGACACTAGAAACATCCAATTTCGGATTCCGGATTCCGGAGATATGCTAGTCGCCGTCTAAATTTCAATTGAGTTAAAGCAGCTATGACATAATTTTAAACAGCACCCTTTTTTACTCTTAAAAATAATCAAACCTTTATTTTACGCAATTTAAAATTATTAATAATTAATTAATTACAAAATAAAAAATAAACAATTTCAAAACGAGTTAATTACTAATCGATCAAAGATTTATCCAAATATTTGTCACCCCGTCATGGGAACAGTAAATAGTGTTTAGTAAATAGGGGTAAATAGTAATTAAATAACATGGCGGGCGGCGCGGGAAGGCGCTCGGCGCGATGGCGCGGGCGGACCGCGGACGGCGGCTGCCCACTCCGACACAGAGTGATGCCGCGGAGAGACGCATCCCGCACATCCCGCGTATCCCGCACATCCCGCGTATCCCGCACGCCCAACATGACTCCACGTCGTGCCAGAGTCTCTAGTGTCAGTGAAGTGCTCTTATTTTTGGAAGGATAAATTAGTGTTGTGATATAGACGTGATAATATGAAACGATGAATATCAGGAGAAACCAAGACGAGAAACGGACTAATCGGAAACGAAAGGTTAGTTTTTAGCTTGTTTATTTAAGTATTATATAAGTATAACTTTTATTTAAGTATTATTATTGACCTATAAATAATATTATGTTTTTACATTTTTATTTATTTACAAAAATGTCGTAGCTTCACATTACTTGGTAACTTAAACAAAGTTGAAGCTAGTGGACCTGACACATGTTGGGTGATGTAAATATACCAATATTTACTTGCTTTGAAAAGTTCATTATATTGTTATAATATATAACGCTTTAAAAAGTTCATTATACTTAATAGATAGACTATTGAACTTCAAAATATAATCTAATAAAAATAGAATAATAAATCTCGGGAATTACTTTATATGTCAACTCTTTTTTGATTTTCGAAATAAACTGGGGGTAGTTTTCAATTTGGTTTTTTAATCTAAAAAAAATAGTAACAAAAAAAACAAAAGTCAAAATTATGATACATTTAAAGTCATGCCGGTGAATATTATGCAGTACTTATATAAAACAGTAACCGATACTCTAACTAATTGCAACTAATATTACTTTCTATGTTGTAAAATACATTAAAAACATATTAACGTGACATTACACTAAGGATTATTATAAAGAAAACGGTATAAAAAGTAATAGGTAATATATCTTTGAGAATACGAAAAATAAAGAAAATTCAAGACAATATGCGTATTTTTTGCCTCTATTATTTTAAATAATAGTTAACTTATGAAATTAATAATATATAACATCTTCATATATGGAATCAAAAATGAAATTGCCTAGATTAATTTAAAACGTTAAGAAAAGCTGACAACTGCTACGAAAATGTAGAGCTCCGAGGCCGTAATTTGCTGTTATCTTTTACAGCAATGTAAATTGTAGAATATTGGTTAAAAATATTTATGCGTATTATGGACGCATTGTGTCGACGTTACGTACATTCGAAAATCGGGTATGTCAGTGCGCAAGCCGTACGAAAACGCTACGAGTCGCGCGTGTAATATTCGCGCCATGACGTAGGTCAAATTTTGGGTTCCGTCCCCCAGTAAGAGAAACCTTTATGCGTCATTTCCGTACGCTGATTCGCACGTCATGTCCCACGATCATGTCGGCTAGTCGTGGCTGATGCTCTGATATCCTGTTACATAAAGGTATATTTGCACATACTTTGTTTAAGTTTTGTAACATAAGTTATTTCATCAAACGATTCTCTATAACATGCGAGTCGGTACGTACAGAACAGATATCACATTACATAAACGTCGCTCTACATTTTCACGAAATTTTAGATAAGAGGATTTTTGTGATATAATAATAATAATAATTAAATATAATATTATATAGATAATAAATGTATAAGTAAACTTAGGCCTTTTCATCCGTTATTGGATGAATTTATACAGTATTCTCCGAGCGAAGTAACCACTCTTGATATACTGTAGTGCCTGGGACAGTTGGTTTTTAAATGTCGTATGGTTGCCCAAGCACATACGGCATTCTCACAACATAGTCAGCCTAGTCCAGAGGAATACCTGGTCAATACGTCTGGGGCCAACCATATGCGGGTTTCCTCACGATGTTTTCCTTCACCGTTAGAGCGTCCGTATAATGTACTTGAGATCTGAAAAAGTCTCATTGGTACACGCCACAACCTGGGAATCGAACCTGCACTCTCTTGAGTGCGAATCAAACGGTCTACCCACTAGGCCATGGAGCTCTTTTGATAATAAATGTATTTATTAAGCAATTTAATAACTATAACAAACATTTACGAAGGAAATAACTATGGTAGAGCAGTAAATGCTTTGCCGGCAAAAAAAAAACCTTTAAACTTGGAAGCTATTTCCATGATTAGGTATTTACAACTGAAAAATATAATATTTTGGTCATATTTATTGAATGTCTTGAAAGTTGAACATTGTAGTATTACTAGATGATGCCAGCGACTCCGTACACGCTAAAAAAATCTCGCGGGAACCGTTCATTTTGCTGCGATAAAAATCCCGAGTCTTATCTACTACCAGACCAAATTTCATCAAAATCCGCTCAGAAGTTATTGCGTGAAAGAGTAACAGACGTCCGTACATACGAAATTTCGCATTTAGGTGTAATATTAGTGAGGAAGAAATATACTAATAAAATTCTGGGTTTATAGACTGTAAAGTTTATTGTTATTTTTATTTGGTGACCTTTTTTGGTTTAATCCGGCTTTTTTATAAGCCCTTACTTTTTATCGTTTACTTTTGAAACAATATTAAAATTGAAATTACTGTTATCAGTTACAACTACAGTTAGCTACAACAGTAAAATTTATATTATTTCTGTGACATTTTCCTTCAGCTTGTACTAATAGTAAATTTTTAATGAAAGTTGTTCAAAAACGACATGGAGATTTTTGACACTTTTGTCGACAAGAACCCTTAAAATTGGCACTGAAAACTTTGTCGATCTAGTTTAACTGCAGACAAATTATAAACGATTGTAAGGAAAAGTGGAAAATAATTACCTAATATAACATTTTACTATTAGTGGAAACCTGTTACTGGCTTAATTTTGAGTTATTAAAATTTATAAAAAAAAAACATGTGGATCCTTTTACTATGTACGTAGTGTTAAACGGCGATTAACTAATTAGTATCCTTAAGTTGGAGACAATGAACATGGTCACTTTTCTGGAAGAAAACATAAGGTATTTCTATTAATAACGATTGTACCGTGGGTTTGAATCTCGTCATAAAATTATCTGATTGGTAATGTGTAGAAGAGTATTCTAATGAAATAGCTTGTATTGTAGGTATTATAAAGGAATACCTATTTTTATCTTTTGGCTGTAACTCAAGATTCGGTTCATCTGTTTGGAAGTTACAATGCCACGGGGCATAGACAGACACACGCCTCTGGTTTCGCCGGGGGTCAATTGCACTTTTTTACTTCCATATTTCCTAACTAAACTTAACTGAACTCGGTGTTAAGAATACGTGTACATAATAAAGTATTAAACTTTTTAAATAATTCAGGATTCATAAATCCCAACCTCAATCTTTCTTATTAGCTTTATCTTACTCATCTCATTGGAAGAAAACTTTTATAAAAAGTTTAGATTTTTTTACTACGAGGAGCAAGTTTATGTAATATAGTACGGATCTTGGGCCAAACTTTTGTGATTATTACACCAGAATTACTTAGATGCTCGTAGACGATAATTTAATTTAATAAATCAAAATATGACGGAGATTAAACGGCGAGATTAGTTTACAAAGACTCTTGTTTACTAATGGGTAAATCTTCGTTACGAAAAAAAAATCTAACTTCTTTAGTTTTGTATTTAACTTTATAAGGTTAATGACTGAAAAATATTAAGTCTTATATTTACCCAACTACGCCGCAGCCAGAATGAAGGGAAATGATTTTGGCAGTCTATGCATGGATGTATGTTTGTTCCATCGTAACGCCTAAACTACATATCCGATTTTAATGAACGAGGTGCAACTGGGTGAACTTTTGATTATTTTATTTGTCAATCGAAACGTAAGTAGCATACAAATGCACGTCATGAAATAATACAAGTTTTAATTATTAAAGGCATCGTTACCATCGAACTTATAGTCGCAAAATGTCGGTCAGCACTAGGCTAATTGGTGAAAGCCTGGAGCATGTGTGATGGCTGTTTACATACCACAAGAAAGTTCCACCACAAGACAGTTTACTGGTCCACATACACTGCACCAGCTGCGGTTTCACGTCCGTAAATTGTGCTAATTTAAAACAGATCATTATATATTCTGCGCAGATCTTAATGTAAACGCAACTTCTTGGGATCTTCTTCTACTCGAACCTGAATGGGTTCGGGACGACGTACGCTACGTTACAATGGGTTCGATTTTTTTCTACGTTCTTGGGTTAATTTTTTTAGGAAAAATGGTAGCGATCCTGTCCCATCAACACAATATTAAGCTTGAAATACTTTATTTGAGGTTGCTTTTAGGGTTATTAATTTAACGACTGGGCCCACTTGCGCAGATCTGTATTAAAGTTAACCTGGGGCAAATTTCATGTTATCTCTTCATATTAACGAAAGAGGAGGCATGATGTTTTAACTCAAGGTTAACTAAAGCCCAGATCTGCGCAAGTGGTCCTTACTGAACTTAATAAATATGATATTGAAACCCTCTTAAAACTCATTATTAATCTTATTAAAATCGTTTATAACTAATATCTGGAAACACTTGACATAAAGTAAATTAATTTTTTTTAAATTTTGACAATGCAATTATCAAATTGGCATCTAGAACTTCAACGAACGACTGGGAATTTCCTATGCTACTATTTTTTCTTGCTTTTTGAGTTAGTTTGGCACGTGATTGGAGTAAAAAGGTTTTGTACACTACTAACGTCATTACCCCTTATAAAATCTACTAGCTAAATCTCTTTATTTGCTTAAAGCAGTTTTTTTTTTAATTTATAGAATATTATACACGCACCGCCGATATTTAGCGGAACATAAAATAAAGGTTTGATATCAGTATCATATAAGGTTGCTGGCTGGTTTATACGTCATTTAATTTAAAAAGAAATATTTTCAAATTAAGAAAATAACTGAACATCACATTTTATGCAATTGTTTTAATTTTATTCAAATACACCTTATCTGGAGCGGATTTCGAGTATTTCTTCCTTCTGAGTTTGATTTAAAATTTCATTGAAATACTGTTTTTGTTAGTTTTTTTTAATCGCATATCTTTTTGGAGTTGAGGACTGAATTATGCCTGACTTAGCCCCAACGGAGATTGCCAGGGCACTCGAAATGCGAAGAAATGGTCAAACCTACAGAGTGATAACCAGAGATCTTCGTCGACCAGTTTCAATGATCCATCGCAGTATCCAACGGTTCAGGGAGACCGGTACTTATGCGAGAAGAGCAGGACAAGGCAGAAAAAGACGCACTTCGAGTAGGGATGATCGTTTCATTCGGCTTCGTATACGTAGGAACCCCCGTTTGACGGCCGTCCAAGCCCGACATGAGTTAGAAGCAGTGTAGGGTGTAACCGTAAGTGAGCGTACGGTACGAAGAAGGTTCGAAGAAGCTGGTTTGGGTTCATTTGTGCCCGCCAAGGCTCCAAGGATCGAGGTAAATCATCGTAGAAACAGGTTAACTTTTGCTCAGGAACATCGACTTTGGAACGCGGACCAATGGGGTAAGGTATTGTTTAGTGATGAGTGCAGAATTCTCTTAAATCAAATTGACGGCTGGCAAAGAATATACAAACGCAAAGGAGAACGATACATTCAGACAAATTTTGAAACTACAGTTGCATACGGTGGTGGATCAATATGGTTTGGGCGGGCATTTGTTTGGGAGCTCGCACAGACTTGGTAGTGATTGACAGAGGGACTCTGACTGCAGACCGCTATATCAGAGAAGTTTTAGAAGAAAATGTCGTACCGTTTGCCCCATATATCGGTGAAGATTTTTTTTTTATGCAGGATAATGCTCGGCCGCATACCGCTCGGGTAACTCAAGCTTATCTTAATGATATGAATATCACTGTTATGGAGTGGCCGGCGAGATCACCGGATGTGAACCCAATAGAGCACGTTTGGGACTTGTTGAAAAGAAAATTTAAGTCCATAATTCCAGCTCCTGCCAACGTGGGTGAACTGCGAATCGCCGTAGTTGAGGAATGGCGGAGACTATCCCAGGAGACCAACGATAACATCATTCTCAGTATGCCTAGACGCGTAGAAACTTTAATAAGAGCACGTGGAGGAAATACGCGATATTAATCACCATTTTTCTAATTAAATTAATTGTTATTTTAATATTAATTTTCACTTTTCCCGGTTACATGAAAATTTCATAAATGTACCATTTTTCACAAATAGCCTTTACTCGTAAAATCAGTTCTTAATGTGATCTCATTTTAAGTAAAACAAATGAAACTTTAAATAACAAAAGAAGTTGATTTTAAAATAAAACCATATTTTTTTAATTATGGACCTTTTTTTTGTGTTCCGCTAAATATGCCGGTGTGTTTAGTTGTACTCGCTTTTCTGCGCGACTTCGTCCGTGTGGATCCACACTTTGTACTCCCGTGCGGGATGAATTTCGAGAAGTCATTTCTTAACAGATGTCTACCTCATAATAACTATCTCATAGCCAAGTGCTTAGTGCCGGATTAAGCCAGCGCGGGGCTGAGCGAAAAGCGGGCGAGCGGAGAGAGCGAGCATAATATTATGCTCTTTATATGAAACGCGAGCGAACATAGCAAGCGAACAAATTTCTATTTTACTACCTAAACTAAACTTTACACCCTGAAAGACTGTTTACTTCAGAAAATACAATTAAATTAATAGCCTTAAACCGACCGTCGGTACAAAATAATATAGTATGTTCTTTATGTGAAACGTGAGCGAGCGGAGCGAGCGAGCAAAATTTTTTATTCTGATTTTCAGATTAAAATATTTTCAACCCTGAAATACTGTGAACTTCGGAAAAATATAGTATTTAGTAAAGTATTACTAGGTACTTTTTTGTATTCAAAACTATTTTTAGCTCTATTCTAAGCTGAAAATCGAATACACAAGCAAGTTTTTAATTGCTTTCGTGTGTTTGATTTTTAGCATTATTGTATTAGCGCAGAGATCTGTTGTTTCTACTATGTATGAAAATTATTTTTTACTCTCCAATGGTCGATGCGGCCGTACAGACGTTGGAGCTCGAGGCGCGTAGCTGTTGCTGTCTCCGGCTATATGGCTAATCCGGTATTGCAAGTGCTGGAATAGCACTATTCGTTCAGGGACGTTTCGGGGACGAATTAAAAAAAGGGTAAAATAAATGTCCAATCATTTGCATTTATTAGGCAGAATATTTAATTTCATATAATTTTTACTATATGAACTTTCAACTCTTACTTAACACCGTCAGAAGGAATTGTAATAAATTCTGATCTCAATTTTCTTTGAAACCGGCGTAGACTCAAATAATTTCCATACAAACTTTCAATCTTTGTCACTTTATCATGAAGAACAAATAGCCATTGATTAGCGGTTAGTTTTGAAATCATTGTTGGCGGTTAACAATAACTCCAATCAGATTTTTAACGCATTCTATTTGTCGAACAATTATCACCTGGTTTTTTACGCACACAATCATATTTCACACCTTTGTCTGCCGGAGCCCATGGGCGCATACAATGTTTATCAATCAGTATCAATTGTAATAAAAATAAATAAAGAAATCGGTAACGAAAGTAAATGGAACAATTGATTATCTTCTGAAATAATAATAATAGTACCTACCTGGGTAAACCGAGCTTTGCTCGAAATTCTAGTAACTTAAAAAAATAAAAAGAATCACAAAAATATTTATCTGACCGGGATTCGAAACTAACACATTCCAAATTTCCGAACAACGCTTAAATCATACATACGCATATCAAGCTGACAATCAGACTGGCAAAATAGAGTCGAAATTATTGATTTAATGTTGCACGACGAAAGAAAAAAGCATATTTAGTTCACAACAGGAACAAAGCTATAATTTTCCTAATGAACAACGATAGTATGGAATTAGTACACAAAATAAAATGTTGAAACAGTTCCCTTTGTTTGCTAGGCTCTCGATGTTTCTATTACTAAATAATGATAGGTTGAACTTTCCAATCGGTTATTATGGATTGATTAGGGTGGAGGCGTAGGTTGGAATTGCCGGCTAAGGTAACCATTAGGGTTTTGTTACACTTAAACGGTGACGCGAGTGCACCATTATCGTCGATCTGCGTGTAATCACTGTTATAAACCAGTGTTTGCAGTTTTAAATCGAGATAGATACCCGAGTATCCTATAATAGATTTAATTTATATTCAATTTTTTGTAGCTATTTTTGCCCACGGCTCCGCCCACGTAAATACCGTATCCCACGGGCATACTATACTTTTTTGGGATAAAATGTAGCCTATGTGTTAATCCTAAACCAAAACTACTATCATACCACCCAAGAGTAACAAAGATCCATCCATCCATCCATCTCAATAAACGATATATAATAAGTTACGTATTCATTGAGAGAAAGAGATAACTTTATTACCTTTTCTGATGTATCACAATAATTAATAAAACTTAACTAATACGTAAGAACTTTTATAGAAATCGAGGATTAAGATTACTTATATTTAACCACAATATATTTTTGTAAAATTTTATAATGTTTTTTTTAAATTATTATTATAATTTATAATTAACGTGTGTAATTATTATAATAATTATTAATAATGTTATATACCACAATATATTTTAAAGTTTTTGTTCGATCCGGGAAATGCGGTAATCACTTTTAAAATCCGGGCGGCTGTAACTTGGCTGTAACTTAAAAACAGCTTGAACCAAACATTTTTTAAATCTTAACATTACTATGAAATTCCATTAAGAGCTTAACGTTTTAAGAAGTTCCTGAAGGATTAACAGAATCAGAATATCAGAGACATTTGTTGAACTAACCTCCTTTCCCGTTTTAATCACATAAATATGTAGATAGATTTAGAGATTATACCTACCATCTATTTCTTTTATAATGTTTTAAAAAGAAAGGACCTACCTATATTTAGATCTTAAGTAGATCTCTGTCATTAATCACCTAGTTTAGATTAGGTATGTACTATGTAGACATAAAACTAGATATTAGATTTTTAGTGATCAATTTATCTACTATATCTATCATCTATCAATCAATCTACCTACTGTAGCGGGCTACGACCTCTTGACATGTAATTCCTTCTTACGCTTGAGTGGTGATGATAATAATACAGCAACAATTCTTATATTCTCCTTTATTGGTGCTTAACACAGATACGTATTACAAATGATATATGTCTAACACAAATACGTCTACAGTCTACACTGAGAATAGCCTTTTAGTTATACGAAATATTACTAAGTAAATGGGCTTTACTCTTGACATCTGTCAATATGACATTGACAATTACATCTCTTAAACTTACTGTTGTCATTATGCAACACCTACCTACCTAATTACTTGCAGATATATATACAACTGAAGTACTAAGTGCGATGGCAGCGAAGTTATAAATAAATATATAAAGATAATATTGTAAGCTATTGTAAATTACTATATCTAGTGAATTACATTCATATATAATTATATTACATTAAAAAGAGGATTGCATTCATATTAAATGACAACGACGCTAATCATATTATTGTTATGAAGTTCTTATAAAATCTGATACGCTGCGGTTGGTTAGTATAATATAGTACTTAATCGAGAATAAAGTACATAAGTAAGGTTGTAGGTATGCGAGATAAATTCATAGATTTACGATGCGTCAGATGTTAGTGATGTCCTGCCGCGGACAATGCCTATGTCGAAACCTACAAACTCTCACTTCACATAATATTTACGAAGTGCTAGGTGATCGTAATCTTTATTAGAATAAATTGCCCTATTATATTTTTTGTCCTTATGTGGAATACGTACGTGCGATTCCATGTGGAGCTTGGGTCGTTGACGTCATACAGGAGGTAAACCTAAGTATGTCACGCACTTTGGGAATATGCCAGATTAGATTTTTTGATCTAGCTAGAGATAATATGTAGATTGTAGGTAGAAATGATCGTATTATTCTCCGTCAAGAACAATCGCATTTAGCATACTAAATGGACCTTCTGTTAAAATATTGGCTAAATTATTTGACGGTTGTCATATTTTATTACTTTAGTTTATTCGTAAGAAAATGCGTTTTTGTTGTTATTTATATACTATCTGCTCCACTAACTGTTATTAAGTTAACTGCTGTTGGGTTTAATAAAGTTTCTTCCCTATTAACATAAAATATTTATTAACATTTCATGGATATCAATTTAAGGAATATCAAGGAAACACACCGTCTAAAATCTAGATGGAATAAACCAATACTTTTTGAGCTTGTGTACAAGTTATAGCAGTGGTACCTAAACTTTTAAGATAACGGAACACCAAACAAATACTTTTTATTTTATGGAACCTCATTTTGAGGAGGATGGGAGGTTTTGTGCCCTTGTCCGGCCTAAATTTTTGCTAATTAGGTAGGTAATAACATATTATATCGCATAGTTTTCGCAATTTCACAATATTATGTTGTAATATTATTTAAGATATATATTTTTTGCGGAATTCTGATGACTATTCCAGGGAACCCTCAGGTTCCGCGTAACGCACTTTGGGAATCCTTGGGCTATATTCTTATGTATACTCACTGCCAAGCTGTAGTCGAAATAAAACTACGAGGGCTTAGTACCCAAATAAATTGCTCGAAAATGGCGTTTTACTCCGACCGTAATTACTAATTAATATTCATGTTAAAGGACACATGTTTGAGTGTAACTCGGCCCACGCCAAACTTTTCCTGTAGAAACGATAAGGTGAAAACACCCCGTGGCGCGACGGACATTTTCAACAGTGTACTATCAGGAATTCACTAGAGACCCTAGAGATGGCCTTAGTCCATAGAAACATCCTAATTTTCTCTGACAGTCAGGCTGCGCTGAAAGCACTGACGGCAGCTGAAATTTCATCCAAATTTGCTCTGGACTGTCTTGTGACGCTAAACATGCTAGGCCGTGATAACAATATCGGTCTGGTATTGGTTCAGGGTCAGAGCAATATTCCCGCAATGAAACCGCAAATGACCTGGCTAGGCTAGGGGCTGAAAGTCTCATTTACGGACCAGAACCAGACTGCGGAATATATCCCAGCACTCAAGGAATGGGGCCGCAGCCTAAGCATAAAGCAATGGGCTGCAATCCCGGGCCTTATGCATTCCAAAGCGTTAAATCCCGGCCTTTAACAAAAGGCGTGCAGAATTGGCGCTTTTAATGAGTAGGAATCAACTAAGAGTCCTTACCAGAACTCTAACTGGGCACTGCGAGCTCCACAAACACCTCAACAAAATAGGAGCTGATGACACAACGACTTGCAGATTCTGCGGGGAGAAGGACGAGACACCCCTTCACCTTCTCCTCGACTGTCCAGCACTTCAACAGAACAGAAACAGATACCTTGGGCAGCACGAATACTCCACCACAGAGGAAATTCGTAGCAACAACCCAAACCACATCGTTCAGTTTATGAGCAGCATAGGCCTGGGGTAGGTACTATAACGCAAAGGAGTCACAATAGATCCACTTGGGTCGCAGTAACGTCAGGGCTCGATTTTAACCTGCCTCCGACTGTAATAAAAAAAAACAGGAAATTAAATCCTTAAGCAGGTTGACCAGTGTCATACTTTATTTGTAATTGTACGTTGTTATATCAAACTGACACATAATTTTGTATTGGGGCATAATTATGCATGTCATCATTATAACAATAATAAAATAAATTACGAGAACATTCTACTTGCTTATGAATTAGATTTCCTGACAGTAGGTACTTATGCTATAAATGACTTGATTGCTAGCGCAGGGATGTCTTGACTCTTGATGTAACAATAAGGAAAAATACCTAAGATTGAATCGTTTTTCTTTAAAAAATGCGTGAGCCGTTTCATAATTTGAAGTATAATAGCTAAATAATACAACTAATATATCTTTGTTCCTTTAAAATAAACAATCAAAAGCTCTGGAGTTTTAAGAATACTTAATAGTAGAACTTTCTTTTATTTTGACTTTCAAATTACTTATTGAGAACGTGAGTTTTATTTTGCATGATTAATTCATAAGAAAAGTCCATTTAGAAAACAGAAAAAAATGTCTCAGGCTGTGATACAACTTTATTTATCTCAAGTATTAAAGTTAGCAATAGGTATTATTACATCTCATACTTAAATTATTTCATTAATACTATTAGCTTTAACTATTAGCTTAAGTTGTGATATAATATTATTTTATAAACTAAATAATATAATATAATAATATAGTAAACTAAATTTTAGAATAGGGTAGGGGTAGGAATGAAATGCTACAGCCTACAGCACATGGGCCAAGATTTATGAATTCTCTAGTCGGGTATTACTACGAGTATTATGTCAGATAATACCAACAACATCTATACTAAAAGATAGACCTGAACTGAAACACTGAAGTGACACAACTGAAGTTCTAAAATCATCTTCTTCGATTGGAATATTAACCCCCTTACTAAAAAAATATTTACACAATGGATAAGCTACACAATGTTTTGTCCTTGTCTGATACCTGGAAAAAGGATCGCTTGACAGACAAAGACAAAACATTGTATAGCTTATCCATTGTGTAAATATTTTTATTGGTAAGGGGCATTATATATATATATATATATATATATATGAAAATAGTTACATCAAGACGAAGATTCCCATAGAAGCTAAGAAAAGAGGCAAAGGGCAAAGGTTCCTATGATCACGTAAAATATTCAACACTAATTTCGTTGACACGAAACAATAATAATATATTACATACTACACGTAGGAATTACCTAAATTAACATAATAATAACGAAACAGATAATACGGATAATACTTATATTTACACAAATGTTATTTGAAAGAAACGATATATTTTCATCATCACTCCTAAATAAAACGTTTTTATTAGGTCGTTTCTTTATTTAAAAGTATAATAAAATACATCGGCGTAAAGATCATTATCAGCCATTCATTATAAAGGTTAAATTGTGCACCACCTAATAAAATCACCAATAAAATAGACTAATAAAAACATGCATTTTACTGCCTAACTCTTTTGGTGATAAGGCTGACATTACGCTCGTGACAAAACTTATTTATAATAAAACAGGCTTTTAATTTATAACATCGTAAAAGGTAACACGATCTGAGAACTTTGTTGCCCATCTTGAAATCCTCCAAAACGGTATACTAAGTGAGACATCAAATTGTATTATCTAATCATCACACAAATATAATTAATAAGCTTTTGCCCACGACTTCCTCCCGTAGAAGCGACAAAGCTAGCTATAGCGATTGATATCTAAACTATGGTATTTTGACACACAAAACTTCAACTTTCAGTGCATAAACATTATATGTACCTTATAAAGTGTGTAAAGCATCCATATACATTATACAGTATACACCAGTGGTCTCCAATTAGTTTCGCTCGGGGTCCGTTTTAAGAAATGAAATGACCATCGAGGTCCGCACATTTTATTTATAAGAAAAAATATTTATTAAACAAATGTAATTAAAGAAATAACAAAGGTAGTTTGTTATGTAACAATGATACCTATGTAGGTATCAATTTAATTAATTAAGTTTGTTAAGGAATAAATGATACCTATGTAGGTAGGATTGATACCTATGTAGGTATCAATGCGAAAAATGTCATTTTTTGTTGCGAATTATCTGTCTGAAGTTTGGAGTACATTTTATTATTTATTTATATCGGAAGTAGTCATTCCCTGAACTTCCACAAATAATTCAAGACTTAAATTAGCCAAATTGGTCCAGCCGTTCTTGAGTTTCAGCGAGACATTGAAATTTTTGACAACGGAAAAAGTTTTGTATTGTATTGTAATTATTTAATTATCATATGTGTGTGCTATTTTAACGAGCTTTTGCTTGTAATGAGCGTTATGTCTCAAAATAACGTAGTAACTTTTATCTGAACTTATTCCTTTAATGTAAAACCGAGTCTACACTCTGACCTCCCAGCGCTTATCAACAGAATTTTGGTCATTCCAAGAATCCTGTAGTTGCGGTTCACTCGAAATCGTGAAATAACTATTATTGTTGCATTCAAAATGTCAAGCTTTTTAAATAAGCTGCTTTTCAATAGAAAAATTGATTTAGAAACTTGTAAAAGTATAGGTTACACAGAAGACGCAGAAACAACAAAAGATTTTTCAATTACCCAGGTATATTAAAGACGCGATGTGGATACTCATAATATTTTTAATTCTAACTGACGTTTGAATTGAAATTTCGATTTTTATAATGAAACATTAGGTATGGATATTTTATAAGCGTATTTCAGTACCCACTATTTTTTATCTCGTCGATGCAGAATAAATTTTCGTCCAAAGAGAATAAAATGGCGGCTAAGTGAGTTTTTTTTATTATAGGTTAATGACATACACATTGAAAATCAGTAAAGTCTGTACTCTGTGGTCTGCTAGCGAAGCCGGTAGCACGCCTGTTGACCGCACGCGCAGTCTTCGAACAACGATAACCTTATAAAATGTGCTCATTTATTTACCATCCAGTTTTATCGAACAATAAGACCCTAAGTACAGGACATTTCAATACATTGGGAATGAAGCCGTATAAAGCGACAAAAAAAATCCTTTATTCAATGCAGCTATTTAAAATCTATATGAGCTTAAGGTTTAAAACAACAATAAAGTGGACAGAACTAACTTCAAAGTTTCACAAAAATTTCCGTAAACTTATCTTAATTCTTAATTTAAAATTTCCAATATTACTTTTCATACCTTCACTACACTTAATAAATCATTCTCAATATTTTTATTGCATTCCTATTATGTCTTTTTAAATAGGTAAAAAAATATTACATCATGATTGATGTACTATGTGTTGTTTGCATTTGTACACTTTCTATTTCCACTTTTAAGTTAACCACCGATTTCATCTTTGTTTATTAGTTCTTCTATTTATGTGAAAACTTTTAATTGGCCTTCTTCTTTGAGTAATTCTAATTGTTCTTGTATGTAGCCGTAAGTTTTCCGAATGTTATAAAATAAAATAAAATGATATAAAACTACCAACTTATTTTTTGTTTAAATAAAATAAGAATTATCTACAAATAAAATATAATCCACATTATCTTTAACATAATAAAGTATTTCAGTAGAGAAAATTGAATCAGTGTCGATAGTCGTGTAAGCGTGTCTGGAACTGATCAAACACTCAAACAAATCTTATACAATCTTATATCTCAATCAAGAGATTCTCGTATCTAGCTAGGTGTTAGGTTATTTTTATCACTTACGGATTGTGTCGCGGTGCACTTTTCGGCTGCTTTCCAGCAGCTTTATCATGTCACAAAAGTTCTACGTGACAATAAGCTTCGAGTCCCACGCCTGCATCACAGTGACCGAGTGAAACCAGGGACTGTCGAACGAATACCTTTCTTTCTACCTTTTATGAAAGGAGTCACTGATAAAATTGGCTATATTCTAAGGAAAGCTTCCATAAAAACATATTTCAAGCCGCCCAAAAAGATAAGTCAATTTTAACCACCAGTTAAATGTAACATTCCCCTTCAAGATGCAGGAGTCTCCAAGCTCGACTGTGGCTGCGGTCTCTCCTATATAGGGCAAACTAAAAGATCCATCGGCACCCGTGTAAAGGAATACATCGCAGATGTTAATCACCGCCGCAACAATAAATCTGCAATTTGCGAATACACACTGGATCAACCTCGCCATTACATAAGATTTGATAAGTCACAAGTGCTGGCAAAGGAAGCGAGGCTATAGAAATTATTAAAAAGTACCCTAATTTTAACCGAGAAGATGGCTGGGCGCTGCCATCTAGTTGGGATCCAATAATTAACAAAATAAAATGTAATTTAAAATCACCGCGGCTTCAAGATACTGTTAGTATGTTTTGCGTGGATCGGAACACAAATAATAATTGAAGAATCTTCGGGTAGTTTGATCAACTTCAACAAATAGGACAATTGACACCTCAGTCCTCCCGTGACCACGGCCGCTGGAAAGTAGCCGAAAAAGTGCACAGTGTTTACAACAATGAACAATATTCACGTAAACATAAGAAATCAATAGGTATTAGGTGTTAAATTTACCTACCCTGCTAAACATTTTTAAGTGATTATAATTGTTACACAAATGAGTTTAAAATAAGTACTTAACTCTCTTCTTGTGATACGTTCTTACTTACTTACTGCGGCGCAGCGACCCAAATTGAGTCTTGGCCTCTGACGCTACAGTACGCCATTTCGTCCGGTCCTGTGCGACATCTTCCCTGGTCTCCGCTCGCAACGCCGTCCATCTCCACCTCATCCCTTCAGCAATACCTTGGGCGTCCCATCGGTTGTCTACCGGTCACTCGCCCCACAAACGCTCTTTTTGCCGCTCGATTAACTTTCATTCACTCTACGTGACCGAGCCAGCGAATTCGGTGGCATTTGTATTCCCCGATAATATTGGGCGTCGCCACCAGGGGGTCTAAAATGGCTACCTACTTTAGGTGTTTCATATATTTCTGTCAACTCATATTATGTGCGCCACTTTACGCATTTCTATTGAAAACTGTCAAAATTGATGATTTATAATATGATAAATTCAGATGAATCATGTAACCTTTTTACCATTGCACGATTTTTGTATGGAAAAAAATATATGAAACATAATACTTATGAAACACCTAAACTGGCCCCTGGTCTTCAATTTCGCGGTTTTTCCTTGGCTTTCAACTGCCGTCTTCATCCCTTGTCGGACCTAGAATCCTGTGCAGTATTTTTCTTTCGGCCACTAAGAGCTTCGTTTCCCCCTTTCGATTAGAGTCCAAGTTTCACAACCGTATGAGTATAGATCGAATAACAGTTAACACACAATATATATTCGTATTTTGGTACCTCTACCTAGCATCTTTGACACTAAAACTTTATGGAGCGCTGTGATACGTTAGTAAAATTTAAAAAAAAACTATAACCCAACTACGTAAAAAAGGGTTCTAAAAAAGGCCGAAACAAGAAAATAATTCAGATAGAAATACAGAAATGCATAGGTACAAAAATGGTCAAGGTAGAGCCGTGGTCGCACCTATTTTATAAGGGGTCCCATACACGGTCCGGTTTTCCTTCAGTTCGGCCTGAACGGATGCAAAATCGTATCATCTGTGTGCAATTTCAAGATCGCATCAGTCGGCCGCATGGACTGAAGCGATTCGTTCCAGTGTTGCCAACTCTGTTTTTGCCAAACTACTAAACTCGCGTCGTTTTCTATTTCGATTTCGATTCGATTCGTCGATTTTGCAAGACAATCTTGTATATACATATCGGAATCTCGGCAACGGCTCCAAGTATTACCATGAAATTTAGTATACAGGGAGTTTTGGAGGAGAAGAATCGATCTAGCTAGGTCTTATCCCTTCGAAACTGTGAATTTTTAAGCTATATATATGTTTTTTTTCTTTCGTCGTGCAACAATATGTCAGTAATTTCAACTTTATTATCTCTGATTGATTGGCAGTCCTTTGTTCGAAAATTTTGAATATGGTGGGTTCGAATCCCGATCAGATAAATAGTTTGTGATTCTTTTATTTTTTTAATTTACTAGAACTGCGAGCAAAGCTCGGTTACCCAGGTACTAATATTAATAAGTAATCAAAACACTTAAAAAAACCTAATGTTTATAAAATAGATAGAAAATGAACTTTATTTAAGCTTTATTATTATAAATTTTACTAACTTAAACTTTATATGAATTTATTTATTTAAATATTTTATTTAATAATTCAACACCAAAATTTTCCTTATTATACAAAGATACTGCGACTCAGAAAAATGTAAGACCCGTATAGTGACCATCTATCGAACGAATAAATAATGATAGTGCTAATAATGTATTTCATTTGGAATTTCTATTTAAAAACGGATGAACCGAGTAACCGACTATAATCTAGTTTTTTTTTTGTTTGAAATCTGACATGATCGAGAGTGTTCTTAGCTATAATTCATCATCATCAGCTCGTTCACTGCTTGACAATTCAGTGGTAATTTTTTTTTATTTTGTTATGTATTGTCTATAATAAATTATATTTATAAGATAATATCTTGGAGGAAAAATAAACTATTTTGTTTCTCTGTAATTACGAGAAACGACAATTACATATGTTTATTGTTATTCCTCCAGTATGGTATTAAATTAAAATCTTTTGTACATCTTTATATTCTTTACTTTAAACATTTTTCCATTTCAATAAAATTTGACAATCTCAATAAGACTTCAAAATAATTTCTTCTAAAAATATTTAAAAATATCTTGCACATAAAATAAAAACTACTAAAAACTACTTTAAATAAAAACTTAGTTTATTATTTACATATTTATAAAATAAAATATATTTAATTGAGGTACAATAACATATATTAAAATACAAATTATATATTTATACTCTTATATTACGTAATGTTCGAAAATTGGACAACTGGGCTGTACGAATTTGTAATGTGCTTGCCAAAACCTTTCTTTTGATACCAAAAACGTGATGATTATCTTGGTTTAATGTTTTTACATGTTAGAATCTCAGGTCTCATTTTCGAAATACAATATTTTGAGAAAAATTATATAGCCTATGTTACCCGCGGCATTATTATGAATCTATTGACGCCACATTTATTAAAATCGGGCAGTAGATTAGACGCTACGATGGAACAAACACATACATACATACATACATATTACACTTACGTACAGTATGACATACATATTATATAGACTGTCCTTTTGGCTTCGCTGTAGTCGGGTGAAAAGAAATAAAAGACTATAACAAAAACTAAAAGTAATAATTCATAAAGCTAGTATGTTATTAAGAATGTCAATTTTAATTAAAGCAATATGAATTATGAACAACGAGTATTCAATTATTAAAATCTTCACAAACAAACAATTTATTATTAATCATAAATAATAATATTCTCTCGTTCTCAAAAATGTTATCTGATCGCTGTGAAGGTGGTCTCGTAATAAATTAATAGACAGATCGGCACTTCTAAATGAACGGTTTTAGTTCGGCAGGCGAGCGAGGCGAGCGCGCCAGAGTTGTTCGTTCACTGGGGCTGGGCGGGCGGAGCGATAGCGGGGTCACGTCCCGCAGATAAACGCAGATAACTTAGACATCTTCACAGCGATTGTCTTGCCCTCGTGTACCGCGTGTGTATACTTCATGTATATTGACAATCAAAAAGCAACAGCAGCAGTCCATAATGCTACTGTTTTTAGGTGAGGCACATCCAGCAAATTAAATCTTTGATGGCATCGAAAGCCGCGCGTTGAATTGGTTTGATTGCAGGGAAAAGCCTAACTCGATTATGGCAAAGTCACGTGTTCTATTCATTCAAAGTTTATTCACCTTTAAATCATGTTTTCTCAGTTATTTTTGTATAGAGCAGCAGTACTAGGAAAATATGAAAAACTAGTTTTATATCTTTTTTGTTTTTATCTCTATTTTGTGCCAAAAATGGCGAGTACTAGAGATATTTATAATTTCAAAAATGAACTCTAGTTATTCTGTGTACCTGCACGTTTTAAATAGGCACCCGGCGCATACCAGTTTAAACGTTTGTCAAATACTATAAAAGGCACTTTTCAATTTGTCTTCAATTAAAATCTGCAAAATGTAATTTTTATGACTACAGTACAGAATTTTAACAGAGACACTTTTTGTAGAGGATCAGTTGTTCACTGCGCCGCTTGAAATTTCACAGTTGACAGCTGTTGACACCCGTTGCAGTAAACCAATAGTCCTACTAAGTTCAATAAAACCACGATTCTAATGGCTTTTGGCTACAACTGAACTAGATTCTCCAATTATTTAAAGCATTTTTAAGGGTTCCCTGCCCAAAGGTTAATAACGGGACCCTTTTACCACAGATTAAATAAAGAGGAACAGATAAACAGCTACATAATTAGCTTTCGATTTGATTGCACTACTACAAGCATTGCGGTGAGTTCACGATTGTGTGGAAAAATTGTTTGCCGTTGAAGGGGACGTAAAATTTCCAAATTAGGATCGATTTAGATCGTTCTATGAAAGCTGTTTATCTGTACGTAAGTATAATATTATATATTTTCTACTCTGTGCTACTATTAAGACTCCGCAGGACGTCTGACCGTCTGTTGCCAGGCACAACCTTAACCATTTTTCCGTTTGGTACGGGCTCTCTGTGCGCGAGTGTAACTCGCACTTGACGGTTTTTTAGAACTCCAGAACTCCGCACCTATTTTTTTTTTTTAGTTATTAATCTCTAAGTCTTACCTACTCTATTTCTAGAGAGATGTCCGTAGAGAGATGTGTACAACATAAAAATTAAAACTCGAATAAAATAGTTGTCTAGGATGTCTCTATGTAATATTCTAGAGTCCGTTAGGGCTACATAAAATACTCATAATACATATTATGTTGCGTGAAAAAATTCTTGCATCATGATAAAAAGTAACTATAGTAATATAATAGCTACATATATTATTTAGGTAAGTACCTAATCGTTTTTATAATATCTAGAATTACTTACTATGTATTACAAATAATTATTATACTATTATTTATTTAAAACTTGATTTAAAAAGATTAATAACCATTTAAATACGAACCGCATTAGGCATTTACTTTAAATTGTGATAAAGTAAGCTTGATTTGTAAAGTATGATGGCAATCAAAGTGAAAAATTGTCGGATTGCATGCATTTTAAAGGCTTATTTATACAGCGCACTTAAAAACGTCTATCGACCTTAAATTACTTTATCAAAACTAAGGTTACCTACCTAAATTTTAATAAATTAATTTTAGGTGTAAGTAAAAAAAGCTGAATCATCGAGTAGGTGGTAATCTATGGTAAAGTTTTTCTATGTCATACATTTTTTTGTTTGTTTTAGAACTAGGCATATTTTGATCCTCATCATACTACTGGCATACTACTTTTCTATAAAGAGAAACATACATTTTCTCCAAAATATCTTGGATATACTCAGACGAGCCTTCTTAGACCTACTTTATTATATTATGAACGAGTTCCACTTTTGTCTTATGACCGACACTGAAGGCCTCTCTAGTGAGTAGGCATCTGTAGCTACTAAAATAAGTGAGCATCATCAAATCGACATAAAAATAACATGTCTGATTTCATTTATCGATAATCTAAAAATATTTATACTTAAAAATATGTAAGTAGCTGTAATAACAAATAACGTAAACACCAAGACTATTTATAATATTTGACAGAAGTGAGAAGGTTATCTTCGAAATTATCTTTAATTATTACTCTTTGTTTTACGAGCGTCATATTTTTTTTTTCAATTTTTTTATATCTCGGCTTTGTTTTATCGTGTTAAACTAGTAGAGAAAAATTGTACTAATAAGTTTTGTTCCTTACGTTATTCTAAAACTGAAAAATAAGATTGATACTTTAACAGAATGTAAGTAAAAAGAGTACAATTTTCCACAACTTTAGCGCCTTGTACCTAAAAACTGGCCCACGGCACAAAGTAGCGGGTATGCATACGTTCATTGTATTATAGTATTAGTATGTACTGCGTAACACATTAATACTACAATATTATGATATACGTCATGTTATCAGTGAGAATATAAAGGTAGTCTGGCGGGCATGGGGCCTCAGTCCACTAGTCATACTCGATTTGAGCTTATTCGAATAATTACTTTAAATCTATATTTGGCATAATGTTATGATACCTAGGTACTTATGCATGTTCACAGAGTCCTAAGCTAGAGGCCATCTAAAGTAGCATTACGAGGAGTTCATAGAATCAATTAATGCTGCTTTATACTAGGTAGGTTAGGTTAGGTTACAAGTTACAATAGAGTAAAAAAATAATCTCGCATTGACTTTTAAAAATCGAGCTTTTATAATATATGTGAGTAACTTTTAGATTTAGCGTTTTGTCGATTGTAGATTACTATTGGAAAGTCTTGGTACTTATAACGGTGTATTGTATTTTAATTTCATATTGTCCAATGTCCGTCGGCAGATTCTATGGAACCATCGATAACCGCGTGTTTGTGGATTGGTCTGACGTTTCCTATTCAAATGTTAATGTCGGTACTCGGGCTTTATAATACGCCGCAATAAATAACACATTGATTAGTTGAATGTCTATATAAATCAATTTTATTGCTAGATAATTTTTATATGACGTACAAATTAGCTTAATAAAAGATGTATTGGGCTATTGGCTGATAATGCGAGTCCCAACTCCCAATATTGACGCGAACTCTCCGTTCCGATCCAATTCAATCTAAACGTAAACACGTAACACGATAGGAGCCTATGATACTAATTTATATGTCACTTATTAACCGTTCAATCTGTACTAATATTATAAAGAGTAAAAAGTTGTTTGCATTGAATAGGCACCGAAACTACTAGACCGATTTTGATGAAATTTGGCAGAGATATAGAGTAGAACACAGGAAATAATATAGGCTAGTTTCATCGCGGAAAATGTACGGTTTCCGCAAGATAAACTTTTGCGCGCACGAGGTCGAGGGCAACATATAGTAGGTAAATAAATAAAAAGGCTTATTAATTTGGCCGAAGAGTTAATTTGGTTTAGATTAAATTGGATTCGAACAGAGTATAACGGCCGAGGTGATCAATGGCACATCACATTATATTATCCCCGACCTGCTGCCTCCGTCCGGTCACGATTCATTAACTCGCCGATATTTTTGAAAACGATGAAATATGTTTATGGGAAAATAAACGCCCTAAGCTCGATGGTCAATGAGGATCAATCACTTAGTACCAAATCTGATTTATCTAAGTACATCGTATGTGTATTAACTTACCGAGCATTTTATATTTTGAATTATTAAAATTCGTCAAGAAATAGTGGATTTATTAAAGTTTTTCTCAACGGCTAGTTTGAAACGCGCGCTTCCGCTGAATTGGTTACGATGACGTCATCTGTCGGGATCTGTGCGATAACGGTTTGATTGTACTCATACTTCATAGGTATTGCTTAAGTGTTCATTCTCCGATTCTTGACGCTTGTGCCTCGCGTGCATTGTTTTTGTTTACGCTAAATATTTTAGTTGTGTTTAGAGGGGAGGTGACCACGACAGATAACGTCACAGCGACTCGTTTCATTATTGGGCGCGTTTTTGGAACTAATGCACTAAAATTGCGGTATCTTCGTCATTTTTAGTCCGATTTAAATAACTTCTTTACAGTATTTACTGTTTTTTTTGTCGCCATAAGTCTGCATACCCCACAAAAAGCATGACTGAACCTCTAATGAGGATCAGTCATGTTTTTTGTTAATACAAATGTCATAATTTTCACAACAACATAAGTATTTTATTAACAAAATAAGTATTTTATTCAGTTCCACGAAAAAGGGATATTTGTGCTCTACCTAACTTATTCTGAAGTTTACTTAGAAGTTTTGCGTGATCCGACTTAAGAGAAACGCGGTAAGAATTTATTGGCTCGAATCGGTTGGACATAATGGATTCTATCCGCTCCCGCTGCGCACCACAACTACAGTGGGAACTGAAGTAGGAGCTAATTAACGTCACTTGCCCACCGGGCCCTTCCATAAAACCGCACTGGCGCAGCCCTACATGGCCAGCGCGCGAATTCCCGCGTTTTTCCCGCCAATACCAAAGACAGCCAACGCAGATCCTATAGATTATGGATTCTTCGGCGTCTACTATAATTGCAACGATAAATCGATAGTGTCTTCTAAATTTATCGCCTAATTATTAATTATAAGTTCCGAGCCCGTGTAATTGATGGTAATCCAAAGATATTATTCATCTTGATCGCAGATATCTATTGCGAGTTATTGAAATTTTCCAATAAGTATTTTCGGAATGTAATATAATATTATTGAGTTTGCATCGAAGAATCTTTTGTAATTTCAGAACTTAAATACTGCTAAATAAGTTGGATCACTTATAAGCCTTTTTCGAGAAACTATTAAAGCTGGTATTAATGCGTGCAACGTTATGGCAACAAAAGTTTTGTTTCGGACTTCGCACACTTCAATGAGGCAATTATCCTTTAGTTATTTGATTCCAAAAACTTGAGTTATTTGTTAACTACCTAGCTCGGAATATTGCGTATGTTGTCCATCAGTCTAACGTGTAATATAGTCCACAATGAACTAGGCGAAAGCACGCGACTGTCAATCAGACGAGGTCCGCGCTGCGACCTTGTCGCGCCATTTAGCTCGAGCTGCCTTCAGTCTTCATCGTATCAAAGGAGTAGTTTCCTAGATGCCGCGCAAAAATAGCGAGCGCCCGCCGCCAGCTAAGTGTTAGACGACAGCCGAATAAACAGATCAGGGCAACTCAAGGGCGACCGCGTTTTTGTATGGACGCTGTGAATGTATGTGGATGTACGGATACATCACAGCCCACGCCGCACTCCCCATTAAGCGTACATCTGACACTAGACAACCGACCCGATCGTATATATATATATATATATATATATATATATATATATATATATATATATATATACGATCGCAGGACACGAGTTTCGGAGTAAGTACATTTTTTTTGTAGTTCTTTAGAGTGCTCAAAATAAGATATATTGAAATGTGACTAGATAATTGATAGCGAATGATGACAGACAGATATTGATTTTGGGTGTTATCGTGGGGCACCGAGACCGGGGATCTCGCCGCCATCCACCTTCATCATTCGTTTATTTTATCACAACATATTACAGTACAACTGATATTCTAATAATCGATGTATGAAAAACTTTTTAGCGTTCCATACCCAAAGGATAAAAACGGGACCCGAGACTTCTACTGAGACTTCGCTATCCGTCCGTGATAACTAGACAGTTGAGATTTTTACATATGACGTACTACTCCTGTTGCCGCTACAACAACAAATACCTACGAAAAACAGAATAAAATAAAATATATTTAAATGGGGATAATATATTAGGTCTTTACCTATCAAATTGCCGTTTTGTATGAAAAAATTGAAACGAATTTTTTTCATGTATTTTTTATTTGTATTAATCGAAGTAATCACCCATGAAATCAATGCATCTTTGCCAATGCAGTGGCAGTTTATTGATGCCCTTCTTAAAGAAATCAGCTGGACGGGAGGCAACAAATTCTTCAAAGGCATTTTGTACTGCCTCTCGGGTATTGAATTTTTTTTCCCGCAAAGTAGTTATCCAAATTCTGGAAAATTTAGTAGTCTGTAGGCGCAAGATCTGGTCAGTAGGGCGGATGACGGAGAGCTTCCAACCTCATTTCTTGCAACTTGGAGACCGTCTGCTTTGCAGTATGAGGTCGCGCGTTGTCGTGCAGGAGCTACGGAGACGAGCGATTGACCAATGCTGGTTGGAGATGTGCCAGCTTCTCCATCATTGTGTTTAGTTCTTCACAGTACACATCTGCAGTACTGCTCACCCCGTTTGGTAAGAAGCTGTGATGAATCACACCGGCGCTAGACCACCAAACAGTGACCATCACTTTTCTAGGGGCAAGTTTTCGTTTAGGGCATTGTTTAGGTGCTGAACCAGGATCCAACCAACTTGCTGAGCGCTTGCGGTTATTAAACAGAATCCATTTTTCATCGCAGGTAACAATGCGGTTCAAAATTCCTTTATTTGTATGTCTGTTGAGCTGTGCAAGGCACGTCTCGACGCGTACTTCGCGCTGGCGATCATTGAGTTCGTGGGGCACCCATTTGTCAAGCTTTTTTACCTTGCCAATTTGACGCAAATGGACCAATATTGTTTTGACGCTAACGTCGAAAGCTGCTGCTAATTCAGCCGTAGATTGTGTATCATCAGCTTCCACAATCGCCTTTAATTCGTCATTGTCGACCAAAGTTTTCGGACGACCGCGAGGTTCATTTTTCAGGTCGAAATTTCCAGAACGGAAGCGAGCAAACCAATAACAGGTGGTGTGTTTGTTTGTAGTGTTAGATCCGTAAACGTCGTTGATGTTGCGTGCCGCTTGTGCCGCGTTGCTGCCACGACGGTACTCATATACCATAATTACTCGAATTTTTAACGTATCGATGATGACGAAAAAGATTGAAATGCGATGAAAATGTAACACTAATCAAAAAACAAATGACTACTTTTGGAAAAAGAATTCCATGGTTTCAAAATAAAATAAATTTGAAATTAGAATTCTTAGCCAAAAAAAAATTATTTTGATTTGAAATGGCCAGTACTGCAGAACGGCAATTTCATAGATAAAGAAAGACCTATTACAATAAACATGATTTTTGCCGTTTTGTACAGCCTTCGTGCGCGAGTCCGACTCGCACTTGGCCGGTCGGCCCGCACTTTTTTTTACTGTAGGTACTTACTTTTATATGAAATACAACTAATTAATGACAAATGATTGGTTGAAGTCAACGCTGATATTAAATAAAGTTCAATAAAACGTTATGATAGACAAGTTCTTAGATTAGAAGTATTTTCTTTGATTTACACTACAGTCTGTGCTTAAATCGTGTCACCCCCTGTTCGCGCATCACTCGAAACGACAATTTAATAATCGTAACATCAACCTTATGTATACAAATCGACTCCACATTACCCACCTCACGTGTTGTATTACCTCAAAGCAATCAATCACAGAAGGTTTCTGTCAGCTTTACCAAAATCTTTTAATTTAGGGGAAAATTAAGAAAAACTTACTTTTCTACAAAAAATGCAACTTTTGTGAAGCCATCAGAAAAATATTCATACCCGATTTAAGTTAATAAAAAAATGCAGCAGTTTCGGCTGTTGGAAAGTAGAGGAAACGCCGGGAAAAAGAAAAGTGCACCGCGACATAATCCGTAAGTGTTTCAAACAATTAACAATATTCGCGTAAACATAAGAAATCAAAAAATAACAATAGAATCATGATACTTGTATGTTTTCAATTGATATCGAGAGCTTTTATTACAAACAATTATTTTGAAATGTTATAAATAAAATAACTAAAGTTTGCTAAGCATTCGTCTTTCGATTATAATACTCGTATACACATGTGTGAATAACTCAGAATAATAAACTATTAATTTTATTGTTTTTCGAGTGATTCATTGTCTTCAGAAAATAGTTTATTGATTTACTTAATGATGTGACAGACAAACATTAGGCTTTACAAAGATTATGCTAGACAAAGATGGCTATCTTTATCTTTACCCATGCCCGTGCCATACAAAAAGTAATGTTCCTCTTAACCTAGAAAATAGAATAAATTAGCTCCGCTTGCCCCATCTAACCTTAAAGCTTTACATTAGTGATTGATAACAAACTTTACATAATTAGATAAATCAACGATACGGAATCCGGATCGTGCTCACAAATCAAATTTCAAGTGTAAATACAAATGCACGTTGCGCAATGCATTCTGCTAGAGTCTAATTAAAGGTTCATGGTAAGTATGTGGGTCGGCTGGTCGAGCATCATACGTCGTTACGGCAAATTTGTATTGACAGGTCGGCATTGTTTCCTAACTGGGAGACAAATAACGAGGGAATTCACTTAGCACGCGGTTCCTGCTGATTACATAAATTATTATAATTAACGTTATGTGCATAATTCTATTTGTCATGGTGATGAATTAATATTCTAGAAAATAAAATTTTATAAGGATTATGACACTTGATGCGATTTACCTTCGGAAACTTCTTTTTATGAAATGAACCATCTAGGAGCTATCACCGCCGCCCATGGACACTCACAATACCAGAGGAGTTATACTTGTAACTCCTCTGCAGGTGTTGCGCACTTGTGTTCCTCTGGTCCTTAAAATCCCCAACATCGCTTGGGCCTCCGGTAACCTCATTCACTAGGCGAAACTATACGCAAGCGTTATTTCAAGCCGGTTTTCTATGAGGCAGTGGTATTTATTCGGTTGAGCCTGCCCATTCGTGCGGAATCAGGGCCCTTCCACGTTTAAACTTTCGCCAATCTTGCGATTAAGCCGCCTTATCTCTGTCCTCACGTGATTCTCAAGAGTCAGGTGCAAGACCCTGACCATGGGATACAAATAAATTAACAAAAGGAAGCGTGGGTCAACAGCCCGATCTGGATATAGTCCTGTGTGCCGTATAGTACCTAGCGAATTGCCATAATGCTCCGTGCTCCAAATGCGCATATCCGTATTAAGGCGCGATGACGCGCGTACTCCAAATGCGACAAATACCTATCTCTATACCTAGGAGGCTGGTCGCAATTTAGGTATAGGATTTCATCGTCGTTAATACTAAGCCGTAATGTAGTCTGCAACTATGTAAAGTAGCAAAAAAAAGTGGCGAGCTCCGGCAGCTGTGATTTTTTTAAGCTGTTTAAAAATTAAATTATCGTTTTTGCGTTTCTGGCAAAATATTTAGGCATAATATTTCATATATCTCCATAAAACATAAAAATAATTATCAAGAAGATGAAATGATTACTAATTTTATTTTAATTAGTAGTAACTAGTAATAATTATTTTTTACGCTTCATTTTTAGGGTTCCGTAATACTCAAGGAACCCTTATAGTTTGGCTCTGTCCTTCCGTCTGTCTGTCTGTCTGCCTGTCTGTCTGTCTGTCTGTCCGTTCTCCTAGCTTCTGTAATCATCAATATAAACGGTTGAAATTTGGTATAGTTATAAAATTAAAAAGATCTCGGTTTTGACATCATAAAATAATAATAATTTTACATTTTAGGGGTGTCTCTCGGTACATGTGAAGTGGGGATGAAAAATATTTTTTGTTTCTACCCCATTGTGTGGGGGTATCGTTCAATAGGTCTTGTAGAATAAAGGTAAAGTTTCATACCTACATGACTTTTTTACAAAGTCAACCCTGTTTTCGAGTAATCGGCCTCCAAAGTGGTTTATAAGTTGCCCCCCGCCCCCTGGCATTTCTAAACTATAGGAGATAGAAACTTGTAAGTTTCCATGCTGATAGATCATGCTACAAACTCTTTAAAAAAACTATTTTAAGTCAAATCGGACAATAACTTTTGCAGTAATTCAAAGAAAACCTATTGCGCGTTGATAATTACGGACCCTCCTTAGACATGTCGTGATATGCTCATGTTAGGTTGGTTATTTTTATAAAAACTCCCATTAGCCTGAATTCTGCCAGCTTTAATTACACTATCTTTAAAATGTATTTAAAAGATAAAGTTGATGGCAGGAAGTGCAGGAACGATATTATAATTTCATAGTTACTTAACCTAAAATTTCGAACTGTAAAAAAAATCAGACCTTATTATTTTTCTCTAGTTCACATAGTTGCAGACTAAATTACATCTTAGTGTTAACGACGATGAAATCATTTACCAAAATTGTCACCAGCCCCCTAGCTACTGCAGCCGCAAGGATACAAACATACAAATTATTCATTTGAATCAAATTACTACGCCGCGGCCGTAAGAACTCTTACAAGAAGTCAATCTGAAATTGTGAATGTAAAGAACAAGAAACGGCTCACGCCGCGATGCGACGCGGTGGTGCATTTTTTAGATAGCTATTCAAAATTTAACTTTATTTACTACAAAAGAAGACACACGTTTTATTGCATGAATTCGAGTGTCATGTTTTTCGTAAAAAGGCGTCAGAAGATTTCGCTTCACGCCTAAATAAGTATAATTACCTAATATATGATGATGATACTATTTTATTAAAAGTTTTAGTTTGCTTTGCTATTGTTTTATTTTATTGAACAATACAAAAGAAAGCCTTGGTGTAAAATTTGAAGTCAATAAGAAATATAGTACCTATTGCACAATATGTCTTAGGCATTAAGAAATTCTAATGTAAATAAAAAACATGAAAGCCATGTTAGTAACACAACTGACAAATTGCGGTGCTCAATGTAAAATTATCATGTTTCTTGCACTTGCTGTAGCTTTCTCTTTGCCACATGAATTTACAGGACAGGCCATAATTGCGAAATAAATACATCTACTTATAATTTACATTGCGTATTTTTCACATTGTCAGCAAAATATTAGATAAGTTACTTTTAGACACTTGGAAATGGTAGAGTTTGAAACTCTACATAAGAACAATGGTTTTTTGCCTTGATAATATTAGAAAAATAGAAAATAGTAGATATGTATGATAATCTTTTTTTTATTATTTAAATATTTATAAAAGAAATTATATGTATAACTAGCTTTTTCCCGCAGCTTCGCCCGCGTGAAAGAGTGTTCATGGCAAAAAATTTGTGGCCTTTAGCAAATATACCTACTGCAATACAGTAATAGCACATTAATAAATTTGCACACGTAGTTTTTGATTTAAATATATTTCCTACATAAGGATTAGGTAATATTGTACCCGTCTAAATAGCTTCTGAAAATACCACATTATTTGATCGTTTTTTTAAACTTAGAATGGGTATAGTAAAATAAAATAATATATATCCTTAAAAAATATACATATCATATCATATCTAAACAAACTCAAGCGTATTTATACCGGTTATCTGATGGTCGTGGTATTTCCCCAAATAAGCATTACCGATCTGTGGACCAAATAAACAGTCACCAGTGATGATAATGATTATACACTATATAATTAAATTATTATTATTATCTATTTCAGTAGTCGGCGGAAAAAATGTTTTTGGCTATAGTAAAATTTCAAATACGCCAGCATATTATTATGTCACCATAATAATATGCTGGCGTATCGTAAGAAGATGGTGGTGATGATGATGATGATTAATGTAAGTAGCATATGCTTGCAGTTCCTTAAACAATGCCGAAATTTCTAAACGTGTATCTTTAAAGACTGAGGAGTTCTATTCGGAGGAACAGAACTCCTCAACCGGATCTAGGGTACACCTTGGCACAAAATTTTACTTACTATAAAAGTTGAAATTACTATAAATGTCCTTAGAATTTTGAGGAGAAATCCCCAAACATACAGGTTGTCCCGTAAATCGACGTCAAGCCGTAAACCCGTGATAGGCCAAGTTACAATAGTTATCAAAAAATTAAAAAAAAAATCCAAGTAATGTGTCTCAAGAAATACAAAGTTTAAAAAAAACCGAAAAATCGACATCTTGTGATGGTTTTTTAGTTCCCGGCACTACAAATTTCTACTTTTTTTGTATTTTTTTTTTGTATGTAATCCTGAATAATGCTTTAGTAAACTGGTGCCTAAGATTTAAATCAAACGACTCCGACTTGAAAGGAAATGAGGCTTTTTGCCCAAAACAATGATTCGAATTCAATGGTTTGCTCGACTTTAACTGACTGTACTGGAAAAAAAATGTACTACGCTTGTTTGGCAGGTAATTTTAAAAGTTGGCGCAGTTAATAAGAATTCCAAAATGGTATGACATTTGCTAGATTGTTTCTTAAATTTTGGACAATATTGATTTTTGTAAAGGAAGTCAGTTAACGACATTTTTTTCTTACTTACTAAAAGGATTCAAGTGTACCCAGGACTTTCTTCTAAGTGATATTCTGATTTGGATGAGATGGAGAGAAACATTCAACGAGTGTAAGAGAGACAAAATCCAAGAAGTAAAAGAATATCACGGGCCACGGGGGCCATAATGTCTCATTACTTTTAACTTTAGGAAAGGTGTTTTTAGGAAGCTTTTAATTGAAACAAATTTTTGGAGTCTAAAATATTTTATTACATTATAACAAATGTTCAAACTGCCTCCCACAAGCATAAATGCAAGCTCGACATCTTTTTTAAAAAAGACCGCTTTATCAGACGGGCAAATCTGCCGTTATTAACTAATTCAGCTGCTTGCGTTAATTGTCGTCGTAGTTCAACTACATTTTCAATTGGCTTTGTATACACTTTTTCTTTCACAGCTCCCCAGTAAAAAAAATATAGCGGATTTAAATCAGGTGAACGGGCTGGCTACGAAATGGTACCAGACCGCCCTATCCACCTTTCTGGATATTCATTATCTGAATAATCTCGCACTGAACGGGCATAGTGCGCCGGGCAGCCGTCTTGCTGGAACCATATGTCTCTGTAAATGTGCAGAGGTACGTCTTCCAATAAATTTGGTAAATGATTACTTAAAAAGTCTAAATAAATGTCGCCATTCAAGGTCTCTGGCAGTTCAAAAGGTCCGATGATTCTCCCGTTTAGAATTCCGGTCCACATGTTTATTTTGAATCGCTAGTGGGATCAATCCTCTCTCATCAAATGTGGATTATCTACATGCCACTCGTGTAAGTTGTGTAGATTCATGTACCGATCTTTTTTAAAAGTGGACTCATCGGACCATAAAATTTTGTCTATGAATCGTGGATCTTCCCGGTGTCTTTGTCACATCGTTTCACAAAACTTAACTCTTGGGAGATAGTCCCGGGGTAGTAAAGTTTGTACTCGTGTGACGTGGTATGGGTGGAGCTCATGACTTTTCATGATTCGATGGGCTACACTTTTTGGCACTCCTGTGCTTTCTTCGATTTGTCGTACTGAAGTACTTGGATCTTCTGCGACTGCTTGTAGTACGATGTCATCGTAAGGCAAGCGACTTCTTCCTTCACTGTGTACTTGGCTTGGGAATCGTCCCTCTGAGAGTGAACGGTGCACATTCACAAAAACTCGATGATCGGGATGACGAGCAGCGTTTGGGTATCTTTGGCGTTAAAGCCTAGCCGCAGCACTAGCATTGCATTGGCATTCACCATAAATGAGATGTATATTGGCATATACCTGTGCAGTGTACACCGACATGGTGGTACTACACAATCACACGATCAACGATAGTCCAGGAGAAAGCAAAGGTCGTTGAAAGAGAAACTAAACAGTCCAAATCCAAATCACAAGCAATCGAGTTCAATAAACAAAGCAAAAAGTGGTATGTACGAAATCAAGATGAACGAATACGGTGTGCGCAGTAAACGAAGTAGAGTAACGTACTGATCTATTGTATTTTATGTGCTGTACGTCGGGAACATGGACAATAGCGACATTGTCTTGCTCACACTAGTAGCATTGTGTCTACCCGTCTCGCGTACTTGTGGCGTCAATATCTGTCTCTCTTACACTTATTGAATGTTTCTCTCCGTCTCATCCAAATCAGAATATCACTTAGAAGAAAGTCCTGGGTACACTTGAATCATTTTAAGTAAATAAGAAAAAATTGTCGAAAACTGACTTCCTTTACAAAAATCAATATTGTCCAAAATTTAAGAAACAATCTAGCAAGTGTTATACCATTTTGGAACCCTTATTAACTGCGCCAACTTTTAAAATTACCTGCCAAACAAGCGTAGTACATTTTTTTCCTGTACAGTCAGTTAAAATCGAGCAAACTATTAAATTCGAATCATTGTTTTGGGCAAAAAGCCTCATTTCCTTTCAAGTCGGAGTCGTTTGATTTAAATCTTAGGCACTAGTTTACTAAAGCATTATTCAGGATTACAAACAAAAAAAATTACAAAAAAAGTAGTGTAAAATTTGTAGTGCCGGCCGGGAACTAAAAAACCACCACAAGATGTCGATTTTTAGATTTTTTTTAAAAACTTTGTATTTTTTGAGACACATTACTTGGATTTTTTTTAAATTTTTTCTGATAACTATTGTAACTTGGCCTATCACGGGTTTACGGCTTGACGTCGATTTACGGGCCACCCTGTATATCTATAACGACTCGGGGGTTCTGTTCGATACTTTTGGATCCAGGTATACCTTGGTCCAAAATCTTTATTTTTGGTAGCCTGGACTACTTCAGAAAAAGTCAAAATCACTATATGTATCCATATAAATTTAGAAGAATTCTCTCGATTCCTTATGGATCCCATCATCACTGTATCGTGCATAAAGTCCCCCTGTAATAGTTTTTCTTATATATCTTCCATGTACAGATAGCGACCAGTTACCAGACCAGATTTTATTATATGTATAGATATAGATCTTCTATAATCCTCAATTACCTTAATACCTATAATCCTCTATTCCTGATAACTGAAATGAAAAATAATTTATTGAAAAATCCGGCTTTTTTTAGTAGTGGCAAAACAAATTTGCCACTACAAAAAAGCCGAATTTTAAGCACCGAATATAATTCTAAATTAGCGTTGAAAAGCCACTTTTGTCTTTCCAGAAGATTTATTCGAAAACAAACAAGACCATATGGAATTGGGCGTTTTACGGGTTGATGGGATAATAAAAAGCGTTCGTTTTGACACCAATCTGGTGTTTATTATATGGGGCAAATGTGACCCGGCACGGTAATCGTACACCACGCCGCCTGCGACCGCGCGACTCGTCTTGTTTGATCTACTGAGAGCTTTTTAAACTTTTTATGTCATAGTTTAGTGCCGTAGGCGCCTTTTATTGTTGTGTAAACACTCCGACATTATCGCTCTCGGCAGCCGCGGGATCTTAAAAAATGTTCGGAGTTGACAGATCTAGGGGGCTATTCCGGTGCCTTGAAACAAACCGTGACTCCAAATATTTGCATAATAACTCTTATCCAAAGATTCGTGTTTGTATGTGCTCCTTGTGTGAGCTTCTTTGAGGAAAACATGTTAAAAGCAATAGATGTATTTGATAACCAAAATTAACATAATTTCCGTCAAAATTGTAATAATTCTTAAAACATTTAAATTTTATTTAAAGATGCAAGTACATATTATTTACTTGATTTTATTATGACCTAAGCAACCCACGGCAATGAATATTATAAATATCCATACTAATAAAACTATCTATTAACGTTTGGAATTTGTAAAAATTTAAATCAATATTATATTTAGTATCAACAAAAAACTATTAAAAAGAGATCACCTCTTAAAGCCACTTATTAATCGCCACCGTAATATTGGGTTATTTAAATAAAACAATACATTAAGAGTCTATCTTTGTATATTTTAACCTTTAACGGATTGATATGTTGTTTATATTACAGAGAGACTTTTGTTTTGTTAAATAGCAAAGTCGGAGCGGCTGGTGCCCGGCAGTAAGAAAATAGACAACGATAGTGTTGGATCCGACACGGGTTATGCAATGTTTCCTATGTCCTAGTCGTTCTTTAAAATAAAATCTTTTGAGACTTCTAAAGTAGTCGTAGTCATACGTCAGCTACTTTTCTACATAAACAATTAATTTTTACCCGACTGCATTAGAATGTTTTTTGAGTATATGTATTTATATATGTATCTTTGGCACGCTTTAGAGTGTAGAGCCTGAGCGGCTTGTTGCATTTGAGCTTGCGATGTATCATTAGATTCGTCTTAGTCGTGAGAGTGATACTGACTAATCAAAATCTCATCAATCAAAATGATGCAGTCGGGTTTATTATTTTGTATTGAGATTATTGTGTACAGTAATCAGTATATACCTAAACAGAATTCTTAGATGCACGAAATGACCTGTGTAACATTTTACTTTTCTTGGTTGTGTTGATTAACTTTAGATTTAACCAAAATAGCGATATGATAAAAAATATCTATCAGCTTCTTTCGCACCTATACAATACAGAATTTTCTCACGTTAAATTTTAGGATTTACCCAAAGGGTAAAAATGAGACCCCGTTATTGAGACTTCGCTGTCCGTCCGTCTGTCCGCCTGCCACCAAATAGAAGACTAAAAAGCTGTTGTAACATAAGTCCCTAATACTAATTCTAAATAAGTTTAAAAATCCAATGAAATATATAATATGCATTGCTCTATCTCGTATACATCGGGCGCGGGCGCATGTTAAGCGGTCGGATTTTTAAATAAACATTTTTAATGATCGGCCCGCGCTGCCAGGTGTACGCAGACGGCGCGCCCTGCACCTTCCCGAATTTATTCTTTTGTTCCCTTCCTAGAACGACCTGACCTGGAACAATAATCAATTATTCTAAGGAAATGAGCAATATTATGGTGTTTGTAGGCCATACATATTTATGAAATTTTGAAACGAATCTATTCTATTAGAAAGAAAACGATCGAGCTGCTAACCGAAAAGTCAAAATCCCGATTTCAATTTATTTTTCAGACAGATTAACAGATTAGACATAACAGATTTTTCTTTTTGTGCCTACGAAAGAAATATAAGGCAGCGATATGTTATATACCTATAACATATCGCTGCCTTATATTTCTTCAGTTCTATTTTATTACGTAAGAAATTATTGGAATTTAACGCCATATATTTTCCTAAGATCGACATTTAATATATTATGTATTGTGGTACTGAAATAAATAAAATATATATTTACGGTTGCAAAGAACACGATAATTTCTTATAATCTACTAGCTTTTTCCCCGCTGCTCCGCCCGCGTATAAATAGTATCGGGAGTCCCACGGGAATACCTACCTACTTTTTGGGGATAAAAGTAGCCTATGTTTTAATTCCGACCCTAAACTACTAACCATTCCAAATTTCATCGAAATCCGTTTAGTAGTTTTTGCGTGAAAGAGTAACAAACATTCATCCATCCTCACAAACTATCACATTGATAATAGTAGTAGGATGATATAAAATCACATAACGATGACTTATGTCAAATCCCATACATTTTTTACTTCGAAGTTCGCCGTCGAAATTATCGAATGCATCTTGACTAGAGACACTTTCGTCAAACTCAAGATGCATTCCGTAATTTCGACAGCAAAAATCGAAATCAAAAATATATGGGATTTAACATAATTAAGTCATCGCTAAGTGACATGTTGCTTGCGAGGCCTTATGTCAAATCCCATACATTTTGTTTTCGAACTTCGCCATCGGAAATTATCAAATTCATCTCGACTAAAAGAAGCTTGAAGGGCTAACTAGAGTACCCTAAAAATATGGAAAAAAACTATGAATATATGATTAACTATGAATGATAATATACGTTTTGCAGTGCCAGCTGAGTCTGGTGAAAAACATTCTACTGTCAAATCGTTCATAATAATTAAATTATGGGTATAAAAACATTGTGCTCCTTATTATTATGTTTAGTAATTAAATATTAAATGACTTAAAAATGGATAAAAAATTATAACAACAGGTGATGGGCAAAAAAAGATACTTAGTAATAGCGTCATTAGATTTGTATGTAAAGGTGTCATTTTTATTCAAACCTAAAAACGTCCCGAACCTTTTGCCCCTTTAAAGTGTAGAGCAAATAAGTGCCTGGAGTCTTGACACTCACGAACGACATCAGTTGAACCGTTTTAATTTTTAATTTAATTATATAAAATTTAGTGATACCGCGCATACGGCGAAGGAAGAAAATCTTGCTGAAAATATCAAATATTCATTGCTGAACATAATAAACTGTACACAAATTAATAATTCACCTACGAGGTTGATCCATGGTACCGCCTACGTTTGCAATATTGGTGTCATTCTGGGTGCCTAGTACCCACTGGATGATGAAAGTGTTGGAATATATTATCACTGGCTGCAGAAGGTCAAGTCGGTAAAAAAATTATCACACATCATACCCATATTACGAAACAATTAAATGGGACATTTAAGCCATTCGATAAATATGACCTACGTGATAAAACGACAGTCAGGATAATATAGATCATAAAAAAAAATACTTGCAGTTTAATAGGTAGGTAGTAGGTACTAGTACACATGCATAGTTAAAATATTATGTAGGTAGCTAACAAAATATTCTGAAAATGTGATTGAATGTACATTTGTCAACTTGCCATTATAGATTGTTAGTTTGTGTTTGCTAAAGTTATAGTCATTATAAATTACCTTACCGCACATAAAATATTTACAAACAGCTACATTTTATTTTTATTTATCGTACACAGACTTTTAAACTTAATGATGGCACCAAATAAAAATAATTTTTTACATCAAAAGTTGAAAACCTGTGTGGCAACGTAAAAAAATAATTACTGTACCTATGTAGCTTATCTCATTGACATAATTTGTTATTTATTTATACACAAATTGTGCCCTAGGCGGATTAGATTTCAGTGTGTAGGCCAGAGGAGGCGTGATTCAACAGGTATAAATGATTTATACGAGCAATCACGGCAGCCATATATTTTGAAGTTGCATTTTAATCTCAATATTATTAATAGGGAAATATATCATTCTCACAGCTCGTTATGCTATTTGTCCCACGGGGCGACGAATACGTCCCTCGGCTAACTTCTCAGTAACTTGCCTCAGCTGCGTAACGTCACAGATTATTAAATTAACGTTGAAAAACTATTATTTACATGACAGCGAAGTTTTCTATTACCTTAAAACTAAGTTATCTATACGAGTTTATACTAATATTATAAAGAGGAAAGATTTGTTTGTTTGCATTGAATAGACTCCGAAACTACTGGACAGATTTCGATTAAATTTGGCACATATATAGATTAGACTACGGGGAATTAAATGTACTGTTCCTCTACACGCACTAAGTCGCGGGCAACATCTAGTCTTTAGATAAATACCAACATTGAGATACTGGATTTAGTCTTGATAAGTAAATCTAGTTTAGCACATGTAGTAAGTTTAATTACAAAGAAGAACAAATAATGTTTGGCTGTGTAAAACGAGGTTATTCACAGGTTACAATGAAAAAAAATATTGAACCTACTTCGTTTCGAAATCACGAGGGTTTTAATTATATAGATGTATACAATACAATGCTTAGCCTGTAGTTAGTGCCAGTGCTAACCTAGATATAGTAGGCATTATAATTTATAGCACAGTTTTGCATGTGCAAAACTATCACAACGAAAAGACAGTGCTAGTTTTTGTGCCTTTCACATTTTTATTAGAGCTTACTCCCTATAGAAACGATTTTCATACAAGCCCGGGCAATGAAAATTATTAAAAAAAAAACACAAAGTATAGAACACAAAATATAAAAAAGGTTATTAAACTACGCTATATACACACTACAGAGTATTTTTTTATTTTTTGATAGCACTTACTTTCTTTGCAATGCACACCAAATTTTTCTTTTTAGAGTAAAATCCAGTCGTGCGTCGGAGCTGACGCACTCACTTTTTACTAACAGACATGGAAAAACCAATTGAGGCGGGTTGAAATTGAAATACCTACGTTTGCATCATCTACTTATTTTAGGAAAATAGTTTTTCTATTAAGAAGTGAAGACCCATTCTACCAAACAATAAAAAGGGTGGATAGAGTGGGCACATGTTTAGTAAAATGTGATAAATAATGTTATCTCTTAAAGCTTGTTTGTTCTTTTAATTGCATTGTGAAATAAGTAATAACATGTTGCGTATAAACTGTAAACTGCATCACACTTCGCGGTAAAACACGACAAACTTTTATTGACAAATTTGTCATCGATACTATTGTTATGCAATAATATTATATTTTCTAACGTTACAATAACCTTCGGAGAATCATTTTTTATGAAGCCAGGCACGAATGGTCCGACTTGACCGGAGATATATCAAGGCCTCATAGAAAAAAGTTTTAACTACTGTTCGCAAGCGGAGTTTCCCAATGGTAGGGTGTACCGTGGAGGTGTAACTTATCTGATGCTGCAGGTATCTATAGGCATCGTTAATCGCTTGCAATCATCCGATTCGTCTGCAAGTTTGCTGATCAAATACTATAAAGCGTTTCTACACGAGAAAGAAACTATAACAATTCCCAATCAGATAAAGTGCGGGCAAATTTAAATAAACACTTGCATTTCCGATACGCGTCTTGTGTGATCATTGACATCGAGAACTATATAGAAATCGATACATAAATATTGTGCTTGATGACTGCACCGTTACGGGACACACCGATGAAAGTCTCGGATGATTTAAAATATAATAATAATAAAGCGACAACGTACAGCCGTAGAATCCGTTGAAACACAAATGTTTAAGAGTTATGAAATCGGTAATCGACCAAGTAGGAGTATATTGGTGATCAAACCACAAATATGGGTCATAAAATATCAATAACCAAAGTTTATTTATGTGAATATCGATTTATTGCTGCGCTTGCACCGCCTTAAGCGGGCACAGATAAGGCATCCGAAATAACTGCAGCATCTCATTCCAGATTGCGGTTCAATCGCGGCTCCTACATCACTTAAGACAATAACAATGGTGCTCTTTAACGTTTTGTTGTATAGATGCTGATGATCAGTCATAAGTATTAGTCACAGTAATCGCGGAAGAAAATGGATTGTAGGTACGATTGATTACACTGATTGATTCGAAGAATCGGTGATCTATTTAGTACCTATTATAAATATTTAGGTTTTTTACATAGAATTTCTAGTTTCATACTATATATATATATATATATATATATATATATATATATATATACATATATAGTTACATGTCATAGATATTCAATATTTTGTTGCAGCCATCCCGTGGCAAGTCGGAGAAATTAGCGAGAGTGGCTCGGGAGGAGGCCAGGCCAAAGCAGTGGACGGAAAACTCGACGAGTAAGTTCTACTATCTATCCTTGAGTTTTTTGTAATTTGTTTAAAAAAAAGGAAACGCGTTTTTTAAGATAGCACGTAAGCGATTACAGCCCTCGAAGGTTTTTCTTAAAGCTGATTTTCTTTTACCAAATACAATTTAATAATATCTTCTAACTTTGTAACCCTTGACAATAATGCAACGGATTAGTTTTGACATGAAACATGTAAATTGTAGGCGTGTTGTGGTGATTTTGTGAAGTGACGCGTCTCTACGCCAGATATATATATATACCTTGGATAAGCTTTACTTATCCACTGTGTAATTATTTTTATTAGTTTGTCCTTGTCTTATACGTTGGAAAAGTCGCTTGACAGACAAGGACAACATATTGTGTAGTCCTTGTCTGTCAATGGTAGCCTGTATGAACCAGGCGCGTGATCTTTTTTCCTGGATGTCTTTATTCAATGTATACTCTACATTTTCAGTAAACTACATAAACGGGGGTTGTGGCACGTCGTCATGCGGCGCGGAGGCGGCCTGCAAGCCCGTCAACACCACCGTACACTACTGCGTGTGCACATCCAACGGCGAGCCCGCCAAGGAGGGGGTCATATGCCCGAGGAGTACAGGTAGGCCCAACTGCCACTGCGCCGTGCTCTACATTTCATTTCACTCATCCACAGCGAGTCTTTGATTCCTTCTGGCAGTACTCCCTGCACTTGTCTAACCGTAGTTTTACAGATTGTGCACTCTTTACATTTTACCAAAGCAGTCTAAATCCACAACTTAGTGTCAGTTCACACCACGACCGCGATTTTTAAGATAGCTATTCGAAATTGAATTTTATTCACAACCCAAAAAGATATAGATTTTGAATAACTATCTTAGTAAAAATGCAGCGCTCTCTCGCGTATCGCTTCGTTTCGGTGTGAATTAACCCCTACCTTAACTAAGTTTTAAATCATCCTAAATGTTATATTAGATAAGTATTCTCATTTCTGACGTGCACTAGTATCAAGCGCGTAATTTTCAATATGAATATAAACAACATAGGCTGCGTTTCGTCATATGTAGCTATATTGTGTTATCATTACTCTAAAACATAGGTAGGTACTTGGTAAATAGATACCTGGGCTGATTTATAACTGGCCGAAACGACGAACTTAAAAAAATTATACGCAAAAAAGGAATATTACATTATATTCTGGCATCTTTTTGAAAATAGAACGCCAAATTTGAATTTAATCGAACTGATGGAATTTGTTTGAGAGGACGTAGAACTTTCTCTGTCGTAAATTTTCTTAACAATGGAAAGAAACGAAATTCGTGCGGTAATAAAGTTTTACGTTTTAAAAGAGAAAACAGCAACCCAGATTAAAACCAAGCTAGACAGTGTTTTAGTTAATTCTGCTCCTGCATTGGGTACAATTCACACCTAGGTAACTGATTTTAAACGTGGAAGACAGAGCTGCGAAGACGCCCACAGGTCTGGCCGTCCAAATGAAGTCACGAATCCGGACATGATCAAAAAAATTCACAAAATTGTATTGAATGATCGGCGCTTAAAGTTACGAGAGATAGCAGAGATGGTGAGCATTTCATCTGAACGCGTTTTTAATATTTTGCACCAACATTTGGGAATGAAAAAGCTTTGCGCGCGATGGGTGCCGCGTTTGCTCACTGTAGACCAAAAGCAACGTCGAGTGGACGATTCATCGGAGTGTTTGGCGCTGTTTAACCGAGATCCTAATGAGTTTTTGCGGCGTTATGTAACAGTCGATGAAACCTGGATACATCATTATACTTCCGAGACAAAAGAACAATCTAAGCAGTGGACTGAGAGCGGAAAACCTGCGCCGAAGAAAGCAAAAACGGTTTTGTCGGCCGGCAAAGTGATGGCGACTGTTTTTTGGGATGCTCGAGGGATTATTTTAGTGGATTATCTGCAAAAAGGAAAAACAATAAATGGACTCTCCATTTATTGTTTTTCCTTTTTGCTACGCAAGCTTGCTGCAAAAATTAAGAGAAGAAATCCAGAAGAAACGACCACATTTGGCCAAGAAAAAAATTTTGTTCCACCATGACAACGCACCTGCACACACGTCAAAGGTTGCAGTCGCCAAACTCCATGAATTGCGGTTCGAATTGCTACCGCATCCACCCTATTCCCTGGATCTGGCCCCGTGCGACTTCCACTTATTCCCAAACCTGAAGAAATGGTTAGGTGGCCAGAGATTTTCAACAAATGAAGAAGTCATTGTTGACGTCGACGTCGTCGAGAAGTCGTGGACGAGTATTTTGAGAGGTTGGAGAAAACATTTTATCAAACTGGTGTAACGGCATTGGAGAAGCGCTGGACTAAATGCATCGAGGTAGAAGGAAACTACGTTGAGAAATAAATTTATTTTAAATAGATTTTTGAAGTTTTTCTTTGTCGTTTCGGAAACTTATCAATCAGCCCTCGTAGCTGGTATCGGCCCCACAGCGATTTCGGTGACGGTGGCCGGTTTCATTTAAACATAACCAGGTACGCAGAAGTTTGTTTATACTCGTAGTACCCAAGAGTGTGCGCAATACACAAGAGCACTCTCTCTTCCTTTACTCTCGTAACCCAGTGGGACGGCGACCGACACGACTGGCGAGAGATTAGGCACCGACTTTTTACATGCATGGCCGACGCAAGGTTCATTTTTCTCGTCAGACAATCAGGTGATCAGCATGCGTTGACCTAAACAGACTTGAAAATTACATTTTTTATTGTTCCAACGTGGAGTTCGAACCCACAACCTCCGGAATCGAGAACCAAGCTCTAAACCACTGGACCACGGAGGCGTCTAGGAACGTATACTTAAATAAACAGAATTCTGCGAAAGACCATTAGCAAAAAATGCCTTTTCGCTCTAACCTTAATAATAAGCTTCTGTAACAGATATAATTAGACTGTAATTTATGTTTTATTTTTAGCCGCGTGATGAACGATACACATTGATCGCTTAATCCCACACCGGAACTTATTTCATTGCGGCATTCACAATGTCTAGGTTGTGGACGTCTTCGTCAAGTGACCAATGAACTCCGAAATAAAGACTACAGTTAAATTCTGTAATCAAACGACATTGAAGAGACTGATGTTTTATCAGTATATCACGTATAGCCAGTATGGCGGTAACAGCCGTAGACGATAAAACCGATTTTAAAATGTCCAAACTGTACCGTGACTACTGACTACCTCGGAATTTTGACGTACCTACAACAACCTGAGTCGTTATAAAAATATACGATGTCGATAATCGATATAAAGGGTTTTCATTGTCATTGTTACTTATATTTGAAAAATAATTCTATTTTACGGCTTCAAAATATATTATGAGCACTTACATTCACGAGTCAAACGCTCGTAATAAGTTCCTATATGTGATAAAAAATACTATTTTAATTGTCTACATATTATCATGATTCAATTAAGTGCATTTATAGGGTTGTAGAGAATCATATGCCCGTCTAAGGTAATAGTGATTTTTGTACTTACGATCTATAATTAATGAGACCTAAGCTTTAATAGTGAGTAATTGCGTTTTATTATTGTGTTTAAGAATTCAATTAATAACTCCCTAATACAACTCAAAAAACAGTGTTAAAATGGAGGAATTAAAGAATTAATAATATTATGCATATAACTTGCATAATATAATTGAATTAATTAAATTATTTTAATTATTTTTGCCACGATAAAAGGTAGCCTATGTCCTTCCCCGTGGTCTACTCTATATCTGTGCCAAATTTTATCAAACAAACAAACATACAGTGTAAGCAAATAAATATTTCCTCATCATATCTAATATTAGTATAGACTTGAGGTCACCTAGTGCCTAGTGGTCGAAAGTCGTCGAAAGTCGACCATTACAAATCATTTCATTTTTAAGTTTGAACTTTATAAGGGTTTTTTTGCCTCTTAGATACGAAATAAAGAATGTAAATATTTAATGTTAAAGACATATTGACAAACATCAATGTGTAATTTGTTACAAAATCACGGAAGAGGGATATACAAAATTGTTTCATACGCGGTTGTGAGAGTTAATCTGAGTTATTGTGTGTACTGTGTAGTGTAACGTTATTTTTATTAATTTAATGTATTTTTAAACATTATTATTAAAATATGTTAGTATAGCTCGCTTCTCCTCCATAATTATAAACTTTAATTGTGCCAAATTTTATACACCTTCGTTCACATATATATTAAACGGAATACCTCTAAAGTTTTTGCTTCACGTATTTATATAATATCTCTATGAGTAAAAAAACGTAAAACGTAAAAAAACTTAAATTTGTACAAAATCCTTTCTTCATCTAAGCGACAAACCTTTGTCATTAGCGATTAGAAGTATACAAATCTCAGACCGATACATATATTGGTTAATCATATTCTTATAATTTAATAAACTAAGATACGTGAAGCGAAAACTTCTTACCCCTTTTTAGGAAAATTAAACAAACGGTGGAGTATGAAATTTGACACAGTTAAAGTTTATGTGGTGGAAGGTGTGCAGAAAGCTAATAATTTTTAAAATAATGCTTAAAAATACATGCAATTCATATTAATAACAACAACACATACCTCAGATTAATAACTCACTCGACCATGCGTTTCGTGACGTTACACGTCGACGTTTGTCAATCTATCACAACATTTACCTTCTTTTTATCTAAGCGTCAATTCACACCACATACACAACGAAACGATACGCGATGCGGTGCTGCATTTTTAAGATAGCTATTCAAAATTTAACTTTATTCATTACACAAGAAGATACGTTTCATTGTAAGAGTTCGAAGTTTAAGTGATACATCACTGGACAGCGCATGTGCAGTGTACGACTGATGTCATATGAGACGTGTATCTTTTTGCGTAGTTAATTAAGTTCGATTTCGAAGAGCTATCTTAAAAATGCAGCGCCGCGTAGCGTCGCGTATTGTCGCGGTGTGAACTGACCCTAAGACGCAAAAGAACCCATACAAAGTTTAATCCTAAAAAAATATATGAATTATGGTTGTATTATACTTAATCAATGTATGTTCCAGTGCCCCTGAACCAGCGGCAGGCGATTCACAACGTGATCCCGCCGCGGCCGTCCAACGCCACCGAGCGCTTCCCGCCGCCCACCGCGCAAGTGAGATCAATCTTCATTACTCCTTATCTTTTATCACGCACTCCAAGGATATATGTTATTATCAGTATGTGTACTGATCGTCTGTATGTTGCAACGTTAATTAAAATTACATCGCTGATCGCATCGATCTATACAGCGAGAAAAATACTGTCACCATTTATCATAAAGCCCGTTGATCATAATATTATTACTTATACCTATTTAAGTGTATAACAGTCTTGACTTTCAGTCTTTAGCACTTGAATGTAGGTAACACATAAGTTTTCCTAACATATCTTGTTATGTTAACTTGAGTTTTGGCTTGAGAATAGGCATGTAAAAGAGTGACTTTTTTTTTCTATTTCTACCATAATTTTGCGTTATTTCGGTTCTTAATGTGTAATATTGGTTGAATATAAACCATTAAATTAATATTCGTGAACATGCACAAGTGTGGGCTAGTGGAATAACTTCAAAAAGCGTGGTATTTTGTACACTACAAAACCCCCAGGAAGTTTCAGCACAGATTACTAAATAATTACTATGTAAGTTTCAGTAAAGCGTCTACCACTACACTAAATCGACTGACTTGAGCCATTAACTGCACTGGAGATTTATTTGGAATTTGACTACACTTGGGACTTGACGATTTAAAGAAACGGCGTTGAAAACTCATACGAAAATTCTATTTTCCCGCCTTTATAACTTGACACTGGCAATGGTTTTAAGCCGTATCGCCTTTATTATATTTAAAAAAATGTTCACTTCATTAATGTTGAGTAGGTCACTTTAAAAAGTATGCTACTCAGTTATTCGTATATAACTCAATAGTTTATCAAACTTTTTTTGATAACACTTGAGTCATATAGAGCAATTTGGTTGCTTTTCATTCGAAATTCACTATATTTTGATCATTATGAAGGGAGCTTAAGTAGTTCATACGTCTATTAAATTAGTTTCGTGGAACTCGCCTTAAATTTTGGTAGAAAGTTTATTCAATCTGTATTCTAAGTACTGTGTCTATAAATTATGCTATTGATTTATTACGCTGCCACTGCTAAGCGGTCGGGAGCCTAAATCAGTGTTTTTCCATCGCAACTGATAAATATTCATGATGACGTCCTGTCACTCACATTAAACGGTGATCATCAAATTTTATTTCACTACATGAGGCTATTTTTTATTTCGTACACTTAATTATTCAGCACCGCTACCTGCTTTTGTTTTATTATCGCAACTCAAAAATTCTGTCCTTGTTGCTCTTCTTTCTCTTAACATCTAAGTACCTACACATTTAGAGAACCATCATTTTCTAGCATCAATTTTCAATGTTATGTTTTATTACTCATTATACAAAAAAGCTTTCGTCCTCTACCTTGAAAGCTGTCATCTAAAGCTTGTAGAGCACAATTGCCTATTTACTGTATGAATAAGGGAAAAAAGATATTTGTTCTAAAATTATATTCTTGTTTTAGGTGCCCGGAATATACCCTAGTGAAAGGATAACGGAGGAGTCCTTTGGGAGGGATGAATCTTTCTTAAGCTCCAGTACTTATTTGAGTTCGAGCGTCATAGCAATATCTGGCTGCACCGTGATCATATTAGTTCTATTTATGGTCGCTTTGTACATAAAAAGGCGAATGTGCAATGTGGATGGAAAAATAAAACCCGTAAGTTTTTTATTCAACCGTTATTTGGCCTTGCGCTAGCTAAAATTTTCATCTGCATCTTTTCAAGGAAATAAAACTTCATTAGCAATGGATTAAGGCCACATCTGAGTAAACAATATTTTTTTCAATGGCATAGTCATGAATTTCATTGGATCAAGTTTTATATTTTCTTGGATGAATGATTTCACTGTAGCCGAAAGTGACCTAAATAAATATGGAATGTCTGTGTTACGGGCTGTCATTGGGAACAAAATCCCACCGAAAACTCTCAAGGAGCCTTGCCAAGATACGGGCCTCATTTTGAACGAGACGAGCACTTGATACTGGCTTACAAGCTTTGAGCCGGGTATTAAATTACGGTTTCGATTTGTTCCTTGAATATGCGGGGCTCATTTTGAATGACACAAATGCATGTAATTTGTAAAGTATTTTTAAGGGTTTTGTTCATTATCACGCTTTAGCTTTGGCGATGTGGCTTAGTATGCGTTATGTTGTAGCGCGTACGGCCGGGTGAGCCGCTGCTCGCTGAACGGTATATAACGAACCCGCAGTATGGCGTGTGCGGCGCCGGCATCGCGCCCGCCGCCCCCGCCACGCCAGCGCCGCTGCCCAACAAGACTGATGAGGCGGAGGTCACGCTGCTGGAGAGGAACGCGCTGACCTTCCTGGAGGAGGTCGGGGAGGGATGCTTCGGCAAAGTGTATAAAGGTTAGTTACGCTCACCTTAAATAAACTAGCCCGTGGCTCCGCCCGCGTAAATACAGTATCCCACGGGAACACTGTAGTTTTTCGGATTAAAATGTAGCTGTCTGCGCTACAAGTAACCGCATCTGTTGCCGCGAACGGGAATCTATTAATGAAAACCTGTCTCCGGGGGCGCTGCTGGAGCAAAATTTACGCGGGCGGAGACTCAGGAATAAGCTAGTTAACAATAGTAGTAACATAGTAAGATATAACGAACTAAAATCAACTGGGTTAATCGTAGCATTGTTCCGATTCATTGAGTATCTATATTATGAAACTTACCAGGGCAAAACATTATTTTTACAGGAGTCCTTCGGAGTACCTCGAATGAGCAAGTTGTGGCAATAAAAGTTCTCAAAGATAGTGCGGGACGAACCGCAGAAGAAGACTTCGTCAGAGAAGTTTCAATTATGTCCACGTTCCGTCACGCTAATATTTTGTCACTGATCGGTGTTGTGTACAGAGGTAAGAAAACAAACATCACAATACAGTATTTGAGTGTATTTTTTTATTACATAAATGAATAGCGCTCTGAAAAATAAGACAGTATACTAAAAATCAATATTTTCAAAGATATTGCGGATTGTTTGAAGCACTTTTGTGAGTCTCGTGAAAACGCCCCATTTAAAAGTCGTACTAGTACTCGTACTTTTTTACTATCACTGTGTCTGTCACTATATCCTAGTGACGTCAACACGCTAGTAATTGCTACGAAATGTATGGCCATATTATGCACAAAACTTCTGATATCTCGTAATTTTGCGCGTTTATGTTGATACATACCATAGTAAATCTTTTTGTATTTGATGTAAGTAAACTATTTATGTAGGTTTTATACACTAATGTTTACAAAAAAAATAATTTTTGTGAATAAATTATTTCTTAATTTATTAAAAAAAATTACATGTAGGATTACATGTACCCAATTTTGATTATTTTATAGGATTCCATTGTTATGTTATATAATATAATTTGGCTACCTATATAATAAAACTTATTTTATTTCATTTCAGATGACACAAACGTTAGCCCATGGATGGTTTTTGAATACATGGAGTGGGGTGACCTGGCGGGAGTGCTGCGCGGTTCGAGAGAAGGTCACAACGGTCTCACCCTCGACGACTCCGCCCTGCTGCACGTGGCCCTCCAGGTCGCGTGCGGAATGCAGTACCTGGCCTCGCGGAGATTCGTCCACCGCGATCTTGCAGCTAGAAATTGTTTAGTCGGTGCTAATCTGGCAGTGAAAATTGCGGACTTCGGCATGTCGCGGGACGTTTACACGTGCGACTACTACAAGATGGGCGGCGAGCGGCCCATGCCCGTGCGGTGGATGTCTCCCGAGAGTATCGTGTACGGACGGTTCACCCACGAGTCGGACGTGTGGTCGTATGGGGTAGTGCTTTGGGAAATTTACAGCCGGGGTAAACAGCCTTTCTACGGCTGCAACAATGACGGTGCCACGAAAAAAATTCTACAGGGTATTCTACTCGTGCCGCCGGATGACTGCCCGAGGTTCGCTTGCGAGTTAATGCGGGCGTGCTGGGCGACCGATCCCCGAGACAGGATCGGGTTCGATGGGATCTGCACCAAGCTGGAGACGGCGTCGGCGGCCGGCGGGACGGTGCAACAGATAAGACTGCCCAGGCCGCCGCCCGCGCCACTGGACTCTGCCGGTTACCTGGTGCCCACTACCCCACCGAACGTAGATTACCTGAAGCCCTTGCCAGATTCGGATCCCGATTCGGACTTCAGCGAGGACGATGACTGGAGTTCACTTGACAGTCAACCCCGGTGCCGGGCTCGCAGTACGTGCCCCGCTCCTCGCCTCTGACATTCGCCTACCCCAGCGTCACGACATTCCTGCTGCAGTCCAGTCTCGAACAATATGAGTGCTAATAAACCATTCGTTCGTAGTAATTTGGATGGCGTTCCGATAGATTGTATAGAAACGTGTTGTATGCGTGAAGTTTTTGAAGGAGATACTCGATTCGATACGATACCTACTCGACTTCGAAAAAACTTTTTAAGAACTAGAACCTCATACGTTTTCGTGATGTGTGTGCCATAATAAGTATGTGAACCAAAAAATTACTAATTGTATAATATGTGCTAATGATGCGATATCTGATAAGTAATAGATAAATATTAAATTGCGTCTAATTTTTAATTTCGTTGAGTACCATAATAGTGGTGGCCTTTTCTGTACACTATAATTATTTGCAATTAACGCCAACTAGGATAATAATAATTGGGGGGTTGGTGTTTTAATAATATAAAGGTTTCTTTCTTTACGGTAACTACTTACATATTAGGACCTAATATGTCAGAATATGTTCCAGTAGGTACCTAATAATCAGGTCTGGAACATTTACCGGCAATCCCGTTACTCGTAACCCGGCCACATTGCCACATTGACCTGGCAATAAGGTTCAAAAGTGGGTGTCCGGTCCGCGACTGTAAGTAAAATGTACCACTCTCGACCTTATTGTTTAGCAATAAGGGTCAAAAGTGGTGCAATTATTTTAAAATCCGGCAGCTATTGTGGTGTTCGGTTTCACTAAATATAAAATTCTCGTGTCACAGTATTTGTTACAGAAATCGTCCGAAACGGCTTGACCGATTTTTATGAAATTTTGCAAGTGTTTTCGGTAGGTATGAGAATAAGTTGTAAGCTGTTTTCTGCCCCTAAGTGGGGTAGCCCACCCAATTTTTTTGTAATTTTAGTTTTTTATTATTATAAGATTTGGCCTTAAAAATACATATAACCTTTAATTTTCACCCTCCTAACACCAACCCCATTGCTTAATAGCGATATTAGTACTGTAATAATCTTCAACCCTCAGTGGTCGATACTTAACTCTTCCACATAGATACCTAGCAGGTGTAGGCTGGTGTGGGTATATTATGTAGGTTGTAGGTGTAGATCGTATGTATAGAAACTGTAGGTGTATATACCTATATACACCTACAGTGTTATTTATTCCAGTTCATAGTTAAGGCAGAACATCGTCTGTTGAGATAGCTTGTAAGTATATATAATGATCTAAATTGTAAATAGTTTATCAAAATCCTGTCTTACAGAAGCTAAATCGCTAAATGTACCTAATATGTATCGTCTATAAAACAGGATAATGTACAAGCCTGGTATTGAATCGGTCGAAAAAATAAAAATAATAATCTATCAATGTAAAAAATATACATAAGTAAATAGTTACCTAAATAAAATAGGTAAGTATGTAGTAATAAGTTTTAATAATAATAGTAGGTACCAACTTTGCGTGTTTGATTTAAATGTGTACATTTACTTAATTTGTAAGGTAGGTAGGTATATTTATGTTTAGTCAGGATGGACATTTTCATACTCAAAAGTCAGAACACAATGTTGTTAACATAACATTGTGTAAAATACAAATGCTTGCCTATAACTGCCTGTCTTATCAGAAATTTATTACTACCAGTAGAAAAATAACATTCATTTTTTGATTCTTTGCATGGGCGTAGCGAGGTAAGGACAGGCCAGGTAGTTGTACATATTTAAAAATATTCTAAGTTTCCTTTGCCTACCTAAATAGAATCATGGCTAAGTACGCCCTTGATTCTAACGCGTACGTGGGTCATATTTTATTACTTCTTTAATGGTGTTAAACTTAAACTATCTATTGTGGACGTACGAAATACACCTACCTAATCTATTATATTATAAAGTTCCTTAGGTCACGTGTGGTAGACCAGGTTTTACTTGTCTACTGAGAGAAATTTGTACAATATTTTATGTATTCTTGAAAACCTACCTACTAATTTAAGTTAATATTTTTGTGAGAACTAAGAACCTTGTAAGCTGTTACCCATACTTACCTACCTTTAACAAAAACAATAATAAGAATATTATTATGGATTTACATAAATAAACTTGTGATGTGATGAATTTTATATAAATATACTATGGTACCTACAGTCTGTATAACAAAGAATCACGAACTTTTATTTAAACTCCCTACTCGTACCTAAGTATTAAACTCGTAACCCTATGGTCGCCGACAAACTTGGTGTACCGCATTTCGACTTTAAAACAGTAAGAACTAAGATTCACAAGTGGTAGAAAAGCACTTACAAGAAAAAAATACTTGCAGGTTCACTGGTACCAAAATCGTTTGACGCTTATCAAAGTAATCTTGAGTACGTTGTACCTTACCCATGTTTAACTTTTAGTTTCGTTATTCGCTAATTCGCTAATCCGCTACTAAAATGTTACCGTCGATAATAGGGCATGCCTAAACATTTTTTCGTCTATTCGATGTTAGACAATATATTAATAAACAATCTAGAACCCATTTTCGTAAATATTAAAAAATAACGTAGATACAAACAATTTAAATTTACATTAAGAAGGAAAGTGATATATCGGCGTGACGTCACGAGTTGCATATTTATTTATTTATATTTCCATACATTTGTCTTTATAAATTGTTTTGCGAGAAAGAGATGGGCAATATTTTTTATTTGCTTGTAACTTTTAATCGCGTTAACCTAAATACTTTTTACAACCTATTTCTTTTGGATTTATGTTTCTTTATTCAACAATTTTAAAACTTAATTTGAAAAATGAGTTATGAAGATAAGTTAACTTTAATCGGTACCTATAATCCGTTATCTTAATACTATTATAAATATTCAAAAAAATCAAAACCTTTAATGGGTAGGTAATTTCGTACATTGAGCAAAAAAAAAAACATTCGGCTGCCCCATTTCAAAACCTAGTAGGTATGGGCCACTTTTTACAAGGGCCCCCGAACGTGAGTTAGGCTGAGACTATACATATATTATAATTCGGAATCCGGTGGCCGTAGAAAATTCTGAGGATAGAAAATAACACTTTGCGCTAATACAATAGGGTTGAAATTCGAACACAAGAATGTCGAGTCAAATATCAATGTCATATATGACAGCTCGACACTCGAAAATTTCATTTTCAACTCTATTGTATTAGCGCCGAGTTCTATATTCAGTGCTCTGAATTTTCACCGGCGTTCCGGATTCCGGAGCATATTATAGTCCCAGCCTCAGAAAAAAAGACCAGAAATGTTATCTACATATTACACAATCGCACTTAAATTAGTCCGTATCTACTTCCCTCGAAAAAAGGTCATAATAATAATATCATAATATAGTCCACGACCACAGAAACTTAAGAAATATAACATAGAAAACTGAAGGATTATCATATTATTATGTGGCATAAGGCTGGGACTATATTGTCCGGAATACGGAAGGCCGAAGATATTTCAAAGCATTGAATTCAAAGCATAGAATTATTAATAGAATTATTGTCCAAAAAAAAACTTTATTAAACACACATAATAATAATAGGTCCTTTACCTATGAAATTGCCGTTCTGCAGTAGGTACTGGCCATTTCAAATCAAAATAATTTTTGTTTGGCTAAGAATTCTAATTTCAAATTAATTTTATTTTAAAAACATGGAATTCTTTTTCCAAAAGTAGTCATTTCTTTATTGATGTTACATTTTCATTGCATTTCAATCTTTTTCGTCATCATGGATACGTTAAAAATTCGAGTAATTATGGAATATGAGTAGGTACCGTCGTGGCAGCAACGCGGCACAAGCGGCACGCAACATCAACGACGTTTGCGGAGGTAACACTACAAACCAACACACCACTTGTCATTGGTTTGCTCGCTTCCGTTCTACAAATTTCGACCTGAAAAATGAACCTCGCGGTCGTCCGAAGACTTTAGTCGACAATGACGAATTAAAGGCGATTGTGGAAGCTGATGATACACAATCTACGGCTGAATTAGCAGCAGCTTTCGACGTTAGCGTCAAAACAATATTGGTCCATTTGCGTCAAATTGGCAAGGTAAAAAAGCTTGACAAATGGGTGCCCCACAAACTCAATGATCGCCAGTGCGAAGTACGCGTCGAGACGTGCCTTGCACTGCTCAACAGATACACAAATGAAGGAATTTTGAACCGCATTGTTACCTGCGATGAAAAATGGATTCTGTTTGATAACCGCAAGCGCTCAGCAAGTTGGTTGGATCCTGGTTCAGCGCCTAAACAATGCCCTAAACGAAAACTTACCCCTAGAAAAGTGATGGTCACTGTTTGGTGGTCTAGCGCCGGTGTGATCCACCACAGCTTCTTACCAAACGGGGTGAGCATTACTGCAGATGTGTACTGTGAATAACTGAACACAATGATGGAAAAGCTGGCACATCTCCAACCAGCATTGGTCAATCTCTCTCCGCTGCTCCTGCACGACATCGCGCGACCTCATACTGCACAGCAGACGGTCTCCAAGTTGCAAAAACTGGGGTTGGAAGCTCTCCGTCATCCGCCCTACTCACCAGACCTTACGCCTACAGACTACTACTTTTTCCCGAATTTGGATAACTTCTTGGCGGGAAAAAAATTCAATACCCGAGAGCCAGTACAAAATGCCTTTGAAGAATTTATTGCCTCCCGTCCAGCTGATTTCTTTAAGAAGGGCATCAGTAAACTGCCACTGCGTTGGCAAAGATGCATTGATTGCATAGGTGATTACTTCGATTAATACAAATAAAAAATACATGAAAAAAATTCGTTTAAATTTTTTCATACAAACCGGCAATTTCATAGGTAAAGACCTAATATACAATATAATAAACATGTAATATACAACACATCAATCTAATCCCAAGCAGTGGCGGGGCAAGACCTAAATTTGATGTGGGCAAGATAGATTTCGCGAGGCCCTGTTCTGTGGCGACCTGAAGACGGATTTTATAAAATAATAAAAAACAAAACAATTAACACTGCCAAGTTTTTATTCATAAAAATACAAATTAGATTAATATTAATGAAAAATTACAAATCGTAAATATATAGGTGGAGATGACAATACCAATAAATTAAATATCGGCTTTGAAAGGACGCTACTAGTCCAAAAAACAATCAATTTTTAATTCCATTTTTTTTAAATTATGGCTCCATAGTACTGACGATGATTCTGCCAGTGATATTTATGCAAGCAGGACAGCAGTCAGGACATAATTTAACATTTTAAATATTTTCTTCTTGCTGTATAAGGTACCACCATAGTCCATAGGGGTCAATGATCTATGCATCGGTAAAATATTATGTTAACATATTTTAAAATATTGACAGTTTCTGATTTCTTGATTCAGTGATTATTTTTAAAGGGATATTGCGCCAAAGAATAATGTTCGTCACTTAAAACCGTGTTGTTGCTTAATTTTGTGTCTGACTATGGCTGAATTTGTTTGGAAAAAATATATATTTTAATTTTTAACTACATTTTTTAGCTATAAAGAACTTATATTTAATAGTGCAGTCAATGTTTGCATTTATTATTGTATTGTCATCTCCACCTTGTATACATTTCTTAAAGTGTATATTTAAAAATATTTATATTTCTGTATTAAAGGCACAGATATTTCCTACTTTTAACTTTACTAAATTCCTTAAGTATTGTATCGTAATTCAGCCTAGATGCCATATCTGATTCAATTGATAAAACAGCCAAAGCTGAAAGTCTTTCCTGGCTCATTGTGTTTCTTAAATATTTTTTTATTAATTTTAATTTTTAAAAACTCCTTTCAGCAGAGGCTGTACTTGCCGGAATTGTCAATAAAATTCGGATGACAATATAAATTTTTTGGTAAATTTCTTTCAAGCTATTTTCTGTTATATATGACAGCAGCTGTTTCACATCTATAATGAAGTTGGGTAAATTTGGGATCAATGTATTTAATTCTTCATATAATTCAAAGGGCTGGAAGTCACTACTCTCACCCACAACATACATATTTCACAACAAATTTAATTTATATCTTTTTTTATTTTATTCTCGCTTTGAAGCAATGCATAAAAATTTTCGAGGCGCGAGGCCCCTTGTACCGCGAGGCCGTAGGCGGTGGCCCACGTCGCCCACGCCTTACGCCGCCACTGATCCCAAGCTAAGTTAAGATTTGAGTTATGGCAATCAGACAACGGATATACAATTAACAATTCTATACTATTATAATAAACACACCGGCATATTTAGCGGAACACAAAAAAAAGGTCCATAATTAAAAAAATATGGTTTTATTTTAAAATCTATTTACTACACTTCTTTTGTTATTTAAAGTTTCATTTGTTTTACTTAAAATGAGATCACACATTAAGAACAGATTTTGCGAGCAAAGGCTATTTGTGAAAAATGGTAACATTTTTGAACTTTTCATGTAACCGGTAAAAGTGGAAATTAATATTAAAATAACAATTAATTAAATTAGAAAAATGGTGATTAATATCGCGTAGTTCCTCCACGTGCTCTTATTAAAGTTTCTACCCGTCTAGGCATACTGAGAATTATGTTATCGATGGTCTCCTGGGTCTCCGCCATTCCTCAACTACGGCGATTCGCAGTTTACCCACGTTGGCAGGAGCTGGAATTCTGGACTTAACTTTTCTTTTTAGCAAGTCCCAAACGTGCTCTATTGGGTTCATATCCGGTGATCTCGCCGGCCACTCCATAACAGTGATATTCATATCATTAAGATAAGCTTGAGTTACCCGAGCGATGCGGCCGAGCATTATCCTGCATAAAAAATAATAGTCACCGATATATGGGGCAAACGGTACGACATTTTCTTCTAAAACTTCTCTGATATAGCGATCTGCAGTCAAACTCCCTCTGTCAATCACTACCAAGTATGTGCGAGCTCCAAAACAAATGTCCGCCCAAACCATTATTGATCCACCACCGTATGCAACTGTAGTTTCAAAATTTGTCTGAATGTATCGTTCCCCTTTGCGTCTGTATAATCTTTGCCTGCCGTCAATTTGATTTAAGAGAATTCTGCACTCATCACTAAACAACACCTTACTCCATTGGTCCGCGTTCCAAAGTCGATGTTCCTAAGCAAAAGTTAACCTGTTTCTACGATGATTTACCTCGAGCCTTGGAGCCTTGGCGGGCACAAATGAACCCAAACCAGCTTCTTCGAGCCTTCTTCGTACCGTACGCTCACTTTCGGTTACACCCCGCACTGCTTCTAACCCATGTCGGGCTTGGACGGCCGTCAAACGGGGGTTCCTACGTACACGAAGCCGAATGAAACGATCATCCCTACTCGAAGTGCGTCTTTTTCTGCCTTGTCCTGCTCTTCTCACATAAGTACCGGTCTCCCTGAACCGTTGGATCGTTGAAACTGGTCGACGAAGATCTCTGGATATCACTCTGTAGGTTTGACCATTTCTTCGCATTTCGAGTGCCCTGGCAATCTCCGTTGGGGCTAAGTCAGGCATAATTCAGTCCTCAACTCCAAAAAGATACGACATTAAAGAAAAAAAAACTTAAAAAAAAACAAGTATTTCAATAAAATTTTAAATCAAACTCAGAAGGAAGAAATACTCGAAGTTCGCTCCAGATAAGGTGTATTTGAATAAAATTAAAACAATTGCATAAAATGTGATGTTCACTGTTGTTTTCTTAATTTGAAAACGGCGACCAGAACGCTTCCACCTCGAGGGAAGACAAAAGTGGTGTCGGCACTCTTACCACAAAAGAACTGAATTTCACCTTAAAGCGAGACTGCAGACACTCAACAATCAAAGTGTAGGTGGTCTTCTCACAGATGTGGCTGACGACGGCCTCGACCTCCATGGAAACAGTGCAGACGAGACACGTACCTACAGCTGCGTTGCGGGTACCTCACATATTATATTATTGGTCTGATAATTTTTAACCTTTAGGCTGGGTCTATTATGGTCCGAAATACGGAATGCCGAAGAATTGCAATTGAAAAAAGAATTGTGGACTAATACCTACAATAAAGCTGAAAATCGAACACACGAGTGTCGAGTCAATAAATCAAATATGAAAATTTTCAAATCGTGTGTTTGATTTTCAGCAATATTTTACTAGGCTGGACTATATGCTCCGGAATCCTGAATGCCGAAGAAAATTCAGAGCACTGAAAATTGAACTCTGCGTTAACACAATAGAGTTGAAAACGGAAGAAGAAGAAGCTGTCTACATTGTGTGTGTGTGTGTACATTGACATTTAACTCGACCCTCATAATGTTCGATTTTCAACTCTATTGTATTAGCGCAGAGTTCTATTTTCAATATTCAAGCGTTCATGAGAAAAAAACATTTTAAATTTGAGATTTCGCCAGATTGCGATTTGGCGAAAATAATTTATTAAGGATCCACTACGCCAGGAAAAAATATTATTTTTATTTTTGTCGGATTTTATAAAATATAGGAATATATCAATGTAATCCAATATTCTTTTAAGTAGTTACTTTAACTTTTGATAAAAGAATAATTTTACAATGCCTTCATTGCATAAAAAAAATTTACATCACTTAATATTTTTAGTTTTCCGTAATACTTAAGGAACCCTTATAGTTTCGCTCCGTCCGTCTGTCTGTCTGTCTGTCCGCACTTCTATCTTCTGTAATTATGAATATAAATGGATGAAATTTGGTACAGTTAAAGACTGTATATAGATCTCGGTTATCGCATCATAAAATAATGATAATTATACATTTTAGGCGTGGCTCTCCATACATGTGAAGTAGTGATAAAAAATTTTTTTTCATTCTACCACCATCATTGTATCGTCAAATATGTGTTTTTAAATAAAGGCAAGGTTTCATACATGACTTTTTTTAATGTAAGTAAACCATTTTTGAGTAATGGAACTCCAAAGTGGTTTATTAGTTGATTGTTCGAAATCCCTGGCATTTCTAAACTTGCTATTTAGAAACTTGCAATTTTCCATGCTGATAGATCTAAATACTCTTTAGAAAAATTATTATGCACAAAATCGGACAGTAACTTTTGAAGTAATTTAAAAAAAAATCTCTTAACACATATTTAACATTCATTCGCCACCACAGTGCGACCTTGGGGACCTTTATTTTAAAATGTATTTATCTCATGAACGCTTCCAGGCACGTTCATAATTTTTATATAGGCCTGATGTTCAGACTACTTTTCGTTGTGTGGCGGACCAATTAGCGCTACAATCCTGAATCGCGCTATCGAATTTTTCTAAGATCGGCACTATATAATATACGATATCTGAAATCAAATCATACAAGTGGGGCTTCGGCCTGACCGAGCATAGCACCTCGCTCGGTCGGAGATCTCCCTTTGGGGCTTGCCACCGTATTCCCACATTGGTGACCCCCGACAGAACACGCCTCCTCCTGGACATCATCATCCCCACCCCTACGCACAACGCCAGCCAGACTCAGCCTATCGGGTACCTCGACCACCAGCCTCAACGCACCGCGGCCTGGTCGAATCCTCATCGGCTTCAACGGACACTACACGGACCGGTCAGAGCAAGCAGAGCACGAAGCATCTCTCGTGGTCAGCACACGTAGCTACAACGATCGGTTAGCAAGCAGAGTACGAAGCACCTCTCTCCTGATCAGCACACGTAGCTACAACGATCGGTTAGCAAGCAGAGCACGAAGCACCTCTCCTGGTCAGCACGTAGCATCAGCCCAGCACGGCAACACAGTTTCGACTCACTGTGACTCTCCACTGGCACCTGGCGACAACAAGCGTAAGACGCATCGAAGATTTCGACCTCTGGTCTTCGGGGGAAGTGAAGTGGCGGACCAATTAGCGACACAATCCTGAATCGCGCTATCGAAGTTTTCTAAGATCGGCACTATATATACGATGTCTGAAATTCATACAAGTAGGGCTTCGGCCTGACCGAGCATAGCACCTCGCTCGGTCGGAGATCTCCCTCTGGGGCTTGCCACCATATTCCCACAGTTGTAAGTAGTTTATTTGCAGACTTTTCCGTTTAGGCGGAGTAAAATTGTAAAATCTATAAACACAAAATTGCTTATAATTTCGATTCTATTAACAAATTTAATTTAATTATTTGTGCTATCATGTGTTTTATTCACATGCACAAAATAAACCTTCCAGCTTGCTTATCTTTCTCAGAATTATTTTTTTGGCGAAATATTGTCTTGCGTCAAAAAACAAATAGCTCATGAACGCTTCCTGAGAGGCCTGATGTTCAGCCTACTTTTCGTTATAGATTGATCGCAGAGTTTTCCGTTTAGACTGAGAAAATGGCAAAATTTATAAACATAAAATTGCCTATAATTTCGCTTCTATTAACAATTTTTATTAAATTATTTAGTAATAATTTGCGTTTCCATATTCTTCTATCTAGGTACTTGTACAAAATAATCAATCCAGCTTGCTTAATTTTCTCTGAATTATTTTATTACAAAAAAAATGTTTTCGCCACAGTATTTTCATGATTTAAAAAAAATAATCAAAAACCGTGTTCTACTCTCGCATTCAAAATATCATTTTTACCAATGGATTAAGCCAATAAAATAAGGATGTCACTTTTTTGAGGTAAAAAAACACAGTGTGCTAGGTTTTGAAATGGAGTAGCCGCTGATTGATCGGTTATTACAAAAACCGGTAAAGTGCGATTCGGACTCACGAACGTAGGGTTCCGTACCATTATACCAATACTTTACATTTTGACATAATATTATTTAGATCACTAGATAATAATGTACGTAGTTTTCCAAGTAAGCGCATTTTACATGATAAGTAGGTATCTGTAATTCCTGAACAGACAAATTTAGTCAAGCCGTTAAGATTTCCCTTAAAGTTGATCACATTGACTACCATTATGATTTTTTTCAGATTTTTCGAGCTAGCCGTTGCTTTTAGAGAGGAAGGGACGTGCTATTTTAACAAAAAAAATGCGCTTTATACTTGAATATCTCGCAAACGGGTACCTAATCCTAACGGATACCTAAATAATATAAAAAATCGTCATAGAAAACCTCTAAATGTTTTTGAAATACCTATCTAATGATACCCCACTCATCACAAATGGGGTCACATCATTACACATCACTATGGGATGGACGCGAGAAAAAAAATTATCACCACTTTACGTGTAATAAAAAATATTTTTCATTATTTTATTCTAACACTAACCGTTTGGACGGTAAGCTGAAGACGGACGGACGGCACAGGACATGACGAAACCATAATGGTCTCGAGACGTGAACTACAGAAACTTAAAAACTAGGTAGGTAACCTCTACAGTTCTTAAATTAATAAAATAGTATTTAAAACCTTTATTATTCAGAAGGTGCATTGATGATAATTACACTTGAGAAATAATTAGGTACTTAAAAAAATAGCCCCCGTCAATGAATATATTATAATACTCACCGTCCAGCCTGCAAATCCAATACCGCGGCCATGAAGTGCACTTGTGGGCAAAAATTAAAAATGAATGACACTATTGATACTAATGCCCATAGACTTATAATATCTAATGACGGCCATTACTACTGGTGCTGGATTTGCATGCTGGACTGTGAGTAAGGGCTTTACTATATATGATCTATGACGGACACTCCAGCAATTTAATTCTTGGCTACAAGGCTGCCTTACATGTAAAAACAACTATATGTCAAATGAACGTTAGTTATTGAGTGTTGCCGAGGGGTTCAATGGGTGGTGTTGTGGAATTCGTATCTCTTCATAAAGTGTTATTTCGGTTCTTAATATTGTGTAATATTGGTAGAATATTAACCATAAAATATTCATTAACGTGTACAAGTGTTGCCCACACAGTGCTATGCCTTCTAAAAACGTGCTATTTTGGGTTCCCGCAAAACTCCCTAGGAAGTTTCAGTAAAGCTTCTACCACTTTACTGAATCGACTGACATGACTCATGGACTGTACTGACTATATATTTGGACTTTGACTATACTTTAGACTTGACGATATAGGAATACGGTGTAGAAAATTGAAACGAAAGTTCTATTTCCCGCCTTTTTAACTTGACACTGGCAAATGATTATAAGCCGATGCCATATTTAAATAAAATAAAAAAATAAACGTTAGTTATTACTGTCAATGTCAAACTCAGTCCTTTCATATTTGATTGTCATTTGTCAAAATGTCAAATCTTGCCTGGAATTTGCAGAAGTGGTCTGTGAAATATCGGCTTTTTACTACGAACGTAATGGTTCTTTCGTATTTCATAATATACGTAAAAATGCTTTAAAAAATAAACATATTTGATAAACGGGAATATGTGGACATAAAAGTTACTTAATTTTAAGCTTTTTAAAATGCCTCCCGTTAATTCTAAAAGCAAAAAGAATGGCGCTGAGTACGAGGTAAATATTAGAAAATAAGGCGGTGTTTCTTTAAATAACACTTTACTTAATAATATAAACTACAAAATAATTAAGGCATCAGATTTAAATTTGTGACGACCTTAATATAAACTTTATAGCCATCTAGACTAAATTGCTACTGTACTGATAGTATTAATACTTATTGTAGTAATTACAAATTATTATGAATAGCAGAGCTTTTTTATTTGTATATATTACATTAGAGTTATATAACAGTAACATATTATAAAACAGATAAACGTTTAATCAGTAGGTATGTATTTATTAAACCATTAATAATTTAATTAAAAAGCATTTTTTATATTTTTTAGAACATCCTTGCTAATAAGTGTACGGTTCTCGATTTCGAAAAGTATATACAGGAAAACAAAACCTTGTTACTGAATGACCCACTTCGAGATATTCTTCTCTATCCATCTGATGATGTTTCGGTGAGTTTCTATTTAGATTAATTATACAACAATTTTTAGTTGACCATTATTAATAATAGATCTTTACCTAACTGTCAAACTTTTCCTACTCTTATCTACATTTTCCAGAGTGTTGTTCTACCTCGGAGATGGAGGACAGTAACCACAGCTGTGCCAGATGTAAGAACTGCTTCAACCTGTCCGCTGTTGACAAGGCAGGCTCTGCTTAGTTATGCGTCAAGCTGGAATTTGGTACATTTTAAATATAGCAGCTACTCAGGCACTTATCTGAACTTACCAAGGTAATGCACATTTTCCTGTTATGTTTATTTATTAAATATTAGTTGTCCCAACACATGTACTGTTGCATCTATAAATATAATGTTAATATTTTCCCAGCAATTTTTCTAAATTTTCTCGCCCTTTAAACCTTCTGTGAACTGATATGATTATTTTTAGACCAAAATTAGCAAAATCGGTCCAGCTGTTCTCGAGTTTTAGTGAGACATTAAAATTGCATTCCATTTTTATATATAAATAAGACTAGCTGTTCTGACTCACATTGTTCTGTTTTAACTACAAACTGGAATAAATAAATTACCAAACAAAACACTAGCCCCCTTACTAATAAAACTATTTACACAATGGATAACTTAAACAACATTGCTGTCTTTGTCTGATACGTTGGAAATGTCACTTGACAGACAAAGACAGCAACATTGTCTAAGTTATCCATTGTGTAAATATTTTTATCAGTAAGGGGGTTAGTGTGTAAATATTTGACAGTCAAGTGACAAATTAAACAGTGAACAATAGTATGGGATATTTGATCATTGTTTTTTCCTTGAACTGCCAAAATCATTATAAGACCAATTTTTACGAAATTGGTCCTGTCCTTTTTAAGTTTTAGCGAGACATTGGAATACATTTTTAATACATTTTTATATATAAGACAAAATTAATATGACGACCTCTGTGGCTCAGTGGTTCAGTGCGTTGGTGCTCAATCCGGGGGTCGCGGGTTCGAATTCTGCCAAAGGAACAAAAAGTTATTCTGTGTTCCTAAGTGTATTAAAATATGTGTATAATATAATAAAAATCTTAAATATATGTATAGTATAAAAGTATTAAATATACTTCCCGTTTTCTGGTACCTGTAACACAAGTTCTTCGGATACTTACCACAGCGCCAGACTGACATGGTGTGAAGCGTCCATAGATATTATTATTGCATAAGCTAATAATTTTTAGTTCTGGTTCACTTTAATAAGGATTAGTTTTAAAAAATAATACTACAAAAAATAAAAATAAAAACATGAGTAAAAAGAATCTTATATTTTTAACTTTTTATATTTTTATCTGCAACTTTCACCTATGAATTATATGAATAAATTAATTGAAGTAACTGAATAAAATTTAGAAAAGCATCTCATTAACATACTGTTTAACATACATTTCATGGTCAAATTTGTTTCCACATTAGAAGGAATGTAATACATGTACTAAAATCTGAGTCATTTCCTGTAACACATGGTAATAGAAAACTAGAGCTACAATTTGTTTGTATTTGGATGAGCCATTAGATAAGAAGTATTAGTATTAACCATGTTTGACCAATTCATACTTGTTTTGTTAGAGTGTGTACTTATTAGAAAATCTTGTAAATTCAAACTTTAATTTGAAATAAGTTTAATATACTAATATTTTGAATTATCTGTAGGTACCTAAAGTAAGTAGCTTTTACATAGTGTAATAGCACAAAATCAATTAAAGAATGGATTATTGTATTGTATTTGAATGATAACACATTGGCCACATTATAATTACAATGTTGTTTTTATACAAGGAACTTAGTGTTTATTTTAAAAGTTGAATAAGTATGAATGTGGTATCAACAATTCTTTTGTTGTAGTTTATGTATAAATTAGCTTATCTGTGTGTAAAACTTTTAGTGTCATTTTGATTCATCTTTAAATGCAAATTCATAAAATAATTTTTAATTATTATTTAATAGTTTACTAATGCCCAGATTCTGAGGTATTTTGTCGGTAGTTTATCTATTCAATAGCGCTTTCGATTGGATGACACAAACGCGATTAAAATAATCAAATATCGATAGTTTATCTATTTAATAGGGCTCTATAAAATACATAAACTATCGATAAAAATCTCAATTTATAATACTTAGGTTCAGTAAGTCAATACAAATTGATGTCTGAGTTTAACAATGGGAACTAATAAATTTTATAATAATATTATAATAAGTATTTAGTACTTACAATAAAGGTAATACATATGTTTACCCCATTGACATGTGACATTTCCAACATATCAGAACACAGCAACATTCTTTAAGTTATACATTGTGTAAATAGTTTTATTAGTAAGGGGGCTAATGTATATTTTGTTTTAACAATTGTATTTTATTATTTTATTCCATACAGGCCAATCGATAGCAAATTAATCGAGGAAGTTTACGACATCGATACTGAGACAGACACTGAACACGATGCTCAAATGAAAGTCGATGTTGGTACCAAAGAGGGCTACTTGCTCAAAGGACCCGAGATCGGTTCGGATAGGATATTCAGTCACTTGGCATCAAAGTCATTCAAGAAACGGTACTGCTCAATGGTGAAAGAGGCAGATGGTGCGTACATTTTGGAGGTGTACAAAGATGAGAAGAAAACTGACACGAAGCTGACCATTGTCATGGACTTTTGTTCTGATGTTGTTAAGGTATATTTTATTGCTATCCCCATTTGCAGATTTCATGTGCTTCATACATACTTTAAGTTCATAAAATAAACATGAAATTGTATGTGCTACATCTCAAGTAGGTAGGTGCATACATTTTATAAGAAGGTTGTCTTACGATTCGGCAAATAGTGCAAAAAAATACGCATATTGAGGATTGTGGAAATATCGGATTTTTGTCCTGCACCTACAGCCATCCATTTGTAAAATACGCATACGCATTTTTAAGATAGAAGCTAAGCATTGATTAGATATTTTTGCATTTTGCGCATTATTATTGACGCATGTGGCACATTTATTTTAATAATTGCCAGTTTATGTGTTCGTGATTATACCATAATCACCAAGAGAATACCGCGCGGTATGTAGAAAGCGTTTTGCAGGGCCCCGGCCGGTGCAGTAGGTCATTTGACGAGTGAGGACGCGTTTCTCGTGAGAGTTAACATATCCGCTGCTCTCATCAAATGCATACTTGTTACATGCTCGTCAATTTTCTAGCTTTCATTAAATAAAGATGTCGAACATAAGACATTCTTATGTGTTGACTAAGACTATACCTAACACTTACATCGAAATTAAAATTAACGTCAAAGTAACATAAGTAATTATTTTTCATATAAGAATGTTTAAATCATTTTCAAAATAAGTCAGTGATCAGTCAATTTTAATTAAATCTTTCAGTTTTATCAGTTGTTTAATTCAATGTTTACACTGTCCCTAATGCTACCAGAAAAAGTCAAGGGATACGTCATGATGCATAGGTGCGTTCTTCCTAGTTTTGGTGATTATTTCAATACTAGATGTTACCCGCAATTTCGTACACCAAAATAGAAACCCCGCAGGAACCGTATTTTTTGCTGCGATAAAAAGGAGCCTATGTGTTAACCCAGAGTCTGAACTACTAATAGACCAAATTTCATTAAAATCCGTTCAGTAGTTATTACGTGAAACAGTAACAAACATCCATACATCCACAATTTCATACATTCTTTTGCGTTTATAATATTAGTAAGGATTAATACTTTTCTTCCTTTAACGTAGAATGCCAAGCGCGGTCGGTTCTGTTTCGAGTTGCGTATGGCCGGCAACAAGGGCTACACTTTTGCCGCCGAGAACGAAGAGGAGTTGAACGATTGGCTGAACGTATTCAATGCTGCTTTGAAGAAGAACCAAGATCAGGACAATCATCAGAATGACGAGATTATTGATAAAGGTAATTACCTTTATCAATAAAAAAAAGTTTGGCTCAATTGAGCCAAACTTTTAAACTTTCCAAATATTGGAGGAAGATTTGGTCAACTTATATTGAGCTCTTTTGCAGATTAGTATTTTTTTTTCTCATAATCGCATACTTATTTTGTAACAATAAAATAAAGTTGATCAGATGTAAATCTTCGAAGTTGTGCTCGTCCCTGATATAAATTTGCCTTATCAGTCATTCGTTTATTTGTCTATTCGATTAAAAGAAGAGAGTGACGTCACGTAAGTGTATCTTTGGTGTACAATAGGAAAACTTAGGCTAAGTAAGAAACGGTTGTTGTAAGGCCAATTCTATACAAGCCGAATGGGAGTGCGCCTGTGTGTGCTCTTCCCAGAATCGTGTCAACACTGTAGCTAACTTTACATGTAATTGAATTTTGATTGAGGCATTAAGCTGATAGGAGAATTGGGTATTTTCCTACATGTAAAAATTTAGTTTTTAAATAAATTAAGAAATAATTAGGTATTTAAACCTTATAAAACTAAAAATAATTAGTATTTTATATCTAGTTTTGTAACTATATGCATTTCGAAGTCACAAAAAAGTTTAAATATTTTTTACAACATTAATGTAATAAACCTACATATTTAGTTTACTTACATCAAATACAAAAATATTTACTATGGTATGTATCAACATAACGCGCAAACTTCGGAGATATCAGAAATTTTGTGCATAATATGGCCATACATTTCGTAGCAACATTAGTAGCGTGTGACGTCACCTACTTGTACGACTTTTGTATGGGGCGTTTTTACGAGACTCACAAAAGTGCTTCAAAAAATCCGCAATATTTGAAAATATTGTTTTTTAGTCTAATATACCTTTTTTAAAAATAGTATTGAAATCATTTAAAAATAGTAGTACCTAAGAAGTATTATTTTGATATCAAATAACTTGCTAATGCCAAATTTTTGATTGGCCTTATAAGGAACTACCGGCTTTCCTAGGAACACTAGCAATATTTTAACTTAAATCGAGGAAAAAAATATTTTTTAGTATTATTTAGTTGTATTTTTTAGTATAAATACTTAATTTTTTCTTAATTATTATCATAAAAAAATTCCTTATATGATATTTCACAGTAGAAATACGAGAAAATAATAGATTATTTAACTGAAAACTAACGTTTTGCTGTGCGCGTGAATAACAGTTGTAACGTCGACTACCGAAGTCTACGAAACATCGCTCTGCCAAAATAGCGGCGCGATTGACTTGCCGCCGTGTCTGTGGCCTTGAGTTTGATGGATCTTAGTATGTAATAGATGGAATATGTCCTTACGTGTCAATTACTACGACTTTTGAATAGTTGGCGTTCAAAGGAGCGTGGCCTCTCATGGTAGACCCGCCTTATTTACACATATATTATGTTCCTTCGGTAAAGTGTAGGTACAGTACAGAGTACTGGCATATCTGGCAGACCATTACCATTATAGCCTTGCCTGCAATAAGCATACTTATTTTAATTATTGTACTGTTATCATGCATTATCGTAAGCAATCATCATTATAATATATTTGTTTACAGTTAGATTGTCTTTATTATGTAAACAACGATGGTTGTGAGAATAATACTTGAACTAATTTTGGAAAATGAAATTAGCTCTAATGCTTACTGCTTAAATCTAATCGATGTGCTAAATTCTCGTCACATTTCCGCAACATACAAAATGACAATGCATCTGATCTGACGCGGGCGCTATTTTCTGCATAACAGGCGTATTGAAATTGCACTGCTTCATTGTTTTTTTTTTTTGCAGGCAATCCAATTTGGGTAATGAAGTCTACAGATTTCTTTACATTAGATAGTTATTTTCAACCTTCTCTCGAACATTATTGACTCGGATGTGTTGATTTTTTTAAATGAAAACATCCTCATCTAGTGAACCATTAAGAATTGTCAGTTTTACGATCACTTGATTTCCCAACCGCAATACATTGACTTCGTGCCTTTAAGTTTCGTATTGTCACAAGTTTCTACAAACAAGTGAACGGGTGTGAAAATTTAAGTAAAAGTGAGAAACTAATCTGTATTTTGTATGCAGACGCGGACATATCGCTGACGGCGGAGCCCCCGCCCGCCACGTACGGCACTCTCAAGGGGCTCGAGCACAGCATGAACCCGCTCCTGCTGCGCTACTCCCGGGAGACCGATATGTCCATCGCCGTGGCGCGCGCGGAATGCCGAACCAACATATTCACCTTGCCGCTCAGGAGAGAGCCAACACCGGAACCACAGTTGGAACCGTTCAAGTATGTATGAGGAATGTAACAGTCCTTTACTATGTGACAGCATTGCTGTGTACATAATAATATGTTATTACACTACTGGTTATCACGTATGATTGACTTTGTACCGATGGAAAAGGTTTCGGGCACTTGGAGTGGCGTTAACGACCATCACAGACATGCTCCCGACTACCAAGAATAAAAATATAATGGATATCTTTATTATCTATAGAACTTGGAGTGACCTATTTTTAGGGTTCCGTAGTATCTACCCACTACAAGGAACCCTTAATAAATTCTAGTATTTCGTTAAAAGTACAATTACACTGTCTAATACTAAATACTCATTGCTAGCTAAATTTATAAATTATGTCTCAGTCGCATAGGTTTCATAAACATTTAAAATTTTATCGATTAACATCTTAACATCTTTTTCCACTTAAAATAAAAAAAAGTAAAAGGGGGAAATTTGGTCGGTTTATTTCTTGAAATTATTATGACTTTTAGATAAATTTCTCACTTGGGAGTTACGTAACGTTTTAAAGGGTGGGTACAGAAAAAACGCACCGGAGCTCGGAGACGGGGTCTAAAATGTTTGAAAATTGGATTACGTAATACTTGAACGCTCTCTAAGCAAGCATCAATTAAATTTTAAATGTTACCTGGGAGGTTTTGTAACATTTATTTATACTTCTATACTAATATTATAAAGAGAAAAAGTTTGTTTGGTTGCATTGTATAGGCTCTGAAACACCTGGACCGATTTTGATAAAATTTTGCACAGATATAAAGTAGACCACGGGTAAACATAGGATACATTTTATCGCGGGAAAATGTAGGGTTCCAGCGGAATTATCTTTTGCGCGTACGAAATCGTGGGAAACATCTAGTTTTATCTAAATGCAATGATGCGCAAGGCAACTACATTCCTGTACAAAATAACAATTTTTCAGTTTGTTTCCATAAACAAACAATTAACAAAATAATGTTTGTTATCGCATACGTAAATCGCTGCGCCCGCGCCGGTTAAAAGCTAATTACCGACAATGTTATAAATGGGAAACTCCCTGAATCTAAAGTTCATTAGAACATACTCTCATCAACAAGTCACGATGAATGTTATTTAAAATTATGTTTTTGAAATATGCTTTCTAGTCGTTTAATGTACAAAGGAAATATGCACTGAAGCCATATTATAAGTTCGAATAATGTACTACTACAGACGACTCAGTACTTACTTGAATACCCACAAAAAATATGATTTATGAGTTCTCATATTAGATTGCTGATTGATAATCTAGATTCTAGATTATCATGTTACATCATCTACTTTATAAACAGTGTGCCAGAAAACTATTGTTAACTATTGTAATGTAACGAGGAAGCCTTGTAGTTCACATCGAGATATTGATAGTTATCTAAGCCAATTAATATGATACAACTAGAAAGAATATAATTAGAGTTAGATACAATCAGTAGCTCGAAATAATTATTATTAAAAAAATGCTGATATAAATTACAGTACGAAAGACTAGCTGCATGAAATGTATTGTGAACTTCGTAGAAACTAGCAATTTGCATTGACTTTACGTGTGTAAGTAAAACATGCTTCGCTAGAGATTATTTGACCAGAGTGGATTTGAGGTCGTCTCTTAGATATTGATTGCAAATAATATCCGAGTGCACAAAATCAAGTTTTTGTCCATCTGACATTAAGCTTTGATCTCGCTGGTGCTTAGTAAGAAAAGACCTCGATTAGTATTCTGTACAAATTCGTTTATTACGTTACGCTTAAATTAATTTCTTTGCACCGATGTAGCTACAAGACATCTAAATTTAAAAAAACTGTTGAGGTCACGACCTTTATTAAACATAGATTTTCGTAGTCTGGGGTTAGGACCAGCTCATAAATTTTTTTCTTAGTTTCTGTCTAATTAGATTTTAGTTTATTAACAAAAGCTGAACAGAGCCTGCAATTTGATATAATGAAAAAATGTTCAGCAATAAGTCATCTTAATACATCTGTCGCTATATTCACAAAACTAGCTTTAAAAACTTTTTCCTGACACTAGTCTTTTTGTCCTATATACTTGGTAGGTAGCCATGCTTGCGATGACAAAATTGCGATGTCGCTTCGCAGCTTATAAAGCTTGTACACAAGTACAAATTTTATAATTTATATGAATATGGTATATAATTGTATAAGCATGTAATTGTTTAAGCATTATTATATTTAGTAGGTATGAGAAATAGCAAAAAATCTACTTAGCGTAACGAAGCGTACTTGTTTCATGGCCTTAAATCCTACATGTGTTTTACTGATATTTTGATACGGGTATGTAATATATTTTTACAGAAAAAAAATTCACTATTTTAGGTAAAATATAGTAATCTTCTTCTTCTTTTTCAGGGAACATTTTGGCCAAAGATACTTGCTCAAGTGTGATAGCATAAAGTTTAGATTACAAGCGCCCATAGACGGAGACAAGGAATTGTTGTGCCAAGTGGAGCCGTACTACACTCGGCTCGCGCTGTACGACGCGCGGCTGGGCAGAAAACTAACTGAGGACTTCCACTTCGACCTCAACCATCCAGCTGTGCGGGATCTAGTCAAGGAGGTCGAGTGTACCAAGACACTAGTCGAGAATTTCAGCTACGACGTTAAGGTGGATGTTAAACAGATACCCGAGGAGTGGTTCCGATCAAAGCGACAGGTAAATTGTTATTACACCCTTTATACAAGCTGTACAGAATACGGGCATGCTTACTGTGGTTTTCCCCCAAGATAGGCAGACCGCAGAGACTACAGACCTCAATTTATTATAGTCCTGGCATAAATTAAGCATGATGAATTAAAAGAAATACACTCATCAGTAGAAACTTCTACTGGGAGATAAATGAAGAAAAAATCTTTTGATATATTATGTTGACTTGTATAGTACCTACTGCATAATAATAAACCTACATTCTTAAATTACCCACTATATACAGATCTCAATCTATATAACTTTATATGGCGCTACAAACTTTTTATAAACAAACACGTTTTGTCTATTCTCAATGTCATGGGAAACACTATTTTAGACAGTAATACAAAGTATTATCTACATATTACGTAACCTATTTACATACCCACTTTGTTTATATGAATGCCAGTTAGTTCAGCGAGATAAATAGAACATTTAGTTCCTGTCTACTGTTCAATGTTTGGCTGTACTGCATTTTCTATAAACAAAACAAAGCATCTGTAGTAAACGTAGCGTAGTATGTAGATTTCAAATGACCTTCATGTGTTTAAAAACATTCTTGAAATGTGACGTGCTAGCGATTTCCACACCAGATGTAAATAAAAAAAATTAACAAAAGATTGTACATTCAAAATACCATTTTAAAGTAAGTTCTTAAACATTCTTTTTACCTCTAAAATTCATAGTATTTTACTACACACTTCATGCAATTTTTTAAAGTAAAACTTAAGTAATTGTAGAAATAACACTTTCCTGTTATAATTAATACTTTCAGGTGGTGTTGTCAGTGAACAATCCACACCCGGACTTATTTTTAGTAGTGAAAATAGATAAAATACTTCAAGGGCATGTGAGTCAAGTACTTGAGCCCTATTTGAAAGCAACCAAGGACCCACGCTTAGGACTAAAAGTACACAAAACTGTTCAAGCGTGTGCCAATCGAATTGGCAATTATAGGATGCCATTTGCTTGGGCCGCAAAACCCTTATTTCGGTGAGTAAACAACACATACGCTTACATTTTTTGATGGAAGTACAAGAACAAACAAACGAGATGACGAATCGTCTGATGGTAAGCGTTTACAGCCGTCCATGGATGACCGCAACAGTGCATTGTAGGTTGGGTTCGGACCCATTTGAGTCTAAGGTCACTTACAAACCGAAACACATCGCCAGTTTTCAGTGAGGCCGTGGTAATTCTTAATACGAGCCGGCCTGTTCTAACTAAAGCAATTGCTCTCCATGGTAAAAATATTTTTTTACAGATTATACAGCAACGATCTAGACACAACGCCTGAATTCCCAGCCATCTACCGACAAGAACCGAACAAAATATCTGATGATGATCTTCTGAAAATACTATCTGACTTTAGAAAACCTGAGAAACTCGCCAAGCTGACCGCAATACCGGGATGGCTAAGCATACAGATTCAACAAAGCAATGAACAAATACAAAGTACGTATTCTGTTTCTATTTACTTTATAAATTAAATGTATACCAAGTCTAAAATGACATGTAAATCCCCTTAATTTTTACCCCTAACTAATCCCCTAAATATCTAAGCTGAAAATTATATAACTTTTACTGCAGACTGCATGACACCATCATACGCCGCGCTCAAACCGTTCCCGTTACCGCCAATGGCGCCACTGTCGCTGGAGCTCGCCAACTTATCCGCCGACATGGAGCAGCCGCACGCTGCGTACATGCACCACCTGTACGTGCGCCCGCTGTCGCTCAACTTCGAGTCGCAAAAGATGTTCGCAAGAGCACGGAATATTGCGTGTACCGTGGAGTTAAAGGAGAATGATACGGGCGAAGGAAACTCGTTACAGGTATGAGATAAACTTGTTTTTCTCGGGAGTTCGTTCGTATATACTGTCGCTGGAGCTAGCCAATCTATCCACGGTTAAACTTGGCAAATACCATTGAGTCATTGTCTTGTTAAGTTGCGACTTGTGATGGAACAGATTACTAGAATAATGATATAACGAGTAGCGTAGACATTGTGTACGTTTTTTTACAGGCGATATACGGTCGGTACGGTATGACTTCCCAATACCGTTGTTCAGTACTCCACCACAACGCCAGCCCCAGCTGGAGTGATGAGGTGAAGATCCGCCTGCCGACCACCATCACCGCCTCACATCACCTGCTGTTCACCTTCCACCACATATCCTGCGATATCGCCAAGAAGAACGAGAGTAGTTTCGAAACTTGTATTGGGTACATCTTTTTGGGTCTAGGAATATGAACTTAATAAAAGAAATTTAAACGATTTAATTGAATATTCTGAAAAAATAACTGATTTCTACACAATAAAGTTAATCTTCAGTCTGAGTAAATTTACTTTTTTAAGTTGATTTAATGAATTTATTTTAGTTACGCGTGGGCACCATTGATCAAAAACGATAAGCTGATTGAAGAGTTCGTGAATTTGTCAATCGCGACACATTTACCTTCTGGATACCTATCCATTCAACCGCTGGGGCTTGGTAAAGGGGTAAGATTTTTATTTATAAAAATAAAAAGTATTTTACATTTTAGCTGGAAACAGATCAGCTTCTAGAATCTAATATATAGGCGAATTTTTCAACTGGGAATGAATAGAGATTTAGAATAGAGACAACTCACTTGAAAAATTCATTCTGTATAAGATTTTTGTGTCACTGTGTTTGTTACAGAACTTCTCCAAAACCTACGCTCAGTCTTCGAGCGCTCTTATGTGTGTACTCTTTCACACATCGCGTGTAGGTTGTAGGGCTAGATAGTTATAGTGTAGATTTTGTTGGTGTAGGTAGTATGTGTAGGTTATAAGTGTAGGTGTAGTTGTAAGTGTAGAAACTGTAGGTGTTAATGTAGGTAAGTACAAAGTAATACCATTTCATAGTTAAGACAGAACAGCGTCTGTCGGGACAACTAGTAGTGTTTATATTCATTCTTTTCAGAACACGGGACCAGAGGTAGTGTGGGTTGAAAGCGAAAAGCAATTGTTTCGGTGTCAACTTGTGCTGGAGTCTACTGTAGTAACTAGAGACACGCCACTTCAAAATTTGTTCGGACAGGTACTATTTTTTTTATTTCTTAACCAAACTGTTCTTAAAAGCTTTTATTTATCTTGCAATGTATAATGTATATATTCAACCGATTGAGCTAAAATGTTGTATACGCGTTCAGTTTGGATGACAATGCATGGTAACTGTTTGACATCATTCTAAATCCAACATGGCGGCACATCTAAGATGGCAGATTAGTTATTTTTTATGCACTCCTACTCGGCACGGGAATCAAAAGAATAACTCGAAAATTACAGTGATGTCAGTTTGAATCCAATATGACGGACTTCTAAACCTTGAAACTCAATCTTCAACTGATTAGGCTGAAATTTGTCTGTCGCGAAATCAACTTTGTAGATAAACAAGAAAAATAAATTCACTAGTTTACTTACATGATGTGATTAATGATAACTTCATGTGATTGATTTTCACTATTAAGAATTTCAAATTAAGTAAATACGAGTAGGTACTAAAATCTCGCGACAAGCTTTTATATCATATTAATTGTGTATATGTGGCGTTATAAGTTTTAAAGTTAAAGTTTATTTTTTCTCTATCACGTTTAAATAAAAGCTTGTTTTTAAAAAAGATTTTTAACTACTTTTAATTTATTATTAATTCTAGTTATGTAAACAAGTACTATTTGGAAATTTGATCCTTTAGCAGGTAGATCGTTCTCATAATTTACTAGTTTAGTTACTTTTATTGTTGACTATAACGTGGATCAATGGAAATTGAATTAATCAATTTCATAATTTATTTGTAGGTTGAGCGTTTACTACGTGGTGGCGAGCCGGCATCGTCGCCCGGGTCCGCAGCGGCGACGTGGCACGACGTGTGCGCCGCGCTCAAGGCCGCGCACGCCACCGCGCTCACAGAACTAATTGCGTTCTTGCCGACTGTACTGAACCAACTGTTTGATCTCATGGTGAGTCATATTCCCAAGCTAGAGCTACTAGGAAATATAGAGCAGGTGTTTGAGGCAAGCTGAAATATTGTCCTATACTTCTCCTATTATACCCCAACACGTTTTTTTTATCCAAAAAATATGTTTAGAGCCAATTAGAAATTTTGATAGGTTTTTTAGTTTAATATTTATGGAATTGGGCCAAAAACCATGCCATTTAGTCGAGGCCTTAACCAACCAAGTGCAAAAGTATATAAGAAAAAGCCTTATTGCAACGCATTAAGATTCATGCATAATAGCAAAACACCAGAAAGTTTTTATGGTTTTTCCAAATCAATTTTTAATGTTGGATTATTTTTAAGCTAATTTTAAGGTGGTTATTTCCGGTATGGGTATTTTTAAGTTACATAAGAGCAGAAAAATGTTCCTAAACACGACTTTTAGCAAAATTTGTGTGAAGAGGTTCTGCAAAATTGTTTTGCTTAACTAAAAATCATATTTTATAAAAAAAAAATTTAGATAAAGAAGAACTCTATTTCTGATAACGTTAGTTATGTAGGATTTTATTTGATTTGGTCGCAAATAGGTCCGAAAAACAGTCAATTTATATCAAATTTGTAAAAGCGCCCTTAAAAAGTTCATAATCCTAAAACAATCTTTTATTTGCAGACAATAGAAAGAGGCTACTCTCACGACATGGGCTACCAAGTAGTGAAGCTAATAGTTCACTTCGTTCATATGCTTCATGATTATGGACGAAAAGATCTTCTTGATAGCTATGTGAAGGTATGTTTACAATATTATGAAGGTCATTTAGTTCCCTACTGTTAAGTTGTTTTGATGGTTACAAACTAAAAATGCATAGCTTTAATCTTGTCCAAAACGTAAAATTAATAAATTAATCATTAATATTACATTTTAAAATGGAACTTAATTTCTTTTAGTATGTGTTCAACTGCGTTGAGTTTAAACTACATACGATGCTAACGGCACCTCTACACATGTTTGTGGATCCGAACCAGCAAGACTTTCTTCTAGGCAACAAGTTCATGCAATACTCAGGTTTCTTCTTCGATATCATCACAAAAAGTATGGCACAGTACCTTATCAATACAGGAAGAATTAAAGTAAGTCTTATTGCTATTGGGTTTTAATATTACTAATATCGAAAATCCTCCAGAATAGGCTACATGACAAAAAAAAAATTATTGCATGAATGAATAGTACTCTTAAATATGAGTAACTTCCCAAAAGAAACATTGTATCAAAAGTCAATATTTTCAAAGGTACAGCAATTTGTATACAAAATTTCGCAAGTCTCGTGAAAACGCTCCAAACTAAAGTCGTACCTAGCTATGACGTCACGCCTAGGTTAAATTGTATGAAGTATATGGCCGCAGGAACATATTTGTGCGTTTAAGTTCATACTTACCATAATTAATGTTTTTGTATATGATGTAAGTAAACTAATGATATAAGTTTTGTTTACTAATTTAGGAAAAAAAGAATTTAAACTTTTTGTACTTTTTAGATGTATCTAATTAACAAACTACACATAAAATATTATAATTTTTACATTTACCAAGTAGTAATGCCTCATTATTTCTAAGTATATTAATGAAACTAAATATTTTAGATGTAGTCGTCATCCCTATTGCTGCTAATGTTTTCATGATTTCAGATGTCACGTCATGAGCGGTTCCACACGGATTTGTTGGATAATATTGCCAAGTTAGTGAGCACAGTCGAACCATCGTACATACTTCAGCAGCCGGTCCTAACTCATGTCTTCAATAAGAATCTCGCTCTGTTTTTGAAGGTATCTATTTTATAAATTGTTTACGTATTGTAATTAAACACTTGAAAGTCTGTTTAATAAGTCGATACTATAGATTTATCATTAAAATTATACTTTATTGTGCACAAAGAAATTAATAGAAACATTTACATACACAAAACAATACAAACAATAACATTACATAAAATTCAGACATACACATAAAGGCGTATGTCCATAGATGTTTATACAAAAGAAAAATGCTTCCTTGAATACCAACACAATTATTTTTTACAGTCGTGTCTATCCTTCATGGACAGAGGTTTCATATTTCGCCAGATAAAAAAGTATTTGGAGAAGTTTAAAGCATGCGATCCGAAAGCTTTGTTCGACTTCAAGTTTACCTTCTTACAAACGATATGCGCTCACGAACACTATGTGCCATTCAACTTGCCCCTGCAAGCTAATAAATTAGCGAAAGATTGTGATACAGGTATTTGTAATCTATTATCATAATGTAATGTATTACTATTTTCGATTAATTTTTTTGTAAGATACACTAAAGTTTTCTTAATTTTTTTAGATCCAACCAAGTTAAAACTTACAGACGATTTCATTATGAGACACTTTCTTGCTGGGATACTATTAAAACATGTAAGTTTACCTAGTAAAAATGAAATGAAAGGGATGGTTTCAGAATACTAAATAAAATAATAATATTTTACGTTACACTTCGTAATAGACGGAGCAGTCGTTGCGCGAGGCGCCGCAAAAGCGCCGCGCAGCGTTGGGTGCGCTGCGGTCTCTACTTGCCAAGCACGAGCACGACGACCGCTACCGCTCGCGGCAAGCACGTGCGCGACTTGCTCAGCTGTACGCGCCCTGGCTCACTGTCGTGTTGGGTGAGTGATTATGGTGATTACTAGCTGTATCACGTGACTTTAGCCACCTGCTACATATATTAACTAGGTGTATCCGGTTCAGTGAATAATCATGGACTGTTTATGTGAAACGTCTTAATCGGCGAGTGAGTAACACGTCACCACATCATTATACAAAATAATTTTTATGTTTTACATCGGCCAGGATCGAAGCTCGCCACAGTTCATTTTTATTTCAATCCGATACTCAGTTGGTTGATTGTACTTTTTCAGAAAACGCCCATCGTCTAGTCACCAAAAATTTTGCAAGTCCAATCTTAGAAAATGGCCATGACAAAATAGACGGTGATATAACAGCGATCTTAACGCTCAACAACGCGCAAAAAGAAGCTTTATCCGCAAACAGTACGCCACGCAGGAATAGATTGACGCTACATTTTGACCATACACCTGTACGAAATTCCGCGCACTTCAAGGAACCCCCGAACCTATCTAACATGGCCAAAGGTACGTTTTAATCTTGATCACTCAAAAATTTGTGTGTTTTCGTTGGTTTTCTTCCTAAGTGTTTGTGATTTGTCTATCACTTTGTTTGTAGATAATGCAAATAGTATGTCGCAAAGCTCTCTTGAGTCTGTGTCCACGATGTCTGGCGGAGACTCGCTACCACGAAATGCAAAGATAGACATGAGCGAGATCGGAGACCAAGTAAATAGGTAGGTGTGACCATTTCAGGTACTATACAAAGTGTAGCTTAGTTTTTTGGACTACCACAAAAATCTGACTCCGTGGTATGAACACTGTAGGTACAGAATGATTTTAAGTCTATTTCACATAGTTTGTCAATTCAAGGAACAGTATCTTTTCCCAACATTTTTATTTTTTCGTAATATCTTAAAATAAACACCATGTACAATTTATGCAACAAGTACAGAGCCAGAAAGAGATAGCTGTTTGTGTATTCAGGTTTGGAGTGATGTCCCCGGAAGAGGTGCGAGACGTGCTTCTATGTTTCCTGTTCGTTTTAAAGTATTTGGATGAGGAGCGACTGGTGGAGTGGTGGAAGACTCAATCGCCGGCACAACAGCAGTCCTTCTTTAATGTTCTAGAGTGAGTCGATTCATCTTTTTCATTACTTTTCGGCCCTTTTGTTTGTGTACCTATTTTAATTGTTGCTTGATGTTTATGTTTTGGCGTTTAATATTTTTTTACATTAATAAAATAAATAGTTATACAAATGGTGACACTAAAAAAAATGTGTTTCAGAATTTGTGCGGAACAGTTTCAATATGTGGGTAGGAAAAAAATACTCTCCGAGTTGAAAGTGGCCACACCAGATTGTAATGGGAAACCTAAGCCGGTAAAAGCGAGAACTCTTCCCGCAAGAATGAGTCCCCCGGATTTCTCGAAGGAACCACCGATCATAGTAGAGAAAAATAATACTGTTAATAGAGAGAATCTAGTCAATACTCAAATTAATGAAGGTGTGTTTTAACTAGCTCTTACTTCCAAATCAAACATTACAATCTATTAAGACTTATACCCATATCTGCTTTGTTTTAAATTGCATTTTCTATTTCAGAACAAGAAATTGCGGACCACTTGGTAATATCTGCCGGTTGCCTGGCAACTGAAGTGGGCCTCATTATAATCGACCGCGCGTGCTTATTCATGAAACATCTGGGTCCCGCTGATGGCGTCGCCGCCAAACCCTACCTCAAGCTGCTGCAGTATCCGCAAAGTGAAAGTCTATACAAGCACCTATTCGCAGCACTGCGAGCCTACATCAATCAGTTTTCGGAAACACTTTTCCAAGGTAGTAAAGGTTACAAGTATTTTAAGAGTTACATTGAAATGTATAACCGTTCTAACTATTGCTAATAAAATGTAATGAAATGATTTTTTGAGATTAAAATTAATCTCTAATATTTATTCCCAAAAAGCACAACATTATTGTCCATAAATGTTTAATTACAGACTTACATTCAAATGCATTAAAAATGTACGTTGGTTGCAGGGAGTGGGTCACTATGTGGAGGCGTGGTGCGCGCGACCGTACGCCTGATGGCGGCGCGCGCGGGCGCCGTGCGTCGCGAAGCAGCAGCTGCGCTGTACCTTCTAATGCGGGCGAATTTCTCACACGGCGTTGGCGGGTGTCTCACGCGTGTGCATTTACAGGTTAATTTGCTGATATTTTACATTGAATTACTTTTAATAGATAAATACTATTAAAAGGTGGACAAAATTTGTCGCTATAGATTCAGTTCAATATTTTCAATATTGCCAGTGCTAGCATTGAGTGTGACACGTTTGTTTTAAAAGATTTTGTATATTCTCCCTTTAGGTCATTATTGCAGTGTCGAAGCTTCTAGATAGCCCTAATTCACTAAACTGCAAACGTTTCCAAGAATCGTTGTCGTTCATCAACTGCTTTGCTACTGGCGACAAAGTTATGAAAGGAATGGGTAAGTTTTATAACTTTACATAATATTTTGTTGTGTAATAAAGATAAAAGAAACAATCCACTATAACTCAAAACTATTGCTTATCTTACTACTATAATAAATGTGAGGATGAATGGATGTATGGATGGATGTTTGTTGCTCTTTCACGCAAAATTACTGAACGGATTTCGATGAAATTTGGTATGGTAGTAGTGTTTACTAAAAGGTAAAATAATAATTGTAACCGATTGCTTTATAGGTCTTGCGGGCGAGGTGGCGGAGCTGGTGCGGCGCGTACGCACTGCAGTGGGCGCGCGCGCCCGTCTCGCTGGCGCCTCGGCTGATGGTCAGTTCTAATTTCAATCTTTTCTGTTTTGGTTAATTCTTAATCTAAGTAGTAACAACAATATTACATGGAATATTATTTTTTTATACTTATATCTTCTGGACGAAGTTAATAATGACTTTTATCTGTATGCAGGTGCGGGCAGCGTGCAGCTAGCAGAACTGCAGTACGCACTGGCGCGCTCGTGTCGCGGCTCCCCTCGGCTACGGCACGCGTGGTTACATACGCTAGCTGAGCACCACGTGAGGCATGCGGATCATGACGAGGTAATCTTTTTCCTCTAAAACTACGGGTAAAGGGTAAGTTTTTTAACTTTTAACTTCCCAATTTGATATACCTTTTACCTTATAGCAATGCGGATATTGTAAGCTTTCAAAAAAAATGTAAAATAAGTTTTTTGTCATTGTAGTCGTTTTACATTTTTTTATTTTTACGTTATAATAAACCAGATTAGCGCCTAAAAACTTTTTTCTTTATCAGGCTATGTGCTGTCATATCCACATTGCCGCCTTAATAGCTGAGTATCTGAAGCTTCGCGGCAACCAAAGCTGGGGCGCTGAGGTGTTTGCTGATATTTCCATGAACATCCCCAAAGACGAAATCGGCATGAAAATCGACGAAGGTAAGTGAAACAATGCTAATTATTTTAATCTATATTTGTCTCCTATAAAACATTTGAATTATTTAAATTAATATTTAGTGTTTATCACATATTTGATGTTATATTTATTAATTTAAAATACGTTCCTTATCCTTTTACAATCACTCGTAATATAGCTTTTATTTAGCTCCTTACCGTTGCGTCTAGTTCGAATGTGCAGTCTTTTTTATAGTCGTGTGTCACAATGTATTTGGTTATGTCTATGAATGTCTCCAATGGGCAGAACGAGTCGCAACCGGGTACTTCCATTAAACGCGGCTCGGCGGAATCATCGTCCCAATAGTATATCTGTAAAAAACACATTTCACTCTTTCGTCTTTCAAAAGAACTACTCATAAACGTATGTTAGGCACCTAAAGACTTCAAACGAGAAACGGAAGTGATATTTAAGTATTGAAAAATAAATTTCTCAGATGATTTGTTTCTTATTACCAACTTTAACCTCAGAGTATGGCCTGGGCCTATTTTTTAAAATCGTACCGTTGTACCTTGCTTAAACTAATTGTGATTAGGTTACTAGTTACTCTTTCGATGGAGTCGGCCACATTTACCTTAAAACCGTATCGTTGTTCCACGCTCAAATTGTTCTGGTCGTTTCTATTCTTGGCGTGCTGTAGCTCGTGCAGCTCGAACAGCAGGGCGACGCCGGGGTCGGGCAGGCGGGGCGGAGGCGCGACGCAGGCCGACAGCAGCGCCGCAACCGTCGCCGGCGTCCCGATACGCACGATCACAGACGGGCTTGACACGTCCATCGTATTTGATATCGCTTCCTTGATTATTTGCTGAAGGAGTGCGCCTGAAATTAAAAAAAAATGTACTAAGAAAAGTAAAAGTGATTTAAGAATAAAAAAAATACTATTTTGTAAAATCCTAAGTATAAAAAAAATTAAGTATACATTTTTTTTAAGTCGGTTATAATTGCGTGGCGACTTGTAATTTGCTGAGTTACAACGCGAACACATTGTCTAAATATATAATATATAAATTTTGGTAGGAACTAATATGAATAGCATTTTCAAACAGCTATCCAAATAATGTAATATTGGATATTTCAATAATGTAATATTGGATATTTCAATAATGTAATATTGGATATTTCAATAATGCAATATTGGATATTTCAATAGAATATTGTGATGGACGATCAACATTGACAATGTCGATGAAATCTTTCCAGCTTCTCCCTCTGGATCGTATCCAACGAAGAGCCGCTCGTATTGTTGATTGCCATAGTGTTTCAAACTTGACTTGGGCTTGACTCCTTAGAGCTACGTAGAGATGTAGCATCGCTCTGCATCCTCTATCGGTTATTTTACGGGGAGTGCTCCGAGGAATTGTTCGGATTTATACCTGCAGCTACTTTTCGCCACTGTTCCAAGCGACAAAATATTTACCACCCAGCATCCTCATCACCTTGATGAGTGGCAGTCCTCCATCATGCGCTTCACCCGAAGCTTTCTGCCGCGCACAGTAAAACTCTGGAATGAACTGTCGCCAGCGGTATTTCCGGACCATTACGACCTGCAAACCTTCAAGAAGGGAGCGTATTCCTTCCTAAAAGGCCGGCATTGCACTTGCAACTCCGCTGATGTTGCGGGTGTCCATGGGGGACGGTAATCGCTTTCCATCAGGTGATCCGTTTGTTTGTTTGCCCCCTGATTTTGTAAAAAAAAAATTATTATCATTCATAACAAGACATACCGGCACCAGCTGAATTGAAAAAACAGTAAAGATAAATATTTTCATAGTTTACTTTAATGATCTATTGAATAGTTTAATGAGATTACATTAGGTACGTTAAAAACACTGTACCAATTCGTTTTATAATCATCATACGTTCTTCATTTATGTTAAGCGATTAGCAGAGCTGTTAAAAAATAATTAAGATAGTTATACCGGTAATAGGCAGCGACACGTGACCTACATGATAAAAAAACGAACAAGGGGCGAGTCAGACTCGCGCACGAAGTGTTCCTTACAAAACGGCAAAAAACACGTTTATTGTATGGGAGCCACACTTTAATATTTATTTTACGGCCGAATACCGAAACGACAGTTAAATTAAGTGTCGCTCAAGTCACATGCTGTCTTTGTCATTTCGGCTAGCAGAGACAGCGACAGTTTGTGAATAGGAGGTTCCTTAATTTTCATTATTCGCCCGTTATTCTGTTTTTAGTATTTGTTGTTATAGCGGCAACAGAAATACATCATGTGTGAAAATTTAAACTGTCTAGCTATTGTGGACCGTGAGAAACCGCCTGGTGACAAACAGACGGACGGACAGCGGAGTCTTAGTAATAACGTCCCGTTTTATCCTTTGTTTACGGAACCCTTAAAAATTATCATAATATGATATAATAGATATCTAGTACGAGTCACGCATAATATGCGTGACTCGTGACTAGAAATAGCTGGGCATAAATTAAAGGATTGGCAAAGAGACGCGGGGATCCCCGCTAGGATAACTTAACGGACAAAACTTTGTTCGATTCAAGTATTACATAATCGAACGAAGTTTTGTCAATTTTGCCATTAGGTAAGTTACTTGTCCACTCTTAAGAAAGTCGTAATGTAATCAATTAGTTCATCGACAAATTCCTTAATTGCTAAAAATAGTATCTACCTAGCAGTGACGAAGTTCTGTAGGGATTTGGATGAGGGTCTTCAAAAGGTTAAAGGTAAGTGGTAAGTTAGGCATGCCGATAGGCATGAGTCATAGGAACCCCACGCCACTTCTACCTAGTACCTACATGTGCGTATGCATGGGTGAATTTTATTTGTTGTTTTTTAATTAATCAAAAAGGAATAATTAGGACCAAGGAATTTTCTCAAATTGCTCAAATCTTAATACCAAAGCTAAAAAGGCTACCAGTACCTTTAGCCTAGTAATCTTTTGTAGTAATTTATCACTAAACAAATACAAAGTAACCTATACATAATTACAAGTTAATATGCATGCAATTTCGATCGCATATCATACGACAAATATAATTTTATTTTAAAACCGAAAAGCATAAATAGTAAATTTAGGCGATAAAGTTTACCTCCACTAAGTCTTCTCAGCAGATTGTTGTGGAACATCATAGAGTACTCCAGCCGCGCCACCTCCAGTAGCCTTCTTTTGACATGCTTAGCCCATTTGGGATTAGCTACTTTTATGTCATCCTAAAAAGGAAAAAATCAAAGCGGTGAGATTGTTGTAAGACAACACGACGAGTTAAACCAGAGGCGTATCGAAAGATTTGGCGCCCGGGCCAGATAACTTTGCCTTTGCTAAAACCGGATTTAAATAATAACGATCTAAAAACATTGTCGCCTCAAATTTGATAATGGATTACATTATTACATTAAATTTCAAGTACGGTTTTACGAGAATTGTGCATACGGATCAGTGTGAAATTTGGCACATTTAAAGTTTACGTGGAGGAAGGCCTGCCTAAAGCAATATTTTTTAAAAAAACGCTTAGAAATACATTAAATTTAAAAAATAACAATAACACACTACCTCACTCATACTAGCATTTTTATATATATCACAGTAGGTTTGACACAATAGGATACTTGATCTTGTTTTTATTTATTGCTAAACGCTTCATAATTGTTTCATTACACAAAAAAATATATTACATTATTTTGAAAACTAAAAACAAAAAAAAATATTTAAAAATACACTTTTTAAAAACCGCCGAAAACACTATTCGCCATGTTGGTTGATAGATTATCTGTGCTGTGACGTAATACTAGTACTATATGTAATCTGTGCTATAGTCCGTAGTAGTAAAATGGCGGTGTGACGTTCCGTTTGACGTTTTGACGTTTTGACGTTAAGAATTTTAGAACAAACATGGAAACATTTTGAGCTAATTCAATATAGCATGGAATTAGAGGAAACAAAATACATAAATAATGACTTTATATAATGTCATGAACTATTATTTACAGAAACACGTTCCGTTTCACTACTACATATGTGTTTAGTGTGTTTGTGTCGTCATATCCTTGCCGGAAGTTACTTCGAGGTGTTTTCATCAGTAGAAATTAAAAAACAAAAATACATATTTTTAAATCAACTTTATTTATCAATCTTAAGTTTTTAATTTATGATATCGCTAGAATACCTTTACCTAAGCCAAGTACTAAAGGAAAGGAAGGATGTATGAAATTAAATATGAGTCAAGTAGCCTATTGTCAATGAGTGTCACTCTTTCTTTCACATTCCTTTAACAACATTCACATTTTTTTTTGCGTATTAAAGAGGCAAAAGAAACCTAAAAAAGTTGAAACATTAAAATTGAAACATGAATTATGGTCAAATTTCGACCGAAGGGCGACCTCTAGTAAACATAAATCCGCAATCTATCTTTGTCATATCGTTTAAAATTTATCAAACTTACCATTAATACATTCGAAAAATCTTTGGATAGAGACAAATTGGGCTATTTTAGAATCTTTCAATTTAGTTGCGCAAAACAACTATGTAATAAAACGATTTTGCATTATGTTACCGAATAGTTACAATAGTCGCGGTCTAAAGAGTTTTCTGTTTAAAATACATCATAACAAATTTAAGTTCTATAATTTAACATACAAAATACACATGTTTTTGCATGTCCAATTGGCCAATTGGAATTTCCATTTTTTGGTCGTTAGGCATAGAGCGAGCTTTAGGCAGAGGCCACATATCGGTTGCCCACTTCTCTATGATTTAAGTTTATATCATAGTTACCTGTATAATAAACAAGTTGTTCAAGTTGTACGCGTCCTGCGGGGTGCTGAAGTTGGCGCCGGTCATCTGCGCTATCTTGTGAAAGAGGTCGCGGTACGGAGCGAGCAGACCCTCCTCAGTAAACGCTTCCAACAACCTCTTCTTTTCCTGTCTGTATCGGGGACAGTTCTCTTCATATAATAGCTAAAGTAACGTTTTCAATATGTTAACCATTATTTCATTTATATTTAAGGAGCTTAAATGTATGGATGACATCAAAATTAACAATAGAAAATCTGTCCCTGGACGCCGGACAATTAGGAAAAGAATTGTACAAATCCTTGTTATACGGCCGTTGGCTGCATTGCAGTTTTAATACATGTTTAACATAATAGAATAAGGGGCATCACAGACGGGAAAGATACATATTTTATGTCAAGGTAAAATATCGCTTGCTATACAGTTTGTATAAACTATCACAGATACTATATACTATATATTTTCATATTACAGTACATTTATATGCATCTTAAGATAGACGCCATTAATGGCATTAATTTCGTATTCTAGTTATCTAGAGTCGAATTTCTCTAGAGATAATGAAGGCTGGCAACGCACTTGATAGTGGTGTTGCAACTTGTCACCCTTCTCTTTCGAGTTCGCCATATACCTAATATACTCCTCATTGCGAATATCTATTGTCTATGGCGCACCTAATCGCTTTTCCTC